>JALAZF010000494.1:0-1200000 GCA_022829125.1 Lathyrus tuberosus
TTTCATTTTGTGTTTTGTTAAGCACTTATGTGCTTTCTTTAATAACTCATTACTTTCCCTTTTGAATTACAATTCATCTTCCATTTTGGAAGTGAATTGTTTAATTCTTTCTTTCTTTAGACTTTAGGTTGAAACCTCACAAACTTTAGGATCACTCTCTTTAATCTTCAATTAGGATGAGTCTTAGCCCATATAGGTTTTACCTTTTCTCCTCTCTTGAGTCTCTCTTCTCATCTCAAAAGAAAATGCAAAATACTTAATAAAGGTAGGCATTTATTGCATTTAGGCCTTTCATATAAAGAAAAGATTATAAGGGGTCTTCTCTTATTAATCTTAGAATGGGTAGCATATAGCCCATCTTGGGTCAATGTGTTAGACATTTGATCTTGTATGATGGACTTAAATGCAATACTTGTTGAAGGTATAAATAATAAAAAAACACTTCTTCATTTCATAATCAACAAAAAACACTTAATAAACACAAGTATGCTAGTGTGTTTGAACCTTGACAATTGGAACTAAGTGTGGGGGTCTTCTTCACTCTTAGTGTGCTTTCTTACCCATTCCATCTTGGAATGTGAGAATGTACACATTCCAATGACTAAGATTTAGATACACTATCGTATGCAAACAAATGGAAAAAACTTCTAAAAGACAAAAACAAACAATTACGTCTTTCCTTCGGGAATTCTTTTCTCATCTCACTCACTCTCAACGTATGAACGTGCTCCTACTCGTTCTCTTGCAAGATGGTAACGCACTCGGACCAGCGAGCCTGCAACACCTGAGCTAGAACGTAAGCCGTTCTCTAAAAAATGCAATCCATCCCTAGTGAGGGGAACTACGTCGCTCTGATTCTCATGCTCCCGATGGGATACGTAGGCAGTGGGGTAGGGCCCATTCGAGCACTTCTTTTATTTTCCCTACATTTGTTTCTCGTTCCTTTTCCAGTTCTCTTTTCGTTCCTTTTCCAGTATTCTTTTCTATCACCCTCTTGATCGAGACAAGCAAGCGTGGATCCCATCGGGTACGATGGACGCGAGGGGGTGCTAATACCTTCCTCTCGCGTAACCGACTCCCGAACCCATTTCTCTTGGTCTCGAGACCATGCTCTTTCCTTTCCTTCAGGTTTATGCGGTGTTTCCTTTCCCTCTCTTGGGATAAATACACATTGCTGGCGACTCTGTTTCGGTGCCACTTTCGCGTTTGTACTAGGATGAAAATCCCGGGAGCGACAGCTGGCGACTCTGCTGGGGACAGGTTGACCTATTGCTGGTCCATCCCTAAGCGAGTCAATCCTAGCGCTTGTTTGCTTTTCTTTCATTGGGTGTTTACTGTTGTGCTATATTTTGCTGTTTATTTACTTTACAGTATTTACTGCATTTTAGCATTACATATTCATATATTATATTGTGCTGCACTGTTTTGTCTGTTTGGCGGATGGGACTTCTGAGAGATAAGCCCATTACACAGGCTTGAGTATACACTTAGAATTAGAGTGGAGAGTAGTGGACCCTACGTGCCGTTTGGAGTGCGTTGGGTGTTCACGAAATTCACAGCTAGACGAGGCTATCTTGGGACACGTCGTGGCATGCGCATCTTGCGTATTCCAGGATGTAGATCTAGAGAGCTGTCGACTCTAGTGACCGATCATGAGGACCTTAGTGGAAATATCCCTCTTTAGTGGTGACAATGGCAGACCACATTCTGTGGCAAACCCATTCGCACCCGAGGGCCCACTTTGGAACTTGCATAGGATGACTTTTATTTTCTAAGGGGAGTCAGTGGAACGACCTCTTTGATTGGCATAGCATTGTATCCTACGGGCTGAATGTGCTATTGCTTCTCAAACCTCCGAAGCTGACAAGCCTTATTTTCTAAGAACCACATGTGAGTATGGGCGGGATGTTTACAGGTTTGCAGGAAACCCAGCCTCCTACCTACCTTACTTGTGATTCTATGATGATTTCAGACATTGTATCCTATGACAGTGATTTAAGTGTTCATCTCAGATATTGCCAGATTCAGTACAGAGACACAGTGCACACAGTTCAATACAGACACCGACACTTGATTACCTGATCACATGCCCTTTTGCATTGCATTATCATATCATAACAGTTATGTTTGTCATTTTCAGGTGCATAATACATTTCTGATTCCAATCCATGGGTTCAACAGAGATCGTCGCCGAGAGAAAGAACAATGTGTCTTACAAGTTTCCAGATCCTGTCTTGGATTCATTGCTCAAGGTTATAGATATGGCTGGTCCGGGTATTCTTGATAGGTTTCAGAAGAGTTACGGGAATTTGGTTGGGATGGTCCGTACAATCACCAAGTATGAGCATGATGCTTTACACACTCTGCTGCAGTTCTACGAGCCTTCGTTGAGGTGCTTTCTTTTTTCAGATTACATTTTGATGCCAACACTGGAAGAATTCTCATTTATTTTGGGAATTCCGATTACGTCGGCAATACCATTCTTCTCTGGTAGTTCTCCCAGCGTAAAAGAAATTGCTGCTGCGTTACAAATGGATCAGGCAGTGATAAAGAGTGGTGTGAGCAGTAAAAATGGAGTTAGCGGATTTCATTTAGAATTTCTGTCTGGACAGGCCCAGGAGGCTGCAAGTGCTAAAATTGGACGGTTTACAATTCCATTCTGGCTCTCTGCATATATGGCCTAGTTTTCTTTCCCAATCAGCAAGACTTTGTGGATATGCAAGCAACAAGAGTTTTCGTTCTTAAAAATCCAGTCCCTACTTTGTTAGGAGATTTTTATCATTCTGTGCACTATAAGAATGAGAAAAGGAGGGGAGGATCTGTTAGTTGTTGTACTCCACTGCTGAGTCATTGGTTTTTCAAGCATTTGCCTCAGACAGGTGCCTTTGTGGAAACCAAAGATGTGGCGAAATGGTCTAAACGATTGATGAGTTTAACTGCTGATAACATTGTATGGTTTGACCACCGGTTATTGAGAATAGAGCTGGTCACAAGATGCGGAAATTTTCCAAATGTGCCTTTGATTGGCAGAAAAGGAGGGATCAATTATAATCCAGTTTTGGCCATCCGACAGTTTGGGTATGCTTCCAGGGATCCTCCTACAGAGCAAGATGTGGAAGAATCTTTATTCTTTACAGGAACTAAAAGATGCGAAGGTGGTAGAAGTAGTGAATGCTTGGAAAGATAAGCACAAAATTGGAAAAGCAGTTTTTGGAAAAGGAGATTGTAGATCTTATCCTGAATATGACAGGTGGATTGAGACGAAAGTAAAGGAATTGCTTTTACCCTTTTCAAGGGGACCTCTTTTATGTTCCGCACAGCCAGAACAACCCACTATGGTGGCTATTGAAGAATGTGAGAAGTGGAAGAAAATGGTCAGAGAGCTGCAGATAGAAAATTCTGGAATGAGCAGATGTCTTCAGAAAGCTCTAGCTGACAACAAAGAGTTGGAAAAGAGAGCCTTGAAAGCGGAAAAAACCTTGGCTGACAAAGAGGAAGATTTTTGATGACCCGAGCTCGGTACTTTCGGAAAACTTACTTTGGGAGCAGATGACACTAGTCAGGCTCACAAGATTACAAAACAGGCTTTAGCCCGAAGCAAGGATTCATTAGCTCAACTTCGTCGAGCTTGGGATGAAGTCAGAATTGAAAATGCCGAGTTAAAGGATCAGTCGAAGACTAAAGACGAGGAGCTTAAAAAGGCGCATGAGCAGAGGAGAAAGTATCGGGAAAGCCTCGGTAAGAGTCAAGAACAGCTAGAAGAAGCTAGAGGTGAGCTGAGGAATACCAAGAAAGAGCTTGAGGAAGTCATGATAGAAAGGGAGATACTCAAGACGCAAGCCGCATAAAGAGACACAAAGGAGTGTGTGATGACGAGGCTCTGATGCTGCACATGGGTTCTTTAACTGAAGCTCTTGAGAAAAGGGATGTCTTGATCAAAGAAATGATTGAAAAGCCGAATCACCAGCGTACCCATATACTTTTTGAGGAAATCAAGTACTCAAGTGATAAGCTGAAGGGTGTGGAATTGTCAGACTGATGTTCTTTTCCTTATATTTTGTTGTTAATGGTTACCATCAGGCTTGTTGATGGATCCATTTTTCCTTGTATTGCATTTGCGGTTGAACCTTTCTTAAATGTACTTGAATATTTTGTTAAATGAGTATGAGCAGTTTTATTCAGAATTATTCTTTATCAGATAGCTGCGCACAAGCACATGACCACTACACGTCTCTTTATATCACGATTTCTGGTCTTCAGATTTCCGTGGTTTGGATTGGAATCAGGGTGTAAAGCCACCTAGGAAATGACAAGCATAGCATTGCATGGCATTGCATATCATTTTGCATTTTTGTTACTTGCTTTTCAGGTACTCGTTGCGGGGTCTCTAACCTTTATTTGGTTTCAGGCAGTATAGCGGAGAGTCACATTCACCGATATTCGACGCGAAGGAATCAAGTAAGAATCATGGATCAAGTGCAAAGTGATTTGGCGGAAATGAGGGCGCGTATGGACCAGTTCATGACCCTCATGACTGCATGGCGCAAAATCAGGAGAGACTGAGGCTTCTGGTAGAGCGTCCCGACCAATGGGCCCGAAGGTGATCATCATGACAATTCACAGGGACATGGCATTCCTCCTCCCGGTGGCAACCCTCCTCCTAGGTGGTAACAATCGGGGTAATGGGAATGGTAGGCATGCTGGTGTTACTCTTGAAGATACTCTGGAAGACCAATTTACTCTGCTAGACGCTGATGTGGGTAATCAAGGTGATCGAAGGTATGAGGAGTTAGCAGAAAAGATCAGGGCCATAGAATGCAAGAACTCTATGGGTATTGATGTTACTAGCTTGGGGCTGGTCTCAGGAGTCAGAATTCCCCCTAAATTCAAACCTCCTACTTTTGATAAGTATCACGGCAATGCGTGTCCCCAAACGCATCTTCAAGCTTACTTTGGGAAGATTTCAGCCCATACGGATGACGAGAAGCTATGGATGCACTATTTTCAGGACAGTCTGGCTGGGGCGTCCTTGACCTGGTATATGAAGTTGAATAGAGCTGCTGTGAAGAATTGGAAAGATCTGGCAGAAGCGTTCTTGAAGCAATACCAGTACAATATTGACATGGCGCCCAACCGCACCCCAATTGCAGGGATTGTCACAAAATGCCAAGGAGAGTTTCAAAGAATATGCACAGAGGTGGAGGGAAATGGCTGCCCAGGTCCAACCTCCCTTGTCAGACAGAGAAATGGCAGATATGTTCATGGGCACCTTGCAAGGGGCCTATCTGGATAGATTAGCTGCTTGTCCGTCAACTGGATTTGCTGATATTGTGATTGCGGGAGAAAGAATAGAAAGTCTGTTAAAGCTTGGAAAGATCCAGGATGTGAGTGGGGCTGCTCTTCGGGGACGAAGAAACCGTTTGCTAGTAACCAGAAAAGAAGAGAAGGTGATACGAATGCTGTGTTTAGAGGACGAGGCAGAGGGCGTTCTCGAGCTTATTATCAGGTAGATGCTGTAACAATCCCCACACCGTCTGTTCAGAAACAACAACCCCAACAACAAGTTCCACAGCAACAACCTTTTTTCCAGCAAAGGTCTAGACAGAGGGATCGTAAGATGGATCCTCTCCCTATGACTTATACCGCGCTGTTGCCCCCGGCTACTCGAGTTAAAGTTGGTAGAACTCCGTACTATGAAAGCTCCGGTTGCTGGAAACCTGCCACCTAACTTCGATGCTAATGCTCGTTGTGAGTTCCACTCAGGTGCTCAGGGGCACTCCATTGAAAAATGCTGGGCTTTCCATCATAAAGTACAAGATTTGATTGATGCTAAAGCCATCAATTTCTCTCCCGCTCCTAATATTACTCAGCATCCCATGCCTGATCATAGCGCAGCAAATGTGTACGCTATTGAAGATGGGAGGAGATTGAATCTGGTGACAGATATCCGTCAAGTGAAAACTTCTTTGTTGGTTGTAAAAGATCGTTTATTGAAGGGACAGGTGTTCCCGGGCTGTAATCAAGATTGCTTTGAGTGTATGAATCAGGAGAACGGCTGTGATAAGTTGAAGATGGGTTTACAGAATCTGATCGATGAAGGATGTCTACAGTTCGACAGAGTCGTGAAAGACACTGATGAGATATCAACCGTGACCATCTATTACACTCCCCGCTGAGATTCAAAGGCCGTCAATGCAGTTCCCGTGGCGAGTGTTGCGCCAGAAAGGCCCAGTCCTGTCACTATCACGGTGCCAGGACCAATTCCGTTCACGTCTACGAAGGCTATCCCATGGCACTATTGGGGCAGATGTATATTACGAAGGTAAAAAACAGGAAGTTGAGTCGTCAGTCAGCCCAAATGTTGATAACGTAGGGGGCGTAGGGGGCTTTACAAGGAGTGGAAGGTTGTTCGCTCCCCAAACCTTGAGAAGTGATAAAGAGGCAGAAGCTGCAGCAAAGGCTAAGGGTAAACAGGTGGTTGAAAGTGCGCCTACACCTGAAGCAGAGACAAAGATTACTTTTGATAAGGAAATGGAAGAATTTATGAAGATAATCAAGAAAAGCGATTATAAGATTGTGGACCAACTGAATCAGACCCCTTCAAGATTTCAATCCTGTCACTATTGATGTGCTCTGATGCGCACCGGCAGGCGTTGTTGAAAGTGTTGAAGAGTGCGTACGTACCGCAAGAAATTACTGTTAATCAGCTCGAGGGCATAATCTCCAATGTTAATGTCAGCCCATGGCTTGGCTTTACAAGTAGAGATTTGACTGTTGAAGGAAGAAACCATAATAAGGCTTTGCATATCACGATGGAGTGTAAGGGCGCAGTGTTATCTCATGTACTGGTAGACACTGGTTCATCACTCAATGTCTTGCCCAAGAAGGCATTAATGAAGCTGGAAGTTGACGGTTTGATCTTAAGGCCTAGTGAATTGGTGGTCAGAGCATTCGATGGAACTAGACGATCTGTGTTTGGTGAGGTGGAATTGCCCGTACAAATTGGACCACAGGTATTCAAATCCACGTTCCATGTAATGGACATACAACCTGCATATAGCTGCCTATTGGGACGCCCTTGGATTCACGGAGCTGGAGCTGTTACTTCCACTCTACATCAAAAGCTGAAGTATGAGTTTGAAGGGCAGGTTGTGACAGTGTGTGGGGAAGAAGACATCTTTGTGAGTCACTTATCCACGTTCAAGTACATTGAAATGGATGGGGAAATTCATGAGATGCTGTGCCAATCATTTGAAGCAGTCAATATTGACGATGCACCTGAGTCTTCTTCTGTACCAGTTGGGGCTGGTACCCTCCATTTCATCTTACAAACAAGCTGTCGAAGGTCGTCAGGGCAGGCCACGCCCAAGGTTGGGGCAGGTTGATAGAGACCCCAATGAAGGAAGACAAATTTGGTATTGGTTATCATCCCTCTACAACTCCAGATGCAGGGAGCAGGGGACCCCATTACTTTCAATAGTGGGGAATTATCTACATGGACCAGTCTTGTGCAGCCACGGAGGATAGTGTTGACAGTAATTGTGACCTGGACAACTGGTACGCCCTCATGCTTCGGGACAACAAGTGCAGAACTGGTTCGTTGAAGAAGTCATCCGGGTTACTCTTCAGACAGAGTAATTTTTCTTTGTTTTTTCTAACCATAATGCATGACAAAATCTTGCGCTCTGCCCAAGGCGTATAGATTCATTTGTAGGGCCACCATGGTTGCATTTGCAATGTTTAATCATTAATAAAGGACGTTTTGCAATCAAATTTTGTTCTCTGTCTTTCAGTTTTTATTTTTGCACAAAAAAATAAAATGGCAATGTTTCATTTTCTTTTGTTTTGCTTAAAAATAAATTCTAAAATAAGGCATGAACCCGTTCATGCAGGACTTGATCCTCCGGATACCACTGATAACGATTTTGATATGGCCATGTATGACTTTGGACAATCCGATTTATCAAGCCGAAGAAGGGGATGAGAAAGATTGTGAACTCCCTGAAGAACTGGCCAGATTGTTGAAACAGGAGGAAAAGGTCATCCAGCCTCATCAGGAGACTGTAGAAATCATCAATATTGGTACCAAGGACGCCAAAAAAGAGATCAGGATTGGTGCCAGCTTGCAAGCAGATGTGAAGCAAATTCTGACGGAAATGTTGCGCGAGTATGTTGACGTCTTCGCCTGGTCGTATCAAGACATGCCGGGGTTGGATACGGATATTGTCGTGCACAGGCTACCATTGAGAGAAGAATGTCCGCCAGTCAAGCAGAAACTTCGTCGGACTCACCCCCGACATGGCTTTAAAGATTAAGGAGGAAGTCCAGAAGCAGTGGGACGCTGGTTTTCTTGCTGTGACAAAGTATCCGCCATGGGTAGCCAACATCGTGCCAGTACCGAAGAAAGATGGAAAAGTGAGATGTGTGTGGATTATCGAGATCTTAATAAAGCTAGCCCGAAAGATGATTTTCCACTACCCTCATATTGATGTGCTGGTCGATAATACAGCTCAGTTTTCAGTGTTCTCATTTATGGACGGTTTCTCCGGGTACAACCAGATCAAGATGGCACCTGAAGACATGGAGAAGACCACGTTCATTACTCCGTGGGGTACATATTGTTATAAAGTAATGCCTTTTGGGTTGAAAAACGCAGGGGCAAACGTACCAGCGGGCGATGGTGACATTGTTTCATGACTTGATTCATAAGGAGATCGAATGTTATGTAGATGATATGATTGCCAAGTCGAGAACAGAAGAGGAACATCTGGTTACCTGAAAAAGCTGTTTGAAAGGTTGAGAAAGTTCCGTCTGAGATTAAATCCAAACAAGTGCACGTTTGGGGTACGTTCTGGAAAGTTGCTAGGTTTCATTGTGAGCAAAAGAGGAATCGAGGTTGATCCTGCCAAGGTGAAAGCAATACAAGAAATGCCTGAACCGAGAACAGAAAAAGAGGTTCGTGGTTTCTTGGGTAGATTGAACTACATTGCGAGGTTCATATCTCACCTAACAGCCACGTGCGAACCAATATTTAAATTGTTAAGGAAAGATCAAACGGTCAGGTGGAATGACGATTGCCAATTGGCATTCGATAAGATAAAAGAATACTTGCAGGAACCTCCGATTCTAATGCCTCCAGTTGAAGGGAGACCGCTGATAATGTATCTGACAGTGCTTGAAGGTTCCATGGGTTGTGTTCTCGGTCAACATGACGAGACAGGTAGGAAGGAGCATGCTATTTACTACCTGAGCAAAAAGTTCAATGATTGTGAGTCCCGATACTCAATGCTTGAAAAGACATGCTGTGCACTTGCATGGGCCGCTAAGCGATTGAGGCAATATATGGTTAGGCACACAACCTTGTTGATTTCAAAAATGGATCCTATCAAGTACATTTTCGAGAAACCGGCATTGACAGGCAGAGTTGCACGGTGGCAAATGGTCTTGACAGAGTATGACATTCATTACACTTCACAAAAGGCCATCAAAGGAAGTATCTTGTCCGACTATCTTGCGCAACAGCCGATTGATGATTACCAACCCATGAAGTTTGACTTCCCTGATGAAGACATCATGTTTCTCAAAGCTAAAGACTGCGAGGAACCACTTCCGGAGGAGGGGCCAGACCCTGAATCCAAATGGAGTCTGATGTTTGATGGGGCTGTCAATATGAATGGGTGCGGAGTTGGAGCAGTTCTTATCACGCCGGAAGGTGTTCATATGCCTTTCACTGCACGAATAACTTTCGGATGCACCAACAATGAAGCAGAGTACGAAGCTTGTATAATGGGGATCGAGGAGGCGATTAATCTACGGATTAAAACCCTTGATATATTTGGTGATTCAGCTTTGGTAATCAATCAAGTGAAAGGGAGTTGGTACACGCACCAAGCAAATCTAGTGCCGTATAGAGATTATACGAGGAGATTGCTGACATTTTTCACAACAGTGAAACTGTACCATATTCCTCGAGATGAGAATAGGTTCGCTGATGCCTTGGCCACTTTGTCTTCCATGATCAAAGTGCAAGGATGGAAACCATGTAACCTAAGATTGAGGTATCCCGCCTTGACAGACCAGCATTTGTGTTTGCGGTCGATGCAACGTCTGATGACAAGCCATGGTTTCATGACATTAAGTGTTTCTTGAAAAGTCAAGAGTACCCGTCAGGGGGCATCGTCCAAAGACAGGAAGACGTTGAGAAGGTTAGCTGGTAGTTTCTTCTTGAACAAAGATGGCGTGCTGTATAAAAGAAATTTTGACACGGTCCTGCTTAGATGTGTGGATAGACATGAAGCAGACCTGTTGATGATTGAAGTGCACGAAGGCTCTTTCGGTACTCATGCCGGAGGGCAGGCAATGGCTAAAAAGTTGTTAAGGTCGGGATATTATTGGTTGACTATGGAGTCAGATTGTTGCAAATATGCCCGGCAAATGCCATAAATGCCAGATCTATGCAGACAAGGTGCATGTGCCTCCAAATCCGTTGAGTATCATGTCGTCGCCTTGGCCGTTTGCCATGTGGGGCGTTGATATGATCGGAAAGATTGAGCCTACAGCTTCCAATGGTCATCGTTTCATCTTGGTGGCAATTGATTACTTCACCAAATGGGTTGAAGCCGCATCCTATGCCAATGTTACAAAACAAGTGGTCGCCCGTTTCTTAAAACGGGATATCATTTGCCGATATGGAGTTCCCGAAAGAATCATTACTGATAATGGTTCTAATTTGAACAATAAGATGATGGCTGAATTATGCCGGGACTTCAAAATCGAACACCACAATTCTTCTCCGTACCGCCCAAAGATGAATGGCGCGGTCGAAGCGGCCAACAAAAATATCAAGAAGATTGTGCAGAAAATGGTTGTCACGTACAAAGATTGGCATGAGATGTTACCATTTGCTTTGCATGGGTATCGAACGTCGGTACGCACGTCCACTGGGCAACCCCATTCTCACTTGTATATGGTATGGAGGCAGTGCTACCGGTTGAAGTAGAGATTCCGTCCCTCAGAGTTATGATGGATGTTAAGCTAGATGAAGCTGAATGGGTACGAGCCAGATTTGATCAGTTGAGCCTTATTGAGGAAAAGCGATTGGCGGCTGTATGTCATGGGCAACTATATCAGCGCAGAATGAAACAGGCATTTGACCAAAAGGTGCGTCCTCCGGGTTTATAAAGTCGGAGATGTGGTACTCAAAAGGATCCTTCCTCCCAATACAGATCACAGGGGCAAATGGACTCCTAATTATGAAGGTCCATTCGTGGTTAAAAAGGTCTATTTCGGGCGGAGCCTTATTGCTTACAACCATGGATGGCGAAGACTTTTCATCCCCTGTCAACTCGGACGTAGTCAAAAAATACTTCGCATGAATAGACCCGCTGGATAATAAAAATAAAAAAATCCAGGCAAAAAAGGGCATCCCGGCGAACCAAAAACAGAATAAGGTTCGGGCAAAAATTAGGGATATAATTGAAAAAATTTTGTACACCCGGTAAGTTGAAAACCCGAAAGGGCAACTTAGGCAAAAAAGGGTATCCTGGTGGATCGAAAACCTGAAAGGGCGGTCACACAAAAGAGGGATTTAAGCGAATGACTACGGTTTGAGTTATCTGTACCCTGTCACCGTTTGAACAACTGACGTTCTGAAGGATAGGAATCGGTCTGATCATTCCTCAGAAGGCAAGGTCGGGGAGTTTTGAAGACATACTGGTCATAACAGAATGGAAACTCAGTGGAATTCCGTTTTCACATTGCCATTAGGATAGTTTCTTTTCTCAATTTTTAGCGATCACCTCTTTCCAGGGATTGCTTCCGGATGTAATTGCCTATTCTGGGCTCTCAGTCAATAAATTGAATTTCAGTAAAAAGCTTTCTATTTTTGTTTTATTGCTTTGTTTGCAAAAACGTCCTAATTTTTGATAAAACATTGCATTTGAAAACATGGCAGCCTTGCAATAACATGCGCAGAAAAAAACATTTGAAATTACTTCGAATGTTGAATACTCCCGGATGGTGGATTCTAGCCACGCAATATGCGGGGCATGTGGGCATATTCTTTTGTTGCAGGTAGCAGGTGCAGATGATTTTAAGCACAAGACCAGCAATAAACCACCCCACGCAAAAGACTGGGGCAATTATGGGTAAGGAGATCGGCGTTCATCGTTCGGATCGACGATTGTTCATAACGGGTCGATATCAGTGAATTAAGTTCAACTGGGTACCGTTGTATCTTATTAAGTCGATTCTCTCATTCAGTACTTCCAACAGCTACAAGCTTTTCTATATCGATAACGGTCACAGGTTCCCCAAAAGGGTGGTCTCATCGACACTGAAACTGATGGTCATTATCCCCAGCGAAGTCACAAGAGTTTGAAGAGGCTAGATCTTCTGTAAAATCCTCTTATGACATCCGCTTCGGGGACAAATTGTTGGTTTTCTTAAGCAGGGGGCATGTTGTTTCCCCAGCATGAAGTGTTGATCACCCCCAGTAGAGTTTGAGGACAGTTGGTCTTCTGTAAAATTCTCTCAAAAGGCATTCCCCAACACGAGACGCTTTAAAGCAGTTTTCTCCAGCAGAGTTTGTTATAAACTCGTCATCCCCAACGGAATTGTCCAAAGGGAAAGCTCGCCTAACATGGGGCATTGTGGTACTCATCCTAAGCTTGACAGTCATATTCTGCGGCAGACTACTGTGGATTTGCTTTGAGTTTCCCCAAAGGACTCTTTCCTAGTAAGTTGCAGGGGAATTTTCTAACCAGGATTTGCATATCCCTGGCAGAGTAGCCCTGATATCCAGCAAGATCGTATCTCTGGTCATGGTATCCCCACAAAGGTCAGCATCGAATCTTGTCAGCAATACTCCCCAGCTGAGTTGTCGTTCTCCCCGCAGAGGTTTATCAGATCGACAGAATCTATTCCTCAACAAGGATGGTACAGCCTTTCCCCAGCCGGGTCAGAAGGTTGATAATCCCTATAAAGGATCTTGGGTTGAATAAATCCCCAAGCAGAGTTTTAATGGCTCATTTCCCCAGCAGGACGTCATTAAGAATTCTCATCCCCAGCGGAGTTGCTGTGACCAGAATCCAGCCCCAAACAGATGGAATAATTCCTGGCAGAGTCGTCATTCCCTCATATCTTAAAGTCCAATTTATTTTTGGCAAGCTTGACCATTCGAAGCAGACGGATTGTTCGCCAGCAGAGATATTATCCTTTTAAGAGTCTCCGAGATTAAATCATTGATTGTGGTTCCTCAGCAGAGTCGGCAGAGATGTCTGGCGTGGAGGCAGAGAGTAATTCGATTTTAAAATTCCAAAAGTCCAACAGTGGATTGGCGAAAAGTCCATCTAAGGGTGGCAAATTTCAAAAGTCCAACAGTGGATTGGCAAAAGTCCGTCTTCGGGTGGCAAAAGTCCAACAGTGGATTGGCAAAAGTCCGTCTTCGGGTGGCAAAAGTCCAACAGTGGATTGGCAAAAGTCCGTCTTCGGGTGGCAAAAGTCCAACAGTAGATTGGCAAAAGGTCCATCTCCGGGTGGCAAAAGTCCAACAGTGGATTGGCAAAAGTCCGTCTTCGGGTGGCAAAAGTCCAACAGTGGATTGGCAAAAGTCCGTCTTCGGGTGGCGAAAGTCCAACAGTGGATTGGCAAAAGTCCGTCTTCGGGTGGCAAAAGTCCAACAGTAGATTGGCAAAAGGTCCATCTCCGGGTGGCAAAAGTCCAACAGTGGATTGGCAAAAGTCCGTCTTCGGGTGGCAAAAGTCCAACAGTGGATTGGCAAAAGTCCGTCTTCGGGTGGCAAAAGTCCAACAGTGGATTGGCGAAAGGTCCATCTAAGGGTGGCATATTCTCAAAGTCCAACAGTGGATTGGCAAAAGTCCGTCTTCGGGTGGCAAAAGTCCAACAGTGGATTGGCAAAAGTCCGTCTTCGGGTGGCAAAAGTCCAACAGTGGATTGGCAAAAGTCCGTCTTCGGGTGGCAAAAGTCCAACAGTAGATTGGCAAAAGGTCCATCTCCGGGTGGCAAAAGTCCAACAGTGGATTGGCAAAAGTCCGTCTTCGGGTGGCAAAAGTCCAACAGTGGATTGGCAAAAGTCCGTCTTCGGGTGGCGAAAGTCCAACAGTGGATTGGCAAAAGTCCGTCTTCGGGTGGCAAAAGTCCAACAGTAGATTGGCAAAAGGTCCATCTCCGGGTGGCAAAAGTCCAACAGTGGATTGGCAAAAGTCCGTCTTCGGGTGGCAAAAGTCCAACAGTGGATTGGCAAAAGTCCGTCTTCGGGTGGCAAAAGTCCAACAGTGGATTGGCGAAAGGTCCATCTAAGGGTGGCATATTCTCAAAGTCCAACAGTGGATTGGCAAAAGTCCGTCTTCGGGTGGCAAAAGTCCAACAGTGGATTGGCAAAAGTCCGTCTTCGGGTGGCAAAAGTCCAACAGCGGATTGGCAAAAGTCCGTCTTCGGGTGGCAAAAGTCCAACAGTTGATTGGCGAAAAGTCCATCTAAGGGTGGCATATTTCAAAGTCCACCAGCAGTGTGGCAGGCCAGTAGTCGTCTGGAGTTGCATAAAAGACATTATTAAAGTCCACCAGTAGTGTGGCAAGCCAGTAGTCGTCTGGCGTCGTTCAAAAGACGTTTTCAAAGTCCACCAGTAGCGTGGCAGGCCAGTAGTCGTCTGGAGTTGCATAAAAGACATTATTAAAGTCCACCAGTAGTGTGGCAAGCCAGTAGTCGTCTGGCGTCGTTCAAAAGACGTTTTCAAAGTCCACCAGTAGCGTGGCAGGCCAGTAGTCGTCTGGAGTTGCATAAAAGACATTATTAAAGTCCACCAGTAGCGTGGCAAGCCAGTAGTCGTCTGGCATCGTTCAAAAGACAGATCTCTCCGACGTTTCATCGAAGATTCAATCCAGCAGTCCCATTGGGTTTATATCCCTTTTCTTTTTCATCATCCAGAGCAAATTTTTGGTTATTTTTGGTATTCAATCACTATATACCTTGAAAGTCCGAAAGCATTTGCTTTCAGGCATTCAGGTCTACAGCGCTTGAATAGGGGCAGCTGTAATACCCCAAAATTTGCTCTCCCCTTTTGTCATCATAGCATGGCATTATCATTTATCATATCATATCCACCTCATTAACATTACATTGCATTTAACATAGAAAAATGAAGCATGGCATCCTTCTTACCATCAGGGCATGTGATCAGGTGGAAGGTGGATAATCAAGGAATCATTCAAAGCACAAAAAGGTCAATCAAGTTGGCTCTAGGCAAGCCAAGAGGTCTCTCATGTCTCATACTATCTCAATTGATCTTCCAAAATCTCAAGAAAGTGAAATCCAATGGGAGATTGAAGCAATACATCTTTCATCATGCAAGAGGTTCAAAAATTGAAGGAAAACCCTCAAAAGAGATAGCTCATTGATCCAAAATCATTCTCAAGTGGCATTTCTCATCATCCTTTAAGGGGACACACAGCATACTCTGAGGAATTTGAAATTGAAGACTGCACTTTTACCTCCTAACCAAAGGGGGCCAAAATTAGGGTTTCCATTTAAATCAGGGAATCTTTGATTTTTTGGGCAAGACTTGATGTCATGGTTTTCTATATGTCCCTAGGTATATGGATGTGGAAGATTGCATCTCAATTAGTTTTGGAGGTGGTTCAATTGGAAGAAAGATCAAGAATCAGAGAAATTGGGGCAAAGTCAAATAATCAGAGGAAAAAGTCAACTCTTGACTTTTTGAGGCCAAATTCATGAAATTCATGTTACATATGTCCAATGTACAAAATTTGATCAAGAAATTCCAAAGGAATCATGAAAAAATCAAGATGTAAAAAGTTGCCATTTTTGGATGAAGTAGGGTTACTAAAAATAGCAAGTTTTGGCCATTTTGCATCAGAGTTTGAACCAAGGCCATTTAAATTTGGAGCACCAAATGAAAATTCCACTCTGCCTCAATGAAAGGCCTTGCTTTAAGCTTCAAATCCATGTGTGGAACATCTCCATTGGATAAAAATTGAGTGAGATATGATTGATCAAAGTTTGAGCAAAGTAGGTTCAAAACTAGGTCATGACCAAGATTTTCAAGGCACGCGCGCAGTCATTTTCACAAACACATGGTGGGCCAAATGTATTGATCAATTACTCATGATTAGAGGCTTCAAATGGAAAATCTTTCAACATCAAAGTTGTTCCTCTATGTGAGATCTTCAAAGTTGGTGTTTATCAATTTTTCATCTGATCAAAGGTTAAGGAGTTATGATGGCTCAAAGTATGGTCAATGTAACTGAAATTTGACCAGGTCACAACCAGGTCATGCCACACATGCGCGCGTTCTGCAGCATTTTTAAGCCAGTATTGAGTTCCTATGTTTGAAGCTCATTTTCAATATGTTGCAAGTCTCATTTCACTTCAATTTTCAAACCAATATTGTGCTCCAATGCATCCTCTTTCCAAAGACCCCAAAATCTCATCAAATGGTTCAATGGTTAGAGAGAAAAACTTCCATAAACAGCCCTATGTTGGCACTGACACATTGATACATGCTGCATTGTTTTTGGTTCAGTCATTCAACAAACACTTCACATTACCAGCTGTTTCTTTTCCTCATTAAACCAAACAAGTCATGCACGTGCTTTCACCATGTTACTTCTTACATGAGAAGGGAAATTTGTAAAGCTTCCACCACAAGCCACTGCTGCATAACACAACCTCGCTCTCATCCTTACTACAACTGTCATGAGCTTGACCTCACCATAACTCAGCCTCAATAACTCGCCCCTAACTAACTTGACTCAGTTAGTTAGGGTGCACTCACTTTAACTCATCCAACTCAGTTAACTCCACTCATTAAACCATGGTTAGTTCATACTATAAATAGAAAACTCACACTCAAATTTCATTCCCAGCCACATTCTCTCAAAAACACTTCAAATTCTTTCCACATTCTCTGATTTTTTCTCCCTCTCTGTACACGAATTTCATCATCATCTCCTACATTTCATCTCCATCTTCATCTTGATTCTACTTTGGAGATTAAGAACAAGAGTGCATAGGTTCAGTTAAAGAAGTTCAGGATCAAGAGAGTTGAAATTCTGGTTGATTCTTTGCACGAATTCAAGCTCTCAAGCCTTTATTTGGCCAAGTGAAGCTCAAGGAAGAAGCATCTCCTTCTGGTATTCTTGTGCATTCCAAGTTTCATCATCATTCAGGTTTGAACTCTTGAAATTACCTTGCACGATCTCTGTCTATTTTTACTTGTTTTTTTGTGTTTTAAGCTTGATAGAAGCTCTGCTTACTCCGGCTAGTTGATAGGCCTTGTAGAGGCTTAGATCCAAAAGTTAGGGCTTGGTTTGATCCTCTCTGTTCTTTGTGTGCATGCTTGTTGTGTGAAAAATAACTGCGTATTATTGATCTCCATTATCTCAGCTTCATTTTGGTATGCGTATTGTGTGTTTTGGTGAACATGTGAGTTGCAGACGGTGGTGGTGTGACCGGAGAAGGTGACCGGAGGTCATCTCCGGCCGGTGACTTCAATAGCTAGGGTTTTTTCACGTTTTAATCGTGTCCATTCATTTTGCGCGATCGTGTGGCTTGTATGGTGACAGCACATTAAAAGGCATGTGCTGGTCACATGCGTATTTTCTGAATCCACTTAAACATTGTGTGGCATGGTACATGGTAGTGAGTGTGTGTCCTCATCCACGTGTGTTGGATCTGCGTACCTTGACTTTGGCTTGACCTTGACTTGATCTAATGGCTATTGATGAGTCAATTTTGTTGACTGGAGTGCATGGTTACTATGGTGTTTTGCGCGTAATTGGACCTATGACAGATTGTTATTTACACCCCACGCTTCTAAAGCCCAATTAAATTGAACTATGGATTTGCTATGGTTGCACCCCCATTCATATTGCATTTCATATTTTATTTTCATTTTTGCTACACGTTTCATAATTGATTTTTAAAAATATCAAATGATATTGGAAAATTCTACAAAAATTCATGTGTATTCTTAAAACATTTAGGAAATTTTCTATGATTTTATTTTCTGATTTTATGACCATTTTGCCCCTGTTCCATTATTTCTTTTGAATTTCCATTTGCATGCATACTTAATGTGACATATGATTTTGTGCATTTTTGTTCTTGATCATAAAAAATGATTTTGATGCCTTTCTTTTTGCATTGTGGTCACAATATGTTGAGGTATGTTTGAGATTTATGAGATGATTTTTAAGTCTTTTTTTGGATGACTTTTGATGTGTTGCTTTGAGCATGAATGCATGAAACTTCCATGAGACTTTGACCTAATTGTTGAGTGACTTTGGTTCTGATTCATTGCTTGTGGACTTGATATGTTAATGGCATGGGTTTAAGGTGTTTGATTGGTGAAAGTCATAATTTTTGGAGCATGTTTGCTATTTGTTTGAAGCATGAAGTTTAACTTGTTCATTTTGTGAATGTATGCCTCATGTTTGGTTTGCTTGATCATGAAGGCACTTGTGCCATGAGTTGTGGTTTTGTTTGAGGATGTATAGCATGTTAATTGACTTCTGATCATGACATTTGGGTTTCATCTTTGCATGCTTGATGTTTATCTTGCACCTTAAGTCACTTGTTTCACAAGTATGAACCACATTCACATCACTTCACCTTTTCTTCTTTGCTTCTTGTTGGATTGAGATTTTGTTTGCATGATTTGGTATGCTCATTTAGGATAACATTAAGTTGTGTAAATATGAGTTACATTCTGACTTGGAAGCATGTATAGCATTTAATCTCATTTCACTTTGTTTGTCAACTTGTTTGAATTTGATTTGTTCATTATACCTTCTTACTTTACTTGTAAGTGATTGTGCTAACCATGTAGGGGCTTTGGTAAGTTTCAATTGAGTGTGGATAAGGAATCCACATTCAACTTCTATCCTTTCTCTTTTACAATTTCATTTTGTGTTTTGTTAAGCACTTATGTGCTTTCTTTTAATAACTCATTACTTTCCCTTTTGAATTACAATTCATCTTCCATTTTGGAAGTGAATTGTTTAATTCTTTCTTTCTTTAGACTTTAGGTTGAAACCTCACAAACTTTAGGATCACTCTCTTTAATCTTCAATTAGGATTGAGTCTTAGTCCATATAGGTTTTACCTTTTCTCCTCTCTTGAGTCTCTCTTCTCATCTCAAAAGAAAAATGCAAAATACTTAATAAAGGTAGGCATTTATTGCATTTAGGCCTTTCATATAAAGAAAAGATTATAAGGGGTCTTCTCTTATTATCTTAGAATGGGTAGCATATAGCCCATCTTGGGTCAATGTGTTAGACATTTGATCTTGTATGATGGACTTAAATGCAATACTTGTTGAAGGTATAAATAATAAAAAAACACTTCTTCATTTCATAATCAACAAAAAACACTTAATAAACACAAGTATGCTAGTGTGTTTGAACCTTGACAATTGGAACTAAGTGTGGGGGTCTTCTTCACTCTTAGTGTGCTTTCTTACCCATTCCATCTTGGAATGTGAGAATGTACACATTCCAATGACTAAGATTTAGATACACTATCATATGCAAACAAATGGAAAAAACTTCTAAAAGACAAAAACAAACAATTACGTCTTTCCTTCGGGAATTCTTTTCTCATCTCACTCACTCTCAACGTATGAACGTGCTCCTACTCGTTCTCTTGCAAGATGGTAACGCACTCGGACCAGCGAGCCTGCAACACCTGAGCTAGAACGTAAGCCGTTCTCTAAAAAATGCAATCCATCCCTAGTGAGGGGAACTACGTCGCTCTGATTCTCATGCTCCCGATGGGATACGTAGGCAGTGGGGTAGGGCCCATTCGAGCACTTCTTTTATTTTCCCTACATTTGTTTCTCGTTCCTTTTCCAGTTCTCTTTTCGTTCCTTTTCCAGTATTCTTTTCTATCACCCTTTGATCGAGACAAGCAAGCGTGGATCCCATCGGGTACGATGGACGCGAGGGGGTGCTAATACCTTCCTCTCGCGTAACCGACTCCCGAACCCATTTCTCTTGGTCGCGAGACCATGCTCTTTCCTTTCCTTCAGGTTTATGCGGTGTTTCCTTTCCCTCTCTTGGGATAAATACACATTGCTGGCGACTCTGTTTCGGTGCCACTTTCGCGTTTGTACTAGGATGAAAATCCCGGGAGCGACAACCAAGACATAGATAAGCCCTTCTTCTGCCTTTTGAGATACGTGGGACACTCAGTCTTTATGTGCCCATATCCCTCACATTCAAAACACTGAACTTTCTTCCCTTGATTGGAGTCTTCTTCAGTTCTGGACCTTCTGCCTCCATCCTGGTTTTTACTGATGTCGAGTGACTTGTTCTGAGCATTTGCTCTCGACTTTCAGTCAATCCTTTTCAACACTTTGTTAAATTGTTTTCCAAGCAAAACCAGATCTTTGGACACCCCTTCATCTCTGACCAGGTCACCTTCATCTTCTGAGTCACCAGTATTTGACACAAAAGCTATACTCTTCTTCTTTTCAATCTTTTCACTGATCCCCAATTCAAATGTTTGAAGTGATCCCACAAGTTCATCCACTTTCATCTTGTCTATATCCTGAGCTTCCTCTATAGCAGTCACTTTCATGTCAAATCTCTTAGGTAGAGATCTGAGGATTTTTCTGAACAGTTTGCTGTCAGACATCTTTTCACCTAGGGCACTTGAGGCATTAGCTATCTCAATAATGTTCATGTGAAAATCATGAATGCTCTCATCCTCCTTCATCTTCAAACTCTCAAACTTGCTAGTGAGAAGCTGAAGTTTTGACATCTTCACCTTTGAAGTCCCTTCATGAGCAACCTTCAAGACCTCCCACGCCTCTTTTGCAATGGTGCAATGTTCAATCAACCTGAAGATATTCTTATTGACACCATTAAACAATGCATTCATGGCTTTGGAATTTCCCACAGACCCTTTGTAGTGTGCATCATCCCAGTCTTCCTCTTCCTTCACCACATGAGTAGGGGTACCTTTTCCATCTTTAACCTTTGGGGGTTCCCATCCTTTTATAACAGCTTTCCATGCTTGATCATCCATGGATTTGATGAATGCTATCATCCTTGGTTTCCAATAGTCATAGTTGGAACCATCAAGCAGAGGTGGTTTGTTCAAAAATCCTCCATCCTTGTCCATTGTACCAGAAAGTACCTTCCCTGAATCTCACCCAGAAACAAACAAGGGTGCAAGCTCTTGATGCCAATTGAAATTCTGGCACAGATATCAGATGTCCTACACAGATGTTGAGACACTGATATCCAACATAATGAACAAGATACCAATAATAATAATAGTGCAGAAAGTAAAAAACAGAGTGATATATTTACCTAGTTCGGAACAACAATCCTACTCTGGGGGCTACCAAGCCAAGGACGAAACCAATATACGATAGTATCAATTCACAGATCATACAATAACCAAATAATCTGCTTACTTAATCACTACCCTTCCTATGACTTCTACCTAAGACTCACCTAGGTATGAGGCCCTCCTCAAATCCCTCTACAACTACAACCCGTGATTGGTTTCTTTCCACACAAGTAACACCACGAAAGTCACACTTTCAAAACACACAATTCTCAATACTTCAAAGCTTATGAGAACTGACACACAAGAAACTCAATGCTTAAAAGCTTATGAGTAACTGACAGAACTTACAACACAAAAACCAGACCTTATACTGTTATCAGAATGATACCAGTTAGGCTCACAAATAACACTTGAAAAACCTTAACAAAAACACACGTAAGTTCCACACTGTAAGTTCTTGTAATTGGCTGAAATTTTGTTAAAACAATGTGTTGTCTTGGTTGATGTTACAACATGAGCTTCTAACAGTATAGGTATGTCTCAGCTAACATTCTAGTTTATTGTTGAAGAGTTAAAGTGCTGAAGAGTGATGTCACATGCGATGTCTTAACATCACTATACCAGAACATTAAAACATCAGACTGTTATGTGATTAGGGCTGCAAGTGTTTCTGAGGTGAATGAGATATTCTGCTAATTA
The DNA here is from genome assembly GCA_022829125.1 of Lathyrus tuberosus. Lineage (NCBI taxonomy): Eukaryota > Viridiplantae > Streptophyta > Magnoliopsida > Fabales > Fabaceae > Lathyrus > Lathyrus tuberosus. The sequence continues at coordinate 22,039 of JALAZF010000494.1, forward strand.
CAATCAGAGAATGCAGGCGAAGATCAAGGGAGAGATATATTCTGTTGCATTCGGTTATGAAGATCAGTTTGTTGCTAATTTAATGCAGAAAGATATGGAGAACAATTAAGAGTTAATTAAGAAGATTTGATTGAAGATTTCATTGAAGATCTATTGAAGAACAGAATCTGGTTCAGATTTGATATAGAAGATTTGATATGTTTGAAGGCCCAAATCCAGTTGGGATTATATTATAAATAGAATGCTTGTAACCTAGAATAGGTACGGGTCCAAGATGTAGATCATTAGGACTTTGTCTAAGTGAACCACTCGGGTTGTGAGATGGTCACTGTGTGTAACTCAGAAACCTGTAGGTAATGAGTTTGATATTGTTCTTGGAGGAAGCTTTGAAGCAACTCCAAAGTGTGTCATGAAAGGGTGTCTTTTATGATTGAACAGTTGTTGGTAATCAAGTTGTTGATGCAGTGGCGGTGTAGTCGACTGCTAGACATCATTGTGATGATTGGAAGTGAGATGGAGTATCTTACCTAGGGAGGACTTAGGTAGAAGGGTCATTGGGTAGTGATTGAATTAGGTAGATTGTCAACTGGTCTGTTGAGTCTGTAATTTGATACTACTAATAGTGGACTTCCTTCCTGGCTTGGTATGCCCCCTGATGTAGGTTGGTTGAACCGAACTGGGTGAACAATTCAGTGTGTTATTTACTGTTTCTCTTATTGCCTTGTTCAGCAGATTACGATGTTGTGACATTGCACAAAGACATCACACATCTGTACCAGAATTTCAATTGGTATCAGAGCAGGCATCCTGTTCTGTTTCTGGGTGAGATCCTAGGGAAGATACTTTCTGGTCATGGGCAAGGTAGGTGGTACCTACTAAAAAGTTGTTTGGACTTGGAGAAGTTCATATAGTTGTGAGAATGGTCCCTAGAAGTGGAGGATGGACTGTTCGTGACAGGCAGTGGCATGTGCTGAAGGCTTAAAGTTTTGGTTGAAAAGCCGCTATGTTGTGGTGTCACCTGGATTATGATGCTAGGGCTGATATGTGACACCTGAAGGTTTTGAGGAGTGTGTGTTTTGATCCGCTGCGTATCTATCTGAAAACTCCTGAGGTTGTAACTGAGAAGGTTGTTCTTCTCTGTATATATATCCTATGGTGATGGGATATATGCAAGACTGCTTCAACTTACTTTGTCAATGATACTTGAAGATTATTATTCAAGTCCACTCATAAAGGCATTGATAAGTGAAGCTGTAAGGAAGAGATCTGAAGATAGTGAGAAGTAACTTACTTTTGCTTCTATTCCTAAAAAGGATAACCTCCAGTCTTTGATCTCTGGATGTGTTTCTTGGAATGATGTCCTATCTTGTGTTAGAACATCACGCCAGAATTATGCAGAATTCTGTTGTCTAAAGGAATGACATAACAGATGCTTGGGGGCTGAACAAATGTGTTGATCACATTTGTTTGGAACCTACTCCTGACTTGGAAGAGGAGGCATCTGGGTTGTATGAGGATTCATCAAAGAAGCTGAGCTTAATATGTCAATCAGCCTTTGGTCAATTGGAATTGGTGTCTGCATTAGATCAGCAGAAGAAGAACAATCTGTTCAGTATTGTGACTCCTTCATCCTTTTTGATGGTGAAATAAGAAGGTAGAGCCAAAGCTAAAGAGTATCACTGTCAAAGTTTTCATGCGGGAGTGAAGATCTTGATAAGTTATCTCTGAAGCTTAGCTGTGGTAACTAAATGAGGATGGCATCAAAAGTTTGAAGGTTCTTGAAATATTAGAGTATGCTGGTTCATGTTTAGTGTGATTGGTGATGTTGAAACATTATTTCAGTCTTTGCCTTCTCAGCCAAAGGAAGTATATCATGCTCGCTCACGGTGAAGTATCAGGTCAAGCCACTTACCTAATCTAAAGTGATCAGTGGTGTGGATTAGCAAAAGAAGGTTTAACCAGTGCCTTAAGTCTGCAGGGAAAGGATGTCAGACCAGATAAAATGTTGTAGTTGTATATTTGTATGCTTTGGATAATGTTGTGCATTCAACTAATGACAAAATACATTGACGGGAGACTATGTATATGTCTGAGGTAAAAGTGCAGGACTGCAGAAGTGTTGGGAGCTTACCTTTCTCTATGTGGCTGTTTTGAAGTGTTTTCAAGGGTTAAGCACTTTGGAGTTAAATTAACTGGTGGGGTTGATTGGTTACTATAGTGTATCATCCAAAGAGTCCGGGATGTGTTTGGATTATGAGAGGCAGATTGTAGAATGTTGATGACATCTAACACTTCAAGTCAGACAAGTTGTTGACTTTAAGGCTGAAAGACATGAAGACATCACATCTTGATGGGTACAGCTTGGATCAGGTTGGATAATGGTGTTTGCTCAGGTTGTGAAGGTCGAGGATAAGTGGCAGTTATCTCTGGCTTTCTACTGACGGCTCTACTAAAGGAAGTGGCATTCTTTGGTATAGCTATGGGGTAGTCTTGAACTACTTATTTTCTGAAGATTCAGATGTGGTAGGTTTAAAGTCTTTGGAGTTTCTGAGCAGGATGGAGGTTGTCTACTCAAACTTGATTGTTGAGTCAAGTCTATAAGAGCATGGAAATTTGTTTCTGCAAAGGGAAGAGGCTCTTCTAAGTGGCAGAACGAGGAGCTGAATTCAACAGTTGGATGTCATAATGTTCTGACATCTAGTTTAACATCAGGAGTCTCAGCTAGTGATGTGATCTACAGGAATGAATGATAGGATGCTTCAAAAGATCGTTCTCATGGCAGCCTGCGAGAGCTGCAGGAAGGAGAAGATGTTACATGACCATAGCTTAGGGAGTCTAAGGGTGGTTGCTTTTGAGCAAGTGGAACATGTGACTTGAAGATCAAGTTTCCTTTGTGGATCAAGATATCTTTGTGAGAGTTCTGACAAACGTGAAAAAGGTCAAAATGTGGCATTTGACTACGAGGATTCATGAATGAGGTGATCAAACTGTGGCATCTGGTTGATCTCAGAAGTGGATTCGAAGAATCAAGATAATCAGAGTATGACAGCTGGTTATTTTTGAGGATTGTCATGAAATCATGGTGGAGCATATCAAGAATCATGGTGATGATGATGTTCTAACTTGTATTGGGACTTTATCTGGATAGATATCCTTGGTGAAGGATGATTATGCTGTAGTTCAGAAGCTTGGTGCATACATTATGCCTAAGGAGCGTCTACATAGTCATACGGGAGAATGATGAAGTAGAAGGTCTGCCTTGGATGGAGAATGTAGAGAACACTGAAGTAGATCAGGTATTGATTGATTGGAAGTCTGAAGATGAAGAGTATGTTAGGGAATGACTGCATTTGGAGAAAGGGCAATGGTACCAAAATGCATGTGCTCAGCAAGTGTGCTCAAATGTTCATCTTCATCTAGAGCATTAGTTAACCATAACAGGGGGAGTATTTGAGTATGGATTGTGAAGATTGGAGTGAGCTCTTGAAGCTCTTGCTACCCTTGAAAGGAGGAGTTTGTTAAAAGTTTGTGCAACTTAACGTGTGATGCTGCAGTTTTTGGTGATGGTACTTTTGGGAGGTTGCATGCATAAGGAGTTAGTGTCTTGTGCAGTTGTGCTTATATAGTATAGATGAAACAGAATTAAAATAGAAGTTTATTGCATTTTTGAAAGTTTACAAGAACAGTAAAGCAACAAGCAAAGAGTCTAAAGATTATCCCAACCCCCCGAATCAAGAAATGTCTTCCAATCTTCATCCCATTCATCATCAGATGCTTGAAGCTGCACTTGGTGTTTCTTGATAGTCTTCATCCGTGTTTCTAATGTCTTGCGTGTCCTTGTTGCTCTTGAAGATATTCCAGCTTTGGACAGTGTTGTGCCCTTCATCTTCTGAGGATCTGGCTTCTTGTCCTCCTGATTGTGTCTCTTTGCTGCATTCTTGTTAGACTGACTCATGATTCCTTCCTTGGTGTGCTGATAGGAGCAAGGTGGTTTGGTATTTATAATGAATAAAACGTCATTGTTTGTATCGCCTAACCAGTCAGAGTAGTCTTTAGTGTGGGAATCTGTTTCTTCTTGGGACCCTGTTCTTCTTGACACGTTGGTTACCAGAACTTCATGCTTGGTGCCTAGGTGGAAGTGGTCCTAGTAGGATGAGGCTAGGTCTTGACTAGTTGTCTGATGATATAACTGCTGGAGCTGGTTAAGTAGGGTGGTCTTTTGTCTTGTGGCGATGTCCCACATGTTGTTACAACATTATGGCTGGGTATGTACCATACTTATGAAGTTTGAAGAAGCAACATTATCGTCTGAAGTGGCAGTTCTGACATAGTGTGGATTAGAATGGGCAGATTCTAATCTTGATGGTAAGTAGTTCAGGAAATACATGGCTACTGTCATGTTGAAGACTTCATTAGGAGCTGGTGAATGTAAGGACAGAAGGGTGTTTATCTTGTGTGAGAAATTTCCAATCAAATGGGCCTTTGTTTATTGGACTTGGCATATCGTGTTTCCCCATGAGGAATGTGGCATTATTGGTGGGATATCATAAAAGGCATTGAGTGTAAGACTGATTACTATAGCCTATTGCAGCATGTGTACTGATCAAGCTTGTGCAGTGTAATGATGGGACCTGTCATAGCTGTGTGAAGATAGTGCCTTTACAGTAGAGGTCTGAAAAGCAAAAGTGGTGTACTTGGCTGATGGTTGGAAGCAATCTAGAAGAAGTTGTGAGAAGTTGCATCTATACCCATTAGATAAGAAGATGTGTTTGTAGAGTCTTGGGATAATGAGCTAGCAGGCAATGTCTGAAGATATGTCAGAACATGATATAGGACATGTTTTGCTTGAGCCAAACAGGGTGGTATTTTGGACGGTGGTGTTAGGATAAAGTGAAATGCGTGGCTTCGACTGTGCATGGAGCGTTATTGGCCTAATTTATGGTAAGATTCAATTGTGAGATATTTAAGGCAGTCAAGGCAGTTTTTGGAAGGTAGGCATTGAATTTGAATGCAGTTTTTGATACCTAAAATAGCGTTTGTTTGACCAAGAATATTGACATATTCAAGGCTCGTTAATTTCTAAGTTACTGGTCAGCTATTTATAGGGGTGAGTTTGTTCTCCTTCATCCAGTGAGTGTTCTTATCTCATAAATCTTATGGCTTTTATTCGTGTTTGGACAAACACTTCTTTTATGGGGGACTCTTCCACAATGAATCCGGGTCTGAGTTGAAAGGAAAAAGAAATGTGTTGTATTAAGGGGGAGTGTCTAAAATCTTCTTCCTCATGTACACCAGATATCTTTAATCTGAGTGCATAACTTCGGGACTTTCTACTTCTTCATCCTGATATGCTGCCTGAAGTGATTGTGGTGGGTTGTGCTGCCAAAAGAAGTTGTCAGACATGATGTCTTAACATCATTCAAATATTCCCTAGAAGATGTTTCTCCAGGATTGCTGCTCACTGTAGCTACTGATTGTTACTGTTAGGTTCAGTGGTTACTGATAACTACTGACAGTAGTATGGAGTTGTAATTACTACTGTAATCTGAGTTGTAATGGTTATATATATGTTTTAGCCAAAATTAGCCAAAGGGGGAGATTGTAAGTTCTTGTAATTGGCTGAAATTTTGGTAAAACAATGTGTTGTCTTGGTTGATGTTACAACATGAGCTTCTAACAGTATAGGTATGTCTCAGCTAACATTCTAGTTTATTGTTGAAGAGTTAAAGTGCTGAAGAGTGACGTCACATGCGATGTCTTAACATCACTATACCAGAACATTAAAACATCAGACTGTTATGTGATTAGGGCTGCACGTGTTTCTGAGGTGAATGAGATATTCTGCTAATTACAATCAGAGCATGCAGGCGAAGATCAAGGGAGAGATATATTCTGTTGCATTCGGTTATGAAGATCAGTTTGTTTCTAATTTAATGCAGAAAGATATGGAGATCAATTAAGAGTTAATTAAGAAGATTTGATTGAAGATTTCATTGAAGATCTATTGAAGAGCAGAATCTGGTTCAGATTTGATATAGAAGAGTTGATATGTTTGAAGGCCCAAATCTAGTTGGGATTATATTATAAATAGAATGCTTATAACCTAGAATAGGTACGGGTCCAAGATGTAGATCATTAGGACTTTGTCTAAGTGAACCACTCGGGTTGTGAGATGGTCACTGTGTGTAACTCAGAAACCTGTAGGTAATGAGTTTGATATTGTTCTTGGAGGAAGCTTTGAAGCAACTCCAAAGTGTGTCATGAAAGGGTGTCTTTTATGATTGAACAGTTGTTGGTAATCAAGCTGTTGATGCAGTGGCGGTGTAGTCGACTGCTAGACATCATTGTGATGATTGGAAGTGAGATGGAGTCTCTTACCTAGGGAGGACTTAGGTAGAAGGGTCATTGGGTAGTGATTGAATTAGGTAGATTGTCAACTGGTCTATTGAGTCTGTAATTTGATACTACTAATAGTGGACTTCCTTCCTGGCTTGGTATGCCCCCTGATGTAGGTTGGTTGAACCGAACTAGGTGAACAATTCAGTGTGTTATTTAATGTTTCTCTTATTGCCTTGTTCAGCAGATTGCGATGTTTTGACATTGCACAAAGATATCACACATCTGTACCAGAATTTCACACACCTAAACTAGGTTTACACCAGTCAATATATAGCATTAAATCTGGACTGGACTGGGCTTCGAAAACGCAGCAAATAGACTGCTCACAAATCTGCAAAATAAACTCCAACAAAATAGGTCTTCAATCTAAAGTTTCCTAAAATGTCTCCATGATTAGAAAGCGCTGAAAAACCTAAAACCAACATAAAAACACAATCCAAAAATACTTTGGATGCCACATAGGATAACCAAATATTCATAGAATATTCAGTAACAATTAACAGCAACAGAATCTTCTTTAAAACTGAGTTTAGGCGCGATGTCCTATGAGCCAGTATGGGACATCTTCATTCGACATGTTGAATGCAGCAAATTAGAACATCTTAGAACATCTTGTTTCAACATCTTGCTGCTAGAGTAGTTTTAGCAAAATAAATGCCAACCACAAAATCAACGAAATAACAATTCCCACTGAACCAGTGGCATAATTTCTTTAGTTTTTTTTCATGTTTCTTGTTTTAAATTTCCTTCTAATGAACCATGCCATCCTTTAGTTATTCGCATCTATTTGTAGAGGTGTCTAGGCATTATATAAACATCCTTATCTCAGATTTTAACTTCACCTTCTTACAAAAATTTTCAAATCAATTACTCATTAACTTTAAAATTCCAGAATATTTCCAAGTGTTCATCATAATTTTCCTTAAGTGAAACTTTGCATAAATCTTCATTCTAAGCATCATAGTTCCATTTGCATACAAAGAACACTTGTATTATTGTCTTGAGTATTGAGTGCTACAAGGAGAAGATCAATCTTTAGATTGATACATTGAAGATTCAAACTTTTTGCACACATACAAAATTCAGATTTGTGATATTTTGATTACAACTTATTTTTAGGATTGTTAAAGATAAGTTTGTAAGGGTTTCCTTGTGATCCGGATTGTGGATACAAGAGGTCCATTTGTGAGATATTTATTCTCGATTGGACTTTAAACATTTGTAAATCCAAGAGGAGTGTTCTTGGTTGTTAGAGTAGTATAGAAAGACATAGTTTTGTCTTGTCTAGGAATCTAACATTATAGTGAAATTCTCTTTCAAGTTGAAAGGGGAGTGGAGTACTCTCGACGTGTGAGGGGAACCACTATACGTCTTGGTGTTCATTTACTTTCCACATTTACCATTTCAACACTTAGAAATCTTTAGGAAAGTAAAAATAAAAAATCGTCAAAAATCGGGATAATATTCTAAGAACCTAATTCACCCCCCTCTTAGGCTCACATATAACTTACAATTGGCATCAGAGCAGGTTTGGTAACCTGTTCCGACAAGATCCAGCATGGCTTCCGCAAGCACGAACCCGGTTTTCAAAGACGGCGGAAGTAGTAACAAGCCCCCACTTTTCTCTGGAGAGTATTTTGATTTTTGGAAAATTCATATGAGAGCACATCTTGAAGCACAAGGAGAAGGTATATGGGAAGCTAATGAGAATGGTCCACATAATCCTGTGAATGTAGTCAATGGTGTTGGTACTGCAAAATTAAAGAGTACATATGATGAAGAAGATAAGAGAAAAATTCTAATTGAAAAGAAAGCTATCAATCTTCTTCAAAGTGCCTTAAGTATTGATGAGTTCTTTCGTGTTTGTCAATGTAAATCGGCAAAAGAAATATGGGATACTTTAGTAGAAACACATGAAGAAACGGATGAAGTTAAAAGATCTAGACTAAATACTCTAAGTCAAGAATATGAAATGTTCCGAATGCAGCCCGGAGAAACCATTGTTATATTACAGAAAAGATTTGTTCATTTGACTAACCACTTAATAGCACTTGGTAAGACATTCTCAAATAATGAACTAAATCTCAAAATTCTAAGATATTTGACAAGAGAATGGCAACCAAAAGTAACGGCAATATCGGAAAAGAAAAGCCTCTCTACGATGACTTCCGCATCTCTATTTGGAAAACTTCAAGAACATGAGTTAGAACTTGGACAACTTGAAAAACATGAACTTCAAGACAAGAAGTCCAAAGGTATTGCTTTAAAGGTAGATGCAAAAGAAAAACAAAATGACGACTCATCGGAGAAAGACAAAAATTTCATGCTTCTAGTAAAAAGACTTGGAAAATTCTTTGGAAATAAAGATAAGTCTTTTTAAGCTAAAAGGAAGAAACACTTTAAGAAAAAGGATACTTCAACTTCATCTCAAGACATTACATGTTATGAATGTGGGAAGCAAGGTCACATAAAACCCGAATGTCCACAACTTGCAAAGAAAGGAAGTTTTAAAGGCAAGAAGGAATCAAAAAATAAGAAGGCATACATTGCATGGGAAGATACGAAATTAGTTCATCATCCGACTCGGAGAGCGATGAAAGCGCAAAACTAGCACTTATGGCTACACATAACTCCAAAGATGAAAATGACGAGGTTAGTACTAAATTTTCTCTTTATGATAATGATGCACAAGAAGCCATAAATGAACTCTTAAATGAATGTAAGATCCTATGTAAAACAATTTCTTCACAAAAAAGACAAATAACATCTTTAGAAAAAAAAGTCGATGTTATGGAAAAAGAGTCAAAAGATGAAAAACAAAAGAAAGCAAGTGAAGAAAAACAAGAGTTGGTATGTAAAAATTGTGAATCACTTTCATTCCAAATTGTTCAATTAAAAAGAGTCTTAGAAAGATATGAGAAAGGACAAATTGGTTTAGAAGCGGTCCTTAGTCAACAAAGATATTCAAATGACAAAAGTGGACTTGGTTATTCAAAATTTTCTAAACCAAGCTCTAGTAAAACAATCTTTGTTAAGGCTAGTGACCAAAATTCTAAGGAAAAAGTGAACAAACCTAGGAATGTGCATCCTTATCCTAAAAAGAAAAGAAGTCCTATTAAGAAAAGATTTCCTAAAAAGAAATCATATGTTCCTAGATATAAAAGCAATTTTGTTCCTACTTGTTTTTATTGTGGTATTATTGGCCATACACCTAATGCTTGCTATGTAAGAAACTTTAGTGTTGCAAGTGGGCATTATGTGTGGGTAAAGAAAGGTACTAATTATGAAGGACCCAAGGCTATTTGGGTACCTAACAAAACGTAATTTGTTTTGTAGGTGTGCTTGAAGACCACTTCAAATCTATGGTATCTTGATAGTGGTTGTTCGAAGCATATGACCGGAGATATAAACAAATTTTCAAGTCTAGTGCTTAAGGCCAAGGGTTATGTTACTTATGGAGATAACAATAAAGGAAAGATTCTTGGCGTAGGCAATGTTGGTTCACCACCTTTCACAACAATTGAAGATGTGCTTTATGTTGAAGGCTTAAAGCATAATCTTATTAGCATAAGCCAACTTTGTGACAAAGGATTCAAAATCAAGTTCACTAAAGATGAATGTTTGAAAGAAGACGAAGTCACTAATGAGGTAATGCTTAAAGGTAATAGAATTAACAATATTTTTATGATTTCCCTTGATAACACTTCTTTGAAGGTTAAATGTCTTATGGCAAGCAATAATGATTCATGGCTTTGGCACAAAAGGATTGCTCACATTCACATGGAGCATTTGAATAAATTAATTAAGCATGATTTAGTTATTGGATTACCAAAGATAAAATATGTCAAAGATAAGTTGTGTGATGCATGTCAAAAAGGGAAACAAACCAAGTCAACTTTCAAATCTAAAGATGTGGTGTCCACTTCAAGGCCACTACAATTGTTGCATATGGACTTATTTGGTCCATCAAGAACAAGAAGCTTCGGAGGTAATGTATATGCTTTAGTTATTATTGATGATTTCTCTAGATATACTTGGACATTCTTTCTAGTGCAGAAAAGTGATGCATTTAAGGCATTCAAGAAATATGCAAAGCAAATTCAAAATGAGAAGTCACTTTCAATTGCCACCATAAGAAGCGACCATGGTGGAGAATTCCAAAATGCTTCCTTTGAAGAATTTTGTGAAGAACATGGAATATCTCACAACTTCTCGGCACCAAGGACTCCTCAACAAAATGGAGTGGTGGAGAGAAAGAATAGGTCATTGGTGGAACTTGCAAGAACAATGCTTAGCGATTCAAATCTTCCGAAATACTTTTGGGCGGATGCGGTGATCACGACATGTTTTGTAAGTAATCGTGTTAACATTAGACCTATTCTAAAGAAGACCCCTATGAACTTTTCAAAGGGAGGAAACCAAACATTACTTATTTTCACATCTTTGGATGCAAGTGTTTTGTCTTAAACAATGACAAAGACAATCTTGGTAAGTTCGATGAAAAATCGGATGAAGGTATATTTCTTGGCTATTCACTTTCTAGTAAAGCTTATAGAATTTATAATAAAAGAACTTTAACAATTGAAGAATCTATGCATGTTAAGTTTGATGAATCTAACCCCTCCAAGGAGGATATTGTTTTGTGTGATGATGATGATGAAATTGTAGAAGTTCCCCAAGAAGATACTTCAAAAAAGAATCAAGTGGAACTCCAAGAAGAACCGATTCAACAAGAGACAAACTTAAATGATCTACCTAAAGAATGGAGGACTCATAGAGATCATCCAATTGACAAAGTTATTGGTGATATTAGTCAAGGTGTAGCAACAAGGTTTAATCTTAAAGATGCTTGCTTAAATATGGCATTTGTCTCACAAATTGAACCTTCCAAAGTTGGTGAAACCTTAAGTGACGGCCATTGGATAATTGCTATGCAAGAAGAGTTAAACCAATTCGAAAGGAATCAAGTTTGGGAACTTGTTCCTAGACCAAGTGATAAACACATCATCGGTACCAAATGGGTGTTTAAGAACAAACTTGATGAGAATGGGATAATTATTCGAAACAAGGCAAGATTGGTGGCTCAAGGTTACAATCAAGAGGAAGGCATTGATTTTGAGGAAACATTCGCTCCAGTTACAAGGTTAGAAGCTATCCGTTTATTACTTGCTTACGCATGTTCATTAAATTTTTAACTTTATCAAATGGATGTCAAAACGCATTCTTGAATGGCTACATCAATGAATAAGTCTATATCAAATAACCCCCGGGCTTTGAAGACTTCAAGAATCCCTCACATGTCTTCAAATTGAAGAAAGCTCTTTATGGCTTAAAGCAAGCACCAAGAGCATGGTATGATCGTCTTAGCAATTTTCTCTGTGAAAAGGGATTTGTAAAAGGCAAAGTTGACAAGACGTTGTTCATTAAGAAAGCAAAAGGTAATACTTTGTTAGTCCAAGTCTATGTTGACGACATCATATTCGGATCAACGAGCGGAGATCTCTGTAAAGAATTCTCATTGATGATGCAAGGAGAGTTTGAAATGTCAATGATGGGAAAAATGAATTACTTCCTTGGACTTCATATCAAACAACTAAAGGACGGTATATTCATCAACCAATCCAAGTATTGTAAAGAATTGTTGAAAAGATTCGACATGGATAGTTGCAAGGATATGGCTATACCAATGGGATCTAGAACCTATGTTAATCAAGATGAATTGGGTGCTTCCATTGATATTACGAAGTATCGAGGTATGATTGGTTCTTTATTATATTTGACGGCAAGTCGTCCTGACATAATGTTTAGTGTGTGTTTATGTGCCCGTTTTCAAGCAAATCCAAAGGAGTCACATCTCACCACTGTGAAAAGAATCATGAAGTATCTCAAAGGAACGACGAGCGTTGGTCTATGGTATCCAAAAGGTAGTATGTGTAATTTAGTTGGTTATTCTGACGCGGATTATGCAGGTTGTAAAACTGATAGAAAAAGCACGAGTGGAACATGTCACATTTTAGGAAATGCTTTAGTTTCATGGTCCTGTAAGAAACAAGCATGTGTTGCTCTTAGTACGGCTGAAGCAGAATACATAGCGGCAGAGAGTTGTTGTGCACAAATTCTTTGGCTAAAACAATAATTAAGTGACTATGGAATCAATCTAGAATGCATACCACTTCGATGCGACAACACAAGTGCAATTAATATTACAAAGAATCCCGTCATGCATTCAAGAACCAAACACATAGACATTCGACATCATTTTCTACGTGATCATGTGCTTAAAGGAGATGTTGAAGTCACATTTGTGGATACACATAATCAACTCGCGGACATATTCACAAAACCGCTTCCTCGGGATACCTTTTTTAAGATTCGTCGAGAACTTGGCATTTTAGATGAAGGTGATGTATAAATCTTCAATTATTATTCAGTATACAAGCCAAGGTACACATTATTTTAATGTTTAAACTTTTTTTTGCAATATCCTTTTTATCATGTCTTTTTTGTAGAAATATGTTTTTCATAATTTTCTTCTAGTTAATCCAATTTTCATGATTTGAGTTTGTGTCTCAAAATTGCATTTCTATATGTTTTATCATGTCCAGTAAATTTCTTTTTGGAAAAATCACTTATTTTATGAGTTGCAAAGCTTCTGTTTTTTCCTCTCTTCAGTCAAGTAATCGATTACTCTAAGGGAGTAACCGATTACTTCATCTTTTCGCTGGCAATATTATCTAAGTTATGTCGAAGTAATCGATTACTCAAAATGAGTAACCGATTACCACTGTAACTCTCAGAATTTTTTTTAATTAATTTTATCGGAGAGAATGTGTTATTGTGATTTTATTTAAGTTTCTTTTCACACTCATTGGGACTTCATCCTCCTCATTTCCCAAAACTCTACTCTTCTCATCTTCCATTTCCTCCAAATCCTAGTCAAAAATATTAATCACCCACTCACTCTTTTTGTCTCTATAAACTCAAATCAAATCCGAAAATCTACACAAACCTTCACACTCTCACCAAATCTGAAAATCCCTAACAAACCTTAAACCTCTCAAAGCTCTTCAATGGCACCAAAGCTTGACAAGGGTAAGAAGAAAATGGCTGCAGAAAGCTCATAACGCATTGAGGAAGCACATGCACAAACAGTCAAGGCCAGAAGATTAACCTCAGCTGTCAGGAATCGCATTTTGTTGCCGGTAAAGTATGTTAACCTTAATAATTTCCCTAACCATAGCTTTACTTTTCCAACCCTTTTGAAAGATTCTGGTGTAGAAGGATTAATTTCTGATGTTGGGTGTTACTATCCGGATTTAGTCCGTGAATTTTATCACTCTGTTAAGTTCGAAACTGATGATTTTTATGATTTAGTGTTATCTGTAAAAGTGAAAAATAAGGATATTTTTATGGATTTGAAGAAATTAGGAGACGTTTTAGGTGTTCCATATGATGGTGAGAAGCTACGCCAGGGGACTTAACCTGAAACTGATTTTTGGGAGAACTTTGATCCCATGGAATACTTTGTTAACATTTCTAGAGGGACTCATAATGATTTAATGAGTCAACAAAAACCAGAATCTTCAAGGATTATTAAGTAAGCAAATTTGTTGACTGTGAGTGACAGTATGCTTCATTACGTGCTAAGTTATGTGTTGGTTCCAAAAGGATCCAATCATTCTCAAGTGAGTGATTTAGAAACTCAATTAATCCGCTGCATGAAATTGGGAAAACCTATCAATTGGGCTTATGTGATTTACCACCATATGAAGTATTTGTTAAGGCTTAAAGGTGGTCTTCCATATGCTAGGTATGTGTCAATGTTTTTGGAGGCTTATGAGATCCTGCTTTAGAGAGAGCCAAAGGTTGAAATGACGGCAAGAACATGTGGAAATTCATAATGGAACTTCTCTAAAAAATATGGGAATCATTGTTGGACCTAATGGTGTCTATCGATATCGGGATCCAATAGCTCAAGCTCCTCAAGGCCCTATAGCACCTCCACCCATACCGGAAAGAGGAATAACTAATGAGTTTCTTTACACTACTATGATGCGACATCACCGTGAAACCACTCGCAGTATTGCTTCTCTCCGTAGGCTCTTTAGAAACATGAACCGTTCACGACATGAAGTTGAAGAAAGTGTTGAAGATGAAGAAGAGAGTGATGAAGAGGGAGAAGATGGAGGAAGCGGTGAAGAAGAGAATGACCCCATGAGTGACTAGTGTTTCTATGGTGTTTTTTGTTATTTTTTTTTTTATTCTGTTTTATGCTTTAAGACTTGTCGTCTTGTGAACTTTTTGGAATGTTGTTTTGCACTTAGTTTCGCTTATTTGAACACTATGTGTTTTATGCAAGATAATGTTGTTATTATGTTCCATAGTATTTGTTATTTTGCTTGCATAACATTCTTTTCCCATCCTTTTTGTTGATGATAAAGGGGGAGAAGAATGTTCATATTATTTCACTAACAATTGCAGAATTTCTAAATGCTCCATAAAAAGTGTTGGATTTAGGGGGAACATCTATTAAGGGGGAGATGTTTCCTAAAGTAACTTGCTTGATCTCGCTTGGTTCGAGTGTTTAAGTTTAGTGGGTTGTCATCATCAAAAAGGGGGAGAATGAAGACATGAGCTTCCAAATTGTTTTGATGGCGACAATGTTTCAAGTATCAAGTTAGATCAACAAAAAGAATGGTCAAAGGCATCAAGATCAAATAATGAAGTTTTAACTAATTTTTATCAAGACTTGATGATTTCTAAAGTTTGGATGCAAATATTATGGTATAAACATTCAATCTCTATATGGTAATATAAGTGTTCTAAATCATCTCTATTACATGTCATGTTCATTGGAAATTTGGTCAGCATCAAATTTTTCTCAAACATTCTGGTTTCAGCATTTTTTCAAAATCTGGCTTGAGTAGTCGATTATCCAAATGGAGTAACCGATTACTCTGATGGATTTTTCAAAAAATTTGTACGTTGGAAGTGAGTAACCGATTACCCACTTGGAGTAATCGATTACCACTAAACCAGTGGCATAATTTCTTTAGTTTTTTTTTTCATGTTTCTTGTTTTAAATTTCCTTCTAATGAACCATGACATCCTTTGGTTATTTGCATCTATTTGTAGAGGTGTCTAGGCATTATATAAACATCCTTATCTCAGATTTTAACTTCACCTTTTTACAAAAAATTTCAAATCAATTACTTATTAACTTTAAAATTCCAGAATATTTCCAAGTGTTCATCAGAATTTTCCTAAAGTGAAACTTTGCATAAATCTTCATTCTAAGCATCATAGTTTCATTTGCATACAAAAAACACTTGTATTATTGTCTTGAGTATTGAGTGCTACAAGGAGAAGATCAATCTTTAGATTGATACATTGAAGATTCAAACTTTCTGCACACCTACAAAATTCAGATTTGTGATATTTTGATTACAACTTATTTTTAGGATTGTTAAAGATAAGTTTGTAAGGGTTTCCTTGTGATCCGGATTGTGGATACAAGAGGTCCATTTGTGAGATATTTATTCTCAATTGGACTTTAAACATTTGTAAATCCAAGAGGAGTGTTTTTGGTTGTTAGAGTAGTATAGAAAGACATAGTTTTGTCTTGTCTAGGAATCTAACATTATAGTGAAATTCTCTTTCAAATTGAAAGGGGAGTGAAGTACTCTCGACATGTGAGGGGAACCACTATACGTCTTGGTGTTCATTTACTTTCTGCATTTACCATTTAGACACTTAGAAATCTTTAGGAAAGTAAAAATCAAAAATCATAAAATATCGGGATAATACTCTAAGAACCTAATTCACCCCCCTCTTAGGCTCACATATAACTTACACAAAAATGCATCAAAATCAAGTAGGAACAAGGATGTACAATATCAAAACATCATACAAGGCTCATATAAGATACATTTGGTGCAAACAAGACTTTGTAAGCAAGGGAAAGCAAGGAAACATTCAAAAGAATCAAATAAGTCCTTAAGAAACCCTAAAATGGTCATACACTTTAGACATGCCTAAGTGCCATAAAAAAATAATATTTTTGGAATTTAAAATTCAAAAACAGAAAGTACACAATATTATGAACAATTTGCAAAAAGAATGGCCTCAAAATGCTTAAAAATGATAAAGTTATGATCAATTGAATTTGCAAAGAAAAGTAAGAAAATTAAGTGCTAAAAAAATATGGAAGGGTCCCTGTGGGTGTTGAACCCAGGTTCCCTCGCTTCTGGCTCAAAATATTAGCCAACTCTACTAGGGCACGCATTGTGATAATGGATGGGTAGACAAGATAGTAAATGAAAACCATTTGAAAATCAGAAAATTAAAAAAGAACTGGGGCGAGGGAGATTTGAACTCTAGTTCTTGTGGGCATAAGGCACTCAAGGCGCACATGCTGAACCACCGGGGTGGTGATACATCCATTGTAACATCTTTCTTTAATTAAATAAGTACCTAACTATGACCTAAGTGCTTGAATAAGAGGGTGCCCATGGCTGCACCACCATCTCCAACATTTTTCAACTTGCAAGAATATGTATATCTCACTGATTACTCAATGAATTTTAACAATGTAAAAACCAAATTTGTGTAATTTTTTATGAGGAATTCAATGGTAAGCAGGCATCTGATTTTAATATTGACCATTTCCTTTTAGTCGTTAGAAAATTAAATCAATTGTTTTATGAAGCTTTAAAAAAATCATCTTCATTACTTTGAATTTATTAGTTTTTTATGGAGTCATTATTATCACTGCCTTCAATGACTTGTGCACTGCTCGAGGTCCGCCTGTAGGCTAGATAGTCATCATTCAGTATTGACAGAAATTGAAACCTTTTTGCTTCCTTTTTGCTGTAAGTTAGGGTATTTAAAAAACCTTTTTCAAAATGCTAATCCAAAAGAATCACGGTCACATTTTTAGGCCATATTTAGTTAGTAGCAGTAGGCCATATTTAATGTCCAAAAATGCTAAGAGTCTGTTTGGTAAGACCATAAAAAGAGCTTTTAGCTTGTAATTTTTAGCTTTTCAGTTCATTTTGATTAAAAAGCTCTGTTTGGTAATGCATTTTAGCTTTTAGCTTTTAGCTTTTTAACTAGCTTTTAGTTTTTTTTTCAAAAGCTATTTGAAGTAGCTTTTGAGGTTGTAGCTTTTAGCTTATGATTTTTTATTCCAATTATACCCTTATTATTTTAACAATATATATATATAACAATATATATATATATATATATATATATATATATATATATATATATAATATTTACTATTAAAAAATTGATTTTAAAAGATTGAATTTAGGGAGATTTTGAAGAATGTTATAGAAGATTTTAGATATTATTTTTATTTATTAAATATAAATTATATAATTAATTTAAAAATAGTGTTGATAATTCTTAAATTAGTGAAACATTGGAATAGAATCAATAAAATCAACAAAGATGAAGAAAATTCAGAATATTATTACAGTTTTATTGTAAAATATTAGACGATAAACTTATTTTTGTTATTTTTTTAGATTAATATAACTAAATTCAAAATTACAATGTTATTATTTCACATATTTTATTAAATTTCATTATAAAATTAGGAAGTAAAAAAAATTATATTTTACGAAAGAATGAGTTAACTAGACCAAGAATCGTAGTTATTCGATTACTTTTACTTTTATGTCTTCTTAAATGGCTTTATGAAATACCCTTGCTTTATATATGGTTTGCTGTTTTTTTTTCCATTGAATTTTGTTGTCAGTATATTCATACTAAATAGCAAAGTCCATAAAACTTTTATACAAATTGATATATTTTGATGCTATCTTTAATTTTTCATATATATTAAAATTGTTTTGCATGTTGTTATTAATGCATTTACTTTTATCGAATAAAAATTAATTTAATAATATAATATAATAAGATAATGAAATCACCAATTTCTTAATTAAAAATGTCCTTTTAAGTCATTTTGTAATTATCAGCTAGTGTAACAGCTAATTTACCAAACACTTAAATTAACTTATCAGCTACCAGCTACCAGCTATTAGCTAGTTTTACCAAACAGAGCCTAAGTGAACTAATGATATCATAAAAACATTTTATTTAGCGTAAGAGTTAAATTATAAACTCCATAATTAACTATAATATTAATTCTAAGTTGTAAGTTCTTTTAGTACTAAATTAACAATTAATTATGCTAGTTTAATTTACTAGTTATTTGATTTAGGGAATTAATTAACAATTAATCATAATCCAAGTCCTTTTTTTTATTAAAACAATTTTAAGCGTCTCCCCTTAATTAATTATGAAAGTAGTGGGCTCTTGAGGTCTAGCACTTCTTGGGTCCTTGGATGAATGCTCTTGAGGCACATGCTTTTAGTTGTGTTCATTCCGTCTTTCGTTTATTAAAAAATACTTAAAATAATTAACCCTTACGATTAAATTAAGAATCATAATTTACATCTTAATGCTTTTAAAATACATAAAATATTTAATCTTAGTCAAAAACACTTAACCCTTAAAAATACAAGCTTTTCTCAAATTCAAAACACTTAATCTAACTAATTTCTTAACCTTTAAAAATAATTCTCTTAAATCAAATTAAAATCCACTTTGTTTAATCCTCCAAATATTTTCTTAATTAAACTAAAAATCATAAAATACTTAGGATAATATTTCTAAAACGATTTTCTTAATTAATTATGGAAGTAGTGGGCTTTTGGGGTCAAGCACCCCTTGGGTCCTTAAACAAACGCTCTTGAGGCGCACACCTTAGGTTGTGTTTGTTCCATCTTTCATTTCTAAAAAACTTAAAAACTTTCAATTATATTAAAATGCTTAAACCTCCTAAAAAAACTCTTAGCTCGTTCAAAACCTTATCTGATTAGTACGTCTAATCCAAATATTCTAATCAAATTCAAATCCTTTTCCTAATCAAATTACGAAAGTAGTGGACTCTTGAGGTCTAGCACTTCTTGGGCCCTTGAACAAACGCTCTTGAGGCGCACGCTTTGGATTGTGTTCATTTCGATCTTTCGTTCCTAAAACAATCGCCCTAATTAGATGGACAAAGAAGCCCATTGTCCAACAAACACAATTTCATAATTAATAGAATGAAAAAGGTGTCGTTGGGATCTAGCATCTCAGTAATGCCCCGATTAATTGGTTGCGAGGCCGACGTCTCGTTTGTCGAATAATCGTCATTCTCCCTCTAAAATACTTAACAAACCAAACGTTTCCCATACGACCGAAACCCTAACACACACGCAAATCAAACTCTTTTCTCAATCAAATCTTTAACACACTTAATCCTTATTCAAACAATTTTTCATAAATAACGTTGTTGAGTCCATTATTCCGCGCACATAAACTAGTGCTTTAGCCTCCCCTAGCGAGCAGACAAGCCAACATTTAGCAGTTAGAATGCGAATTAAACACTCGTTCGTTTAAAAAACACCAACCAACCGTAGTTCCATGAACTACGAATGCTCTGACTTTCCCATTGCACGAGGGAATACGTAGGCACAAGGGCCCCAATCCTTGGCGAGCACCTTAATAAAAAAAAAACCATCCATTTTCCCACTTAGAAAACAAATCCTTTTACCTTCTACCTTAGAATAAAACAAATAAACCTAGCTAACATATCTCACGAATCGATTCAAGAGGTTCCCGTTGAGTATAATAGACGTAGAGAGTACTAACACCTTCCCTTTACGTAATCGACTCCCGTACCTAGAATTTGGTTGCGATGACCATTTTCTTATCCTTTAAAGGTTTTATCGATATTTTCCTATTCCTTCCTTAGAATGAATAAAGTTCGGTGGCGACTCTGTTCGAACGTTTTTTCCACGTCCATCGCGAGGATCTTATTTTTTGAGGTACGACACCTACCAAGGAACTGGTCTTAATTTCTGGTATAAACTTCCCCTCGATCCTGGTCTCCTACCAAGGAACTGGTCTTAGTTTCTGATATAAACTTCCCCTCAATCCTGGTTTCCTACCAAGGAACTGGTCTTAGTTTCTGATATAAACTTCCCCTCGATCCTGGTCTTCAGCCAAGGAACTGGCCTCAGTTTCTTTTGTCAATAAACTTTCTTGACAAGGGACGCTATTTGTAGCGGTTTTCATCAAACTTCTCATCAATTTTTCCTAGGGAGATGCCATTTGATGCAATCCAATTTTGAGGTGCCGATGACCTTTTCATTCGCAAAATTTTGTTTAAGAGGCTTTCTTCAGGGATTTTCCTTAATCCGGAAAAGCGAAGATATCATCTTCAATGGCGAAGAGTGACATTTATCGAATGACCTCTTGCCTTTCAGAGGTTCAAGTTATCAAAGTGGTCAAGGGACCAACTTCAATCTAGAAATAGACTGGAGGATCGATTATCCAGACATGACATCCCCTGACAGGGAAAGAACTGAAAACTCGATTGAGAGGACTTTTATCACCAAGGAACAAAACCGACTAGAGTGATAGTGATGCAATATGAGTATGAATGTAAATCAATAATGCATGATGTATGCATGTTTATGCTGACAAAACTGACGCGCCATACAGATTAATAGATGAACAGGACTGGATACTCGGCCACAGTGGGGGATGAAAAGTATCACGGGTTCACGATAGCAATTCTGCCTTGCTTAGGAGAGATAGTTCCCTTGGGGAACACCGATGGTCAGGCTTAGGAGGTAAGAACTCTGTCGGTGGTGTAGGACGGAACATTCGCATCTGACCCTGCTGATCCTTCATTCAGGCGTCCTGGTTTAGAAGGAGTACTTTGATTCTGCACTTTGAGGTTCGATTACTTCTGAAGAAGCGATCGGCGTTCTTTCGATGTTCAACAGTCAAAAGAAATTGCCATCTTTATTTTAAAAATAGAAAAAGTTTGACAAGTAAATTCATTTTTGTTTTATTTCAAGAATCATTAATCATGTTAAAAACATCGTTCTGTAAAGCTAAAACAAATAAGAATTGCAAACAAAAGCACTAGGCTCAAATTTTATTGGTAGGATGGAAATCAGCCAAGCGTGTGATTCCATGGAGTATTTACAAAGTTTAGAAAATGGTAATTTAAGGGAAAAGGGCTGCATTAAAACATCACGACCACTATCCTTCTACGAACTTTGAATTATGGGCATCCTGAGCTTCTGTCGAAGATGACCTTGACTAGAGTTTTTTCTGATGGATGGTGTAACTGCTACTGCGGGACTTGCCTCTTTGTTGAACGTAGTTACTTGCCATTATCCCTAACTTTTGCCTGGATTGTACTTTGAGATTTCCAATCCATCGGGATGATTTTTTTATTATGTCTCTAATTTTTGCCTTGACCGCCCTTTCGGGTTTTCAGTCCACCGAGACGTTTTTTTTAGTTTAGGCGAACTATTTCTTGACTACGTCAACATTTGTGGGGTAGACAAATTCCTCTTCGTCCATGATTGTGAGTCTCAGGGCACCGCCTAAGAAAGCTTTATTGACCACATAGGGGCCATCATAATTCGGAGTCCACTTGCCCCGGGAATCAGTGAGAAATGATTGTATCTTCTTGAGCACAAGGTCTCATTTTCTGAAGACACGGGGTCAGACCTTTTAGTCAAATTCCTTCTTCATCCTTTGCTGATACAACTGACCATGGCATAAAGCCGTCATTCGCTTCTCTACGATCAGATTCAGTTCATTGTGTCGACTTTGATACCATTCAGCTTCTGCTAGCTTAGCTTCCATCAATACCCAGATTGATGGGATCTCTACCTCTACGGGGATCACTGCATCCATGACATATACTAGAGAGCAAGGGGTTTCCCCTGTTGAAGTGAGGACAGATGTGCGATAACTGTGAAGGGCAAAGGGCATCATCTCGTGCCAGTCTTTGTAGGTTACAACCATCTTTTGAACAATCTTCTTGATGTTCTTGTTAGCCGCCTCTACCGCTCTGTTAATCTTAGGTCGGTAGGGAGATGAGTTATGGTGTTCGATCTTGAATTCAGTGCACAACTCCTTCATCATCTTATTGTTTAAGTTAGATCCATTATCAGTAATGATCTAGCTTGGAACACCATAACGACATATGAGATTCTTTTTGATAAATCGGACCACCACTTGTCGGGTTACATTGTCGTACGACGCTGCTTTGACCCACTTGGTGAAGTAGTCAATGGCTACCAGGATGAAACGATGTTCGTTCGAAGCCTTGGGTTCAATCATGCCAATCATGTCGATTCCCCATATAGAAAAAGGCCGTGGGGAAGAATGAACTTTGAGATGTGTTGGCGGTACATGGATTTTGTTTGAGTATATCTGACACTTGTGACATCTCCTCATGTACTTGTAGCAGTCAGATTCCATGGTCAACCAATAGTACCCTGCTTTCAGAATTTTTCTCTCCATTGTGTGTTCGTTGGCATGAGTGCCAAAGGATCCTTCATGAATTTCTTTTATCAGCATGTTTGCTTTTGGTCTGTCTACACATCGGAGCAGGACCATGTTGAAATTTCTCTTATAGAGTGTATCACCGCTCAGGAAGAAGTTTCCTGCCAGCCTTCTGAGGGTTTTCCTGTCTTTTCTGGATGCCCCAGGTAGGTACTCTTGTTTCTAAAGGAAGCACTTGATATTGTGATACCAGGGGATATCGTCTATGACTGCTTCAATTGTGAAGATGTAAGCGGGCCGTTCAAGGCGCATTATGTCAATCTTAGGTATGTCATTCCATTGACCTACACTAATCATGGAAGAGGTAGTGGCCAATGGATCAGCCGTGTGGTTCTCTTCACGAGGGATGTGATGAAACTCAATTATGTTGAAGAATGGTAACAATCTTCTCGCGTAGTCTTTGTAAGGAATCAATCCCGATTGGTATGTGTTACAATCTCCTTTGATCTAATTGATAACCAAGGTTGAGTCGCCGTAAACATCCAAGTTCTTGATCCTTAAGTCGATCGCTTCTTCGAGACAAATGATACAAACTTCGTATTCGGCCTTGTTGTTTGTACACTTGAATGTTAATCTGGTAGTGAAAGGAATGTGGGTACCCTGAGGTGTTATGATGATTGCCCCAATCCCGTTTCCGTAATGATTGACAGATCCGTCAAAGATTAGTCCCCATTGGGAATCTGGTTCTCGCCCTTCACTGGGTAGCGGTTCATCGCAATCTTTCATTTTCAAGTACATGACATCTTCGTCTGGGAAGTCAAATCCGACTGATTCCTAATCGTCAATCGGTTGATGAGCCAAATGATCAGCTAAAACAATTCCTTTTACGGCTTTCTGAGCATGGTACTCAATCATATTCTGATAGCAGCATCTGCCAACGGGCAATCCTTCCCGTGAGAGCAGGTTTTTCAAAGACGTACTTGATCGGATCCATTTCGGAGATTAACCAAGTCGTGTGGTGAATCATATACTGACGAAGACGTTTGGCTGCCCAAGTCAGAGCACAACAAGTTTTCTCAAGCATAGTGTACCGAGTTTCACAGTCCGTGAATTTCTTGCTCAGATAGTAAATGGCAGACTCTTTTCTTTTTGTTTCGTCTTGTTGGCCAAGTACATAACCCATTGAGTCTTCCAAGACTGTTAGGTAGATGATCGGTGGTCTTCCTTCCACTGGGGGTGATAGAATCAGTGGGTTCAACAGGTATTCCTTGATACTGTCGAAGGCCATTTGACATTCTTCTGTCCAAACACAGTCTTGATTCTTTTTTTGTAATTTGAAGATGGGCGCGCACGTCGCAGTCATGAGGAATATAAATCTAGAAATGTAATTCAGACGTCCCAAGAATCCCCTGACTTGTTTTTAAATCTTTGGAGAAGGCGTTTCTTGAATGTCTTTGACCTTGTCAGGATCAACCTCAATTCCTTTCTGGCTGAAGATGAACCCTAGCAATTTTCCTGAACGGACACCGAATGTGCATTTGTTGGGATTCAAACAGAGTTTGTATTTTCTCAGACACTTGAATAGTTTTGATAGGTGGTTCACATGCTCCTCTTCTATTTTAGATTTAGCAATCATGTCATCGACATATACCTCAATCTCTCTATGAATCATGTCATGAAACAGAGTAGTCATGGCCCTTTGATAGGTTTCCCCGGTGTTCTTTAAACCGAACGACATTACCTTGTAACAAAAGGTGCCCCATGGGGTGATGAACGAAGTTTTCTTCATGTCTTTTAGCGCTATTTTTATCTGATTATAGCCCGAGAATCCATCCATGAAGGAGAAAACTTTGAACTTTATTGTACTGTCTACCAGCATGTCTGTGTGTGGCAAGGGAAAGTCGTCCTTTGGACTGGCTTTGTTCAGATCCCTGTAGTCTACACATATTCTGACCTTTCCGTCTTTTTTCGGAACTGGTACTATGTTGGCTAACCATTGAGGGTATTCTGATGTGGCGAGAAAACCTGCGTCGATCTGTTTCTGTACTTCCTCTTTGATTTTGATGGCCATGTCTGGATGAGTCTGTCTTAATTTTTGTTTTATCGGTGGACATTCTGATCTCAACGGTAGATAATGTTCCACGATACTGGTATCCAACCCTGGCATATTCTGATAGGACCAAGCGAATACATCGGGAAACTCTTTGAGAAGCTTTATCAAACCTTCTTTGGCAGTCGAACTGAGCAGTGCCCCAATCTTGATTTCTTTTCTCTCTTTTTCTGAACCCAAGTTGACCGTTTCCAACGGCTCTTTGTGAGGTTCAATGGACCTTTCCTTTTGTCTGAGTAATCGGGAGATCTCTTCTGGAATTTCTTCATCATTTTTTTCTTCAGCCTCAAATACCGGGAATTCAATGTTGGGAGAAGGCATCGGATCGTATGTTTCAATGGGGTTTAAAACAAGCAATCTGCATGACGTGATGATTTGTGTTTAGAAGAGATTGAGAGAATGCAAGAGTGTGTGCAGTGTTTTTGAACAATGCTCGTTTTTATTATTTGAATTGTTTTTTAGGATTACCATTTTCTGAAAAAGCCAAAAGAGAAAACAGCAATAAAATAGGGAATTACATAACGACGTTATTTTATTTATGATTTAGTCGATTCTTGAAATTACAGCCCTATAAGACAAAACTCTGTCGCTTTGGGCGAAGCGAAGAGGTACATTTACAGAAAGTGAGCCCTATCAAAACATTTGTTTCACCTGGGCAGAGTGAAAGGTTAAAGTAAAGATGGCAATTACTTAGACTTATGGACAACTTTCGGAACGTTGACTGCAACCCATTGGCGGCAAACTCCTCGGTGAATCACAAAGTCTGGCACCTTCTTTTTTTGTTTATCCTCAGAAATAAAGCTGATTTCTGGCGGAGCAAAATCATTGGAACCTGTCTCCCAGGCAGAGTTGTCGTAGGAGGATTCTTCAGTGGTACCTTGAATAGTATTTGTACTCTCAGGCATATCTTCCCATCCAGTTGGCTGGAGGTCTTCAAACTTGATACGAGAGCTTTCAGGAGCGGTGTACTTGACCATGAAGTCGTATTTGCCACTCGGTTGTCCTAGGGTGTCCCACACTTCTTTGGAACTGGAGGAATCATCTCTTTCAATGACGTTGACCTCGGGAAAAGCGTAGTTGATGAATTCTAGTCCTGAAAACTTTGCAAATTCATCGTCATGCTAGGAATTTTCAGAATATCCTGAGTGTTGGTCCCGTGACATGGTGGGGATGCCGGTATTATTTTCAATGATGCTTAACTGATTTTCATTGTTCGGCTGATTGTCTTGCCCCGAATCTCCTGGGTACGGCTGCCACATTGGCAGGCCATCCATCGGGCCATAGTAGTCGTGGTCAAAACTGTCCTTCATCAGAGTGTCTTCCTCTAATGAGTTTGGTGGAGCACGGCATCTTTCCGGATCACAATCTCCGTACATCATTTTGACGTCTGACCTTTGTATAAATCTCGGACCCTGTACGGAAAAGCAAAATAGAATCTGCATTTCGTCCTAAGACATATAACAATCCTCATTAAGATAGGATTTCCATTCTTCCTCTGTATCGTAGAAATCACCTTCGTTGATGGTATTTACTTCTTGAGACATTGGGTGAAGAAAACCGCCCCTGTGGAAGAAGTTCTGAATGGGATGAAGACTTTCATCGTTGGTAGCAGTCTGGGTACAGGTTGAGGAAAAGCCAAGACCTTTCTTCGCTTTGTTATTAGTAGGAATGACAAGCTATCCTCATCCTTTTGTATGGTTGCTCTCGATTGCTTTGAGAGCATCTTTGTACGAGGAAATCGAGGTTCCTCTTTCTGATTGATTGTCATTGCTCACTGAAAGTGCTTGGAACTGAGTTTCAATTACCTCCTCCGGTTCTACATAGGTGGATGACGATAAGTTACTCACGATCAAGGCTTGCTCTCCGCAGACCATGACGAGTTGGTCATTCTTGACAAACTTCAGCTTCTGGTGAAGTGTCGAAGTGACTGCCCCAGCCTCGTATATCCAAGGTCTTCCTAATAAGCAAATCTATGTTTCCCGGATGTCCATGACCTGGAAAATGACTTGGAAGGTGTGAAGACCGATAGTTATGGGAAGGTCGACTTCGCCGATAACTGTTTTACGGGATCCGTCAAATGCCTTGACGGCGACCTCACTGGCTCTCATCGGAGATCCCTGGTATGATAATTGCATCAATGTAGGCTTCAGAATTACATTCAGTGTCGACCCGGTGTCTACCAGTACGCTGGCTAATGCATCGTCCTGGCAGTTGACTGTAATATTGAGTGCCATGTTGTGATGGTGGCCCTTTTCTGGCAGTTCTTCATCACTGAATCCCAAGTTATTGCAGGAAGTGATGTTGGAGACGATGCTATCGAACTATCTAATTGTTATATCTTGTTCCACAAAGGCTTTCTCTAAGACTTTCTGTAGAGCTTCCCCGTGAGCTTCGGAACTGAGTAAAAGAGATAGTACCGATATTTTTGAAGGAGTTTGTAATAGTTGATCGACAATGTTGTACTCGCTCTTTTGGATGAGCTTCAGCATCTCATCGTTGTTTTTTGAAAGGTCGGGATCATTGGATTGACCGCCTGGTGGATTAGGAACTTCTGCTTGAGGTTCCTTTTCCTTGGGTTCTCCAACTCCTCAGTTGAAGATTCGACCGCTCCGTGTCACTCGACTGATGTCTGTAATATTCACGACCGAGGGTAATGGAGTTTCCTTTCCATTCTCAATTGTTGTTGCACCGTATTTGTAAGGGATAGCCTTAGTTGATTCGTACGGTACTGGTCCCGGCAGATAGATAACTACAGGAGCCTTCTGATTTTTCTGACCATTGTAAGTAATTTCAATCAGTTCCTGGTTGGGAACTTTCGATTCGTCAAGCAGAGGGATGATGGCGCACACATCTTTGGTCCTCTTATGATCAGAGATTATGACAACGTCTTTGATTTGGTCAGTGAAATAGTCTGGCATCCATTTGATGGACCCAGAACTTGGACACGGTGAAATCTCTTTGTGATCCCACTGACTTTGAAGGGTTTCTCGCATGAGGTATCATCCTTGATTATCTTCTGAGCAAACTCTACAACGTTCATAGTTGTGTGGTGGCACCTGGCCACGTCCGCTTTGAATGCAGTGTAACCTTACCAGGTCAGTTTCCTTTGATCGAATGTCCTGACTCTGATGCCTGGTAGGGTTCCCGTTAGTTATGCTGACCTATTGTGTGTCTTCATCCATATAGATCGGAAGCCACTAATGGTTCAACAAGTGTTTCAAAGTCCTTTGAACGAGAGCACATCCTTGGTTGCTCTCATGACACACTTTGCAGTTCTGATAATTATGCGAAGTCAGAAAACCGAGCTGTACTTGTGTAGCGTGTAACTCCATCAAGCTGGTATTCATCAAGCGAATATCAAAGATTTGAATCATATTCACTTGATACAAATTTATATCGCGGTAATCCTGAATCCATCTGAGACCCATCTGACGCTGGAGGGCCTCTTGTACAAAAGAGCATCCCTGTTTATTTTCCGAGTAGATAGGACAGGAATTGTAATCGTGCCGTGGAAGATCATAATGCTGGCTTTGCCTTGAGTGCATTGCCACCAAATTGACATTCATTGCTAGAATGTTGTGATCTTGAACGATGTTGGAATTCAAATAAGTCATGTTGACCTCGCGAATTCGGTGATCCTGGATCCATTCGAGATCTAACTATTCCTGTAGAGCCGATTGCACCACAAAACATCCTTGGTTGTGTTTTGAGCAGACATCACATTGGTGATAGTTATGAGGTGGCACATGGTCGTATCCGCTCTATCTACAATACATCTTGACCAGGTTGGTCCTTAATAAGAGTACATCATGAATTTGATAGCTGTTGTTAGATACTCCCTCTATCAAATTGACTGCAGCTTTCTCGTGTTGAGGCAGCGGGTTTGTGAGAACATTAGGATTCGTATCCTTGAAGGATAAGACCCCGCTTCTGACAAAATTTTGCACGTCGGATTTGAAACTGAGACAATTTTCTATGTTATGCCCTGGTCCTCCTTGATGGTAAGGGCAAGTATGATCCGCTTTGAACCAAAAAGGCAGATTTTCCGGTATTGCGAGAGGAGCCATGGTTTGGACGTGCCCTTTGACCAATAGTAGTGGAAACAGTTCTGTGTACAACATTGGTATAGGGTCAAACCCTGGAGGCCGCGTTGTACGGTTGTTGTTGTATGGAGGACGAACCTGTTGAAAAGGCTGTTGTGTCCTTTGTTGAAATTATTGTAGATTCGGTTGGCTCTGGGCAACCTGAGGTTGATACGTAGGAACAGGCGCTAGGTTGATAGCAGGAGTTATAGCTGATATTGGTTGGTACCATCGCCTTTGCTTTCTGAGAGAGATATTTCTAATATCTTGCTCTTTTTTCTTAGGGAGAGCACTACCGTATCTTTTTGTACTGCTTGATGGTCCAGCGTTTTTAACTAGACGTCCTTCTCGAACGGCTTCCTCGAGACGAACCCCCATGCTGACCATTTCGGTGAGGTCACCGGGTGCACTGGCGACCATTCTGCCGTAGTAAAATGAGCTCAAGGTTTTTAAGAAGATTTTTGTTATCTCTCTTTCCTCAAGAGGTGGACAAATCTGAGCGGCAATTTCACGCCATCTCTGAGCGTACTCCTTAAAAGTTTCTTTGTCTTTTTGTGACATCGATCTGAGCTGATCTCTATCCGGTGCCATGTCCATGTACCATTCGAGCGCGGCGCCAGTTAAACTATCTTGGGAGTAGTGGATCAGTAGCTCTTGGTTCTTTGTCTGAGTTGACATTCGTCGAGCGTACATCACCAAATGGCTTTGAGGGCAAGAGTTGCCCTTGTACTTTTCAAATTCGGGTACTTTGAACTTGGGCGGGAATTGCACATTGGGGACCAAACAGAGGTCCGCGGCGTCCTTTCCAAATAGATCCTGACTGCAAAGGGCTTGCAGTTCTTTCTGTATTTCTAGGAACTGTTCCTGGAACTATTTCATTCTGTCGTCCATACTTGTGTTTCCACCAGAAGGTATCTGGGGAATCTGTCCTTCCGGGACAGTGTGCACCACGGGTGGTGGTACAGTTATTGCGGCCGTGAATCTTGGCGCTTCTCGAAGTTTGTAACCTTCAGGAGTAGTTGTCATGCCCCTGGCATCTTTGCTTTCCCGAAGTTTGTAACCTTCAGGCCCAGCGGTTCCTGTTGCAGTTCCTGGATCTTCAATGATCGGCGGAACATATCCTTCCGGGTTAAAGTTGATAGGCATGCCCCAGGGACGATATTTTGGCAAGTTATACCTAGGATCATACTTCTCCACTATGGGCGTT
Source organism: Lathyrus tuberosus (assembly GCA_022829125.1). NCBI lineage: Eukaryota > Viridiplantae > Streptophyta > Magnoliopsida > Fabales > Fabaceae > Lathyrus > Lathyrus tuberosus. The sequence goes on from JALAZF010000494.1 coordinate 52,211, forward strand.
GATGTGATCTCTGAGATCACAGTCCTTTGAAGATGGGCTCCTGCTAGAGCTTGCATGTCATTGTGAAGCTTTCTCAGATCTTCCTTCAGAGCGTCGATTTCTCCTCTCAACTCTCTATTATCTTCCTCGAGATTATCCATATTTTTCTAACAATTGTCCAAATTATTGTACGAATGAGTCAGTTTGACTCTAGAACCAAGACACAAATGTGAGATTCGTAGGTAAGAAGAGTGCGTTACGTGAGAATGATGAATGATATGCAATGATTATATTAATTGTTTATTCAAAATAAACTTCGACAATTGGATTGCATATATCAAACAGTGGGGAAACCCCGTTTTATTGAATTTAAAGATTGCAGAAATGGAAATACAGTAATTACAAAGTACTGCAAAAGGAAATGTCTAAGCTAATGGATCTTGAGTTCTCTCTGAGGAGGGCTCAGGTGCTGGTTATGGTACTTTCCTCTTCTTTGACCGGGGCTCTTGAGCCATTGTCGGGTTGTCATTCCTTTGCCAAGTGAAAAGAGCGAGCAAATTCCTCTGGTCTTCTTGATTCTCTACAGCATTTTGCTCTAAAATATCAATCAGAGCATCCTTGTCCTTCAGTAGTTGCTGTATCTTCTTGCACTCCACATTGAGAATACTGTACTTATTCTTCCAAGACCTCTTCTCCTATTGAACTTTATTGAGAGTCACCTGAAGTTTTTCCGTATCAGACATAAAGTAAAGGACAGGGTCCCTTAATGGAAGAACTTATTGATGAGGGTAAGGCATCCTCAGTTTGGATCTCTAGTTTGTACCCAGTGGAGATAAGGTTCCACCGAGACATAGTTCAATTTTCCTAGAGACTCTCTTCCTTTTCGGTGAACATGTTTCCAGGCGTGCACCATTTCTGTCTTTAGTGCCCTGTCATTTTCTCCTTCCTTGAAGAAAAGACCTTCCAGATGAGCATTACGTGGGACATGCCTCATCGGGTATCCAAATTGACGATGAACTAAAATTGGATGATAATTGATTCCTCCTTTAGTTCCTATGAGGGGTACATTAGGGAAATTACCGTATTTGTCAATAATCCTTATCCTGTCATAGATGCGATTGTACCAGTCGATGTCAGAGTTGGTATGAGCCATGATTCTTTGCGACCAACATAAAGAAATCTTAGGATCCCAAAATGTAGAAGACTTAGGTAAATGGGAAGTGAACCATTTTGATAGCAGGGGTACACAACATGTGATCATTCCTCTACTGTACAAATTCCTTAAGTGAACAGAGTGATAAGCATCTACGAGCAAGGTTGGTACATGGTTTCCAATCAGAAAAAGCTTAATAGCGTGGTGTAGCGAGCGATTTTGGACGCGGTTCTTAAGCGCTATCGCTCTTTGGTGTTTACTACAGGTCGATTCATTTTTATCCTATTGAGCTGATGAAGGAAGGGAAATAGATGTCTCCAACTAACCCTGCTTGCATACTGAGGTCAAACAGTCAAAACTGTTGGTTTACAGATGCGATCAATGTGGGGGGGGGTCTCTCTCTGGTTATTTTGATTGAATGTAGACTTTTGGTAGGGAATATGGACTGGGTTATTTTGGGGGATATGTGAGGATACGGGATTTAGGTTTTGGATTAGTGTGCTCGCTAAAAATTTTCTTTCAATCTTATGCTTACGTATTCCCGTTTACTGAAACAGGGAAATCAGAGCGTTCGTAAATAGGAGGAAATGGGTGTTTTGGTGTCTTGTTGAAAGCCCAAGACATGAAGCGAAAGGTGATATATATCTTGTTCAAAGCCCAAGATGTGAAGCTGAACGTGGTTTCTATCTTGTTCAATGCCCAAGATGTGAAGCTGAAGGGTTTATTTGTATCTTGTTCAAAGCCCAAGATGTGAAGCTAAAAGGTGTTGTCTTTAGAGAGAATTTGTCATCTCTAAAGGGGCCTGGTTGTCACAACAGTTGGGTGACTGATTACAAAGGAGAATTACTTTAACCGGGATACGTGGATCCTAGCAATGCCATAATTTCCTTTATAGGGGGTTTTAACCTGAAGGAGAAGACTTTAACTCAGTGTTGAGCAATGCCATCTTTCCTTAGGAATTTCTCATGCTAAAAGAGGGACAGTGGCATGGATGTCAATAATCCAGAGGCTTGCCGCTTACAGCGATTAGATGAAGGGGAAGGAGTTGTTGATGTTTATGTACTGTGAACGAGGCACATCTTTGATGCTAAAAGGTTGATTGGCTCAACCTGGGTTTTCTTATACAAAGCCTAAGAGGAGGATATTGGCCCAACAAGAGGGATTTTTTATGTGTCTCGTACGAAGCCCGAGAGAGAGGCTAAAAGGGTTGACTCGACAAGGGAGTGCTTTTTGTATGTGTCTTGTACGAAGTCCAAGACGGAGGCTAAAGGTTGTTTGACTCAACAAGAGTGTCTTTTATACTAAACTAGAGAGTGATTTTGTATCTCGTACGAAGCCCAAGATGGAGGCTAAAGAGTTTGGTGACTCAACAAGAGAGTCTTTTTGTATCTCGTGCGAAGCCCGAGATGGAGGCTAAAAGTGATTAACTCAACGAGGGAGTCTTTGTATCTTGTACGAAGCCCGAGATAGAGGCTAAAAGTGATTGACTCAACGAGGGAGTCTTTGTATCTTGTACGGAGCCTGAGATAGAGGCTAAAAGTCTTTGTATCTCGTACGAAGCCCGAGATAGAGGCTAAAAGTGTTTCAGTTAAGTGACAGGTCCAGTGTGTTGGATACAAGAGAAAATCAGTTCTTATATGAGGAAGAAAAGATTAGCTTGGCTAGGGAGAATCATTGTACAAAGCCCAAGAGAAGGCTATCTTACTGCTGAGGATTATTGAGATCCTGAAGCAGGTCTAAGTATGAGGAACTCTCATGAGAGAGACTGGGTTTCTTCCTATGCTTGTAGGGTACTTGAGAATGTCTTTGAGACTCAAGAGGCTTCAGACTGTCCGAGTCTGGAGTTTCATCTTTTGTACTATGCCTGAGGGAAAGTATGCTTTCGATGTGAAGGGCTAGACTCCTTTGAAAGACTGCTCTATTAAGATGATTAATTTATGTTCCTATACCTCTAGGAGGTCATCGGGACAATTTGTACAAAGCCCAAGAGGAGGCTGGAAACTTTTAAGAAGTCGAGGGACTATTTGTACGAATCCCAAGAGGAGGCTATGAAAACTTCTAGGAAGCCGACGGGTCCTTGTACAATGCCCAAGAGGAGGCGGAGGTGCTTCTAGGAAGCTTATGGGTCCTTGTACAATGCCCAAGAGGAGGCGGATGAACAGTTCTAGAAGGGGTTTCACTAGGAACAATGGCCTTCTGTATAATGAACTGTTCAAAAGGGGATTTCCTTAGACCTAGTTATCTAAGATAATTGTTATGAAAAGGCATGGTGCAGTATCCGAGAGAACGTCGGGTGGAAAGAGACAGAGTTTTGTCTAGTTCTAAACGTAATTACCGGGGAAACTCTAAATATCTATACTATTATTACACAGTCGATATGAGTTTATGAAAGAAGACTTACAGTGAGCAGCCCCACAATACAGTTATATGTATATGAAAGCGGTAAATGAATGCTTATAAACACTTACTCGGTTGTAGAGCTTCCATGCTGTTTGGTTAGTTGTTCAACAAACAAAGATTGAAAACAACAGTATATTTCAAAATCAAAGGAGAAAGTGCTTTGAAAGGAAAGATTGGGGCTTATAGCTCAAAGAGAGGCCCAGGGTTTTAGCAGTGATTGCACTGTGATATGAGTTTGTACAGTGGGACTTATACAAGTGACTGAGGCCCAAAAAGGTTTTCTGTACAAAGGGATGGGTCTTACACTCTCTCAAGAGGCCCAAGTGAGTTTTAAGAAAAGAAATGGGTCTTACTACTCGAGGGTAGGCCCAGGTGATTTTTGAAAGGGCGACGATCGCGCCGAGATTTTCTTTTAACACAGAGGGACTTATACAATGTCTGAGGCCCAAAAGTTTTGGTCAAAAGGGGATTGGGTCTTACACTCTAGTAGAGGCCCAAAAGAGTTAAAAAAAAAGTAATGGGTCTTACTACTCGAGGGTAGGCCCAAAGTTTATTTGTGTACGAAACGATGATTGCGTCGGGGTTTTTGAAAATACCCGGAGGGACTTATACAATAAGTGAGGCCCCACTATAGGTTATGTACAAAGGGGTTGGGTCTTACACTCTATTAGAACCCTAATTTTATTCTTTAAAAGTAAATATTTAAAGAAAATCAAACAAAATACCAAATAAATTTGAATAAACCATTTATGATTTTGTTTAAGGTTTGAAAAAAAATAAGGGATAATCACAAGGAATATTTAAACTCATTAGGTTTTGATTTTCAAAGAAAATATTCACTTTTAAAGTGTTTAAAAACAATTAAAAACGAATTTATTCACAAAAATACTAATTATATTAAATAAATAATATAAATCTAATTTTTTTGTGGATTAAAATATTTCAAAATTTTTATGATTTTTTGCAAAAGGAACCAATAAAAAATAATTAAAATTGAAAGAGTTATTAATTTTCCAATTAATTAATAAAACATGAAAATATTGGAAAAAATGGCAAAAATGTGAAAAAACACAAAATGGCATGGGTGGGGTTTGAACCCACGACCTCAAGGTCACAAGGCGCGCGCCTTACCACTGGGGTGGTGATACATCCATTGTTTTGAGTGAAAACACAAATATACAAGTCATGCCTTGGTTTTAGGCCTGGCCCAAGGCAAGTTTTGGCTCAGAAACGTGAAGGTCATAACTTTCTCCATTCTTAATGGTTTGAGACAAAATTTATGTGTATCTGGACCAGAATTTCACAAGGAATTCAATGGTGGTGGTAGTTTTTTCATATCACACTCCCTCCTCAAAACCCGATAGTGGTTTTGAAAAAGGCCTATAATTGCATGTTCTATGCTACACTTTGATACAGGCATAAATTACATGATCAATTGGTTCAAACACAATATATATAACATGTACGAGGTGTGCATGATCAGTGGACCTCAAAGCATTGCATATTTTGGAAAGTTCAAGTCATGAGGCTTACATCTTTTTGAGCTTTTTGGAGTTTTTGTTCAATCTGTCAAGCCTCTTGTTCCATAAATGATTTGATGCTTAAGACACACTCAAATGATCCTTTAGAAGCTTTAGGATGATTGGAATCAGCTGGTACCTGCAAAAACACAAACTGGCCCTTTCTTGCAAAAGGGGTTAAAAGTGACCAAAATGGCAACTCTCTCAAATTGTGTTCCAGATGGGGGGAACCATTTGGGACAATTCAAGGATGATGTTTGGAGTGTGTTTAAGGTTTTATCTAGTTTGGAAAGTGACTGAATTAAGACATGGCTTGAAAAATACACAAAAAGCCTATTTTGAGGTTATGAGAGGTGACTTTGTGATTTTGTGATTACAGGTCACTTGTGAGAGTTTGGATCACCTACATATGATGTTTATGAGGTGTATGCGTGATTGGTTTGATTGAAAAAGCTCTCAAACTCAAAAACTCAGAGTTGCCTTGCTAAAGAAGGCATTTTTGCCAAGAGAAAGGGATTTTGAGGAAAGCATCTGTTTGATGGCTTTGGTGTACTCAAACTGATCATAAATGAGCTCTATTTATAGTAGAGCAAGTTTTTTTGCAAGCAATAGTGAATGGCAACTGCAGCAGAGGTTTGTTCAATGTTAGCAAATGGAAATCCAAGTCTCCTCTAACCATTGACTAGAGGTTAGGGCACAGGGCTGTGGTTCCCTTGGTCTTGGATAAGTCTTGACTGAATTCAGTTGCAAATGGCTCAGTCCATGCCACCTTGGTGTATGCATTGAATGCTCCAATCCAAAATTGGAGTCTTGTCCTTCTTTTAGGCAATTCTAGGTTTGGCATGCTACTTCTTGTTCCAAAGACTTTGGAGGTTTGGCTCAGTGATTGTCCCCTTTAGATTTGATCCTTAGATGTGTCCAAGATGATGACAAGGCTTGAAATTGGCTGATTTTGGCAAATCGACCAAAAGTGCAAAATTCTGCCTTGCCTTGGCAGTTTTCAGCAAGGTATTTTGCCACTACCATAACTCTTAGCTCAAATTGAATTTGGTGATGTTCTTGGTGTCATACCCCAAATTTTGACCACTAAGATTTCCCATCATTGTGTAAATCATCATCACAATATGGAGGAACCTTTATGCCTCATCAGTCTCCCCAAAGATAGGTGAGCATCCACTACAATCAAATTAGGGTTTTCAGCCCTCTCAGAGCTTTTAGACAAAGGATCAATCAAGTAATGACATGATCTTTAGCTTGTCTAACCTCTCAAGTATCTACAAAGGATCAAAAGGACTCCCACTCCAAGGATTAAGCACAAGGATGCTCCCTTCTAGGTGGATCAAGCCTCACGATCGCCAGTGTCACCAAATTAGGTTTGGTCGACCAGGGCCTCCAGATGGAAATTTTCCTCTGGGCATGAGCCATTTCTTCAAAGCATAACCTATGATGCTCCAAGGGACATCATAAACCCAAGCATCAAGTCAATTTGACCTCAGGGGATGCATTCATCAAAAATCAGGAATTAGGGTTTCTTGACCTAATTCACCCCTAAGTTGACTTTTGGGACAAATCATGAGCCAAGACCTCAAGACATGATTTGAGGGTCTCTAACATGCTACATTGATCCATTTGTAACAATGGATTGATCCAAGAAGCTTGAGCAACAAGGCTCAATTTCATCAGTACCACAATTAGGGTTTTGCAGAAAAAGTCAACTGTAACTTTGACTTTTGATCAGGACATGCTCCAAAACCCTAGGACATGCATCAATGTACCCTATGATACCCATGGAACATGTCCATCAAGTTTGATTTAGGTCAAGGACATGATTTCCTAAGGAATTGCACACTTTGGAATTCATCTGATAAAAAGTCAACTGTGCACAAAAGTCAACTTTGACTTTTTTAGATTTTTCACCAAAATGGATTTTTAAACCTAAAATGATGTTAATGTATGATTTGAATCATCATTGATCAAGAAAAATCAAGAAAAGTGGGATAACTTGTAAAAGGGGTAACCATAAAAACTTAGAAAATTTTCTAAGTTATAGAAAAAGTGGCAAGGGTACCAACTTTGGAGGGTCATAACTCCTAAACCACAAAGCCATTCTTCTCCATCCAAAAACTTCAACTATACCTTACTCCAATTCATTATGGATTTTGAGTTATGGAGTGATCAAAATGGCTGAAAAGTGAAAATGTCACTTTTTCCAACACTTAGTGAAATTTTCACTAAGTCCAAATCTGCCTTCACTTTTTTCCAAATGTAGGGGGATTTTTCACTTGGATCCAAAAGGTATCAAAACCAAATATGATCAAACAGTTGTTATATCATATAAGGGCTTTGCAAAATGGCCAAGAACATCATCAAACTCCACTTGAGCCATGAGATATGACATTGGCAAGTTGCCTTGCTGAAAACTGTCAAGGCAAGGCAGAATGTTGCATTTTTGCTCGATTTACCAAAATCAGCCAATTCCAAGCCTTTTCATCATCTTGGACACATCTGAGGATTGAATCTAAAGGGGACAATCACTGAGCCAAGCCTCCAAAGTCTTTGGAACCAAAAATAGCATGCTAAACCTAGAATTGTCTAAAATAGGGACAAGACTCCAATTTTAGATTGGAGCATTCAATGGAAGCACCAAGGTGGCATGGACTGAGTTATTAGAAACTGAATTCAGTCAAGACTTATCCAAGACTAAGGGAACCAGCAGCCTGTGCCCTAACCTCTAGTCAATGGCTAGAGGAGACTTGGATTCTCATTGCTCAACATTGGCCAACCCTACTCAGCAGTTGCCATTCACTATTCCTTGCAAAACAAACTTGCTCTACTATAAATAGAGCTCAATTGTGACCAGTTTAAGTACACCAAAGGCCTACAACACTTGCCTTTATCAAAATCATCTTCTCCCTCTCAAAAATACCTTTCTTAGCAAGTCACTATCGAATTTTTCAGTAGAGAGTAATTCCACTCAAACCAATCACTCACACACCTCATAAACATCATATGTGAGCTGATCAAACACTAAACACACAACTGTAACACTTATTTCTCAGAATCACTAGCCAATTGCTCAAGGTTTTAACCAAGTTGCAGTTGAGATGCCATGAAGTGATCCAGCCATTTCCAATCAAGTCCAAGCATTCAAACACACTCCATAAGGTGTAGGGAAGCTGTTCAGATCATCACAACTCATTTGTAACACCTCCAACTCAGAAATCACTTTGCAGTTGCTGTCACGACATAAAGGTAAGCCTAAACTTGGTCATCTCTCAATCTATGCATATTTCCTCGCACAATACTTTTGCCAAATATTCATAATTATGCATGGAATGTTTCCCCTCAATTAATTGGTTTGTTTGAATCGTGTATCAAAAATCCCAGCCTTCATGCAGAATTTAGGTTTCTTGAGGATTTGTCGTGATTTCTTGTTTTGTGCTTAATTTAAATGCAATTAATTGTCACAAACATGATCGTGAGGTTGAGACGAGCAGATTGATATGTGGATTGCATGATATAATCAAGTATTCAGTTAGATTGGATAAAAAATGCAAATCAGCCAAACCCAGAACACGCGCGTGTTCTTCAGCTGTTCTTGGCACCTTTTTTCAAAATTTGAATATTTGAATTTTGTGATTTTTATTTAATTGATCCAAAAATTAATTTCTCTCTGAGTTTTAATGATTTTGAGTTAATTCTTTTTTTAATAATTCACAAAAATGTTAAAATATTTTATTTTCCCAAAAAATCCCAAAAATATTATTTATTTCATATAATTGATTTTTTTGCAAAGAATTAATATTTTAATTGTTTTTGACATTTAAAATCTTTTTTCCTTCTTGATTTTGCAAATTATAATGATTTCTAATCATTTTGTAGGGCAAAACTTGATTTATGAAACATTAATCCAAGATCACAATTTGTTTTTCACATGTTAAAACGATTTTGGTTATTTTAATTAAATTTTTATTCAATTAAAATACAATTTGAAAACAAATTAGGGCTTTTGATTAATTCAAAGCTCATAAATCATTTTCAAACACTTGGGCCTCTATTAGAGTGTAAGACCCAACCCCCTTGTACATAAAACTTTGTGGGCCTCACTCATTGTATAAGTCCCTCTGTACATTTTCAAGTAAACGGCGCGACCGTCGTCTTTTTAAAACTCTGGGCCTACCCTCGAGTAGTAAGACCCATTCCCTTTTTTAAACTTTTTGGGCCTCTAATAGAGTGTAAGACCCAATCCCCTTTTGACCAAAACATTTTGGGCCTCTATTAGAGTGTAAGACCCAATCCCTTTGTATAGAAAACCTTTTTGGGCCTCAGTCACTTGTATAAGTCCCTCTGTACAAAAACAACAGTGCAATCACTGATAAGCCTTGGGCCTTTCCTTGAGTTGTAAGCCCCGATATTCCTTTTCAAAACACTTTCTCATTTGATTTTGAAATATACTGTTGTTTTCAATCTTTCTTTGTTGAACAACTAACAAAACAGCATGGAAGCTCTACAACTGAGTAAGTGGTTATACGCTTTCTTTATCCGCTTTCATATACATATAACTGTATTGTGGGGCTGTTTCACTGTAAGTCTTCTTTAATAAACTCATATCAACTGTGTAATAATAGTATAGATATTTAGAGTTTTCCTTGGCAACTACGTCTAGCATTAGGTAAAGCCCTGTTGGTCACTCTGAACTTACAGTCAAAACTAGATCCACATAGGATTACCATACACAGTCTTCCCTCCTCTTGGGGTTAAACAATATGGAGATGTGAAAGGCAGATTCTTTTTGAACCCTTTCTCAGACTGTCACTCTTAGAAATAGACAAGCTAGATCCCCAATAGGAGCACCAGATACAGTCTTCGCTTCGGCTGTCCTCCTTAGGAATTATCAAGAGACTCTACCTCCCCAGAGATGAATGTATTCTCCGTGAATGGCATCTCTTGAGTTTCTTCCAAATTCTCGAACTTTCCTGGCTTGATTTATTCCTTGTGAATAACCTGTCTTGAATTTCTCGGAGTTTAGGGACCCACAGGCTTCTTAAAAGCATCGGCCTCCTCTTGGGCATCGTACTAGGACCTACAGGCTTCCTAAAAGCATCCCTGCCTCCTCTTGGGCTTAGTATAAGGACCCTACAACTTCTTAGAAGTATTCACAGCCTCCTCTTAGGCTTCATATAATGATTTCTTCCTCCGGGAATGATAGCCTCCTCTTGGGCTTCGTACAAGGACCTATCGGCTTCTTAAAAGTTTCCAGCCTCCTCTTGGGCATCGTACAAATTGTCCCGACGACCTCCTAGAGGTATAGGAACAGAAATCAGTCATCTTAATAGAACAGTCTTTCAAAGAGTCTAAATCTTTTTACCGTGAGCATACTACTACTGTTTATTTAAGGATAGTACAAAAGATAAAACTCTAGACTTGGACAGTCTAAGACCCTTGAGTCCCAAAGACATTCTCAAGCTTCTTTCAAGTAAGGAAAAACACCAGTAGACTTGGACAGTCTCAATACCCTTTGGATTTCCCATTTCCTTAAAGAACAGGAAATAACCCCGATCCTCAAATCAAATCCATGAGTGCAGCATTACTCATATAAGAACTGATTTTCTCTTAACCAACTGGACCTGTCACTCAACTGAAACAATTACCTTAGCCTCCTCTTGGGCTTTGTACAATGACTCTCCCCAGCGGAGCAAACAGTTTTTAGCCTCTATCTCGGGCTTCGTACGAGATACAAAGACTCTCTTGTTCAGTCAAGCATTTTCAGGCTTAGTATAAGACACATCCAAAAGCACTCCCTCGTTGAGTCAAACCTTTTGGCCTCTCTCTCGGGCTTCATACAAGACACATAAAAACTCCCTCTTGTTGGGCCAATAGCCTTCTCTTAGGCTTTATATAAGAAAACCCAGGTTGATTCAATCAACCTTTCAGCCTCAAAGTTGTGCCTCGTTCACAGTACACAAACATCAACAACTCCTTTCATCTAATTCCTGTAAGCGGCAAGCCTCTGGATTATTTACATCCACGCCACTATCCCTCTTTTAGCATGAGAAATTCCTAAGGAAAGATGGCATTGCTCTACACTGAGTTAAAGTCTTCTCCTTCAGGTTAAAACCCCCTATAAATGAAATTATGGCATTGCTAGGATCCACGTATCCCAGTTAAAGTAATCCTCCTTTACTGTCAGTCACCCAACAGTTGTGAAAAACAGACCCCTTTAGGGATGACAAATTCTCTCTAAAGTCGAGACCTTTTAGCTTCACATCTTGGGCTTCGAACAAGATACAAATAGACCCTTCAGCTTCACATCTTGGGCTTTGAACAAGATATATATCACCTTTCGCTTCACATCTTGGGCTTTGAACAAGACACCCAAACACCCATTTCCTCCCATAGAATAGAAGGAACTACGATCGCTCTGATTTCCCTGTTTCGGTAAAAATGGGAATACGTAGACATAAGATTAAAAGAACAATCTTAGCGAGCACACTAATCAAAAATCCCACATATAAATTAATCTGGATCCGTATCCTAAACCAAATCCCCATGAATAATCCCGGCAATTTTAACAAAATAACCTAAGAGAAACCCCCAATCTTTGTAGCATCTGTAAAACAACAGTTTTGACTGTTTAAACTCAAATTGCAAGCAAGGTTAGTTGGAGACATCTATTTCCCTTCCTTCATCAGCTTCAACAGGATAAAAAATGAATCGAGCTGTAGTAAAACCCAAAGAGCGACTGTGCTTCACAACCACGTCCAAAATTGCTCGCTACATCTGGGTCATCGAAGAAGTCCCTTATCCATTAAGGTTCCTAGACGATACTAAAGCAGTATCTCTGAAGGCAGACGATTCTCTGGGTTGTCGAAGAAGTCCCTTATCCATTAAGGTTCCTTGATGACACCAAAGAAGTATCTCTGAAGGCAGCCGATTCTCTGGGTCGTCGAAGCAGTCCCTTATCCATTAAGGTTCCTCGATGAGACCAAAGCAGTATCTCTGAAGGCAGACGATTCTCTGGGTCATCGAAGCAGTCCCTTATCCATTAAGGTTCCTCGATGATACCAAAGCAGTATCTCTGAAGGCAGACAATTCTCTGGGTCATCGAAGCAGTCCTTTATCCATTAAGGTTCCTCGATGATACCAACACAGTACCTCTGAAGGCAGACGGTTCTCTGGGTCGTTGAAGCAATCCTTTATCCATTAAGGTTCCTCGATGATACCAAAGCAGTATCTTTCAAGGCAGACGATTCTCTGGGTCGTCGAAGCAGTCCCTTATCCATTAAGGTTCCTTGATGATACCAAAGCAGTATCTCTGAAGGCAGAAGATTCTCTGGATCGTAGAAGCAGTCCCTTATCCATTAAGGTTCCTCGATGATACCAAAGCAGTATCTCTAAAGGCAGACGATTCTCTAGGTCATCAAAGCAGTCCCTTATCCATTAAGGTTCCTCGATGATACCAAAGCAGTATCTTTGAAGGCAGATGATTCTCTGGGTCGTCGAAGTATTCCCTTATCCATTAAGGTTCCTCGATGATACAAAAGTAGTATCGCTGAAGGCAGATGATTCTCTGGGTCGTCGAAGCAGTCCCTTATCCATTAAGGTTCCTCGATGATACCAAAGCAGTATCTCTAAAGGCAGACGATTCTCTGGGTCGTCGAAGCAGTCCCTTATCCATTAAGGTTCCTCGATGATACCAAACGGTATCTCTGAAGGCAGAAGATTCTCTGGGTCGTCGAAGCGGTCCCTTATCCATTAAGGTTCCTCGATGATACCAAAGCAGTATCTATGAAGGTAGACGATTCTCTGGGTCGTCGAAGTAGTCCCTTATCCATTAAGTTTCCTCGATGATACCAAAGCAGTATCTCTGAAGTCAGGTGATTCTCTGGGTCCTCAAAGCAGTCCCTTATCCATTAAGGTTCCTCGATGATACCAAAGCAGTATCTCTGAAGGCAGAAGATTCTCTGGTTCATCGAAGCAGTCCCTTATCCATTAAGGTTCCTCGATGATAACAAAGTAGTATCTCAGAAGGCAGAAGATTCTCTGGGTCGTCGAAGCAGTCCCTTATCCATTAAGGTTCCTCGATGATACCAAAGCAGTATATTTGAAGGCAGAGGATTCTATGGGTCGTCGAATCAGTCCCTTATCCATTAAGGTTCCTCGATGATACCAAAGCAGTACCTCTGCGGTAAATTTGCTGGGGGATAGTTTAGCAAAATTCCTGTCGGAGGAAATGTGCTGGCTCTGCAGGGGAAAGCTCACAAGAAACTTTCTAGGATAACCTCTGCTTGGGGAGCAATGACAACAGCTGTAGGGGATTGTCATACCCCAAATTTGTCATACCTGTATATTTTTAATCTGTACATCCACCCACTGACAATTATTCAAAAAATTCAAAAAAAATATGTTGTCTTCAACTTTAGTCATTTCCACTTTCCAAATCCATTCAATGTCCATATTCGTCTCCGCTTTCTATCTCTCACCAATTTCCATCAATTAAACCATATTTACTCTTTTTCATATCAATTTCAAAGCCAATTATTCATCCATTTATTTATCCATTATCCAATTCATATCCAGTTTAGCTATTTAAAACCCATTTAAATTCATTATCCATCCATAGTCCATTTTCAAGATAAAAAAAAAAGCCATTTTCTTTTTTTTAAAACTATTCAATTTTATTTGTCCATATCATTCACCAAATTACCCATTTTTGGGCTCTAGACCCATTATACATTAACCTTTTCTTTTTAAGAAATCCATTTTCACCACCATTATGAATTATATCATCTTTCTAACCAAGGTCCATTTTTCAAATTAAATTCAAGTACTCATATCCAAAGTCCATTTAACATCCATTCCTCAAAGAATAACTTGTCATGTACATTCCGAAGCCCATTACAAAAGCCCAATGTTTCATACAAAGAAAAAGAAAATGTCCAAAGTTCATTCCAAAGGATAAATTAAGAGGAAAGGAAAGAATCAAGTCATGTGATTGAAGTTATAAGGCAAAATATTAAAGCAATAAGTTTCAAAAGCTCATTACAACTTTTTTTCAATAAGCCGTTCTCCAAAGTTTTCTTTCTTCAACGAAACAATTACCACAAACCAAGCCACAATACCTGTAGCACAAAACCGTCACGTATAACCTATACCATTTCTCATGTCGCGACCCCACCTTCCATGATTCATTACAAAACCACGCCACACAATACGTACAAATCATGAGCCTGCAGCAACGCATCACACCTCAACCAAACCATTACAATAACCAGCAAAATTGTTTCTCGTCGTACGATCACGTCGCCAAATTTCTCACCAAGTTTCCTAATTCACCCCTGCAAACTCCTCTATAAATACAACGTATCTCTACCTAATTGAGGGAGGAGCTCTCTCAGCTAAGCTTAGGCTGCAAAAACTCTTACCCTCAACCTCACTCGCTTCGGATTTTTTTCCCAATTCCGACTCAATTTCTTTCTTTGTGGAATTCTTAAACCTCCCAGAACTGCTAACTTTCTTCATCAACCCACAACCAGTTTTCCAAACTTCAACCCGTCACCCTTCTCAACACACAACAACAACTCTTCAAACACCACCCCCTTCCACCTTTGACCACACAAATCTTCGAACCATTAATCACTCCCTTCAATCCCAAACTGAATTAACCAAACAACCTCATTCAACCTTCAATCGAAAAACACATTCTTTTGTCCGCCTCTCACAATAACCTTCAACCCTCACAAACCTTCCTCAATGTCAAGATCCACCAGCCAAACCCGTAAATCTTCATTCTCAACCACTCAAACTTTTTGTTCACAACCAAGCAACTTTCAACTAACGACCACGAACCCAACACCAAACAAAACCGAATCAGGAAGAGAAAGAGAAGAACAGAGAGATTCATTAGATGAAGATAAGAGAATAGAAATGAAAAACGAGGATGATTGAGACGAACCTGCGTCGCGATCTTGAGCGAAGTCGAGAAATGAAGGTTGGAGACTATCTACGCGGCTTATTCTTTCCTTTTCATTCTCGTTTCTACTTGGTGAACGGTTGCCCTATTCCGTTTGACATTGCCTTTCCTGTGAGTCGTGTTGTTTTTTTTTCTAATGGCTTTTTTATTAACCCATGTAATACTGATTGTTGGTTTTGCTGCATTTTTTATTAATGGAGTCTTAATTGTGGGTTTTTTTTGTGAGATACGGATGGCTGATGGGCCTTATAGCCCACGTTGGTTGGTAGGGTCTCCATACCCTTGTTTCTGTTACACACCCCATTTTTCTTTGAGTTTTTTTTAAATTTGTTTTAACTATTTTATACTCCAATTTTTTTTTTTAAACAAATTTTTTTCTAAGCATTATTAAGTTTTCTCAAATCAATTTTTTTTGTTTTCCATTTTCATTTCAAATTTTGATTTTGGGCCAATGACATAACAACCACCATAATATGGATTTATGAAAATAGATCTATGATTTTGGTTAAATATGAGGCCTACTCTTCATTTTATTTATTTAGATTTTTTTTAGTATTTTGGGTCAATGAAAACATATATCGATGGATTTGTCGATTTTTCGACTAAATCTCGATAAAGGTGAGACCTTTATTATTTTTCATATCATTTTCAATTTTTTATCATTTTTTGGCTCATTTACATCTAGTTTAGGTTGATGAAAACCAAATATCGATCGATTTATTGATTTCTCGATTAAATCTCGATAAAGGTGAGACCTTTATCCTCTTGTATTCATTTTCTCAATTTTATTTCATTTTTATTGTTGCTCACATTTATTTTAGGTCGATGAAAACCAAATATCGATCGATTTATCGAATTCTCGATTAACTCTCGATAAAGGTGAGACCTTTATGCCTTGTATTCATTTTTCGATTTAATTTGTCACTTTATATTCTTTTATTCAATTTTGGGTCGATGAAAGTCAAAAATCCGATTATCAATTTACCGATTAAATCGCGATTAAGACGAGACCGATTTTATATCCATATTTTATCTTGTCCATTTTTGTACTATATTATTGTTGTAAATATTATCATCATATTGTATCATATTCATATTCATTTCATTCGCTCACCCTTAATCGAAAACAATTAACAACTATCGCAACCATAAAAAACGAACATGAATGGACTGTTGGTTATGATTATCCACTTGCTCGACGCGCAATCAAGGTTTAGTTTAGGACACTTTGCACACACACGGCTTTCTCTTGGGCTACCTTACAATGAGACCCTTTATTTCTGTCAACACTTGTATTTTACATGTATCCCTCCCCCATTCTGATGTACGCATTTATTATTGTTTTGGTTGCGGTTTCTTTACTAGGAGCACCCCTAGGGACTAGCATAGACAACCCGTTTTTTAAACTAATACTCGATTCGTCGTCGAGACCATTTTCAAAACACCCATCGTGACGTCGTGACTAGGAGCACCCCTAGGGACTAGGATCGATTCTCAAAACCTTTTTAAATCAAAACCTCGATTCGTCGTCCAGCCATTTTTCAAACCAACGTCAAAATCAAACTCTTTTCATTTACAAATAAACCCTCGATCCAACGTCAAGCGGATTTTCATAATCAAAGTTCGAAAACAACTAATAACTATCGTAACTCCTTTCATAAAAGGTGAAAAAGAGGGGGATCAAATCTTTGGTCTTTCTCTTCAATTGTTTGGGTGCGAGTTCTCTTACTCGTGTGTGGACAATTGACGCCTCTAAAAAACATAAGCTTTAATTTGTCGATTGTTTAGGTACGAGTTCTCTTACTCGTGTGTGGACAATTTACGCCTTTAAAACACACGAACTCGACAACATGCAAATTTTTTTCAAGTAATCATTAAAACACTTAATCTCTATCTAAACACATTTTACTAAAGGTGAAGTGAGGGTGGCCGAGTCTTTGACCCTTCTCCTCAATTGCTTGGGTGCGAGTTCTCTTACTTGTGTGTGGGCAATTATCACCTCTAAAATATCCAATACGAATAGAACTCCTTTCCTCGCCCACGCGACTGAAACCCTAATACACTTAATCCACAACTCAAAAACCTTTCCCAAAGAACATTGTTTAAGTCCATTCTTCCACGCATATGAACTAGTGCTTCAGCCTCCCATGACGAGCCGACAAGCCAACGTTTAGCAGTTAGAATGCGACCTAAACTCTCGTTCGCCTAAAACACGTCCAAATCAAACCTTCTTCTCAATCAAATTTCTAATACACTTAATTCATACTCAAACAACTTTTCACAAAAAGAACATTGTTTAATCCATTCTTCCGCGCATATGAACTAGTGCTTCAGCCTCCCATGACGAGCCGACAAGCCAACGTTTAGCAGTTAGAATGCGACTTAAACACTCGTTCGCTTAAAAAACACGAACCAAACAACCGTAGTCCCACGAACTACGAATGCTCTGACTTTCCCATTGCACGAGGGAATACGTAGGCCCGAGGATTCTAATCCTTGCCGAGCACACTAATAAAAAACCACCCATTTTCCCTTTTAAAGACCAATTCTTTTACCTTAGAAGATAACAAACAAACCTAACTAACTTTCTCACGAATCGAATCAAGAGGTTTCCGTTGAGTACAATGGACGTAGAGGGTGCTAATACCATCCCTTTGCGTAATCGACTCCCGAACCCTAATTTGGTTGTGACGAACATGTTCTTATCTCCCTTTAAAGGTTTTCTCGATATTTTCCTTTCCCCCTTTTGGGATAAATAAAGTTCGGTGGCGACTCTGTCTCGAACTATTTTTTTCGCGTCCATCGTGAGGATCGTATTTTTCTAGGTACGACAGATGGCGACTCTGCTGGGGATTTGCATTGCCCTAGGCTAGAGAGAGTCAAGCCTAACTTGACTCGATTCGGGAGTGTTAGATTTGCTTGTTTGTTTATCTTCTCTTATTTGCTTGCTTGCTTGTTTGATTATTATCTATTGCTTGCTTATTATTATTATATCCTATTATTGTATCTTGTATGACACTGTTGGGGTTCTCTGATCATTGGTACTTTGTGAGATGGCTCTATACCCGAGTCCGAGTATAACCCTAGATGTGACATTGGTGGTTGTGTAGCGTAGGCTTGCGTGGTTTCTTCCACGTGAGTTGAAGCGAAGACCCCGCTTAGAGTAGACCCCCTTGGAGATATTATTGTTGTGGTAAAACTTTACCATGGTGGTAATACTTTTGAGGTGGGTTGTTGATACCAAGGACCAAAACCTAATTTACCCATGGCGGTTAGTAGTGTTAATTCTATGTGAGTTAACGCGAACGCCCCAATCAGATGAGATTCCTCGAACATATTACTTCCTGACAGTATTTTTTTCGACCTCGATCTAGGATTCTGAGAACCCTAAACCCGTGTGTCGATGGTTGTGTAGTGGGCGCCTCCGAGGAGTCTTTCTCGTGGGGAAGAAACGAAAACCTCATCTAGACGAGATCCTTTCAAGGATATTATCGTCTGATGTTCCTTCATCATGGCTATAATGTCTTTGAAAGATATCCATAACTCTAGGCACCTACCCGTTTAGAGCCTACCTATGGGGTCCTGTGATCAGAGATATCCTGTGTCTAACTCCTTCCTCATAATCAGATGTTGTTTTGATCCTGGATCTACCTGCATTGCATTTGTTTACATATCATTGCATTTGCATCTCGTTTGCATGGTATACCCTTCCAATTAACTCATCTGATCCTTTGTCCATTTCCTGCCAGCTAATTTCCCGACGCTCATACTGAACCTGTGGTAACCGCAAAGCATCTGAAGCAAGTTCAAGCGGAGATAAGAGGAGCATAGACGATTTGAAAGTTGTGATAGCTATGTCAGAGGAAAGCTTCCAACATGTTGGGATGGAGGATTTTACCCCCTCATCAGGTTTTGCTGTGACGACTAACCCATTGTATGATCGTCTACCTGGTGATCATTCTCCACAAGTGAACATCCTTGCTCAGTCTCAGATGATGTCGATGTCTGATTCCATGGAGAAAAGGTTTTGTGCCCTTGAAGAGAAAGTTCAAGCTATAAAGGCGCCCGATACTTCTGGGCTTGATGCTGTTGATATGTGCCTAGTGCCAGACTTGGTAATTCCTCCGAAGTTCGAAGTACCCAAGTTCGAGAAGTACGCTGGTCTCAGTTGCCCAAAGCGTCATTTGGTGATGTTCTGCCGAAAGATGACTCCTCATGTCCGCGATGACAAGTTGATGATTTACTGTTTTCAAGACAGTTTAAGTGGTGCATCTTTGAATTGGTACATGGATTTAGAAAGAAGCTGTATCCAATCATGGAAAGACTTATCCAACGTTTTCCTAAAGAAATATGAGTACAATTTGGACATGGCTCCCAGTCGAACGCAGTTACAAAGCCTATCTCAGAAGAGCGGTGAATCCATTAAGACCTATGCACAACGGTGGAGAGAGTTCGCAGCCAGGGTACAACCACCACTCTTAGACAAAGAGCTAATTGACATGTTCTTGAATAGTCTACATGACACTTATCTTGAAAGAATGACTGGCAGTTCATTCTTAGGCTTCTCTGACCTTATAATAGTAGGAGAACGCATCGAGAGTTACCTCAAAGCTAAACAAGTCCAAGACATCTCGAGCAATCAAGCTAGTGAGACTGAATCCTTCAGCAATCCCCAAGAGGAAGAGGATAATGAAATCGATGCAGTCATAGCAAATGTTGAGTATTCTCAAGGTGCACCAGCAAAACTTTATGGTCCCTCAGCTTCTTGGCAGTTATCATTGTCAGCACCATATCATCCTTATGGGCGGCCTGTCAATCCTAGGGCGTCATACCAGAAACCCATGATTTCTCCTCGTGCAAATCAACGAGCCCGTGGTCGAGGATATCAGAATCATCATCAGAATTAGCATAGGCTTCAAAACAACTTGGAAAAAAGGACTACTCCTCTTCACCTAGTTCCTATGTCATACAGTCGACTCTTGCCGCATCTGGTCCGAAACTCACTGGTGGCTTGCCAGAACCGTACCCGCCTGGATACGACCCCAATGCGTATTGTGGGTATCATGCTGGATCCATGGGGCATTCAACTGAAGATTGCAAAGCTTTTCAAGCCAAGGTGCAACAGTTGATTGACAAAAACCACATATCATTTCCAGAAGGAAGCTTGGTTGTACACGTCAGTTTCTCGCCCAAATGAGTTCCAAGACTTCAAGAGGCAGCCAGTGGTTCAGACAGGAAGACTTCCCCGGATTCTGGCAACCATTGGACATTTATCATCTACATTTGTAATTTCTTTATGTTAAGTGCTACTTGTTTTTGAATATTGTTGTTCTGAATGGTAATATTAATGATGTGATCATGCATTTTCTGAACTAATCATGTCGTATTCGCTCATTTTTCTTCACTTATATATAAAAAATAAAAATACCAAAACAAAAACAGCAAAATTCTTCCATATACTTCTTGTCCACTTTCTTTATCAAACTTTTGTTTAGCAAAGATTGGAGGGAGGATGATGAAAACAAGATACCCATAATTGCTGATAGTATGCTTTCGAATGGAATCCTGCCAAGGATGTACAGGCATTGTTTCAAATCCCCTAAACACTTGAGAGATAAGGAGTTAATCCCTAGTAAACCACTTCGAGCCTAGAAGTAGCAGTTTCCTTCGGACATTCAAACCCTTACACTCAATCTGGGGCAGGGTAGTGTTCAGTTAACTTGATTACGCACTCACTTCACAAAAGCAAAATCCAAAAACATGATGGTTATTCATCAATTATCCATGACTTGGCAGTCACAATCCTCTGACAAAATCAAAAAATAAAAATACAAAAAGCCTGCTAAGTCGAACACCTCAAAGGAGACTTAGGCAAAAATCAAGGCAACCCTGATGGACTCGAAAAGCAAAGTCAGTCCATGCAAAAGATAGGGATACAAAAACAAAAGAGGCCCTCGGATCCTCAACAAAAACAAAATAAGACTCAGTGACCACCAAAATCAAAACCAAAGGGCCACTGACACCCATCAAAACAAAATAAGGTGACTGCCATTTCGAGCAAACCTTGAATCATTCATCGCTTACACCGTCACCCCATTTGGAAAACCAACATGTGCAGAATTAACTGGACTTAGGACTGGAGTTCATCACGAAGAAGGGGTGGTTACAAATCAAGTTTTGAGCCTTATATCTTTTGTTTCTATAACCGTGAACCAGACCACGTTATAACCCTCAAAAGACCTAATTGAGGCGGGCTTTATTCTGAAAGCATACTACAGCAAGGTTGCGTAAACTGACTCCTACCAATTTGCTAATCACTTGTTTTGGTGTCATATTCTTGCTATATCTTTCACACCAGCTAAATCAGCACCACGTTTGGACTAATGGTACATCCGTCACAAACTATCACATTATTCTAATAATGACTGATTTTTTCAAAACTTACATGAGCATCGCATTAAAATTACCATTTGTGAATGAATAATTTTAACTGCAAGTCAGTGTTTGACATCAAGGAAATTCCAACAAGGAGCAGTCAAAGGGGTTTGGGTCATTCAACAATGTTGGCTGGAGTTGACAACACCTCATAACCCTATGGAGCAGGGGCATCGACATCCAATGATTATGGAATCAAGTCCTCGAAGCATTAGTTGATTATGGGGCAAATCATTCAAGAACAGGTTGATCAGAGTAAATCACCTCAAGAATCTACCAACCAGGGGCAGGCCACCCAGAGGTTCTTTTGGAAAACCCCTCCGATGTTCAATCAACACAAGTTAAGTCGCTCCAACGCTCATTCTGGAGCAAGCTACCTCGAGGGTACTTTGAAGCCAAATACTTCAAGAGTCATTCAATGAAGGAAGAATCCTTTCATGACTTGGAATTCTGGGGCAAGCCACCTCGAGTTCATCTCATGGTACAACTGCTTCCAACTTCCTTTCAAAGACGAAGCCTTTCACGATTTGGAATTCTGGGGCAAGTCCTCTCGAGATCATCTCATGGTACAGTTGTTTCCAATTTCCTGTCAAGGAGATATTATTCATAAGTCCAGACTGGGGCATGATGAGCTACACAGGGGCAAATCTCTCTGTTCCTTTCAATCTGCTCAAGCGAACTCCGTCAAGTGACCTTTGAATTCAAGACGACCGTCGAGGAATCATGCCATCACCCCACCAAATAACCTTTTGCCTTCTTTCTGACAAGAGACCTTACTGCATAGGAACCTATCCATCCCTTATCCTCTCATGGGGCATCCTTGGAACCCTTCATATCATTGCATAAATCGTTCATATGCATTAGTCATGTCGCTTCGCTCATTGCATAGACATGTGTATCATACCTCAAGCCTGACCTTCCAACAAGATTTGACATCTCAAAGCCTGGTATCGTTAGACTTGGCACCTACCAAAAGTCCAATTTTATTGGCAAGTACCCAAAAAGACCACACTCGTTGGCACCTCCAAATCTTTTAAGGTCCAGTTCCCGCCTGGAAAATCTTTTAAGGTCCAGTTCCCGCCTGGAAAATCTTTCAGGGTCCAGTTCCCGCCTGGCAAAACATTTCAAGGTCCAGTTCTCGCCTGGCAAAACATTTTAAAGTCCAGCTCTCGACTGGCAAACATTTCAAGGTCCAGTTCCCGCCTGGAAAAACATTTTAAAGTCCAGCTCTCGACTGGCAAACCATTAAAAGGCCCAGTTCCCGCCTGGCAAACATTTCAAGGTCCAGTTCCCGCCTGGCAAAACATTAAAAGTCCAGTTCTCGACTGGCAAATCATTTAAGGCCTAGTTCCCGCCTGGCAAAACATTAAAAGTCCAGTTCTCGACTGGCAAATCATTTAAGGCCCAGTTCTCGTCTGGAAAACACTTTAAGGTCCAGTTCCCGTCTGGCAAAACATTTTAAGGTCCAGTTCTCGTCTGGCAATCCATTTTAAACACCAGTTCTCGTCTGGTAATCTATCCTCCAATCCAGTTTTAGTATGGAAGTTTAACTTAAAGTCCAATTTCATTTGGCAATCAACCTAAAGTCCAATTTCACTTGGCAATTCCTAAATCCAATCCCTGGTAATACCCTCAACTAGGAAACTTATCCCCAGCGCGCCCGATCACTTGCATCTTCATGTGCATAACATGCTAGCATAACATTACATAATCATATCAAGCACTATCATATCATACGTGCAATAGATTCCCCATCAGTTGCACCTTAGCATGTATTTCAGTGCATTTTGCAATGCATGGCATATCCATCCCCATCAGCATATCATAGCAGGATCCAAGACCAGTTCACAAGCATCTTGGCCAGTCCTTCATCAAAGTCGGCAGTATTCTTCTAAAGAGAGTTGATACCCCGCTCGTGCTCACGGAATCCTATTCCCCAGCAAGTCATTCTTCAGCCAGGCAGTGATATTGACAATCCCCAGCAGCTGTTGCTATTCTTACTCCCCAAGAAGAGGATACCATAGAAAGTTTCTTATGAGCTTTCCCCTGCAAAGCCAGCACATTTCCTCCGACAGGAATCTTGCTCAACTATTCTTCAACAAATTTACTTCAGAGATATTACTTTGGTATCATTGAGGAACCTTAGTGGATAAGGGACTGCTTCGATCACCCAAAGAACCTCAAGTTATGTTGTTCAGCTTGAACCCCGCTACTTCATTCTGTCAACTCTTACTCTACAACACTTTAACTTTTGTGAGACAAATTTTGGGGGCATTCTTATATCTAATTTACTTCTACCTTTAGAATGAACGGCGTAGCCGTTCACTCTCTCGGTTTAAGCCAATGAGATAGGGGCACCTGTCCTACCCCAAATTTGTCCTACCTGTATATTTTTAATCTGTACATCCACCCACTGACAATTATTCAAAAAATTCAAAAAAAATATGTTGTCTTCAACTTTAGCCATTTCAACTTTCCAAATCCATTCAATGTCCATATTCGTCTCCGCTTTCTATCTCTCGCCAATTTCCATCAATTAAAACATATTTACTCTTTTTCATATCCATTTCAAAGCCAATTATTCATCCATTTATTTATCCATTATCCAATTCATATCCAGTTTAGCTATTTAAAACCCATTTAAATTCATTATCCATCCATAGTCCATTTTCAAGATAAAAAAAACCATTTTCTTTTTTTTAAAACTATTCAATTTTATTTGTCTATATCATACACCAAATTACCCATTTTTGTGCTCTAGACCCATTATACATTAACCTTTTCTTTTTAAGAAATCCATTTTCACCGCCATTATCAATTATATCATCTTTCTAACCAAGGTCCATTTTTCAAATTAAATTCAACTACTCATATCCAAAGTCCATTTAACATCCATTCCTCAAAGAATAACTTGTCATGTACATTCTGAAGCCCATTACAAAAGCCCAATGTTTCATACAAAGAAAAAGAAAATGTCCAAAGTTCATTCCACAGGATAAATTAAGAGGAAAGGAAAGAATCAAGTCATGTGATTGAAGTTATAAGGCAAAATATTAAAGCAATAAGTTTCAAAAGCTCATTACAACTTTTTTTCAATAAGCCGTTCTCCAAAGTTTTCTTTCTTCAACGAAACAATTACCACAAACCAAGCCACAATACCTGTAGCACAAAACCGTCACGTATAACCTATACCATTTCTCATGTCGCGACCCCATCTTCCATGATTCATTACAAAACCACGCCACACAATACGTACAAATCATGAGCCTGCAGCAACGCATCACACCTCAACCAAACCGTTACAATAACCAGCAAAATTGTTTCTCGTCGTACGAACACGTCGCCAAATTTCTCACCAAGTTTCCTAATTCACCCCTGCAAACTCCTCTATAAATACAACGTATCTCTACCTAATTGAGGGAGGAGCTCTCTCAGCTAAGCTTAGGCTGTAAAAACTCTTACCCTCGACCTCACTCGCTTCTGATTTTTTTCCCAATTCCGACTCAATTTCTTTCTTCGTGGAATTCTTAAACCTCCCAGAACTGCTAACTTTCTTCATCAACCCACAACCCAGTTTTCCAAACTTTAACCCGTCACCCTTCTCAACACACAACAACAACTCTTCAAACACCACCCCCTTCCACCTTTGACCACACAAATCTTCGAACCATTAATCACTCCCTTCAATCCCAAACTGAATCAACCAAACAACCTCATTCAACCTTCAATCAAAAAACACATTCTTTTGTCCGCCTCTCACAATCACCTTCAACCCTCACAAACCTTACTCAACGTCAAGATCCACCAGCCAAACCCGTAAATCTTCATTCTCAACCACTCAAACTTTTTTTCACAACCAAGTAACTTTCAACTAACGACCACGAACCCAACACCAAACAAAACCGAATCAGGAAGAGAAAGAGAAGAACAGAGTGATTCATGAGATGAAGATAAGAGAATAGAAACGAAAAACGAGGATGATTGAGATGAACCTGCGTCGCGATCTTGAGCGAAGTCGAGAAACGAAGGTTGGAGACTATCTACGCGGCTTATTCTTTCCTTTTCATTCTCGTTTCTACTTGGTGAACGGCTGCCCTATTCCGTTTAACATTGTCTTTCCTGTGAACCGTGTTGTTTTTTTTTTTCTAATGGCTTTTTTATTAACCCATGTAATACTGATTGTTGGTTTTGTTGCATTTTTTATTAATGGAGTCTTAATTGTGGGTTTTTTTTGTGAGATACGGATGGCTGATGGGCCTTATAGCCCACGTTGGGTGGTAGGGTCTCCATACCCTTGTTTCTGTTACACACCCCATTTTTCTTTGAGTTTTTTTTAAATTTGTTTTAACTATTTTATACTCCAATTTTTTTTTTTAAACAACTTTTTTTTCTAAGCATTATTAAGTTTTCTCAAATCAATTTTATTTGTTTTCCATTTTCATTTCAAATTTTGATTTTGGGCCAACGACATAACAACCACCATAATATGGATTTATGAAAATAGATCTATGATTTTGGTTAAATATGAGGCCTACTCTTCATTTTATTTATTTAGATTTTTTTAGTATTTTGGGTCAATGAAAACATATATCGATGGATTTGTCGATTTTTCGACTAAATCTCGATAAAGGTGAGACCTTTATTATTTTTCATATCATTTTCAATTTTTTATCATTTTTTGGCTCATTTAAATCTAGTTTAGGTCGATGAAAACCAAATATCGATCGATTTATCGATTTCTCGATTAAATCTTGATAAAGGTGATACCTTTATCCTCTTGTATTCATTTTCTCAATTTTATTTCATTTTTATTGTTGCTCACATTTATTTTAGGTCGGTGAAAACCAAATATCGATCGATTTATCGAATTCTCGATTAACTCTCAATAAAGGTGAGAACTTTATGCCTTGTATTCATTTTCCGATTTAATTTGTCACTTTATATTCTTTTATTCAATTTTGGGTCGATGAAAGTCAAAAATCCGATTATCAATTTACCGATTAAATCGCGATTAAGACGAGACCGATTTTATATCCATATTTTATCTTGTCCATTTTTATACTATATTATTGTTGTAAATATTATCATCATATTGTATCATATTCATATTCATTTCATTCGCACACCCTTAATCGAAAACAATTAACAACTATCGCAACCATAAAAAACGAACATGAATGGACTGTTGGTTATGATTATCCACTTGCTCGACGCGCAATCAAGGTTTAGTTTAGGACACTTTACACACACACGGCTTTCTCTTGGGCTACCTTACAATGAGACCCTTTATTTCTGTCAACACTTGTATTTTACATGTATCCCTCCCCCATTCCGATGTACGCATTTATTATTCTTTTGGTTGCGGTTTGTTTACTAGGAGCACCCCTAGGGACTAGCATAGACAACCCGTTTTTTAAACTAATACTCGATGCGTCGTCGAGACCATTTTCAAAACACCCATCGTGACGTCGTGACTAGGAGCACCCCTAGGGACTAGGATCGATTCTCAAAACCTTTTCAAATCAAAACCTCGATTCGTCGTCGAGCCATTTTTCAAACCAACGTCAAAATCAAACTCTTTTCATTTACAAATAAACCCTCGATCCAACGTCAAGCGGATTTTCATAATCAAAGTTCGAAAACAACTAATAACTATCGTAACTCCTTTCATAAAAGGTGAAAAAGAGGGGGATCAAATCTTTGGTCTTTCTCTTCAATTGTTTGGGTGCGAGTTCTCTTACTCGTGTGTGGACAATTGACGCCTCTAAAAAACATAAGCTTTAATTTGTCGATTGTTTAGGTGCGAGTTCTCTTACTCGTGTGTGGACAATTGACGCCTTTAAAACACACGAACTCGACAACATGCAAACTTTTTTTCAAGTAATCATTAAAACACTTAATCTCTATCTAAACACATTTTACTAAAGGTGAAGTGAGGGTGGCCGAGTCTTTGACCCTTCTCCTCAATTGCTTGGGTGCGAGTTCTCTTACTTTTGTGTGGGCAATTGTCACATCTAAAATATCCAATACGAATAGAACTCCTTTCCTCGCCCACGCGACCGAAAACCTAATACACTTAATCCACAACTCAAACACCTTTCCCAAAGAACATTGTTTAAGTCCATTCTTCCGCGCATATGAACTAGTGCTTCAGCCTCCCATGACGAGCCGACAAGCCAACGTTTAGCAGCTAGAATGCGACCTAAACTCTCATTCTCCTAAAACACGTCCAAATCAAACCTTCTTCTCAATCAAATTTCTAATACACTTAATTCATACTCAAACAACTTTTCACAAAAAGAACATTGTTTAATCCATTCTTCCGTGCATATGAACTAGTGCTTCAGCCTCCCATGACGAGCCGACAAGCCAACGTTTAGCAGTTATAATGTGACTTAAACACTCGTTCGCTTCAAAAACACGAACCAAACAACCGTAGTCCCACGAACTACGAATGCTCTGACTTTCCCATTGCACGAGGGAATACGTAGGCCCGAGGATTCTAATCCTTGCCGAGCACACTAATAAAAAACCACCCATTTTCCCTTTTAAAGACCAATTCTTTTACCTTAGAAGATAACAAACAAACCTAACTAACTTTCTCACGAATCGAATCAAGAGGTTCCCGTTGAGTACAACGGACGTAGAGGGTGCTAATACCTTCCCTTTGCGTAATCGACTCCCGAACCCGAATTTGGTTGCGACGACCATGTTCTTATCTCCCTTTAAAGGTTTTCTCGATATTTTCCTTTCCCCCTTTTGGGATAAATAAAGTTCGGTGGCGACTCTGTCTCGAACTGTTTTTTCCGCGTCCATCGCGAGGATCGTATTTTTCGAGGTACGACAGGGATTATCATTATCAACTGCATGGTTGAAGAATGACTTGCTGGGGAATATAATTCCAAGAGAACGTTCAGGATATCAAATTCTCTTTAGAAGAATACTGCTGACTTTGAAGGAGGACTAGCCAAGATGCGCGCGAACTGATCTTGGATCCTATTATGCTATGTTGTTGGGGATGAAAATGCCATGCATTGTATGATGCACAGACATGCATACTAAGATGCAACTGTTAGGGAATCTAATGCACGTATGAATGCACAAAACTAATATGCTAATGATGGATATGATTGAATCTGATATTATACTTGCATGTGATGTACATGACGATGCAAATGATCAGGCACGCTGGGGATAGGTTTTCTTGTCGAAGGTAATAGCCTTTTTGGTACCATTAGGGATTGGATTTGGGTAATTGCTAAATGAAATTGGACTTTGGTTATTTTGAAGGTGCCAACAAGGGTGGACTTCTAGTGGTTACCAATGAAAATTGGACTTTTACAAGGGTAATCTTGAAGGTGCCAACGAAAGTGGACTTTTGGGTAGTTGCCAATAAAGGATTGGACTTTGGGTTTGTGGGAGGGTTTGACTTCCTGACACTTGGATTTTAAATAGATGCGGATACTCTTGGTGCCCCAATTTTAATCCTTTGTTGATAAGATGTGTATTCATTCTTGAGAGGATCTCAATCATGATGGCTTTATATGAGCGTAGCGACGTGATCAATGCATGTTGACTGTGTGAGCGTAGCGACTTAACCAATGCTTGTTGATTGTGTTTTTGCTCTGACCCAAAGTTTTTGACACTAGTTGACTCAACAGTTACTAGCATCTAGCCTAATCTGCTTGATCATTTTGGAAATATGGAGGGAAACTGCCCCTTGCCAAGTACTGACTTGTAGTTAAAACTGTTTATTCAAAAATGGTCATTTTAATGTAATACTTATGCAAGTTTTGAAAAAATTAACCATTAATGGAATGATGTGACAGTGCGATGGATGGACCATTAGTCCATACATAGTGCTGATTTAGCTGATGTGAAAGATATAACAAGAATATGACACCAAAACAAGTGATTAGCAAATTTGTAGGAGTCAGTTTAAGACACCTTGTTGTAGTATGCTTTCAGAATAAACCCTGCCTCAATTAGGTCTTTTGAGGGTCGTAACGTGGTCTGGTTCACGGTTAAGAAATAAAATGATATAAGGCTCAAAATTTGATTTGTACCCACCCATTCTTTATGATGATCTCCAGTCCTACGTTCAGTTAAATTGACGCACATTCGTCTTCTAAGAGAGCTCGACAATGTAATAGCTAAGCTGAGGATTCAAGATTTGCTCGAAATGACAGTCTTTTTTGATTTTGTCATGATGTCAGTGACCCTTTTTATTTTTGACATGGTGGTCACTGACTCTTATTTTTCTTGCTTGAGGATTTAACAACCTCTTTTGTTTTTGATTTTTATTTTGATCCCTAAATTTTGCCTGGACTAATTTTGTTTTTTCAAGTCCACCGGGATTTGCCCTTATTTTTGCCTAAGTCCCCTCTTTTGAGTGTTTGACTTAGCGACATTTTTTTTTGGAAAGCTTGTGACTGTCAAGTCATTGGTCATTGAAGAACAAACACCATAACTTTGGAGTTTTGTATTGCTCTTTCGACACGTCAAGATGTGTGCGAAGAATAACACATGAATAATCCTCAGACAGGATATTTCCTTTTGTATTTCAAATGTGTGGTCAGCTTAATTGAACAACTACGGAAATTCTGGCCAGTATATCAGATGTCCTATCGAGATGTCGAGACACTGATATACAACAACAATGAACAAGTTTAAAATAAATAGTGTGCAGAAAATGTAAAGAACACCAGAAATTGTTAACCCAGTTCGGATCTAACTATCCTACATCTGGGGGCTACCAAGCCAGGGATGAAATCAATATTTGATAGTATCAATTCACTGATAACCACACCCGGTTCAATCAGCTCACTTATTCACTACCCTTCCTATGACTTCTACCTAAGACTCCCCTAGGTATGAGGCCCTCCTCAAATCCCTCTTCAATCACAACCCATGACTGGTTCCTTACAAGACAAGTAACAATGGTCGAAACACAAATTCTTAATACTTCACAGCTTATGAGAATTAACACTCAGCTACTCAATGCTTAAAAGCTTTTGGGCAACCTTACACAACTTACACTACAGTCCTTATACTGTTATCATAAGATACCAGTTAGGCTCACAAAACACAAGCACACAACCCTAAAAACACATGTAAGTTCGACACCTAAAACTAGGTATACATCAGTCTATTTATAGCTTGTAATCTGGACTGAATTGGGCTTCAAAAACGCAGCAATTAGACTGCTCACAATTCTGCAAAATTAACTCCAATAAAATAGGTCTTCAATCCAAAGTTTCATATTATGTCTCCATAATTAGAAACAGCAACAAATTCGAAAACCAACAAATAACCCTAATCCAAAAATGCTTTGGATGCCACATAGGATAACCAAATATTCATAGAATATTTAGTTACAAATCATAGTAACAGAATCTGCATTAAAACTAACTCCACAACGCGATGTCCTATGAGCTGCCATGGAACATCTTCATACGACATGTTGAAAACCAACAAATAACCAAGACAGCCACTTAAAACATTAAGATTCAACATCTGCTGCTACATGAGTTTTAGCAAAATAATGCCAACCATAAAACCAAGGAAATAACAATCTCCCCCTTTGGCTTATTTTTGGCTAAAACTCCACACACACTCAAACACCATCAGTATCAGCAGCGGAAACACTCAAACACCAACAAACAAAAAACAATTCCCACATCTGCAGCATAACCCACACATTACAGCAAGCAAAAACTCCCCCTAAGCAGCAGCAATAACTCCCATTCTTCCCCTCAGTAACTGCAACATCACAAGCTCAAACATAATCTACCTGCAACACACATACTCCCCCTCAATAGCACAAGCACATACCAAAGCTGCTCTCCCTCACACTTACTACTCCCCCTTTTTAGCCACAAATATGACAAAGGCAAGTAGAACAAGTCAAAGTAAAAATAAACCAGAGTAAACTGCATCAGAGAGTAGATGCACACCACATCACATGCCCAACCTTCATGCACAAACTTCAGCATTTTCCCTTCATTTACACACTGCACTACCAGAATCTCCTGTAGTCTTTTCAATCTGGCAGCCAGAAAGCACATTGATTGCTATAGGTCTTCATGAATGCAAACCCCAAGTCTGCTCCTCAGGTTTTCAAACTGAACTGCATCCAGAGCCTTGGTAAATATGTCAGCAAGCTAATTCTCTGTGCTCACGTGCTCAAGAGTTATGACTTTGTCCTCCACAAGTTCTCTGATGAAGTGATGCCTGATGTCAATGTGCTTAGTCCTGCTATGTTGAATGGGATTTTTGGAAATATTAATAGCACTCAGGTTGTCACAAAATAATGTCATGACATCTTGTGTGACATTATACTCTGACAACATCTGCTTCATCCATACCAATTGCGCACAACTACTACCAGCTGCTATGTACTCAGCTTCAGCAGTAGAAAGGGATACTGAATTCTGCTTCTTGCTAAACCATGAAATAAGATTATTTCCCAAAAAGAAGCATCCACCAGAGGTGCTCTTCCTATCGTCAGCACTTCCAGCCCAATCAGCATCACAATATCCTAATAAAATGGGACTTGAGTCATGGGTGTAAAGCAACCCATAATCACATGTACCACTCACATACTTTAGAACTCTTTTCACTTGATTGATGTGACTGACCTTGGGTTCTGCTTGATATCTTGGACACACACCAACAGCAAAAGTGATGTCTGGCCTACTTGCTGTAAGATACAGCAGACTGCCAATCATACTTCTATACAGACTGTGTTCAACATCCACTCCCTTTTCATCTTTGGATAATTTCAAGTGAGTAGGAGCAGGAGTCCTCTTATGCTTGGCATTATCCAGTCCAAACTTTTTCACAATGTTCCTCGCATATTTGCTCTGACAAATGAAAATGGAGTCTTCCATCTGCTTGACTTGCAATCCAAGGAAGTAGGTCAATTCACCCACCAAGCTCATCTCAAATTCAGACTGCATTTGAGTGACAAAATGTTGGACCATTTCATCCGACATCCCGCCAAACACAATATCATCTACATAAATCTGAGCAATCATTAGTTTCCCATCCTTCTCCTTGACAAAAAGAGTTTTATCAATACCACCCTTCATGTACCCATTGTTAACTAAGAACTCAGTTAGTCTTTCATACCAAGCTCGTGGTGCTTGTTTCAGACCATATAGAGCCTTCTTCAGCTTGTAAACATGATCGGGAAAGTTTGGATCCACAAACCCTTTAGGCTGCTCAACATAGACTTCCTCATTAAGATAGCCATTTAGAAAAGCACTCTTAACATCCATTTGAGACAGTCTGAATTTCAGAAAGCATGCCACTCCTAGCAATAATCTGATGGTTTCCAATCGAGCCACATGCGCAAATGTTTCATCAAAGTCTACTCCTTCAATCTGTGTGTATCCTTGATCTACTAATCTGGCTTTGTTCCTGGTAACAACTCCTTGCTCATCAAACTTATTCTTATAAACCCATTTTGTTCCAATTACATTTGTTCCTGCTGGTCGTGGCACCAGTTCCCAAACTTCATTCCTCTTGAACTGACAGAGTTCATCTTGCTAGCACTTATCCAAAACTCATCTGTCAATGCTTCTTTGATAATCTTTGGTTCGATCTTTGACACAAAGCAAGCATTCGACACAGTCTCCCTCGTTCTGGTTCTTACACCTTCATTCAGATCTCCAATAATTAATTCCTTGGGGTGATCCTTCTGAATCCTTATAGAGGGTCCCCTGTTCGCATCCTCTACCACTTCATTCTTAGGTCTAGTGTTGATTTCTTGAGCACCATCTTCTACAGATTCAATGTCTTATGAGATTTCATTGTTCATGGGAAGGTATGCTCCAACATCATCTGGGACATCTTTGTCTTTCCCCGAGTCATTAACCACCATATTTATGGATTCCATCATCACCTTAGTTCTGGAATTAAATACCCTATATGCTTTACTGTTTGTAGAGTATCCCAAAAATATCCCTTCCTCGCTCTTAGGATCCATCTTGCGCCTCTGCTCACGACCCGCCAAGATATAGCACTTACTCCCAAACACATGGAAATACTTCAAATTTGGCTTTCTACCTTTCCATAGCTCATAAAGAGTGACAGAAGTACCTGATCTGATAGTCACCCTATTGTGTATATAGCAAGCAGTATTCATGGCTTCAGCCCAAAAATGATATGGAAGCTTTTTGGCATGAATCATGACTCTTGCACATTCTTGTATGGTCCTGTTCTTGCGTTCCACCACACCATTCTGCTGAGGAGTAATCGGTGACAAGAATTCATGAGTGTTTCCCTCAGATAAGCAGAACTCTTCAAACTTGCTGTTTTCAAATTCTTTCCCATGGTCACTTCTAATTCGAACAACACCACAATCCTTTTCCCGTTGAATTCTCTGACACAATTCTTTAAAAGCTGTAAACACTTCGGACTTTTCTCTGATAAAACATCTCCACGTGAATCTGGAGTAGTCATCTACGACAACATAGGCATACTTCTTCCCACCAAGGCTTTCAACCTGCATAGGTCCCATTAAGTCCATGTGAAGTAGTTCTAGAACTCTAGAAGTTGTGGTAAGATATTGAAGCTTCTTTTGTGACCCCCTTGTTTGCTTCCCAACTTGACATTCACTACATATTTTGTCCTCATCAATCTTCAGCTTGGGAATACCTCTAACAGCTTCACTTGACATGACCTTCTTCATCCCTTTCAGGTGTAAGTGGCCCAATTTCTGATGCCACAGTTTGGTTTCATCTTCCTTTGTCATCAAACAAGTAGACAGGTTTTCAGGTTCTAGAGGATTCCAAAGATAGCAGTTATCTTTAGACCTGGTGCCCTTCATAACAACTTCATCTTTCTCATTGGTTACTAGACACTCAGACTTGGTGAAATTTACCTTGAGCCCTACATCACACAATTGGCTTATACTGATTAAGTTTGCAGCCAATCCTTTGACAAATAACACACGATCCAGATTTGGTTATCCTGTGTAGTCCAGCTTTCCAACACCTTTTATCTCACCTTTCGATCCATCCCCAAAGGTGACATAATTGGTGGAGTGAGGCTTAATCTCTGACAAGAATTTCTTCACACCGGTCATGTGTCTTGAACAACCACTGTCAAAGTACCAATCTTCTCTAGCAGATGCTCTAAGAGAAGTATGTGCTATGAGACCAGCCATTATTTTTCTGGGAATCCATCTTCTCTTCACTTTACCCCAACCCAGTTCTTTATTTTGTTGCTGAACACTTTTGGGATAGCCGTGTAGCTTATAGCAAAAGGCCTGTAAGTGACCAATCTTGCCACAGTAATGGCATCTCCATGGTTTATACTTTGATCTACAAACTCCTTTCTGATGGTTCATCTGATGTTGAAACATGTGATTTGACATCCTCACTTCTTGCTTTATTTTCTGAGGAGCAAACTTCAATACAGTCTTCTTAGAAGTCTCGGCTTGATTGTTAAAACCAAGGCCTTGCACATTACCAGCTTCTTTCCCATTCTGAAGGATCTCATCCAGCTGCGTGGTACCATTGTTCAGCATTCTTATAGATTTGGTCATATTGGCAAGTTTTGACTTTTGCCATTCAACCTCCTCCTTCAGATCAGCAATGGTTGATAGATGTTCTTCCTTCTCAGCTTCCAGTTGAGCTATCAAAATCTTCTGCTCCAATATAATCTGGCACCTTTCTTCGTTCTTGATACACAATTCTGAAAACCCTGAGAATACTTCTTCCTTTGTGAGTTCTCCAACATAGGATTCTTTGTCAGAGTCAGATTCACAAGAAGTCTCTCCATCAGCCTTACAGATTCCAGTCAAAGCTGTCACCAATTTTGCTGATTCTTCTTCAACATCACTCTCAATCTCTCCTTCTGACCAAGACACGGATAGGCCCTTGTTCTGGCTTTTGAGATACGTGGGACACTCGGTCTTTATGTGCCCATATCCCTCACATTCAAAGCACTGAACTCTCTTCCCTTGATTGAAGTCTTCTTCAGTTCTGGATCTTCTTCCTCCATCCTGGTTCTTACTGATGTCGAGTGACTTGTTCTGAGCATTTTCTCTCAACTTCCAGTTAATCCTTTTCAACACTTTGTTAAATTGTTTACCAAGTAATACAAGATCTTTAGACACATCTTCTTCATCATCTGAGTCATCAGCATTCGATACAAATGCTATACTCTTCTTCTTTTCAGCTTTTTCACTGAATCCTAACTCAAAAGTTTGGGGTGATCCCATAATTTCATCCACTTTCATCTTGTCAATGTCCTAAGCTTCCTCTATAGCAGTGACCTTCATATCAAATCTCTTAGGTAAAGACCTGAGAATCTTCCTGACCAGCTTGCTGTCAGACATCTTTTCTCCTAAAGCACTAGAGGCATTAGCTATCTCAATAATGTTCATATGAAAATCATGAATGCTCTCATCCTCTTTCATCTTCAAACTCTCAAACTTGCTAGTGAGAAGCTGAAGCTTTGACATTTTCACCTTTGAGGTCCCTTCATGAGCAACTTTCAAGACCTGCCAAGCCTCTTTGGCAATAGTACAATGCTCAATCAGCCTGAAGATATTTCTGTTGACACCATTGAATAATGCATTCATGGATTTAGAATTTCCAACAGACCCTTTGTACTCAGCATCATCCCAGTCCTCTTCTTCCTTCAGAACATCAGTAGGGTTACCTTTATCATCTTTAACCTTAGGGGGCTCCCATCCTTTGATGACAGCTTTCCATGCTTGATCATCCATGGATTTGATGAAGGCTATCATTCTAGGTTTCCAATACTCATAGTTTGAACCATCCAGCAGAGGTGGTTTATTCAGAGCTCCCCCATCCTTGTCCATTGTACCAGAAAGTACCTTCCCTGAATCTCACCCAGAAACAACTAAGGGTGCCTGCTCTTGATGCCAATTGAAATTCTGGCCAGTATATCAGTTGTCCTATCGAGATGTCGAGACACTGATATACAACAACAATGAACAAGTTTAAAACAAATAGTGTGCAGAAAATGTAAAGAACACCAAAAATTTTTAACCCAGTTCGGATCTAACTATCCTACATCTGGGGGCTACCAAGCCAGGGATGAAATCAATATTCGATAGTATCAATTCACTGATAACCACACCCGGTTCAATCAGCTCACTTAATCACTACCCTTCCTATGACTTTTACCTAAGACTCCCCTAGGTATGAGGCCCTCCTTAAATCCCTCTTCAATCACAACCCGTGACTGGTTCCTTACAAGACAAGTAACAATGGTCGAAACACAAATTCTCAATACTTCACAGCTTATGAGAATTAACACTCAGCTACTCAATGCTTAAAAGTTTTTGAGCAACCTTACACAACTTACACTATAGTCCTTATACTGTTATCATAAGATACAAGTTAGGCTCACAAAACACAAGCACACAACCCTAAAAACACATGTAAGTTCGACACCTAAAACTAGGTATACATCAGTCTATTTATAGCTTGTAATCTGGACTGAATTGGGCTTCAAAAATGCAGCAATTAGACTGCTCACAATTCTGCAAAATTAACTCCAATAAAATAGGTCTTCAATCCAAAGTTTCCTATTATGTCTCCATAATTAGAAACAGCAGCAAATCCGAAAACCAACAAATAACCCTAATCCAAAAATGCTTTGGATGCCACATAGGATAACCAAATATTCATAGAATATTTAGTTACATATCATAGTAACAGAATCTGCATTGAAACCAACTCCACAGCGCGATGTCCTATGAGCTGCCATGGAACATCTTTATACGACATGTTGAAAACCAACAAATAACCAAGACAACCACTTAAAACATTAAGATTCAACATCTGCTGCTACATGAGTTTTAGCAAAATAATGCCAACCATAAAACCAAGGAAATAACAACTACCCATGCCCCAGGTTAAGCGTAAGGGTTTAGAAATCCGAAGGAAGCTCCTACTTCTAGGCTTGAAGTGGTTGACTAGGGATTAACTCCTTATCTCTCCGGTGTTTGGGGATTTGAAATAATGCCTGTACATCATTAGCAGGATTTTATCCAAAAGCATATTATCAGCAATTATGGGTATTTCGTTTTCGTCATCCTCCCTCCAATCTTTGCTAAACAACAATTTGGTAAAGAAAACGTAAGAGAGGTATATAAATGATTTTTTTTGTTTTTTTTTTATAAGTGAAGAAAAATGAGCTAATGCGACATGAGTAATTCAGAAAATGCATGATCACCTCATTATTATTACCATTCAAAACAACAATTTTTTTAAAAACAAGTAGCATTTAGCATAAAGAAATTACGAATGCAAATGATAAATGTCCAAGGATTGCTAGTGTTGAGGATGTCTTCCTATCTGAACCACTGACTTGAGAAGGTGCCTCTTGGAGTCTTTGAACTCATTCGGGCCAGAAACTGACACGTACAACCAAATTCCCTTCTTGAAAGGAGATGTACTTCTTGTCAATCAACTGTTTCACTTTAGCTTGAAAAAGCTTTGCTGTCTTCTATTGAATGCCCCATCAATCTAGCATGATACTTACATTGAACATTGGGATCGTACCCAGGCGGGTATGGTTCTGGCACCAGTTCGAGGGACTTAGGCATTGTCCTCAAATTCTGAAGCCTTGGCTGAGCAAGTTAGGGATAATGTATGGGAGAACCCTCATATAGTGGGTTGATCATTGCAGCCTGCGAGGCGGAAGGAAAGATAGGAATGACATTCTTAACTGCAATCTTCTGTTGAAGTTCCTCCTTTCTCGTCATAGCTGTTACAACCATCAGGATTTGGTCCATTTATCTTTCGTATAATCCATGTCCCTCTTCATTTCATCTTGATCACACGTTAAATGCTCCATTAGCTCTTGATAGTTCTCACAAGTTTCGAGACGTCAAAATGGTAAGTTTATGGATGCAAGGTTTATAGTGAGTTGTTTTTGCTGTTGGCAATTATATGCGCGTATGCTGATGAGATGCAGATGCAATGATTTTTTTTTATATGCAAAGAAAATGCCTTGCAGGTAGAGTCAGGATCCAGGATAACATGAGTATTTGTAGAACATCCTAACAGGTAGGCTTTATAAGGATAGTTCTAGATTCTTTACCCATAAAACCACTCACGGGATAGCTTCTACGTTGATGGATAAGGTTTCTAAGATCACGGACACTAATCGCATCAATATCACGCAATAGGCTAGCTGCATTGCGACGGGGATACAAAAAGTCTCTCCTGGGCGGAGTCCTCATGCTAGGCCCACGAGGAGCGAGCCCTCGGAGACTAACACTAACGACCACCAAGATAGATAGTGGTTCCCAGAGTCACGGACCCTTCATGAATCAAGTCGTACGGCAGGCTAGCTGTGTTACAACAATATCTACGAAAAGGTCTACTCTAGGGGGAGCTTTCATGCTAGGCACACAAGGAGCGAGTCCTTGGGGACTAACATCAATCACTTCCAAAATCTAAACTAGGTGTTCTTTCTTCTTTTTCCAAGACTCGGGTATAGAGCCTTACTTGTGATATCAACCCAAAATCCAACAGGCAAATATGATAAAAAAGCACATAATAAAGAGAAAGCAATACAAATAAAATAAATAAGTAATAGGAGAAAACAAACAAGAAGAAAACAACCAAGCGAGTCTAACAGTCTCGAATCGATTCAAGTTAGGATTGGCTCTCTCTAGCATAGGGCAATGCATTTCCCCAGCAGAGTCGCCATCTGTCGTACCTCAAAAAATACGATCCTCGCGATGGACGCGGAAAAAATGTTCGAACAGAGTCGCCACCAAACTTTATTCATTCCAAGGAAGAAATAGGAAAATATCGATAAAACCTTTAAAGGATAAGAAAATAGTCATCACAACCAAATTCTAGGTTCGGGAGTCGATTACGTAAATGGAAGGTGTTAGCACCCTCTACGTCTGTTGTACTCAATGGGAACCTTTTGAATCGATTCGTGAGATATGTTAGCTAGGTTTATTTGTTTTCTTCTAAGATAGAAGGTAAAAGGATTTGTTTTCTAAGTGGGAAAATGGATGGTTTTTTTATTAGGGTGCTTGCCAAGGATTGGGGCCCTTGTGCCTACGTATTCCCTCGTGCAATGGGAAAGTCAGAGTATTCGTAGTTCGTGGAACTACGGTTGGTTGGTGTTTTTTAAACGAACGAGTGTTTAATTTGCATTCTAACTGCTAAACGTTGGCTTGTCTACTCGCTAGGGGAGGCTGAAGCACTAGTTTATATGCGCGGAAGAATGGACTAAATAATGTTCTTTATGAAAAATTGTTTGAATAAGGATTAAGTGTGTTAAAGATTTGATTGATAAAAGAGTTTGATTTGTGTGTATGTTAGGTTTTTGGTCGTATGGGAAACATTTGGTTTGTTAAGTATTTTAGAGGGAGAATGACGATTATTCAACAAACGAGACGTCGGCCTCACAACCAATTAATCGAGGCATTACTGAGATGCTAGATCCCAATGACACCTTTTTCATTCTATTAATTATGAAATTGTGTTTGTTGAACAATGGGCTTCTTTGTCTATGTAATAAGGGTGAGTGTTTTAGGAACGAAAGATCGAAACGAACACAACCCAAAGCGTGCGCCTTAAGAGCGTTCATTCAAGGGCCCAAGAAGTGCTAGACCTCAAGAGTCCACTACTTTCGTAATTTGATTAGGAAAAAGATTTGAATTTGATTAGAATATTTGGATTAGACGTACTAGTCGGATTAGGGTTTGAACGAGCTAAGAGTTTTTTTAGGAGGATTAAGCATTTTAATAGAATTGGAAGTTTTTAAGTTTTTTAGAAATGAAAGACGGAACGAACACAACCTAAGGTGTGCGCCTCAAGAGCGTTTCTTCAAGGACCCAAGGAGTGCTTCACCCCAAAAACCCACTACTTCCATAATTAATTAAGAAAATCGTTTTAGAAATATTATCATAAGTATTTTATGATTTTTAGTTTAATTAAGAAAATATTTGGAGGATTAAACAAAGTGGATTTTAATTTGATTTAAGAGAATTATTTTTAAAGGTTAAGAAATTAATTAGATTAAGTGTTTTGAATTTGAGAAAAGCTTGTATTTTTAAGGGTTAAGTGTTTTTTACTAAGATTAAATATTTTATGTATTTTAAAAGCATTAAGATGTAAATTATGATTCTTAATTTAATCGTAAGGGTTAATTCTTTTAAGTATTTTTTAATAAACGAAAGACGGAATAAACACAACTCAAAGCGTGTG
Organism: Lathyrus tuberosus; assembly: GCA_022829125.1. Taxonomy (NCBI): domain Eukaryota; kingdom Viridiplantae; phylum Streptophyta; class Magnoliopsida; order Fabales; family Fabaceae; genus Lathyrus; species Lathyrus tuberosus. The sequence goes on from JALAZF010000494.1 coordinate 92,894, forward strand.
CCTCAAGAGCATTCATCCACGGACCCAAAAAGTGCTAGACCTCAAGAGCCCACTACTTTCATAATTAATTAAGGGGAGACACTTAAAATTGTTTTAATCAAAAAGGACTTGGATTGTGGTTAATTGTTAATTAATTCCCTAAATCAAATAACTAGTAAATTAAACTAGCATAATTAATTGTTAGTTTAGTACTAAAAAAACTTACATCTTAGAATTAATATTATAGTTAATTATGGAGTTTATTATTTAACTCTTACACTAAATAAAACGTTTTTATGATATCATTAGTTCACTTAGCATTTCTGGACACTAAATATGGCCTACTGCTACTAACTAAATATGGCCTAAAAATGTGACTGTGATTCTTTTGGATTAGAATTTTGAAAAAGGTTTTTTAAATACCCTAACTTAAAGCAAAAAGGAAGCAAAACGGTTTCAATTTGGGTCAATACTGAATGATGACTATCAAGCCTACATGCGGACCTCGAGCAGTGCACAAGTCATTGAAGGCAGTGATAATAATGACTCCATAAAAAACTAATAAATTCAAAGTAATGAAAGTGATTTTTTTAAAGCATCATAAAACAATTGATTTAATTTTCTAATGACTAAAAGGAAATGGCCAGTATTAAAATCAGATGCCTCCAATACTACTCCCCTCATCCTAATCGCCTCTCTTTCTGAAACGTTATCTCTCTCTCTCTGAAATCCAAACCCTTATGCATTTTAACTTATTCATACCATGGTTTAGTTTTAGAAATTCAACATGGTTTAAGAAATCACAGATCATTAAGTCAAACAATCAAGTAAAGGGTCTCAACCGACACACCAAGGTGAGCAGAAATCAAGTGTAAAAAGAAGGAAATTACAAGATCAGAGCTAGTCCGATGGTAACTCCGGCAAGGTAACGTACCTCGACTTTGTCACATTTTCACTTGTTTGCTTCTTCTCTTCTACGTCTGCAAATCGTTCTTTACCTTCTAGTCCTTGGCTGCTTTTAGATCGTTTGTTGTGACAATGGTGGCTAAGCTCACTATCTTAGAGTTTCAATGTGAAACTCTAAGAAGTGTTTTCTGAAATTCTGAGCTTTAGGTAGTGGTTGGGATTGGATTTTAGCAGAGTAACGATGAAATTTTCTTGGCCACTCTTTGCCAATGATTGGCATTCTATTTATAGGAGAAATTGGGTTTACTTGGTACGTGTAGAATTAGGATAAAATCCGAGGAATATTCTTTCAAGTGTGTGAGAATTTGAGCTGTCAATTTCAATACCCTTAGAGGGAATTTTTTGCTAAAAGATTTTGTGGGGACCCAAGCGATAGTGATAGGTGAGAATTTGTTTTTAGCATGAGCTGTAATTCTTCTAGAATGTGATTTTCTCTGATTTTTTACTGCGTGATATTTGTATTTTTACTATTAACTTGTTATTGTTACAGCTTGCAAAATACACACTGACTTTATTGCTGATGTGGTGTTTTTGGCTTAAGTTGACTCTTGCTTTTGGAATGTTTGATTGGCTTCCTTGTGAACATTTTTTCCTTTCTGTATTGGAACACGACACCCGATATATATGCTTGCAAAAACGATATGCGTTTACTCCTCATCTTGAATTATTCTGCTTATGTTTATTGCTGACTTCATGTGTTCATTCTTGGCTTGAGTTTGGAATTTGGATTGGTGAAGAGACCATTGATACCTTGATGGTAAAGTTTGGAATGTGGAGAACTGGTGGAATTGAACCAGGAAGATTTCATGACTTGTCTTAAAACTTCTTGGTAAGATTTAAAAGTCAATGAATAGTTATTACCGTCATAACCAATCTGTTCTAACTTCTTGATTCAGTATGGTCTCTTGATTATCGGATAGAAATTGCTTTACATTTGGTTAGACTTCAAGATCCTCATCGCCATACTTTTCAAGGCAAGTTGGATAGCCATACTTTTCAGAAGCAGCAACATCAAATGTAAGTGTCTTGTGTATGCGAAACTTGTCTTGTTTTTGCTTGGCAGTAGCAGTATGATGGATAAGAATGTGCTTGGCACGTTCGTCTTGATGGAGGTAGCATGTTGTAGCTTGGCAAGGTTTGTTGGATAGCTAATAGCGTAAACCTTTCATCTTACAATTTGGCATGGTAATAGTACTAGTTAGCATGAGCTTGGAAGATGCTTCAAGGTTTGTAAAGTCCAGCTTGTGGTTGTCTTGATGGCTTCAAAGAAGGCATGTGTAGATGATCACAAAGAGACTAAAAAGGATGCTTTTAGACTTGTGGTGTGAAGCTTTGTCATGTAACTTGGGTTGAGCACTTGAATGTGTCCTTGTAATCAATTCTTGTAACCTTGTGTATTGTCATATTTGTAAGTAGAGTTAGAAGGTTGTAGATCTTTGTTGTATATTGATATTGAGATTAGTTCTTGAATTTTGAGTAAGACATAGCTAGGTCCTGCTTGTATCACAAGGATTTTATTTCTTTCAATTTGAACAAATAACCATCTTGTCTTTAATTTTTCTTTTGTACTCCTCACCCGGCTATGTTCTCATGTGACAGTGTAACTTTGTAATGATACTTTGTTTGGATTTAAACTTATGAGCTTTTTTTAATTTGTTTTGAGAGTTGTACGTGAGCTTTAGCATTTGATCAGCACTTTTGGAACGTTGGAGGAGGTGGGGTCAAGGACTTGTGATGTGAATGGTGATGTGGATTTTGGAGTGGTGTAATTGCCTTGTGAAATAGCTGCTAATATTTGATCACACAGCCTGTTATTATTGAACCATGACTTTTATGACTTGTTTATATAGCATAAACCCTCTAGCTTGGTTCACCTTTGAGACTTAACCGAATCATGTTTTTTTATGAAAATGGGATTGGTGTCCTTATGGTTTGCACGAACAGCCCCCTTAGCTTGTAATGTAGCCTTATGATTTAGTCATGGCTTGCAATTTGTAACATGGCTTGAGAATGATTCAAATAAACCCAACATAGCTTGAAAATGAACTCATAACAGGATTTGAAAGCTAATTGCCTATGTCTTGAAAAGTCTTGGAAAAAGGCTCACCTCTTGCCTTAACTTAAAATGACATTGAATTAGTTTTGATCCCATGTCTTTTGCAACAAATGGTTCAAAACATGATTCTCTCATGACTTGAAAGAAATCCAAACATTGCACTAATTGATCCAATCATGGATTTGAAATAAGGCTTTCCTCATGTCTTAGCTAATTCACAAAGCTTGAACAATTTTGAAACAACTTTTTAGAATCATTCTTGAAATGTCTTGAAACAACAAGTTGCCTCTGTACCTAAACATGATTTGATACTCAGAACGAAATCATGCATAACTTGAAGACAAAGCTCTAATCATGGCTTGTATCTCTTTGAAGTATGAAAGTGAATTATTTGTGACTATGCTCATAACCTTAACTCCAACATGACTTGGGTTAAGCACACGCCTTGATCCCAAATTGATCATACCATGAACCTCTTGGATGAATTATCCATTAATCCCGCAAGCTTGGATCAAAACAAACATGACCAAAAGATGAATCATCTTTTCCTTGAATCAAGAATGGCCATTCCTTAGCTTGTTTAACCATACAGCCTCAGTGTCACACTTGGAATATGGTTAAAAATCTTCTTAATCATAACTTAAAACTTCAAGCGATTTTAAGCCTAATCTTTGAGTAAATAGATTTTAATCATTGTACTTGATCAGCTAAAATCATTTTGGACCATAACCTAAAATCAATTTTAAACCCAATTTATCACGTCTTGACTAATTCAAATGAGTGTCCAATCCTCTTTTATCTCTCCTTGAAACCAAAGCAACCCAACAAGAGCCAGCAACCCTCACAAACACATACACAATCCTCATAACCTGGATCTTAGAGTCAACACAAAATCTGGGTGTAAGAAACATCCAATTGGTGGGACAAATTTGGGGTATGACAGTAGGAAACTAGGATCGAGGGGAAGTTTATATTAGAAACTAAGACCAGTTCCTTGGTAGGAAACCAGGATCGAGGGGAAGTTTATATCAGAAACTAAGACCAGTTCCTTGGTAGGAAACCAGGATCGAGGGGAAGTTTATTTCAGAAACTGAGACCAGTTCCATGGCTGAAGACCAGGAACGAGGGGAAGTTTTTACCTTTTCTAAGTACCATTGCTTAGCAAAAGAAGATGGATGGATAAGCGGCCATTCATAACCACCATCAAAATTTCGGGTATTCCGATATTTAATCCTCTTGCACCCCGAATGCCCGAATACATTTGCCATTCACACCTTTGGGTCCAAGAAGATTAAATAGGGGCATCTGTCATACCCCAAATTTTGACCACTAAGATTTCCCATCATTGTGAAAATCATCATCACAATATGGATGAACCATCATGCCTCATCAGTCTCCTCAAGAATTGTTGAGCATTCACTACAATCAAAGGTCAGGGTTTCAAACTCTCTCAGGGCACTTAGACAAAGGATCAATCAAGAAATGACATGATCTTCAAGTTTTCTAACCTCTCAAACACTCATAAATGATCAATAGGACTCCCACATCAAGAATCAAGCACAAGGTTGCAACATTCCATGTGGATTAAGCCTCAAGATCGCCAGTGTCACCAAATTAGGGTTTTGGTCAACCAGGGCCTCCAGGTGGAAATTTTCCTCTGGCCATGAGAAAATGCTTCAAAGCTTAACTCAAGATACTCTAAGGGACCTCATGGACCCAATCATAAAGTCAATTTAGTCTTAGGGGATGCATTCACAAAAAAATTAGGAATTAGGGTTTCTTGACCTAATTCACCCCTAAATTGACTTTTGGGACAAAACATGAGCCAAGGCCTCAAGACATGATTTCAGGATCTCTAACACACTATATTGATCCATTTGCAACAATGGATTGATTCAAGAAGCTTGATCAATAAGTTTCAATTTCATCTGGACCACAATTAGGGTTTCGAAGGGAAAGTCAACTATACCTTTGACTTTTGACCCAGGCATGCTCCCAAACCTTAGGACATGATTCAATACACCGTATAACACCCATGGAACATGTCCATCAAGTTTGATTAAGGTCAAGGACTTGATTCCATAGAGGATCGCACAGTTTGGAATTCATCTGACAAAAAGTCAACTGTGCACAAAAGTCAACTTTGACTTTTTAAGATTTTTCACAATTATGGTTCTTTGACCCTAAAATGATGTTAATGTCTGATTTGGATCATCATTCATCAAGACAAATCAAAGAAAGTGGGATAACTTGTAAAAGGGGTAACCATAAAAACTTAGAATTTTTCTAAGTTATGAAACAAAGTGGCTAGGGTACCATTTACTGTGAATTTTAGTAAACAACCTCTAGTCTATCAATCTTAAACAAAAATTGATTAACTTGCAGGATCGACCACACAAATCCTAGGACATGTGCTAAATTTGAGAGACAAGTGTAAATGACAAATGAAAATTAAAGAGAATGTAAACTGAACTCCACGTTCGACAATGCTGAAATAAAATCTAACTGAACTCCACGTTCGACTACTTGGAATAAAGTAAAGTAAAGGCTTGAAATTTAAAGGGCTGTAAGTAAAGGGTGCAAAAATTAAAGGCGTCGAAAGGAAAGGACAAAAAGTAAAAAGCTTTGAAATTAAAATGCGACGAACTCCACGTTCTTGAAAAGTAAAGGCTGGAATGATAAAAGTGTTATCAAAGGTAAAGTGCAGGAAAATAAAGGACTTTGAAAATAGATGCAATAGATTAAAGGTGAACTCCACGTCCTTGAAAATAAAAGACTTTGAAAAGTAAATGCTTGAAGATTAAATGCATGAATGTAAAAGTGCAGTCGAAGGTAGATGCAGAAAGTTTAAATGACTTTGAAAGTAAATTTGGCATGGAAGATAAAGTTCAAGAAATTGTAAAGGCATGGAAGGTAAATGGATGAATCTTAAACATGATAAAGATAAATTGTATTAATGAAGAAAATGGTGTTACATTACGTACATTCTCACGAACTCGTTTTTCTACACGCGGGTACTTTGAGTTTCTTTGAGTAACTTGTACAGAAATATGAACACCTCTATTACATAGAACTAATTCCTATTTATAGTGCTAGGAAATAACTACTAAGTGGTGGTTACTACTTCGAACGTGTGGATTTTGGCGCCTTCTCCTTGGTCCCAACTGTTCCCACGTTCACAACTGCTCTTATTTAAATTTCAAATATTGGAAATTCCCTCCAGCCTTAATATAACCACTGCAGCGCTTGTTTCCATATTCTCATGGTCGAAACCCTTCCAGCACTTAGCCATTTTTTGAGGTTCCTACCCCTCTATTCGACTCAGACTTCACCAAAACTGGGTCGAAGCCTTCTTTACATTAAAAATAATTGTTTAACTTAAAATAGCTTTGATTCTTTCTAGCGTCGAAAATGAGGGTTAACAAATTGCCCCCAAGGAATGTCCTTTCGCCAGAATTGGTAGGAAGGTCATTTCTTGATATAATAACTATTTCGACGCCTGTTTGCATGGCCTTAATTGAATATCCCACTAATTACTTAATGTCTGAATTGTTCAGTTTCTTTGACCCACGCCTCTGACGTCATCCCATCATGACAAATCCTTAAAACGTCCTTTCAGCCGTATTCATCATAACAGCTTTCTTGAAAACAGACGTTGGCAGTCTGCACATAACTGCTACTTTTCATCACGTCTCCAGGAGAAAGACACGCGTCCCACTAACTCCTCAGCTTCAACGGGAGATCCAAGTCTCTTGGGATTTTCAAATGTCTATATATACCCATTTCCTCCACTTTGTGAACTTTCCACACTTTTCATACTCTCAAGCAACCTCTTCTTCTCTTCAGTTTCTCTCACGCAAACCCAGCAAAAACACCATCTTTTCATCTTCTTCAACAATGGCGTCTTCCCAAACTAATCCTCAAGCAAAGAAAACTCAAAGAGGCAAGGCCGCTCCATTTAAGTAAACCATTCCTCCGTTCGCTAATATCCCAGGCCCCCAACTAGTAGATAACCATCATTGCATGCCGAAACCCACCTCTGAAGAATCAAGAGCCATCTACTAATCTCAGGTAATGATTCCTATAGTTGTGTCTGATAAAACTTATGCGCTATTTGGTCCTTTGGCTGATGTGGACGTATCTAATGAGAGACTAAGTGAGTTTCTCCCCTCGTACCGGAAAACCAGACCGTTAGGGCAAAAGAGTTTTCCCAAAATCAATGCCCCTGCTGGAGGTTCCCCTGAAGAAATCCCCTTACCCAAAATCAACGTTGGCTATCTCACTGATGGCACCAGGATGGTGAGGGCTATCAATCCCTTGAAAGAATTTGACCAATGGATGACGAAGATGGAGAAGGTCAAAGCTGAACATTGGAAGGAGATAGGGATTTATGACCTTCTTATGCTGTCGAAGACCAGCATACCATATTTTCTGAACATGTTGGCAGCATCCTTATACTTTTGGGACAACACCCATTATACCTTCCATCTGCCATGTGGAATGGTTACCCAAACCTTGTTCGATGTGGCTGCCATCACAAGGCTTCGCCCAGATGGCCTTGTCTATAATCCTGATGTTGATGCTGAGGACACCATCAATATTTCAGGCTCCAAACTTACATACACCCTCTTCATCAAACACCACTTTAAACAAGAAGATGACGAAGTGTCTGATGAAGAACATATTGCTTTTCTCACAGTCTGGCTGTCGAGATATGTTTTTTGTACCAAATCTTTGCAGGTAGCTAAGAAGTACCTTCCCCTGGCGAATCAGCTTCACCACAACAGAGGAACCTGCTTGAGTGAACTCATTCTAGCGAACCTTTATGAGTCTATCAGCGAGGGGGCTTCTCTTCTTAAGAATATGGAAGCCCAAGGTCCTATGCACTTGAGTGGTCCTCTTTGGATACTTCAATTGTGGCTCAATGCTACATTTGAGGCTAGCCTCCCCAGAAAAGGCCTAGTTGATGAAGCCTCTGCTGAAATAAGGGAAAAGAGTGTCAAAGGGACGCGTCTGGCTAAACTCACTCCCAATGATGATGGTGAAAACCTTCAAAGGGCTTTCACCAGTTATATTATGATGTTTGCCAAGCGCTATGAGTTCACTCCTAGCATGGCACCTTTTGCTCGATGAAGCTATGGCCCTGTGTGGTTTAAAAGGCCATTTCCAAATCCTCATCAACCTCTTGATCCAGAATCTGTGGCTATCTGGGAAGCCTTTTTGCTTCCAAGGTTCTTTATCCACAGGCTGAACTTAGGGAGAGGTTTATCCGCATTGATTGCCTATCAACCAAACTTGGTCTCTTGACAATTTGGGCTGGCCCAGAGCTTCCCTCAGTGCTTGTATGAGAGAAAGGGCCAAGTAATTCTTCACACCGCCTGCTTCGATGAGGAAAACGTCTCCCACACACTCGACAACTGGAATGAGAAAAGAAGAATCCTCTCTCCTATGTTTTTTGAACCTTCCTTTCTATGCACTTCATCCTTCCACCAATGGTGGTCGAAGCACTATAGTGAACACTTTCTTGATGTGGCTACATTTTCTTCGTTACTTGACCAAGCTTTTCTCCAAGTGCAGGACAAGACGAAAAAGAGTAAGTTCACTCACATCGAAGAAATACAGGCTTTTCAAAAATATTTTGAAACTATCTATCGACCAGATGATCTTAGTCGAACCATTCATGAGGTTGCTGTCACTCTAAAGAGAAAATTTCTAGAAAAGCTGGATCAACTAAAAATTCCTCCCAACGTCCCTCGTGAGAAACGTTATGAGGTAGCTTTTAAACTTTTTCCTCCAAAGTTCCCTCGACTGCCTAATGCTGATTTTGGAGTGGCGCTTGCCCCTCCATTTCCAGATTGGTTTGTCTGTGGGGAGCATTTAAAACTTCTTCGACAGCAGTCTCAGCCAAAAGCTCAACGAGTGGTTTTGACTAAGCATACGTTAGACAGTTTTAAAGGGTACCTTCATATAGGAATTCAGGACGTTCGTGTCGAATCTGAAATATATGAAGGTTTGAAATCCTTAATCCATGGCTTTATAACTAACCATGTAATCATTAACTTGTAACAATTATGTACTGTCTTTCAGCTGTGCCTAGGAAAGCTGCTTCGACTAGAGCTGCTACCTTGCAAAGTGGCAAAGAACCAGAGAGTACACAGGTATATTTAACCTCCCCTGCTTACGCTTGTACTATATGAATTTCTTTCTTATATTTGCATTGCCTCTTCAGACTGGTCGAAAACCTCCAACACCTTCCAAGAAAGGTAAAAAGGATACCCCAGCTGTGCTTATAGCTTCAGAGGCCTCAGATGAATCTCCTGAGGAGGTTCTCACGAAGAAAAGAAGGAAACCCATCAAGGCTTCTGGACCTACTGGCCCACCTCCTTCGAAGGTGGCCAAAATACTCGAGAAGGCACCCACCACAAGTGATGTCGAGAAGGAACCTTCCATGGTGGCCTTGAGAACCCCTCTTGGTGACCATGGGAGTGATAAATCAAGTCCTGCTGTTGAACAGACTCAGGTATGTGCACCACTTTTCATTATGCTGACGTCTTTCGCCCATTACTTCAATCTCATCTTCTTCACTTGTGTTCTTTAGGCACCCATAATCAACAATCCAGATCCCCTGCCAACTCCAAGCAACTTCGCCACCACCATAATTGACGATTCTGTTCCTCAACCAACTTCAGGAAGTTTCACCACCACGCTCCTCAACAGCCAAGGTGAGCCAACTTATCACCCATCTTCTGATATTGGCTCTGGTTTGAGTGAAATTAATCAACATACTCCACATGTTACAGAACACACCGCACCACCAGTTCCAACCACTACTCAAAACGCACAAGCTGATGGCGCCAACTCTGATGATGATGATGCCTCAAGCCCACCACCTTTCAATCTGGATACCCCCATGGATAAAGGTCAGTTGGTTGAAGAAGAAAGACATGAACCTGAAGTTCAAACACATAACGCCAATCCTGATCAAGCTGCGCCTGAGGAGACAAATGAACATCCTACACCAGCTGATGACCAGGAGAATATACAACCAACTGCTGAAGAGTCTGATGAAGAAATGGGAGAAGAACAAGAAGAAGAAGGAGAAGAATCAGAAGAGGAGGAAGAAGAACAAACTGATCCTAATCCCCACCATACTCCTTCGCCTGTGGTCCTTCCACCACCTGGGGACTCACTGATAACACTCAAGTGGTCGAACCCACGTGAGTTTACCAAATTGATTCTTGAGCAGAGGTATGGTTCTTCTTCCGTCTCTTCGACTCCAGCATCAGATGACTTCGCCCAACCAATTCTCCAAGCCATCAAGAAAAAATTCTTCAGGGGGATATTCACAGAGTTTTGGCCTCAGATCCAATTGCAACTGCTTATTTGAAGGACACCCTTGCAAAGATTGAGCTCACCACCCTAAATCCAGATGTTTCTGGTTTTCTGATAGAGCTAACTGCTGTGGTGAACCAAATAGCTGCAAAAATAAAATTGCTTCCCTCTATCAGGAATACCATAGAGAAAACATCTGGCTGTGAGAGTGCAGCCTGGTGTGGTGCAAAAGAGGCATACGAAGAGGTCAAACATATGGAGGCTGATCAAAAGAAAAAGCAAGATGAGATAGCCTCCAACCAGAAGGACATTGAAGCCTGGAAGCAACAAATCACGGAGCTACAAGCCAAAATTGAGAATGCTGAAAAACGCAACCGTGATTTGCACCATTTCGACGACACTAAGATGGCTGAAGAAACAAAGAATGCTATTGATTGTATTGAGGCGGCCCAAAGATATGAAAAAGAGCTCGCAGCAGCAAAACTTGACGAATCTTTGTGCAACGCTCGCCTCAAACATCACATAGAAGCTTTTTCTCAGTTGGCGTCGAGGCTTCCCTTCTGATACTTTCGACACCTTCGTTTGTTTAATCATCATTTGTTTTTTGGCCCTTTCAGGCTTTTTATGTAATGACAATTTTATGCCTTTTGGCATTAATTAATCAATCATTATTATTTTTCCCTTAACTGCTTTCGACCCATATTACATTATGATGCACTTTATTTGTTGTCTTTTATCAATCAAATTTGGAATTAAGACATTCTATCTTTTTCTTGGAAAGTCACCTTTCCAGCTTTAAATTCCAAGGCGTAAGCCTCAAGCTTTTAAAGTAACATTTATAGCATAGCCCTCAGGCCTACTTCCAAGAATAACTCACATGTTTCCACCATTTAACTGGCCAATCCAATCAGTACTTCGCCTCTATAAATTTCTTCCACCTGACCACGTTTTGCATAGAAGCAAACATGAACAATTCAGAGAAACCATCAGCCAAGAAAATGGCTGGAAAGGCAAAGGCAGTTGAGGAAACAAAAAAGATGGAGGCCACCAAGCAGCCTGAAGCCTCCATTGAAGCAACCTCTCAAGCCAAGAAGAGAGAAACTAAAATGAAGATCTCTAAGAAAGGGCGCTCCAGCACCCAAGACTCTGATGATGAGCCAGATGCAGATTATATGGATTTCCTCAAATCCATAGATTGGAGAGATTATGAATAACCTTTCCTTGATTAAAAATTGTTGTATTGGTTTTTCTTTGCTTTGTATGCCATATTATCCTGACTTGGCCTATTTTGGCTTTCTTTTTACTAAATAAAGCTTATGTTTTAATATGAATCTCTTGCAGCATAGGCTTATATTTTTTCAAATACTTGCCATTTACTTTCAAGACTCTTTTATCTTTGTCAAGCTCTTCCACTTCATAAGCTCCATTAGAGAAAACTTGTATGACTTGGAATGGGCCTTCCCACTTAGGGGACCACTTGCCCAATGTTCTATTCTTTCGATCCATAGGCAAAATCACTTTCCAAACCAATTCCCCACATGCAAAAGATTTAGACTTAACCTTTTTGTTGTAGGATTCTTCGACCCTCTTCTTTTGTCTTCTTAACAACTCCAAGGCTCTGAGCCTTTCTTCATCCAAATCCACTAATTCATTCATCATCATTTCCCAATAATTCTTAGAGGGAATCTCATGATGTCTTTGAACTCTTACAGACTGTAAATAAATCTCAACGGGAAATACTGCATCATGACCAAAAGTGAGTCGAAATGGGGTAGTGTTGGTAGCCCCTTTAGGGGATGTTCGACATGCCCAAAGAACTTGGTCTAACGTCTTGTGCCAATTTCTAGGCCTCTTTCCCACATGCTTCTTAATTAGTCCAATCACTACCTTATTGGCAGCTTCGACTTGCCCATTGGCCTGGGCATAATAAGGGGTAGAAGTCAACAACTTGAAACCTGTTTCTTTGGCAAACTCCTGCACCTTTCGACCAGTAAACACTGATCCTTGATCCGTAGTGATTGTTTCAGGAATACCAAATCTATAAATAATGTGATTTTGAATGAATTCAATAACATCTTCTTGACCTATATTCGCCAGTGGTATTGCTTCAATCCACTTGGTGAAATAATCAATTCCCACCAAAATATATCTTTGGTTCTTTGAAGATGCTGGTCGAATCTCTCCCACTATATCCAAAGCCCATCCTCTCAAAGGCCATGGTTTCATTATGGAATGTAATTCACTTGCAGGGATATGCTATATGCCAGCATGAATTTGACATTCTTGGCAACCTTTAGCAAATTCTATGCAATCCTTCAGCATAGTGGGCTAATACATGCCTTGTTGAAACAACAGTCATTTCATCTTCTGGACAACTTGGTGTGCTCCACATGCCCCACTATGTACTGTCGAAAGGGCCAAATATGCCTCTGCTTCACTAAGGCATTTCAATAAGACTCCCTCAGGGGTCTTTTTAAACAATTCATTACCCAACAATACATAGCTTAAAGCTTGATACCTAATTTTTCGCTCTGTCGAAGCCGTTGGGTTTTGCAAATATTCAACTATGGGCTTCCTTCAATCTTCATCTGTTAAATTATCTATGGCAAAAATTTCAAAATTTTCGCCATCTATGCACCCAAGCTTAGTTGTTTCTAAGTCTGATGGGCATAATCCAACAGCCACCACCTTACCTCTTGCTTCAATTACTTCTTGAAGGTTTTCCTTCGACACCTTGTATCTAGAGGCAATTTGAGCCAAGTCGTTAGCAACTTGATTCTCTATTCTAGGTATGTGTTGGATGGCCACTACCTCAAATTTCTTTAATAATCTATTGGCTATCACAAAGTACATAATGAGATTTTCTTTAACACATTTATACTCCTTTGTGATTTGTTTTATAACCAATTCTGAGTCTCTCATTATTTCGACTCTAGTTGCCCCCAATTCTAACAAAATTTCGAGGCCAACAATTAATGCTTCATATTCAGCCTCATTGTTAGAGCAAGGTCCTTCGACCTTATACTTGAATTTTTGTTGTAATTTTTTCAGGAGAAATAATGTGTATTCCCACTCCTGTTCCATTTTTATGACTTGATCCATCAAAGTATAACTTCCAGGATTTTAATTCAACATAATTCAAATCATTTTCATTTATGGAGTGATCAACTATAAAGTCTGCAACTATTTGCCCTTTCACAGCTTTTAAAGGTTGATATGTTAGGGAAAATTCTGTTAATGCTAATGCCCATTTGCCAATTCGACTATGCAAAATAGGTTTAGATAACATATGTTTTACAACATCAAAGTGAGAAGAAACATACACATCAATGGGCTTTATATATTGCTTCAATTTAGTACAAGAGAAATACAAGCATAAACATAACTTTTCAATCATGCTATACCTAGTTTCTGCATCGTTTAAAACTCGACTAAGATAATAAATGGCTCTTTCGACTCCATTTTCATCTTCCTGAGCTAACATGCTCCCTAGAGTTTTATCTGATGCAGCTATATACAATCTCTTACTCTTGTTTCTACAAGGTGGTGAAAGAATTAGAGGGTGGCTTAGGTACTCCTTGATCTTGTCGAAGGCTTCCTGCTACAATTGCCCCCATTCAAAACCATCTTTGTTAAAACGAAGCAATGGCGAAAAAGCTTGTGTTTTGCCACTCAGGTTGGATATAAACCTTCTTAAGAAGTTGATCTTGCCCAGCAACGACTGCAATTCCTTTTTAGTTGATGGCGCTTTCGCCTCCATTATGGCTTTGGTTTTATTCTGATTTATTTCAATCCCTTTCTTGTGGACCACAAAGCCTAGGAAATCCCCTGCCTGCACACAAAAAGCACATTTGAGAGGATTCATTTTAAGACCATATTTCCTCATCCTTTCAAAGGACTGTCGAAGATGGTCAATGTGACTTTTCCCAGAAATAGATTTTATAACAATATCATCAATATAAATTTGCATGAAGGTGTCTATAAAATCGTGGAAAATTGAATTCATTGCCTTTTGATAAGTGGCACCAGCATTCTTGAGACCAAAAGGCATCACTACCCATTCATAGGTGCCTAAGGCTCCAGGGCATCTAAAAGCTGTTTTATGAACATCTTCCTCGGCAATGAATATTTGGTTGTAGCCAGAATATCCATCCAGCATACTAAGATATTCATGTCCTGCTGCAGAATCTATTAACATTTCTGCTACTGGCATTGAATATTCATCTTTAAGAGTTGCAGAGTTTAAATCTCTAAAATCAATGCAAACTCTCAAAGACCCATTCTTTTTAATAACAGGTACTATATTAGCCAACCATTCGACATACCTTGCAGTGCGAATGAATTTACAACACAGCAGTCTTTCGACTTCCTCTTTAATCTTTGACAATATCTCTGGTGCAAACCGTCTTGGATTTTGCTTGACTGGTTTTTTCCCATGCGTCATAGGCAACCTGTGTTCGACCAACTCCCTGCTCAAACCAGGCATCTCATCATAATCCCAGGCGAAGCAGTCTTTGAACTCTTTCAACAACTGAACCACTTCAACCTTCAACTGGGGATCAAGATTGGCACTGATGTAGGTAGACCTTTTGGTTGTCCCCTTACTGAGGTCAACTTCTTCTACAGGATCTTGTGCTAGCATTTTTATATTATTTACCAACGGATCCTTCTCAAATCCCAAAGGCTCATCTTCATAGATGGCGTCGAGCCTCTGGCTTTGCTCTCTAGTTTCAACCTTATCTGGAGGTTTTGGGTCGAAGTCCTTACCAGGACCTTCTTGATATAATTCAGAAATGGCTTCGCCAGCCATATAGTCATTGGCGGCTTCCAAAGCCGCTTGTAGTTTTGTTTCGGCCACATAGGCCGAAATTCTTTTTAAAGCGTCGAACTCAGTCATGATCACTGAATTCATCTCCCCATCCTGTGGGCTCTACTGGAGGTGAGCCTAAGCATGGAAACCTTCCTCCTGGTACCTCCCTGTCCCATCTGAAACCTTCGACAGGGTGTAAATACAACGAATAAAACGTTTCTACATCAGGCGTGAACTCAAAATCAGCTGGAGGACATGGAGCAATGTTCGCCAGATGTTTCTCAAATTGCCTACTATCCACATGATTAATAGGCACCTTAAAGTACCCTTGATCAGCTTCAATATTTTCAACTATCCCATCTGGTCTCCAAATGGTGATTCTTTGATGCATAGATGAGGGCACAGCTCCTATTCCGTGGATCCAACTCCTAGTTCCCATAGTGAGATCCACTTGAATCACTCCTAGAGTGGAACCTACTTTTCCTTCATAGTTCGACGGAACCATGTTGTGGGGTTTGGTATCAGTCTCAAACTTCCCAATCTTGCTCAACAAAAATCTTGGCATTAAATTAACAGTTGCACCACAATCTACCAAAATTTTGTTGACAGGGACGTTTTCTACTTTGCCAGTAATGTAAAGAGGCTTTAAATGACCTTTCATTGCCTCTGTGGGGCGTTCAAAGAAAGCATTTTGTTCTTCGACGCACCCATTGTTCATGATGTAATAACACACAGGCTTGTGTGCCAACATTTCCAATTCAGCAGTTTGATCCAAATCTTCAACCTCTGAGACTTGACCAAATTCTTTTTGCATTACTGACACCACATTCACCAGAATATCTAGAGAAGCCGCTGACTCATTGTCGAAATTATCAGTCATATTCTCATCATCTTCAACCTTCTTCTCTGGCTGAACATTGAACAGCTTTCATGTTATGGGCATCTTCTCAATTGTCCCAGCTTGATGATCAACATTGGTACTTGATTCTCCTTGCACCTGAGCCTCCATGACAGCCTTTCGCCTGCGTTGCTCTCTTCACCATTGTGATCTAGACATGGGGTTTTTACCCTTGTAATTCTGAGAAATGTATGCTGATTTGTTGGTGGTGTGGTTCTCTTTTCTATATTCAAATGAAGAACCTCTTTCCACATCAAATTTCTCCCACTTTTTCTTCTATCCTCTCCCTTCGATAGGCTTGATCCAACTACCTGTTGGCAGATTCGCAGCTGGTTTAAATGTACCTGGCCTAACTCCTGGTGCTTGGTTTTTTAGTCCTGTCGAAAGTCGCCTATGGTCAAAACCTCTGTGCCCTTTGTTCACCTTCTGCCCCCAGCTTTCACCAACCTTTTTGACACCTTCTAACTTGTGGGCAGCTTTTTCATCAAAAATGGCGCTGCATCTCGGACATAGCATTACTCCAGAGCCTTTCTTCTGGCAACGGTGCAAGAAATCCACAATTGTCTCTTCTTGCTTAGGATAAGCTATTTTGTTGCGCTTCTCTTGTTCATCTGCATTACTCACTTGTTCAGCTTTTCGATCTGTAATTTCGACCATATTGACATCCATTCTGTCCTTTAAGTGCATCTTGGAGAAATGGGCTTCCAGACTTTCAGTGGTCTTTGCCAGACAACCACCACTTGCTGCTGCTTTTGTAGCTTTTGGGAAGCTTTTTGCCAAGCAGCTTTTTCAGCTTCGACCATTTCCTCAGCATTGACTCTCTCAACATCAGGATATGTCTTGAAGAATTTTTCAGCAGCCATACATATCTAGTTTTCCACCAAACAACCATCCATGTCTATCATCTCTCCTACCAATAGCATGTCATCTTCCAATTCCTTAACAACTTGGACTTTGGGAGCATTTCTGCCCATAGACTCATTGGTGCTGATGCTATCTGAGCTAGAATCAGATTCTTCAGCCAATTCAACCATGTTAATGCCTTCATTGGCATTTATCTTCAATCCTCTTACGGCCATATCCAACACCTTAGCAGCATTATCCATTTCAACAAACTTATCAGCAGTTTCTTTGGTCACCAACATTAGACTGGTACCATCAACATTCAGGCCATTTGCAGCCTTACTAGAATCTTCAATTATCACATAATTGGTGTCGAAGTCTTCAGTAACCTCCACCATGTTGACTGACTTATCAAATCCCTCTGTGACTTCGACCATCTGAACCTCGTGAGGCTCTGTATAGTTAGCCTCTGCAACTTGCAATGGGTCAGAGTCAATCTTTATATGGGCTTTGCCCTTGTCACCAAACTTCAACCTTCCTTCCTGGATAGCATTTTGCACCAAATCCCTAAAAAGAAAACATTGAGAAGTTTTATGACCCAAAAAATTATGGTACTTACAAAAACCTCTTTTCTTTCTTTGTTCTAAAGGTGGCACCTTAGCACCAACAGGCACTATCATTTGCCCATCTTTAACTAACAAATCAAAAATTTTGTCACATTTAGTGACGTCGAAAGTGTATGTTTTCTTAGGAAATTTTTCGTTAGATTCGACAGGATTTTTTCCTTCTGAAGGAGCTAATAATTTGCAGGCATAAGGTGGACCCTGCTTTAACTCAGCAACCTCAACCTCATTTCCGTCGAAATAAGATGTTTCGCCATACAGACTCTCCACATCTTCATTGCATTCGACAAAGGCTACTTTTTTACCCCTGCTGAATTTAGCCTTCTCTTCTTTCAGCCTTTCTAGCTGTCGAACCCTATCAGCCAACTGGGCCATATCTCTAAGATATTAGGTATCTAATTTCTTCCTAATGGAATAATCAAGACCCCCAGCAGCCATTTCGACCAACTCATGTTCTGGCACTTGTGTAAAGCACCTGGCTTTAAGAAGTCGAAACCTATTCAGGTAATCATCAATTGGTTCAGTAACTTTGCGTTTGATGCTAGCCAATTCTTTCAAACTAATCTTAGTTTGCCCCATGTAGAACTGTTCATGAAACAAACGTTCTAGTTGGGTCCAATTGTATATGGAATTTGGAGGCAAAGTAGTAAACCATGTGAAGGCATTCTTGGTAAGGGAACTTGGGAATTATTTGATTCTGAGGCTTTCATCAGCTGCAATTTCGCCTGCTTCAATCAAATATCTAGCCACATGTTCAACAGTAGATTAAGTAGTATCTCCTGAAAACTTGCTGAACTTTGGAACCTTCATCCTAGGGGGTAATTCTGCTTGGAGAATATAATCCACTACAGGCGAAGTATAGTTTGGCCTGGTGAAGCCAAAATTCATACCATTTCTGGTCATTATCCTTTCAACCATGGCTGCAAGGTTATTTTCTTCTGCTTGATTTTGGTGTCGAACCTGTCTAAGTAGTTGATCTGCATTTTGGTTCCTATTCGCCATCACTACTGGACTTTCCTCCATCTGGTATGGCATCAGGTTTCTTGGTGGTTCGACTCTAAAATGATCAATCATCTCTTGATCTTCCAAGTTTGCCTCAGGTATCGGACGTGGATGACGTCTTGGGATATCTTCGACAACAGTTGCTCTTCGATCCACCGCTGGTACTCCCATGAAATCAGCCATGCGTGCCACTTGTGCAGCCAACTGTTGGTTAGTTTGAGTCGTATTTTGAATTAAGGGTTGAAAAACTTCTCCCATTGTCTGAGACAACGTATGCATCATTTGCATGTTACTTTCATCCATCTGCTGTCTCAAACAATTTATGGATGTATTTGTAAGGCTAGGCGTTTAAACAGAGTAACCAACACCTATACTCTGGTTGTTTCGCCCTCCTGATCCTGACCCTTGTAGTGGAGAAGACACCACAGTTTCTGAAAATACAGGTGGAGCATTCTGCAGATTTTGCATCATTGACGTAGGCATACCATAGGGTTGACTCCTTGACCCTGGATGTGGAAAACCTGGAGGAGGAACGTGCCTGTACATTGAATTTCCTCCTGGGGGTGTTAGTGAATTAGGACCTTGTGGTCCTATGTATCCCAACACAGGTTGAGTATATGATTTTGTGTATGTTGATCCTGGTTTAGACACTACTAATGGAAGTGACGCTTGTCCTCCTGTCGAAGACACTGGTGATGGTGTGCTTTGAGACCCCATACTGCTACTTGACCTAGTGTTTGAAATACTCCCTTGAGGATCAACTTGTTGTTTGGCATTGGTTGCCATTTTCTTAGTGTATCTTCTCTTTGGTATTCCTTCGTTTGTTGTAGCTAACTTCCCACTTCTCAATAACATACAACGAAAGTACTTCTTCACCAAGAAAGATAAGGTTGACAAAAAGTGTAAAACTTAGCACTGGGTCCCACTGGGCGTGCCAATTTGTTTACTGTGAATTTTGGTAAACAACCTCTGGTCTATCAATCTTAAACAAAAATTGATTAACTTGCAGGATCGACCACACAAATCCTAGGACATGTGCTAAATTTGAGAGACAAGTGTAAATGACAAATGAAAATTAAAGAGAATGTAATCTGAACTCCACGTTCGATAATGCTGAAATAAAATCTAACTGAACTCCACGTTCGACTACTTGGAAAAAGTAAAGTAAAGGCTTGAAATTTAAAGGGTTGTAAGTAAAGGGTGCAGAAATTAAAGGCGTCGAAAGGAAAGGACAAAAAGTAAAAAGCTTTGAAAGTAAAATGCGACGAACTCCACGTTCTTGAAAAGTAAAGGCTGGAATGATAAAAGTGTTGTCGAAGGTAAAGTGCAGGAAAATAAAGGGCTTTGAAAATAGATACAATAGATTAAAGGTGAACTCCACGTCCTTGAAAATAAAAGACTTTGAAAAGTAAATGCTTGAAGATTAAATGCTTGAATGTAAAAGTGCAGTCGAAGGTAGACGCAGAAAGTTTAAATGACTTTGAAAGTAAATTTGGCATGGAAGATAAAGTTCAAGAAATTGTAAAGGCATGGAAGGTAAATGGCTGAATCTTAAAAATGATAAAGATAAATTGTATTAATGAAGAAAATGGTGTTACATTACGTACATTCTCACGAACTCGTTTCTTTACACGCTGGTACTTTGAGTTTTTTTGAATAACTTGTACAGAAATATGAACACCTCTATTACATAGAACTAATTCCTATTTATAGTGCTATGAAATAACTACTAAGTGGTGATTACTGCTTCGAACGTGTGGATTTTGGCGCATTCTCCTTGGTACCAACTGTTCCCACGTTCACAACTGCTCTTATTTAAATTTCAAATATTGGAAATTCCCTCCAGCCTTAATATAACCACTGCAGTGCTTGTTTCCATATTCTCATGGTCGAAACCCTTCCAGCACTTAGCCATTTTTGAGGTTCCTACCCCTCTATTCGACTCAGGCTTCACCAAAACTGGGTCGAAGCCTTCTTTACATTAAAAATAAATTTTTAACTTAAAATAGCTTTGATTCTTTCTAGCGTCGAAAATGAGGGTTAACAGGTACCAACTTCCAACGATCATAACTTGAGATCTAAGCAACCCTTTTGGATGATCCAAAGATGGATTTGTAGATCTCATGGCATACTTTAAAAGTGTCAACTAGCTGAAAACATGAAATGTCACTTTTTCCAACACTTAGTGAAATTTTCACTAAGTCAGAATATGTTTCACTTTTTCCAAAAAGTAAGGGCATTTTTCACTTGGATCCAAAATGTGTCAAGACAAACTATGATCACACATATGTTATATCATATGAGGGCTTTCCAAAATGGCCAAGAACCCCATCAAACTTAACCTGAGCTAAGAGTTGTGACAATGGCAACAAGTCTTGATGCAACTGTCATAACAAGGGAGATTTGTGCATTTTGCTCGATTTGGGAAATTTGTGCAAATGAAAAACAAGCATATCCATATGAACACCTCAGGGGGAGACCAAGGAGGGACAAACACTGATTCATAAGCCTCCCAAGTCTTTGGAACAAAAAGTAGCATGCCAAACCTAAAAACCCTACAAAGAGGGACAAGACTCCAATTTTGTTTTGGAGCATTCAATGGATGCACCAAGGTGGCATGGACTGAGCCTCTTCCAACTGAATTCAGTCAAGACTTATCCAAGAACTAGGGAACCACAGGCCTGTGCTCTAACCTCTAGTCAATGGCTAGAGGAGACTTGGATTCCTATTGATCAACATTTGCCAAACCTCTGCAGCAGTTGCCATTCATTATTGCTTGCAAAACAAACTTGCTCCACTATAAATAGAGCTCATTTGTGCTCAGTTTAAGTACACCAAAGCCATCAAACAGATCCTTTCCTCAAATCACCTTCTCACTTCCAAATTTGACTTCCAAAGCAAGTCACTATCGGGTTTTGAGTTTGGGAACAATTCCAACCAAACCAACCACACACACACACCTCATAAACATCATATAGAATTGATCCAAACACTTAAACAACAACTGTAGCACTGATTTCTCAGAATCACCAGCCAGTTGCTCAAGTTCTTGACAGATTTGCAGTTGAGGTGCCAAATCAAGTTCCAGCTCAATTCAATTCACTCCAAGCATTCAGACACACTCCATAACACCTAAGGAAGCTGTCCACATCATTGGAACCAAGCTGTAACACCTCCAACCTAAAACACGATCACCAGCTGCAAGAGGTAAGCCTAACTTGGTCATCTCTTAATCTATGCATATTTCCTCGGACAATACTTTTGCCAAATGTTCATAATCATGCATAGAGTGTTTTCCCTCAATTAATTGCTTTGTTTGAATCGTGTATCAAAATTCTCAGCCTTCATGCAAATTTTAGGGTTCTTGAGGTTTTGTCTTGATTTCTTATTCCATGGTTAAAATAAATGAAATTAAAGACCATAGACATGATCGTGAGGTGAAAACGAGCAGATTGATATGTAGATTGTATGATTTCATCAAGTATTCAGTGAGATTGGATAGAAAATGCAAATCTGCAGAAACAGGGGGAGGACGCGTGTTGTCTTGGTGTGTTCTTGGCGCCATTTTTTGAATATTTGAATTTTGTGATTTTATTTAATTGATTCAAAAATTAATTTCTCTCTAGTTTTTAATAATTTTGAGTTGATTCTTTTTTTAATAATTCACAAAAATGTTAAAATATTTTATTTTACCAAAATTTCCCAAAAATATTATTTATTTCATATATTTGATATTTTTGCAAAGAATTAATCTTTTATTTGTTTTTAACATTTAAAATATTTTTTCTCTCTTGTTTCTCCAAAATTAATTGGTTTCCAATCATTTTGTAGATAAAAGCATGACTTTTCAAACATTAATCCAAGGTTGCAACTTGTTTTTCATATATGCTTGGTAGTTTTTCATTTTATTAAATTCTTATTTAAATGAAAATACATTTTGAAGCTAATTTAGGGTTTTGATCTTAATCAACCTAAACAAATCTTTATAAACACTTTGGGCCTCTTGAGAGAGTGTAAGTCCCATCCTTTTGTAAATAAAAACCATTTTTGGGCCTCAGTGCATTGTATAAGTCCCGATACCGTCAAAAAGTTCGGCACGATCGTCGCCTTTTTAACAAAAACATTTGGGCCTCTCCTCGAGCTACAAGAACCATCTTCATTCATTTTAATTACACTTTGGGCCTCTAATAGAGTGTAAGACCCAACCCTCTTTTAACCAAAAACCATTTTTTGGGCCTCATGTATTGTATAAGTCCCTCTGCGTTAAAAGAAAAATCTCGGCGTGATCGCCAGTTCAAAATCGAACTAACCGGGCCTACCCTCGTGTTATAAGTCCCATTCCTTTCCTTTAATTACACTTTGGGCCTCTTGAGAGAGTGTAAGACCCATCTTTTTGTAAATAAAACCTTTTTGGGCCTCAGTCACTTGTATAAGTCCTTGTACAAATTCATCACGGCGGTGCGATCACTGTTAAAATCTGGGCCTCTCCTTGAGCTGTAAGCCCCAACGATCTTTTCAAAATACTTTCTCCTTTGATTTTGAATCCAAATATATAGTTGTTCTCAAAACTTTCTTTAATTTCTTTGTTGAACAACTAACAAAATAGCATGGAAGCTCTACAACGGGTAAATGTTTATCCGTTTTCTTTACTACTTTCATATATATCACTGTATTGTGGGAAGCGGCGCATGGTTAGTCTTCTTTCATCTCCTTTTAATATACTTGTCATATATCAACTATATATATACTAGTGTAGTTATTTAGAGTTTTCCCCGGCAACTACGTCTAGAACTAGGTAAAGCCCTGTTGGTCACTCTTGAATAACAAACAAGACTAGATCCCCCGTAGGATTCCAGATACAGTCTTCCCTTCTCTTGGGGTTAAAAAATATGGAACAAAGAGAAAGGCAGTATTCTCGGTGAACCTTTTCTCAGACTGTCACTCTAAGAAATTGTCAAAGAAACTCTAACTCCCCAGAGATGATCTTTTCTTAGTGAATGGCATCTCTTGAGTTTCTTCCAAATTCTCAAACTTTCCTGGAATGATCTCTTCTCAGTGAATTGTATTTCTTGAACTTCTCTTTGTTTGGGGACCCACAGGCTCTTAAAAGCATCCCCGCCTCCTCTTGAATGTTGTACAAGGACCATTCGGCTTCTTAGAAGTTCTCATGCCTTCTTTTGGGCTTAATACAAGGACCCTGAAGACCTCTTAAAGGTATAAGACAGAACTTAGTCATCCTTTGCTATAGCCGTCTTTCCAGTGTAAAACCTCCGGCCATTTTAGGGTTGATTCTCATTCCTTAATACCCGTGCCTCCTCTTGGGTGTAGTACAAAAGATAAAACTCTAGACTCGGACAGTCTAAACCCCTTGAGTCTCGAAGACATTCTCAAGTCCCTATAAACATAGGAAGAAACCCAGTCTCTCTCATGAGAGTTTTCTACTTGGACCTGCCTAGGGATCTCAATAATCCTCGGGAGTAAGATAGCCTCCTCTTGGGCTTTGTACAATGATTCTCCTCAACGGAGCTAACCTTTTCAGACTCTCTTGTTGAGTCGACCCCTTCAGCCTCCGTCTTGGGCTTTGTACAAGACATATATAAAATCACTCTCTTGTTGAGTATAAAAGACTCTCTTGTTGAGTCAATCCATTTAGCCTCCGTCTTGGGCTTTGTACAAGACACATATAAAACACTCTCTTGTTGGGTATAAAAGGCTCTCTTGTTGAGTCAATCATCTTTTTAGCCTCCGTCTTGGGCTTTGTATAAGACACACAAAAAACACTCTCTTGTTGAGTATAAAAGGCTCTCTTGTTGAGTAAATCATCCTTTTAGCCTCCGTCTTGGGCGTTGTACAAGACACACAAGAACACTCTCTTGTTGAGTAAACCCTTTCAGCCTCCATCTTGGGCTTTGTACAAGACAAAAATAACACTTTTCCCCAGAAAAGTCAAACTTATAGCCTCCTCTTAGGCTTTGTATAAACAAATCCCCGGTTGAGTCAATCAACCTTTTAGCATCAAATTTGTGCTTTGCTCACAACATACAACCATCAACAACTCCTCCTTAGAGATGACAAATTCCCTCTCAGGCAGGACCCCTTTAGCTTCATATCTTGGGCTTTGAACAAGATACAAACCCCCTTTAGCTTCATATCTTGGGCTTTGAACAAGATACAAACCCCCTTTAGCTTCATATCTTGGGCTTTGAACAAGATACAAAACACCTTTAGCTTCAATCTTGGGCTTTGAACAAGACATCAAAACTTTCTTTCCTCCCATAGAATAGGAGGAACTACGATCGCTCTGATTTCCCTATTTCGTTAAACGGGAATACGTAGGCATAAGATTACGAAATCTTAGCGAGCATACTAATCAAAACACTCTAAGTCCAATACCATCATATATCAATCCAGGAAAACCAAGTCCAGCATCCTAACCAAAAGCCTCATATACAAAGACGCTCTGTTCTTAAGCGCATAACGCTAAGGGAGACCCCCATATTTGATAGCATCTGTAAACCAAGAGTTTTGACTGTTTAACCTCAGTTTGCAAGCAGGGTTAATTGGAGACATCTATTTCCCTTCCTTAATCAGCTCAATAGGATAAAAAATGAATCGAACAGTAGTACCAAAGCGATAGTGATTCGAAACCACAAAAACCGCGCTACAATAACCTGACACCGGACCCCCAATCTCTTTAAAAGCGTTTCTTCAGTTAAACATTCGCTTGCAAGGTTAGTTTTAGATAACTTCCCTTTCCCTCCCAGCTTCATGGGATAAATAAGAAATCAGAAAGTAGCACCCACTCCTCCTCATTACGGTGAGGAAAACCCAGCGATAAGGTGGTCTCATCACTGACAAAAATCGCTCGCTACATATAGTTGATATATGACAATTATTTAAACGGATATGAAAGAAGGACTTACAGGTGTACAAGCTTCCAGCAATACAGTTATATATATAAAGCATGTAAATGAAAGCAGATAAAAACTTACAGGTGAGCAAGCCTCCATGCTGTAATGTTAGTTGTTCAAAGAAATTGAAGAAAGTTTTGATAACAGTTTTGAATTAAGAGCAACAGTTATCTTAAAACAGAAGATTGGGGCTTATTCAACAAGAGATGTCCAGATGACTTATTTAATAACAGATTGTATTATTAACAAATGTTGTGGGACTTATACCATAGCAGGAGCCCAAGGTTATTGTATTTACAAAGAAGGTTGGGTCTTACACTCTATTAGAGGCCCAAAGATTTTTTTTTGTACAAGAGATGGGGCTTACAACTCAAGGAGAGGCCCAGATGAAAACAATGATCGCACTGTTATTTTGAAAAATGTATTAGGTCTTATACAATGACTGAGGCCCAAAATTATTTATGTACAAAGGGGGTTGGGTCTTACACTCTAATAGAGACCCAAAAAGTGTTTGAAAAAGAAAGGAAATGGGACTTATAGCACAAGGAGAGGCCCAAGTGATTTGATTTTGAACTGGCGATCGCGCCGAGATTTTTGAAAATGTGTTGGGACTTATACAATGACTGAGGCCCAAAATGGTTTTGGTTAAAAAGGGATTGGGTCTTACACTCTATTAGAGGCCCAAAAGTGTTTTGAAAAAGATTGGTGAGGGTGAAATTAATCAAATCCCTAATTTGATTGAAAAATGGAATTAATTTTGATTAAAAATTAATAAAACTATTGAAAACATGTGAAAAATGAATTGTGATATTGGATCAATGTTTCAAAAATCATGTTTTTATCCACAAAATGATTAAAAATTATTTAAGTTTGGAAAATCAAGAGGAAGAAATATTTTAAATGTTAAAAAACAAATAAAAATTAATTCTTTGCAAAAATATCAAATATATGTAATAAATAATATTTTTGGGAAATTTTTGTAAAATAAAATATTTTAACATTTTTGTGAATATTGAAAAAAAGAATCAACTCATAATCATTAAAATTCGGAGAGAAATTAATTTTCGAATCAATTAAATAAAATGACAAAATTCAAATATTCAAAAATTTAAAAAAGGGCGCCAAGAACACACCAAGAACACGCGTGTGTTCTGATTTTTGCAGATTTGCAAAATCCATGATTTCTCACTGATTACTTGATGAAATCACACGATCCAAATATCAATCTTGCTCGTTTTTTACTCACGATCATGACCATGGCATTTAATTTCATTTATTTTCAATGTGGAGGGAGATAATTGTGATAAACACAGATGAACCCTAATTTACACAAACCAATATGAAATTCCATACACGATTGATTCATGGTAATTGATTGAGGGTTATTACTCTATATACATTCAGAAACAAGATGGTAACTCAAAAATTCATTTATGATGCACAGATCATGGAGTTTGAGAGAGTCAGACTTACCTCTTGCAGCTGGTGATCGAATTCTGATTTGGAGGTGTTGTAAGTTGGTTCCAATGATCTGGATAACGTCCTTAGGTGCCAAGGGATGTGTCTGAATGCTTGGAGTGGTTTGAAATGAGTTAGAACTTGAGATGGTACCTCAACTGCAACTCTGTCAAGAACATGAGCAGCTGGCTGGTGATTTTGTGAAATTGATGTTCCAGGTGTTACGTAAGAGTTTGGATCACCTCTATATGTTATATCTGAGGTGTGTGAACCATTGGTTTGGTTGGAATCACTCTCAAATGTAAAACCCGATAGTGACTTGTAAGAGAAGGTGTTTTGGGAGTGAAAGTGGTGATTTTGAGAAAGGCATATGTTTAGGACCTTTGGTGTACTTAATTTGAGCACAAATGAGCTCTATTTATAGTAGAGCAAGTTTTATTTGCAAGCAATAGTGTTTGGCAGCTTGGATCAGATTGTATTGAATGTTTGGTTCTTTGGTCAATGGTCTCCTCTAGCCATTGACTTGCACCAGGCTTTGCAGGTTTAGGTACTCTGTTCTTTGGACACATCTTGACTCAGTTAGACTGGTTTGTGGTTCATTCATGCCACCTCAATGCATTACTTTAATGCTTGATGCCAAAATTGAATTTCAAGGTTCACCTCATGATGATTTTGCACATGGAAGGCTAGGTCTTTTGGCATTTTGTGTTATGGATCAGATCATCCACTCATTTGGATTGTAATTGAACAGAATTCCAATTATCAAAGTGTCCAAAATCAGTTTAAGGAATCGTGGGGTGCAAGTTTGCACCAAATTCTGTCATGAACACAGTTGCAGAGTGTAGTAAAGTCTACAAATCAGGCTTTGGACCACTCAAAATGGATGCTTGGATCACAAGTTATGACCCTTAGAAGTTGGTACCTAAACCATTACATTTAGCAACTTAATAAAAAAATTATAAGTTTTTCAAGATTGCCTCTTTTGCAAGTTATCTTGATTTCTTGATCCATTCTTGTTCAAATGACTTTATAAGTCATATTTTATGAAAATATGAATCATAAGGACCATTTTTGCCAAAAAAAAAAGTCATGTTTTGACTTTTGGCTCTGGATCGGTTCGGCGCGTAAAACCCTAATTCCCGATTTTTGGGGAATGCATTCTCTAAGGGTGTTTTGACTTTGAAAATTGATCCCTAGGGTTATGTTGAGCATATTGAGTCATGTTTGGAAGTCTTGGTTCATCCTCTTCTGAAAATCTCACTCTGGAGGTCCCAGTCGTCCAAAACCCTAATTCGGCGATATCAGGTGTTTCGAGGCTCCTTCCTCTTGGAATGTCACAACTTTGTGTTTCATTCTTGATATGGGAATCCTCTTGATTCCTTATGAAGGTTTAAAGAGGTTAGACAAGTTGAAGATCATGTCATTTCTTGATTGATCTTTTGTCTAGGTGTCCTGGGAGGGCTCAAAACCCTAATCTCTGATTATTGTGCATGCTCAATAATCCATGAGGAAATTAATGAGGCATGATGCACATCCATATTTTGATGATGATTAGCACAATGATGGGAAATCTTGGTGGTCAAAATTTGGGGTATGACATCCCGGAAGGACAGATTCCACAGACAATTTCTGGTGGAAACAATGACATGTACGAAAGGATGAATGATTTCCAAGAACAGTTCTTGGAGATGCACAAGGAACTGCATGCCATTCGCGGTCAAGACTTATTTGGAAAGGACACCGCAGACCTCTGTTTGGTCCCTAATGTAAAGATATCGCACAAATTCAAAGTTCCTGACTTTGAAAAATACAAAGGCAACTCTTGCCCACAAACTTATTTGGTGATTGTCGCTCCCAGGATTTTCATCCAGGTACAAACGCGAGAGTGGCGCGGAAAAACAGAGTCGCCAGCCGTGTAAATTTATCCCACGAGAGGGAAAGGGAACACCGCATAAACCTGAGGAGGAGGGAAAGGAATGGTCATCGCAACCATAACCTAGGTTTGGGAGTCGGTTACGCGAGGGGAAGGTGCTAGCACCCCACGCGTCCATCGTACTCGATGGGATCCACGCTTGTTGTCTATTCTAAGGATGAGTTATCCTATCATCTAGGGTTGTACTAAAACGGAGAGGCAAAGACAAAGACCGGCTCGGTAGGACATCGACGTCCTAGGCCTACGTACCCCCCTTGTGCAATGGGGAATTCAGAGTCAACGTAGTTCGGACCAAGTTTCTTTTGTGTTTTTTATGGGCGACGTTAAGTTCGCGTCCGGCAGTTAGGGTCAATGCCTGTTTGCGACTCAGACGGAAGGTAACGTGCCCTTTTTGAAAATATCCTTTAGTTTGAAGATCCCGAAGGACAAAAAAGTTTGAGGTTGGTTTGTATCTTTTAGGACAGAAGTGGCTTAAGTTCATTCATAAGTTGCATTGCACCAAAGTCTAGGGCACAGGGGTGAGTACTTAACGCATCGTCCCAAGACAGGACGCTCGCTAAGCACTCTAGAAAGATGAGAGGAAGCCCCTCATTTCTCATTCCCCACGCTTAAGGCTCGTGCGCAATACACTTTATTCTTATTAAGTGTTTTAAAGAAATTTGAGATGAGAAGAGAGAAGACACAAGGGTAACTCTAAAGGGGGACTATGAGTCCTAAAGTCATCATGCATGGGTGGCCTACGGTTAGTGAGGTTTGACGACAACCTAAATCCTAAAGGAAGAAGATGAGAGAAGGAAAGAGTAAGGGTGAACATGGATACTTATCCATACCCTTTAAGAACTTACCTTAGTTTTCTCCATGTCCTCTGGGGCCATTTTGATTTGGTTATACCGAGAGAAGCCATCCATGAAGGAAAACACAGAATATTGAGCAGTATTGTCCACTAACACGTCAATGTGGGGGAGCGGGAAATCATCCTTCGGGCTCGCCCTATTCAAATCTTGGTAATCAACACACATCCTGACCTTCCCATCCTTCTTAGGCACAGGTACAATATTAGCAACCCACGGAGGATAATTTGTCACAACAAGAAATCCGGCGTCCAGCTGTTTCTGAACCTCTTCCTTAATCTTGACAGCCATATCTGGTTTTGTCCTTCTCAATTTCTGCTTGACTGGAGCACAACCCTCTTTAAGCGGCAGCCGGTGTGAAACAATGTCGGTGTCAAGCCCAGGCATGTCTTGGTAAGACCGGGCGAAGATATCCACATACTCTCGAAGTAACTCAATCAATCTTCCCTTAACAGTGTCTTCCAGGGCAGCCCCAACCTTTACTTCTCGTTTAACATCCTCGGTTCCCAGATTAACAGTCTCAACTTCCTCCTGATGAGGTAGAATAACCCTTTCCTCTTGTTTCAATAGCCTGGCTAATTCTTCCGGTAAGTCACAGTCTTCGTCAGTCTCTTCTTCGGCTTGATAGATGGGATTGTCGAAGTCATATCGAGCCATAGCTAAGTCATGGGTGGAATCTGAACAAAGGAACCTACATGATGGATGTTTTATGTTTATTATGAGTGCAACAAACAAGAAAACACATTGCCATTTTGATGTGGGTTAATGTAAAAAGTAAAAATAGAAAGACAGGGATCAAAATATTTGAATGAAAAACGTCCTTTATTGATGATAAAAATAGCAAATAAAACATCCAAGCCCTACAAATAAATATCACTACGTCTTGGGCAGAACGTAGGACTCAACATAACAGAAAACAAAAGTAAATTACTCCGGGCGCGTCACTTGGATAACTTTCTCGGAGGACCAGTTGCCTAGACTCTGACCAGGAATGCAGGGACGGATCCACTCATCCATGTCACAATCACTATCTCATTCATCCTCAATAGCATTGACTCTGTCGAAGAAAACACCGGCACTGGTGAAACAGACTGGACCATAGAACTTGGGAGGCTCTTCGGCATGCCTGGGTGGCTTGTAACCTAGTCCATGAGTATCCTGCTTCCTTTGAACATCAATGACACTGCCCCACTTCTGAGAACCACCAGCTTCAACTATAGCACGCGCCTCTTTGAAAGAGGACATTGGAACTTCTGGCTGTATGACGACTTCAAGTTGGGCAACCACCTCAGGCTGACTGACTGTCTTTGGGGGCTCATCGGGAATCTTCACAGCTTCAAAGGCCTAGCACAGAGTTTCCTGTATCTCACCATCCACCTCTACATACTTGAAGGTCGATAGGTGACTCACCATGATATCTTCTTCACCACAAACAGTCACAACGTGGCCATCCACCATATACTTCAATTTCTGGTGTAGCGTAGAAGTTACTGCCCCAACACCATGGATCCAAGGGCGACCCAACAAACAACTATAGGCAGGTTGAATATCCATTATGTAAAAGGTGGTGTTGAAAATCTCAGGACCCACCTTGATTGGCAGCACTAACTCTCCAAACACTGACCTCTTGGAGCCATCAAAAGCACGTACCACCAAGTCACTTGGTGTACAAATCACCCCACGAGTATCCAACTTCATCAAAGCCTTCTTCGATAATACATTCAAAGATGACCCAGTATCAACTAACATATGCGACATTAAGGAGTCACGGCATTCCACTGAAATATGCAGAGCATTGTTGTGATTCCTCCCAGCCGGAGTCAGATCTAAATCGGTGAAACCCAAACCATTACCAGCATTCACATGAGCCATAACCCCTTCTAACTGATTGACGGATATTTCCTGTGGTACATAAGCCATATTCAGAACCTTCAGCAATGCATTTCGGTGTGCCTCAGAGCACAATAGTAAGGATAGAATGGAAATCTTCGATGGAGTTTGATGAAGTTGGTCAATAATCTTGTAATCACTTTTTCTGATCAACCTCATAAACTCTTCTACGTCTTCTGAGAAAGTGTCCCCACCTGGCTTTGTCGTAGAATTATTAGCTTCCTGCCTCTGTACGGACTCATCCATCATCTGTTTACCTTTGTCTTGTCTTGAACTGCTAGCTTGATTCTCGGACTGAACAAAGACTCTACCACTCCTAGTGATAGCCCCTGCTTCAACAAGATTTTCAACCCCTGTATTCACAGCTGATGTCTCTTCCAATTCCAACTTCTTACCATTAACAAACACCTCGGCCCCATAGTTCCATGGGATGGCCTTGGTACTCTCATACGGGACTGATCTAGGAACAGTGATTGTGACCGGTGCTGGTCTCGCTGGTGCTGATATAGTTATTATCTTGAACGGAATCGTTATCGTGGAAACATCAATCTCTCTGTCAGTAACATTACTCTGCCTATAACCCTTGTCAAACTGTAATACCCCTTCG
The DNA here is from genome assembly GCA_022829125.1 of Lathyrus tuberosus. NCBI lineage: Eukaryota > Viridiplantae > Streptophyta > Magnoliopsida > Fabales > Fabaceae > Lathyrus > Lathyrus tuberosus. Next base: position 125,053 of record JALAZF010000494.1, read on the forward strand.
CTGATCATTTTCTGAATACCTGCTTTCAAAGAGTCACAACCGCCTGGATAAGACACACATTCTACACAACCTTCATCACAACTGGGGAATACCCCTCCCTTCAACAGCCTTTCCTTCACCACACCCAAAGGAGTTTGTACTTCGTTCACATCTGAAATCAAACTCAAGTCTTTACAGTCTTTAATAATAGCATTGACCCTCGGCTCACCGTGATTCGGCATCGGGTTCTGATTCACATTTAGAACGTCATTGGAGAAATTGATGGCCTTGGAATCCAGCAAATCTTGAACCTGATGCTTAAAAGCTTTACAGTTCTCAATATAATGTCCGGGTGCCCCAGAATGAAACTCACAGTGGGCGTTAGCGTCATAGTCGGGAGGTGGATTACCAGTAGGCGGAGCCAATGTTCTCTTCTGAATTAACTGTAGCTTTAACAAGTACTGAAATAACTGAGCGTAGGGAAGAGGTGGAGTGTCAAAATGCCTATCCCGCCTAGTCAGAGGCTGCGACCGGCGAGGAGCCTGATTTTGTTGTTGAGACACTGCTGGTTGCTGAGGTGCTGCTGGGATGGTTACAGAAGCCACCTGCTAATTGTAGTTCTGACGAGGTCCATCTCTACCACGATATGATGACACAGAGTTTGTATCTCCCTTCTTCTTCTTATAACCACTGGCATAAGGCTTCTTACTTCCTCCAGATGAGGACCCATCACCGCCTGATATCTTACCCGCTTTAATTCCGCTTTCCACCATTTCCCCCACTAAGATCAAGTCAGCAAACTTTCCAGTCATACATGGTACCAGCTTTTCATAGTAATGACCCTGCAAGGTGGCCATAAACATAGTTATCATTTCACGTTCCAACATGGGAGGCTGAACCTTCGCTGCCAGTTCACGCCACCTCTGAGCATACTCCTTGAAACTCTCATTGTTCTTCTGTGACAGATTCTGCAGCTCTGTTCTGTTAGGAGCCATATCAGTGTTATATTGGTAATATCTGATAAATGCCCATGCCAGATCTCTCCAACTACGCACATCCTTCCTTTCCAGTTGCATGTACCACTCCAGGGAAGCCCCAGATAGGCTATCCTGGAAGCAATGCATCATCAACTTTTCATTCTTCGCATATGCAGCCATCTTGCTTGCATATGCCCTGGCGTGGGTCCTCGGACAAGTCATACCATTATACTTCTCGAAAGTGGGAGTCTGAAACTTGTGAGGAATAACAACGCCTGGAACCAGCCCCAAATCCTCTAGATCCATTCCCACAGAATCCTGATTCACAACACCCCTCAGTTGTTCCTCAAGCAACCGGATCCTCTAATCATGGTCAATCTGGGGACCAGCATCCCCACCTGGCAGAGAAAATGCATCATCCTGAACATCATCATACTGATGGCCATGAACTGTACCAGCACCAATACCACCTCCCACTGCAGTGGGAATCACAACACTTTCTCCTCCGCCTGGAGGGATCACAACACCAGTAGCAGGAATACCTCCGCCCGTAGGGCCATTCTGAACATTATTAGTAACACCAGTCTGAATTCCTCCATGAAGGACACCATCTTCGTCAATTCTCGCAATCAGTAGCTGAACGAGAGTCCTCAACTGCTCCTGGCCCTGAGCAACACCTTACATTAACTCCATGAATTGGTTCATGCGAGTCCGCATCTCAATGATTTCATTCTGCACCTGATCTATGAGCTTTTTCTGATTCTGTCTGGTGGGATACCGGTGGATGTGATGATCTGCAATCCTGATTTAGAACAAGATAAGAACACCGGAGATAAATACCTATCATGTAAAATGATTATGAGTATGCAAATGCAAATGGACGTGTTTGAAAATTCACAGGGCGATCCACCCCTTGGTTCCGGTTTAATAACAAGATACCAGAGAAAAGCCAAATGTCAACAATCACAAATCCGAGATAACAAGTCTGAATATAAAAACCATAGGTCCCAACCAACAAGCCTGGTGGTGATCCACATACAATGAAAGAAAACAGAAAGCTATGGCATGTCATCAAAGTTTACAAGTGTCAATCCTCCCCATCCACTATGCTTTCTGCACCAGTCTTGAATTTCCTCGAACAGCTTTCTGGTGTCGGGATGCTTGGGTTTTTGAATTAGTCCTTGAATGAGAATGTCTCTCCTATGCATGATCCCTTCCAAGTATCGACAATGTAACTCCCAAGCGTCTTCTCCAGAAACACCCTCCATGCTAGGTCCCTCATGTCTAGATCTCTTCACTTCAGCTTGGACCTTCAGTTCTTCTATGGAGGCTATGGCTTGATTAAGTCGACCCTCGACTGCTTGTCTCTTGAATACCCCTGACAGAATCTCAGCATTTTTCTTCTTGAGCGTCGACTTCAACTGATCAATCTTAGTTGTGTAGTCGTCTTCCTTTCTCTTATTCTCAGCCATGGCAGTTTCTTAGTGATCATTGAACCTGTGGATTTTCAGCAAAGCCTTGTCTAATTCCTCTTTCTTAGATTCGAGAACCTTACTGATACCATCCAAAGCTTCCTTCATCTTTTGTCTGGATGTGACCATGTCCGCTAGCTCTTTTTCTGCTTTAGCAAGGAGCTCTGTCTTCAACTTGGCGGTATGAACAGCTTCACCCCGCTCATGCTTCCACTGATAAATCTCTCTTTTTAGCTCACTATTTTCTTCCTGCAGCCTTTCCTTTTCAGCCCATAATTTGTTATACTTCTCCAACTCAACGGTGGTAGGAGGCTCGATCACCAAAGGATACAAAGGTGGTTCCACCGGGAATGGAAGAAGCTCATCTTTTGCTCTCTTCTTAATCCACTCTTTATAGGAAGGGAAAGCCCGATTGTTACTTTTCCCCAATGGAATTTTACCCTTCTTGGTCACCTGTTTCCAAGCATTCACAACTTTCCTTATCAACCTCAATACCATTGAAGAATAAGGACTCTCGGACATCTCGCTCTTCGGGTGGATTTTTCGAAGGATAGCCAAACTGTCTGATAGCTAGGGAGGGATTATAGTTAATTCCACCTTTCCTCCCTATCAAGGGTACATTAGGGAATTCTCCGCATTTGCAAATAATCTCCATTCCTAGCAAGTGTCACGATTAAACCAAACAATGTTGTCAGCAGTCAAGCCCATTACCCTCTTCGACCACTTCAGAGAATCTTTCGTATCAACGAAAGCACCAGATTCAGGGAGACGGCTCAGAAACCAAGTAGCTAAGAGCGGCGCACAGCAACTCATAGTTTTTCCGCGCATGTTCTCATTCTTATAGTGGACTGAGTGATACACATCACCTAGCAAGGTGGGTATAGGATTCTTTGAAATAAAGATTCTGACGGCGTGCATATCCACCAAATCAGGAATATTCGGAAACAGCACAATCCCATAGATACACATAGCCAGAATAGCTTGGAAAGCAGTCCAATTCTTCTCTTTGACATGTATGCAAGCTTGATCAAACAAGAACTTCAACAAGAAACCCTTAACTCCTTGTTTTTCTTCAATATTACTGTTAAGAACGGATTCATTAATATGAAGAGCAACAGCCATTTCTTTTACCTCGGGGTGTTCTTCAGAAAAGAAAACTATATCATGCCTGATGGGGATTCCCAACATAAATGAGAACTCCTCCAACGTTGGAGCCAAGATGTAGTCCGGGAAAGTGAAGCAACGCAGAGACGGATCGTAAAACTGAAGAAGTGTGTGAATGGCATCCTTCTCATACTTGGAGATATTATAGACAAATTTCAGAAGTCTTCCATACCTTCCACTGAACTCTGTACGAACTCCGGAACCAGTCATATTGATCAGTTTGTGAATCAGTGTCAAAGTCGGTTCTGGGAATGAATAAGTAACAGTCTTTTTTCTCTGGATATCCATGCTAAGGTAACCTCAGAAAACCGGAATCAAGAGTAAGATGCAAGCCCTGAAAAATGTCAAACATGTCAGAATGCAAGAAAAATGATATGCTTATGCAAACATGGGGTCAAGGCACACTGCTGGATGTGCTGTGCTGTTAGCTGAACGAGAACCACAACCCAGAAAACCAAGATTCTGAACCACTGAGATAACCAGGACCCAAATAATCAGACATTGATGAGAAATCCAGAATAAGGGTAGGTTGAAGGTCTCGGTTACCTGCGAACCTACAAACGCCCATCCCCTCTCACATGTGGGTACTAGGATGTTCAGTATCCCGGGCTCTCAGGTCGAGAAACGATGATACATTCACCATTTCTGGTTTGGCATCATTATCAATCGAGGAGGCCTCAACCGATTCTCCAAATCGGAAGGTCCTCATTTTTGGCACTGAGGTCGATAAACAATAGTACATTCATCCCTCGGGGTACAGTATTATCATCAATCGAGGAGTGCCTCCACTGATTCTCTTCAAAATGTAGGGGCCATCCTATACGAGTTCCAAAGCGGGCCCTCGGGTGCGAATGAGTTTGCCACGGGATGTGGTCTGCCACTGTCACCACTAAAGAGGGAAGTTTCCACTAAGGTCCTCAATGATCGGTCACCAGAGTCGACAGCTCTCTAGATCAACACCCCAACATGCACAAGACACACACGTTAGAATGCGTCCCAAGATAGCCTCGTCTGGTTATGAATTTCGTGAACACACAAACGTACCAAGCGGGCACGTAGGTCCCACTACTTTCCACTCTAGTCCTAGGGTATTCTCAAGCCTAGGTATTGGGCTTCTCTCTCAGACCCACCCAACCTGCAAAACAAATACAGCCAGCACAGCACAACAGCATGACAGTAATAAAAATGGATTGCAGAAAATGCGGTAAAAATAAATATAAAATACAACACATAAAGAAAAACAAAAACAAAACACCCAAAGAGAACAAAGACAAGCAAGCATTAGGATTGACTCGCTTAGGGATGGACCAACATAGGTCAACGTCGTTAGCTGTCACTCCCAGGATTTTCATCCAGGTACAAACGCGAGAGTGGCGCGGAAAAACAGAGTCGCCAGTCGTGTAAATTTATCCCACGAGAGGGAAAGGGAACACCGCATAAACTTGAGGAGGAGGGAAAGGAATGGTCATCGCGACCATAACCTGGGTTCGGGAGTTGGTTACGCGAGGGGAAGGTGCTAGCACCCCACGCGTCCATCGTACTCGATGGGATCCACGCTTGTTGTCTATTCTAAGGGTGAGTTATCCTATCATCTAGGGTTGTACTAAAACGGAGAGGGAAAGACAAAGACCGACTCGGTAGGACGTCGACGTCCTAGGCCAACGTACCCCCTTGTGCAATGGGGAATTCAGAGTCAACGTAGTTCGGACCAAGTTCCTTTTGTGTTTTTTATGGGCGACGTTAAGTTCGCGTCCGGCAGTTAGGGTCGATGCCTGTTTGCGACTCAGACGGAAGGTAACGTGCCCTTTTTGAAAATAGCCTTTAGTTTGAAGATCCCGAAGGACAAAAAAGTTTGAGGTTGGTTTGTATCTTTTAGGACAGAAGTGGCTTAAGTTCATTCATAAGTTGCATTGCACCAAAGTCTAGGGCACAGGGGCGAATACTTAACGCATCATCCCAAGACAGGACACTCGCTAAGCACTCTAGAAAGATGAGAGGAAGCCCATCATTTCTCATTCCCCACGCTTAAGGCTCGTGAGCAATACACTTTATTCTTATTACGTGTTTTAAAGAAATTTGAGATGAGAAGAGAGAAGACACAAGGGTAACTCTAAAGGGGGAATATGAGTCCTAAAGTCATCATGCATGGGTGGCCTACGATTAGTGAGGTTTGACGATAACCTAAATCCTAAAGGAAGAAGATGAGAGAAGGAAAGAGTAAGGGTGAACATGGATACTTATCCATACCCTTTAAGAACTTACCTTAGTCTCTGCATAAAAGGTTAGTACGAAACAGACATAAATGATATCAAGGCAAGTGAAAATCAAACAATGGCAAACCATAGTGATTATAATCCAAACATGAATTCAGAAATCAAAGAAACAACCCCAAAGCAAATGGCACAAGTGCCTTTCAAATAAGGACTTAGGCATGATCAGAAATACACATATAAGCAGATCTCAAGTGAAAGCAAATCAAACAATTAGAGAAATAACTCCTAAAATTCCCAAATTGAACATCAATATTATTCAACCAGAGATAAACCAAATACCAAAAATCCCTGCAAAAAATCAAGATATTAGTCACTCAAACAATTGGGCAAAGCTCAAGTGAGAAATAGGGTTCAATGTGCCAAAGGGAAGGACCAAAATGCAAAATGAAATAAATTTAAAAATGAAAGAAAAATATTTTGATGCATTTTAGAATGTTACCTAACAAATGCAAAAAGAACGGATAAAAGATATTTTACGGATGCGGAGAAATAAAATAAGCAAAATTAGTATGCATGACATGTGTAATGCAAAAAGAAAATGAATAAAATAATTAATTTAGATGATGAAAAATAAAATAAAAATAAAAATAAAATTTGTGAAAATTTTATAAAATAATAAAAATGATGCATGAATTTTCTGGGATTTTTTTAATGCAATTAACTAATTTTAATAAATTAAAAATGAAATAATATAATAATTAAATAAAAAAAAATAAAAAAAAATGAACGCGCATGGGGGATGTGGACAGTAATTTATTCATGTTAGAAACATTAGTGGGCTGAAAGGGTAGGGTGTAAATAGCAAGCCCAGTCCAAATAATAAATCAGAAAAAAATAAAAAGAGCACGTGGGCCTTAGTCAAACGGTTGACTCCATACTCACCACGAGATCAATCCAACGCGTGATGATAAGTCAATCAAAACAACCAGTACACGTGATCAACAGCCATGATCATATGGTACACCATAATTATTGTACACTCACGCACACGCAAGCCTTCAGCATTCCATGGAGTGCCATGTGACTGGCACATGTGTATTTTAATTTGCTGGCGAGATGAGGATCACATGATTCATCAAACGCGTAAAAATGAGTCAACAAAAACCATTAGTAATTAAGATGAAAGGGTTAGATGAGAGATGCATGATAACAAACATGGAAAGGCACTCACACAATCCAATAAAATAAAAACAAAGATTAAAACACATGGCATTATGTGGACCGTCGGATGAACCAAACGAAGGGCTGGGATCTCGTCTTCAACCTTCCTTCGCCGGAACCCTCACAGCCGCCGCAGCTAGGGTTCCGGCCGCCGTCCTCCGCCACCTGCAATCAAAAACCTGCCCAGAAATCCACGACCCTTATACCGTTCGAACCATAATTCAACAAGGATTCCAAATCTCTCATCCAAAATCACAAATAATCAACATATAATGAAAAACGAAGGGATTAATGTTAGGGCATAAAACTTTAAATCATCATTACAAGCAAACCACACGTCCAAATTTAAAAGTAAATATATCAGGATGATCAGTGACAATCAAACAACAATATAGACATAAAAAAAAGGAGTTTTAGGAGCACGAAAAAATCCACCAACCTGAGATGCTGCAACTCCAATCCTTGCTTTTGGCTGCGAATGGTGGTTGGGTTGTGTTCTAGAGATCACCAGGAGAAGGTTTGTGGAAGAACTTTGAAGAAACTCCTTGTAGATTGAGATATCCAATGAATTCAAGAATTAGGGTTGCACTTTCTTTTCTCCATATAACGTGTGTAGTTGCCCAACCAGTGCATGGATAGGTTTAAATAGGCTAGGGTTTTCCTCTGATAATGAATTGGGCTTGGGCAATTCATTGTTTAATGAGTTTTTGAATAATTTTAAAAAATCACATTATGTTAAGTACACCTCCTCCATGCATGTATACTTAAGAAATCCATGATGGATCACCCATATGTGAATTGCTAATTACACCACAATGGAACTTGGGCCTTGAAAAACAATTGATTCATGAGTTTTTGATGACTTGGCCTTTTGACATAATGGAAAATAAGTGAATAATAACCCATGAAACCATTTGATTAAAAAGCCAAAAATGCACCTTAGGGATTGTTCTTGGATGTTGGAACATGTCTTGAAGCAATGGAATTAATCATAGGTTCATATGTCCCAAAATCTAAAAGTTGTGAAAATGAAACCCTAAAAACCACTTTGCCTTCTTTTGACCATAAGTTGAGTTTCACAAATGATATGGAGGCCCACTAGTACTTGTTGGAAAGAGGAGAAAAAGATATTCAACTTTAATTTTGGAGAAAAATTCATTTTAAGCTTTCTTTATGGTGAAAAGTCAAGTTGAATGCAGTGCAGGAACTTGCCCAAAAAGGAAACTTTCAAATTATAGGTCATTTCCATTTTTAGTAACTTTTGCACCAACTCCTGATTTTTGATACATGGCATGAAACTTGACTTTTGAGGACCATATGAGGATGTGATACCTTGAAAACCTTGGAGAGAACCTCAAAATTCCACAGTTGACTTCTCCTCTCACTGTTGACTTTTACCCAATTCACCTGATTCTCAATCTTCTGATCAATTAAATATCTCCTGAACCAAACTGATGGACAACCTCCCATCCCTAGATACTTGGGGACCCAAGGAATACCATAGAATCAAGTCTAGCCCAAAAAATCATAAATAAACTGACTTTATAGCAAACCCTAGTTTTGGTACCCTCAGTCTAGGAGGAAATAGCACATTCTCCAAATTCAAATTCCTCTGAATATGATGTGTATCCTCTCCAAAAAAGATAAGATATGCCATTTGATGATGATAAAAACCCAAGGAGCTTGCCCACTGAAGAAATAACCCAAGAATCTCAAAACCCTAATCCATGCACTGGTTAGGAGAGAATGACTGCCACTTGTGAACTCTTGATGATGTGAAAGACTAGATAGGACCTTCTTGAACTCTCTCAAGCACCTTGACCCCATGCTAAGAACCAATGATATGCACACATGATAATGCAAAATGCAATGCAACATAAGCCAGTTAGCAATAAAGTAAAGAGGGCAAATTTTGGGGTGCAACAGTGATGTACGCTCGAAAAATGTCTACTCAGACAGAAAATCAACAGCTACTGGTCCATTATTTCCAAGATAGTGTAACCGGTGCCGCACTTAAATGGTACATGGGTTTAACCACACCAAGATCAGTACTTTCTGAGATCTCGGCGTAGCTTTCGTTCAGCAGTATAAATACAACCTGGACATGGCACCAGATAGGGATCAGCTTAGAGCAATGTCACAAAAGGACAAGGAAACTTTTAAGGGATATGCTCAGAGATGGTGTGAAATTTCCGCCCAGATTTGTCCACCTCTTGAGGAAAAAGAGATGACAAAGATTTTCCTGAAAACCTTGAGCTCGTTCTATTACGACCGAATGGTTTCCAGTGCCCCCAGTGACTTCACTAAAATGGTGAACATGGGAGTACGCCTTGAAGAAGCAGTCTAAGAAGGACGATTGAGCAAAGATGCAGAGCCATCTAGCAGTACTAAGCAATACGGTAGTGCTTTCCAAAAGAAGAAAGAATAGGAGATTAGTAATATCTCTCTAGGAAAGCAAAGGCGAAGGTATCAACCAGTAGCGGCAATAACTCCCGCTATCAATCATGCGCCGGCTCTGACTTATTAACCTCGAGTTGCTCAAAGCCAACCTAATCAACAACAGTATCAGCAAAGGCCGCAATAGCCTCTTTAGCAGGCTCGACCACAGTATAATAATAACAATTGTACGACACGACCATCAGGGTTTGACCCTATACCGATGTTGTACGCAAAACTATTTCCACTTCTACTGGCGAAGGGGCACGTCTAAACTAGGTATCCTTTTATAGTACCGGAAAATCCGCCTTTTTGGTTCAAAGTGGATCAAACTTGCCTGTTAGTTCTTGGATTGGCTAGAATTTTGGTAAAACAAAGTTGTTCAATGTTGATGTCACATGGGTGATGTCTTAACATTGGATAATGTTTGATTTTTAAGTTGTTGAAGTTGTAAAGTCTGATGTCACATGCGATGTCATGACATCAGATATGCAGATCAGTAAAACATCAGGTTTGAGATGTTTTTAGGGTTAAGCGAGAGCTTGGATGCGAATATCTTGGAGGAGATATTTTCTGTTGCAAACAGATTTGATGCAGATTTGTAGGAGTGTTTAAAGGCTGAAGATTTAAGAAGATTTTGAGAGAGAAAATTTGTTTTGAAGATTCAGTTTTAAATAACAAATCAGGTTAGATATTGTAGCAGGTCCAAGTCCAATTAAGATAGCTATATAAAGTGCATCAATCCTGAAGAAAAAATGAAGAAGATAGAGAGCATAGACTGAGTGTCAATTTTGTGTCTTCTTGTATGTTTTTGTAAGCCATTCTAGGTTGAATTGGTGTTACTTGATTGAGTTGTAAAGTGTCATCTCTTAGAGCTGTTAAGCAAGAGAGTGTGGGTACTTGATCAAAGCTTGTAAGCAAGATCAAGGTGTATTTCAAAGTGTGATCTTTGAGTTGTATCACTGAGGTGATTTAGGGAGTGAGTGGTCTCTCATATCTAAGTGGTTTCTTAGGTAGAAGGTTCATTGGGTAGTGATTAAGTTTAGTTGATGTCAACTGGGATTGTTGAGTCTCTAAATTAATACTACTAATAGTGAAATTCCTCCCTGGCTTGGTAGCCCCCAGACGTAGGTAGTTAAACCGAACTGGGTGAACAATACTTGGTGTACTCTTCTGTTATTTTACTTTGTCCATTGCAGAGTGTGTTGTTGTGACATCACACGTAACATCACATATCTGATACCAGAATTTCAATTGGTATCAGAGCAGGCATCCTGCTCTGCATCTGGGTGAGATCTAGGGCTGATACTTTCTGATAAAGATGGAAAAGGAAGTTGGTGGATTTGTGAATAGACCCCCTATTTTGGATGGCTCTAATTATGATTATTGGAAGCCAAGGATGACTACCTTTTTGAAATCCTTGGATAGCAGGGCTTGGAAGGCTATCATAAAAGAATGGAAAGCACATGTTATTGTTGAGAAAGATGATGTTGGGAAAGAAAAAGAAGGCAGCTCGAAACTGAAACCTGAAGAAGATTGGACCAAGGAAGAAGATGAGCTTGCCCTTGGTAATTCCAAAGCTTTAAATGCTATTTTCAATGGAGTTGATAAGAACATATTCAGGTTGATCAATACCTGTGAAGTTGCTAAGGAAGCTTGGGACATCTTGAAGACTACTCATGAAGGAACTTCAAAGGTTAAGATGTCAAGACTTCAACTTTTGACATCAAAGTTTGAAAGTCTAAAAATGAAGGAAGATGAAACTATTCATGACTTTCATATGAGTATTCTTGAGCTGTCTAATGCCTCTAGTGCTCTTGGAGAGAAGATGACTAAAGAAAAACTGGTGAGGAAAATCCTTAGATCCCTTCCCAAGAGATATAAGATGAAGGTGACTGCAATTGAGGAAGCTCAAGACATCAGCAAAATGAGAGTTGATGAGCTAATTGGATCTCTTCAAACCTTTGAGTTAGGGTTGAATGAAGAGGAACCTGAAAAGAAGACCAAGAGCATAGCCTTGGTATCTAATACTCAAGAAGAAAAGAAAGGGAATGGTGTTGAATCTCAGGAAGAGCTATCTCAGGCTATTGCTATGCTGGGAAGGCAGTTCAACAAAGTGTTCAAGAGAATGAATAGAAACTACAAACCCAATGTTAAGAACATCTCCTCTAACATCAGCAAATCAAAAGAGAAGGATGAAGAGAAGACTGATCAAGACAAAGGGATTCAATGCTTGAGTGTGAATGTTATGGACATGTCAAGAAAGAATGTCCTACATTCCTTAAGAAGCAGAAGAAGGGCATAACAGTTTCCTGGTCTGATACAGATAGTGAAAGTGAAGAAGAGTCAGCCAAGCATGTCAGAGCTTTGACAGGGACATGTGTGTCTGATGGAGAATCAAGTGATGAGGAACTGACTTTTGAGGAATTAGCAGCCTCCTATCATGAGTTATGTATGAAAAGTGCAGAGGTATGTCAAGAAAGTGAAAAACAAAAGAAACAAATTGTTCAGCTTGATACTCTTGATAAGATCCTTCAGGCAGAAAAAGTAGCAGGAGACAAATCTGGCTTAGGATTTGTTGAGGAGAAGGTTTCTGCTGAAGCTAGTACTTCAGGAACCAAAAAGGACATGTCTCAACCAATGTCTCAACGTAACAAAAAGAGACATAATCCTAAACCCAAACAGGTTGCTCACCAACAGGCTCAAAATATTGGGAAAAGGTATGCTCATGGTCCTCATCAAGGGAAGGTACATACTCATGGAGCTAGGCAGTATATGCCTCCTCAATACCATAGGAGTATGCAGGCTCCTAGGTTCAACATGTTCCATCAGATGCCTCAACATCAGGGAAACATGTATGGCTCTTAATATAATAATGGTGTGCCTCATTATTATGGAAGAAGGAAGCTACATCACCATAGAAGGCAGCCTAAGAGACAGAATCCTCACTACAGGAGACAGGCAAACTATGGAAGAATACAACACCAGTACTATGGATGGCAGCCACAGCAGTTTCATCATCATGGTAGCAGGAAGTTTAACAAATTCAGAGAAGAAAGAGTAAGGTGCTTCTATTATGGAAGATTTGGCCATATGCAATTTTCTTGCTTCAAGCTTCATGGCTATCCCAAGTCTGTCCCTTAACCTAGACAGAAGGATAACAGGCCCAAGGTTGTCAAACAGTGGGTTCCCAAGACTGAGGTTACATGTCTATTGGCTCACTTTTCAGATAGCCACTCTGCTAAGGATGGATGGTACTTTGACAGTGGCTGTTCAAAGCACATGACTGGATTCAAAAACCAATTGGTGGAAGTCAATTCTTGCTCCTCAATTGATGTTATTTTTGGAAATGGAGAGAAAGGGGTGGTGAAAGGTGTTGGAAAAGTGAAGTATCATGATGGACCTGATCTTGACAATGTGCTTCTTGTCAAAGGTTTGAGTGCTAACCTGATTAGCATAAGTCAGCTATGTGATGATGGATATATGGTCAGCTACACAAAAGATGAGTGTTTGATAACTAATGAAGAAAATGAGATAGTTATGAAATGAGTCAGATCCAGAGATAATTGTTATCAATGGGTACCTCAAGAGGTCAGCTCATCTGGTGATGTTCAGGTTGATGTTGTGACATCAGACTGTAACATTAAGTGTGAAAGTCTGAGCATGATGAAAGGTCAATTAGGGTCAATAACTTGTGGTGTGAATCCTTTTAAAAATTTAAAAGGAAAGTTATTTTGGAGGGAGAAAATCATTGATTGGCGTTTAAGTGACCCACAAAATCAGGCTCCATACTTAAGGAAATTATTTCCTATTATAGCCATCTCACGCCTCATCAAACTTCATATCCCTAATTTGTTCATCTCCTTCTCATTCAACAGAAATCGCCAGTCATCTCTGAATCTAAAGTGCTTCACAGGAACTATGTCAAAACATATATCATCTCCATCTAAGAAATCTACTTCACAAAGTTCATCGCGGGATAAAGCTAGGGTTTCTACAGACGAGTGCTCTGCAGAAGAAGCTTTGAATATAGCACCCATCTCCATGATGGTTCTTGAATCTGGTAAGTCAAGACCTTCCAAACTTCAACCAAAAAGGGCTGGAACTAAATTTAATGATAATGAAACTAAGAGGCTAGTCACTAGTGTACTTTTTAGCAAAAAATCTGCATCTAGGTCTTCCACCTTTTAAGCTGTTGAAGAGAGGTTTGATGTTGATCGCAGTCTTAATCAGATTGCCACCAAAATTTTGGATAAGGGTTTGTCTGTAAAAGGCATTTCTGTTCCCCTTAGACAAATGCCTGCTGAAAAGGAGGACATGCAAAGTGCTGCTACAAATCTTCACAGACTGGCTATGTCTGTCATTGAAGATACTGAAGTAGGTGTTGAAGAAGAAGGTGTTCAGGAGGAAGATGTTGTTGAAACAAATGTTAGAACATCGCCTGAAAGGAATGCTGAAACTAGCCCTGGTGGAAAGAAGAATGAAGATGTGGTAAATGTTGTTAATCTGTCTGATGATGAAGTAATTGGAAATGCTGTTCCTAGTCTTGCCAAGAGACTGAAAACAAGGAAAGAAAGGAATTTGGAACCTTCTCCAAAGAAGTCAGCTGAAGGAATGAAGAAAAAGACTTCTATTGTTGGTCCTACAAAAACATGGAGAAAAGTTGATATGAATCCCAGGAAGAGGAAGCTTGTGGAAGAATCTGAATCAGAGTATGATGTTCAAGACATCACTCCTGTGAGAAAGTCAATCTTGAAGAGAATTGCTGACAAGATACCTGATGTTCCTGTTGACAACATTTCTTTCCATTATACAAGAAGTGCTTCCATGTGGAAATTTGTTTGTCAAAGAAGACTTGCTCTCGAAAGAGAGATTGGCAAAGAGGCTATGGAAATTAAAGAAGTCATAGAGGTAATAAAGGTTGCTGGATTGATGAAGATCGTGTGTGGGTTCTCCAAGTGTTATGACAGTCTGGTTAAGGAATTCATGGTTAACATTCCTATGAATATCTCTGACAAAAGGAGTGGAGATTTCATGAAAGTTTTTGTGAGAGGAAAATGTATTGGATTCTCTCCTGAGGTAATCAACAACTACCTAGGAAGAAAAGAAGAAGAGTTTATAGAGTTAGAAGTTACTGATAATGATGTCTACAAGGAGATAACTGCTGGTCAAGTAAAGGTGTGGCCCTTGAAAGGAAAACTGCCAACTAGCAAACTTAGTGTTAAGTATGCTATCTTGCACAGAATTAGAGCTGCAAATTGGGTGCCAACTAATCATAAAACCACAAGAACTGTGGGATTAGGAAGGTTCATTTATGCTGTGGGCACTAAGAAGAAATTTGACTATGGATCATATATTTTTGAACAGACTGTGAAACATGCCACCACTAATGCTATCAAAATGCCTATAGCATTCCCATCTCTTATTTGTGGGGTAATTTTGAAACAACATCCTGGCATATTGACAAGCTCAGACACAGGCTGCAAGAGGGAGTCTACTTTATCTCTGCATCCAAAATTGTTTGTTAGGAGTCATGTTCCAGACATTGTCTCAACATCAGATGCTGGCAACAAAAAGAAAAGTACCAAGGCTGATTTACTTGCAGGATTGAAGGCTGCTTGTAAGGATCTGGACGTTGTGATCAGTACCAGCATGACTAGAAAGAATGAGATTGAGAAGCTGATCTGGTCCTTGGAACAAGATGATAATGAGGATGTCAATGCTGAAGGTATCAGTTCTGAGGAAGATGAAGATGATGGTGAAGATGACCCTAGCTCTGATGAAGATTAAGTTTCTTTTGCTGTTTCTGCTAGACAATAGTTTTTTTTTGCTTTTGTTGTTTTGTTCTACACTTGATATGCTTAACTATGTAATTTGAATATTGTAGCTTTTTAAGCACTTTTTATGTTCTATGATTTGTCGTGTCTTGTATGCTGACTTTAGACTGACAATGAGAGCTAGATTAGGACTAACTGGTAGTTAGTAGGTGTTTGTCCAATTATGGCTAAAAAGGGGGAGAGGTAACCTAGCCAAGGTGTGGTTGTGAATCCTGCTTAGCTGAGCTGATGGAGTTTGTGCAGCATTTTGAAGGAATGCTGCTAGAAGTTTTTAATCTTTTTAACATTTTTATCCACTGCTGAAGTCTCTAATGTTACAGAGATTGTTTTAGCCAAAATTAGCCAAAGGGGGAGATTGTTAGTTCTTGGATTGGCTAGAATTTTGGTAAAATAAAGTTGTTCAATGTTGATGTCACATGGGTGATGTCTTAACATTGGATAATGTTTGGTTTTTAAGTTGTTGAAGTTGTAAAGTCTGATGTCACATGCAATGTCATGACATCAGATATGCAGATCAGTAAAACATCAGGTTTGAGATGTTTTTAGGGTTAAGCGAGAGCTTAGATGCGAATATCTTGGAGGAGATATTTTCTGTTGCAAACAGATTTGATGCAGATTTGTAGGAGTGTTTAAAGGCTGAAGATTTAAGAAGATTTTGAGAGAGAAAATCTGTTTTGAAGATTCAGTTTTAAATAACAAATCAGGTCAGATATTGTAGCAGGTCCAAGTCCAATTCAGATAGCTATATAAAGTGCATCAATCCTGAAGAAAAAAATGAAGAAGATAGAGAGCATAGACTGAGTGTCAATTTTGTGTCTTCGTGTATGTTTTTGTAAGCCATTCTTGGTTGAATTGGTGTTACTTGATTGAGTTGTAAAGTGTCATCTCTTAGAGTTGTTAAGCAAGAGAGTGTGGGTACTTGATCAAAGCTTGTAAGCAGGATCAAGGTGTATTAGGGAGTGAGTGGTCTCTCATATCTAAGTGGTTTCTTAGGTAGAAGGTTCATTGGGTAGTGATTAAGTTTAGTTGATGTCAACTGGGATTGTTGAGTCTGTAAATTAACACTACTAATAGTGAAATTCCTCCCTGGCTTGGTAGCCCCCAGGCGTAGGTAGTTAGACCGAACTGGGTGAACAATACTTGGTGTACTCTTCTGTTGTTTTACTTTGTCCATTGCAAAGTGTGTTGTTGTGACATCACACGTAACATCATATATCTGGTACCAGAATTTCATTGCCTTTACCATCAAGGAGGATCGGGGCAGAACATTGAGAATTGTCTCAGCTTCAAGTTTGATGTGCACAAGCTCGTCATGAATGGGGTCCTATATTTCAAGGATACTAATCCAAATGTTTAGACGAACCCGTTGCCGCAACATAAGAAGACTGCAGTGAATTTAATAGAAGAAGAGCCTAGCCGCAGTTATCAAATTCACGATGTACTCCTATTAGGAACCAATCTGGTGAGGATGCATTGTAGACAGAGCGGGTACGGTCATGTGACGTCTCACAATTATCACCAGTGTGATATTAGCTCAAAAAACAATTAAGGGTGCGTCGTAGTACAGTCAGCTCTACAAGAACAAATAGATCTGGGCTGGATTCAGGATCACAGGATTCGTGAAGTCAACATGGCCCATACACATACCAACTCAGTTCAGAACCACAACATTCTCGCAATGAACATTAATTTAATGGCGATGCATTCGAGACAAAGTCAATATCATAATCTTCCACGACACGATTACAACGCTTGTCTGATCTGCTCAATAATCAATCAGGGATGTTCTTTTGTACAAGATCCCCTCCAACGTCAGATGGATCCAAGACTACCGTGAAAGGAACGACTATCAAGTCAATATGGTTTAGATCTTTGACATACGCCTGATGAATACCAGTCTAGTAGAATTGCATGCTAAGCAGGTCAGACTTGGTTTTCTGGCTTCACATGATTATCTAGACTGTAAAGAATGCTGCAAAAACAACCAAGGGTGTGCACTTGTACAAAGAACCCTTCAACATCTGTTGGACCACTGGTGGCTTTCGATCTACTTGGATGAGGCTACACAACAGATTAGTATGGCTGATGGGAATCCTAATAGGCATCAAAGTCATGATATCCGCCCAAAAGAAACAGATCTAGTAATGATACACTGCATACAAAGCGGGTGTGGTCGGGTACCACCACACAATTATGAGTGTTGCAGAGTATGCTCAAAAAATAACCAAGGATGTTATCTCGTACGAGCAGCTCTTCAAAATCAATTAGAGTAGAAAGATATTCGACCATGTTCGAGTTCGGGGTCGATTAACATGATACATGATTACCTCTCTAGTCAAGGCGAGGGCGCTGACGTAGTTTCCGATCATGAAACAACCAAAAAGTTCATGTGATTATCTACCTGCCAGGTTAAATACCGTACAAATTAGAAAAGGCTATCCCTTATAAGTACGGTGCAACAACCATTGAAAATGGAAAGGAAACTCCATTACTCTCCGTCGTGAACATTGCCGACATCAGTCGAGTTACCCGGAGCGGTCGAATCTTCAACAGGGGAGTTGGAGAACCTGCCAAAGAAAAGGAACCTCAAACGAAAGTTCCAAATCAACAAGTCGGGCAATCCAGTAGTCTAGAACTTGTAAAGAGCAATGATGAGATGTTGAAGCTCATCCAGAAAAGCGAGTACAACATTGTGGACCAATTGTTGTAAACTCCATCTCGAATCTCTGTGATATCACTCCTACTTAGTTCTGAAGCTCATAGGGAAGCTCAGCAGAAATTTTAGAGCAAGCCTTTGTGGAACAAGACGTAACGGTAGGACGATTTGACATCATCATTTCCAACATCACTTCTTGCAACAACTTAGGATTCAGTGATGAAGAACTGCCGGAAGAAGACAAGAATCATAATATGGCGCTCAACATTATAGTCAACTGCCAAGATGATGCTTTAGCCAGCGTACTGGTTGACACAGGATTATCTTTGAATGTTATGCCAAAATCGACGCTGATACGGCTATCATTTCAAGGAGCTCTGATGAGAGGCAATGAGATCATTGTCAAAGCCTTTGATGGATCCATAAAAATAGTTATCGGCGAAGTCAATCTTCCCTTAACCATCGGTCCTCACACTTTCCAAGTCACTTTCCAGGTCATGGACATCTGGGAAGCATACAGCTGTATATTAGGAAGACCATGGATACACGAAGCTGGGGAAGTCACTTCGACACTTCACCAGAAGCTGAAGTTTGTCA
Source organism: Lathyrus tuberosus (assembly GCA_022829125.1). NCBI lineage: Eukaryota > Viridiplantae > Streptophyta > Magnoliopsida > Fabales > Fabaceae > Lathyrus > Lathyrus tuberosus. The sequence goes on from JALAZF010000494.1 coordinate 143,605, forward strand.
AGAATAACAAGCTAGTCATAGTCTGCAGAGAGCAAGCCTTAATCGTGAGCAACTTATCATCCTTTTCTTGTGTAGAACCAGAGGAGGTTATTGGGACTCAGTTCCAAGCACTCTCGGTGAGCAATGAGAATCAATCAGAAAGAGGGACATCGATTTCCTCATACAAAGACGCGCTCAAAGTAATCAAGAGTAATGATGTAAAAGGATGGGGACAGCTTGTAATTCCCACTGATAACAAATCAAGATAAGGTCTTGGTTTCTCTCCAACCTGTACCCAGACTACAAAGAAGGACGAAACTTTTCGTCCCATTCAGGATTTCTTCCTTAGCGGAGGATTCCTCCACCCAGTGTCTCAAAAAGTACACATCATCAATGAGAGTGACTCCTCCGATACGGATAAGGAGTGGAAGTCTTATCTTAACAATGACATTTATATGTCTCAGGGAGAGGCACACATGCCATTTTATTTTCCCAAACAGAGTCCAAGATATATACCAAGGTCAGATGTCAAGATGATCTATGGAGATTGTGATCCTGAAGGATGACGTGTACCACCGAACTCATTAGAAGATGATCTAATGAAAGATAACTTCGACTACGATTATTATGATCCCCTGGATGACTTGCCTATCTGGAAACCGTACACAGAAGACTTGGGGCAAAAGAGTCAGCCAAACGATGCCTATCAACTGAGTAACATTGAAAATAATACCCATGTCCCCACCGGGTCACAAGATCATTGCTCAGGACATTCCGAAGATATCCAACACAATGATGAATCTGCAAAGATTGCAGGACAAGAGTTCATTGACTATGCTTTTCCTGAGGTCAACGTCATCGAGGAAGATGACTCCTCTATTCCCACAAAAGTATGGGACACCTTAGGACAGCCGAATGGCAAGTACGACTTCTTAGTCAAATACACCGCTCCTAAAAGTTCTCGCATAAGATACGAGCACATTCACCCAACTGGATGGGGAGATCATCTTGAGAGTGAAAACAATAAGGAAAACACAACAAAAGAGTTTGTTTACGACAACTCTGCATGGGAGGAAGACTCCAATGATCCTGCTCCGCCAGAAATCAACATCATTTCTGAGGACAAATCAAGAAAATAGATACCAGAATTTGTGATTCACGGAGGAGTTCATCGCCAATGGGTTGCTGTCGATGTCTCGAAAGTCGTCCATAAGTTTAAGTAATTACCATCTTTGTTTTGACCTTTCACCTTGCCCGGGTAAAGTGGATGTTTTATAGGGCTCACTTTTCTGTAAATGTCCCTCTTCGCTTCGCCCAAAGCGACAGAGTTTTCTTTTATAAGGATGTAGTTTCAAGAATCGAAAAATTGTAAATAAATAATGTCATTCCCGCGTTTATTGCTGTTTTCACTTTTCGTTTTTCAGAAAATGGTAATCCTAAAACAAACTCAAATTAAAAATAAGCATTTTTTTCAGAAAATACACTACACACACTCTTGAATTCTCTCTATCTCCTCTAAAAATGAATCATTACGTCATGCAGATTGCTTGTTTTAAACCCCATTTAAACATACGATCCAATGCCTTCTCCCAACTTTGAATTCCCGGTATTTGAAGCTGAAGAAGAAGAGGACAAAGAAATTCTAGAAGAGATATCCTGATTACTCAGACAAGAGGAAAGGTCTATTGAGCCTCACAAAGAGCCGTTGGAAATGGTCAATTTGGGTTCAGAAGAAGAGAGGAAAGAAGTCAAGATTTGAGCACTGCTCAGTCCAACTGTCAACCAAGACTTGATAAAACTTCTCAAAAAGTTTCCCGATGTATTTGTTGGTCCTATCAGGACATGCCAGGGTTTGATACCAGTATCGTGGAACATCATTTACTGTTGAGATCAGAATAGTCGTCGGTAAAACAAAGGCTGAGAAGAACTCATTCAGATATGGAAATCAAGATTAAAGAGGAAATGCGGAAGCAGATTGACGCAGGTTTCCTTGCCACCTTTGAATATCTTCAATGGCTAGCTAACATAGTGCTAGTTCTGAAAAAGGACGGAAAAGTCAGAATGTGTGTAGACTACCGGGATCTGAACAATGCAAGTCCAAAGGATGACTTCCCCTTACCACACATTAAAATGCTGGTAGACAGTACAACAAAGTTCAAAGTCTTCTTCTTCATGGATGGATTCTCGGGCTATAATTAAATCAAAATGGCGCCAGAAGATATGGAGAAAACTTCATTCATCACTCCATGGGGCACATTTTGTTACAAGTAATGCCCTTGGGGCTAAAGAACGCGGGGGCAACCTATCAAAGGGCCATCACAATTCTGTTTCACGACATGATGCATAAAGAAATCGAAGTGTACGTCGATGACATGATTGCCAAGTCTAAAACAGAAAAAGAGCATGTGACACACCTGTCAAAGTTATTCGAGTGTCTGAGAAAATACAAACTCTACTTGAATCCCAATAAATGCACGTTCAATGTTCGCTCAGGAAAACTTTTAGGATTCATCGTCAGCCAGAAAGGAATTGAGGTTGATCCTGACAAGGTCAAGGCCATTCAAGAAATGCCTTCACCAAAGACTGAAAAACAGGTCAGGGGATTTTTGGGACGTCTGAATTACATCTCAAGGTTCATATCCCTCATGACCGCAACAAGCACGCCAATCTTCAAACTATTCCGAAAGAATCAAATCTGCGTATGGACAAAAGATTTCCAAAAGCTTTCGACAATATCAAAGAATATTTGTTGAATCCACCAATCCTATCACCTCTAGTGGAAGGAAGACCACTGATTATCTACTTAACAGTCTTGGAAGACTCAATGGGTTATGTACTTGGCCAACAAGACGAAACAAAAAAAAGAGGCTGCCATCTATTACTTAAGCAAGAAATTTACTGACTGTGAAACTCCATACACTATGCTCGAGAAAACTTGCTACGCTCTGGCTTGGGCTGCTAAATGTCTTCGCCAGTACATGATTTGTCACACCACTTGGTTAATCTCCAAAATGGATCCAGTCAAGTATGTCTTTGAAAAGCCAGCTCTCACGGGAAGGATTTCCCGTTGGCAGATGTTGTTATCGGAATACGACATCGAGTACCATGCTCAGAAAGCCGTCAAAGGGAGTATTTTAACCGATCATTTGGCTCATCAACCGATTGACGATCAGGAATTAGTCAAATTTGACTTCCCAGACGAAGATTTCATGTACTTGAAAATGAAAGATTGCGATGAACCGCTACCCAGTAAAGGGCCAGAACCAGGATCCCAATAGGGACTCATTTTTTATGGAGCTGTCAACAATTATGGAAACGGAATTGGGGCAATCATAGTTACACTTCAGGGTACCCATATTCCTTTCACTTCTAGATTGACATTCAAGTGCACAAACAACGAGGCCAAATACGAAGCTTGTATCATGGGTCTCGAACAAGCAATTGGCTTGAGGATTAAGAATTTGGATGTATATGGAGACTCAGCCCTGGTTATCAATCAAATCAAAGGAGAATGGAATACATACTAATTAGGATTGATTCCTTACAAAGATTATGCGAGAAGGTTATTACCATTCTTCAACAGAATCGAGTTTCATCATATCCCTCGTGAAGAAAATCACATGGCTGATGCACTAGCCACTCTCTCTTCCATGATTGCTGTAAATCATTGGAATAATGTACCTAAGATTGACATAATGTGCCTTGAAAGGCCCGCTTACATCTTTACGATTGAAGCAGTCATAGATGACAAACTCTGGTATCACGATATCAAGTGTTTCCTTCAAAAACAAGAGTACCCACCTGGGGCATCGAGAAAAGACAGGAAGACTCTCAGGAGACTGGCTGGCAACTTCTTCCTGAATGGTGATACACTCTACAATAGAAACTTCGACATGGTTCTGCTCTGATGCGTAGACAGGCAAGATGTAAACATGTTGATGAAAGAGATTCATGAAGGATCCTTTGGCACTCATGCCAACGGACACAGAATGGCGAGAAAAATTCTGAGAGCAGGGTACTATTAGTTGACAATGGAATCTGATTTCTACAAGTACATAAGGAGGTGTCACAAGTGTCAGATATACGCTGAAAAAATCCATGTACCGCCAACGCATCTCAAATTTCTTTCTTCCCCATGGCCTTTTTCTATATGGGGAATCTACATGATTGGCATGATTGAACCCAAGGCTTCGAACGGACATCGGTTCATTCTGGTAGGCATTGACTACTTCTCCAAGTGGGTCGAAGCAGCATCATACACCAATGTAACCTGACAAGTGGTAGTCTGCTTTATCAAAAACAATCTCATCTTCCGTTATGGTGTTCCAAGCTAGATAGTTACTGACAATGGATCCAACTTGAACAACAAGATGATGAAAGAGTTGTGCGCTGGGTTCAAGATCGAACTCCATAACTCATCTACCTACCGACCTAAGATGAACGGAGCGGTAGAAGCGGCTAATGTTACACCCTAAATTTCGTAAGAATATTTATTTAATTTATTTAAATATAATATTCGTGTAATTTTGTGAATTTCGGTGATTCGTGTTGATGTCGGTAATTTTGTGGAATTTTAGTTATTTAATTAAATAATAGTATATATTATGGAAAATATTGTATTATTATTTATTTTAAATAATACTAGAGGAATTAAGGGTAAGACGGACTTTTGAGGAGGATTAGTGAGGGTATTATGGAGAAAGCCCATTTTGAGGCCCAAGAGTTAGGTTGAATAAAAAGGAGGATTTGAGAATAGGGTTCATTTTGATTGGAATATGAAAAGAAGGTGAGAGCTCTGAGGAAAAAGGAAAAGGCGAGGAATACGAGAAGGTTTCCAAAGACTCAAAGAGAAAGTTTCGAAATCGACAATCTAAGGTATGGGGAGTATTGCCTTTCATTATTTTCAATATAGGGAGTGATGTGTTTAAAGTGTATTTTGGGGTTTTTAGGATTTTTGAAGGGTTTATGAGTTATTGATGATTTAGAGGCATTTCTGAGGATCGATGATGGATTATTAAGGGTTGAATTAATTCAGATAAAAATAAGCCTTCGGGGCAAAACCTTCTTTGACGATATGTGGGATCTTGTATGAGAAAGGGATTTATGGGGTTTATGGGAAGCTTGAGAGTTTTGAAGGTTTAGGGGATTTAAGGTTTCCCGTAGTGTTTCGAATCAACCTAATAGATGAAGGTTTTGTGCCTTTAATTTCCGTGATGCATTAGGAATGTTGTAGGGATGTTTTTGGGTTAATTGGGGATGAAATTGTAGGGAGTTTGGAGTTGTGGTACTACTGGTGCGTAGCAGCGATTTGCTGTAATCGCAGGTTCGCAAAGCGAACCAATCCTTCGCACGACGAACATTCGCCCAAACTCGCAAAGCGAGCAGCGCAGCGAATGCGCGATGATTGTGTTTTTGGGATACTGGGCTGGGATTGGAAATGACTCTTAGTTTGTAAAGCGAATCGCCCAGCGAATGGGTTCGCACAGCGAATGCAGTAGCATGGATGACAGATTGAGTTTCTGGTGTTTCTGTGTGGGAATTGGGGGACTTGCTGGAGCTCGCAAAGCGAACGTCCTAGCGAGCTTGTTTGCACAGCGAACGTCTGTTGTTCGCGAAATTTTGTTTATGTTGCTGTGTTTTTTGGATGTTTTGATACTGTAATTTTTATGATGATTTACCATGATGTTACTGGTGATTATGAGATGATGTTTTGGTGATTATTTGACGAATATATGATGACATGATTTGTATGAGAATTGATGAATGATGATGCACATTATGATGTTTATTTGATGATGATGATTATTGACGTTTGTGTATCATGCATTCATACACATACTCTGTGACGATACTTCATTCCCATTGTGTGGATATGAGGTAATTATGACATGCTCTGGTTCCTATGCGGAATCGATTCTATTGACGGGGATCTTTGGAGGGGTGATGGCCTAGTGTCCATCAATTATGACTATTGGTACCACATGCATGAGTCTTGTTGTGCATTGTATTTAATTAGCATTGATTTGATTAATGCTGATGTGATTTTGATGTTTTCCTTGTGATGACCCTGAAGATGTTGTATATGTGTAGCGAGCGATTTCTGTCGGTGACGCGACCGCCTTATCGCTGGTTCTTCTCCTTGCAATGAGGAGGAATGGGTGCTACTTTCTGATTTCTTTTTTATCCCGTGAAGCTGGAAAGGAAAGGGAAGCTATCTAAAACTAACCTTGCACGCGAAATGTTTAACTGAACAAAATGCTTTAAAGAGATTGGGGGTCCGGGGTCTGGTTATACAATGGGTAGTTGTCAATTACCCATCCTATATGTGGTTATCCACAGGATGTTAGCATTAGGTCTCGCTTTGTAATTGATAGTGTTTATCTGCTGATGTGTTGGGAAAGTTTTCTTGGGAAATGATGAGTGAGAGAGTGAGTTTTTGTGGTGATGATTGTTCTGATGTTTTTGGTAAGGTATTTGACCTAAGTTTTGGTGTGAAGGTACTGGACCTAGAGTTTTTGATTGGTATGCTCGCTAAGATTTCGCAATCTTATGCCTATGTATTCCCGTTTAAACTGAAAGCTTTCTTGGTTTGACTAAATTTTGGTAAAACTTATTATCAAAGAAGATGCTGAAACCTGAAGATCAAAACTGCAGAAGGCAAAGATGTCATAGAAGATGTCCTAACATTTGAATACAACATCCTGAACAGATACAGCAGGTTTCTAATTACGTAACAAATATGATAAAGAGTAGTTATATGGATCAAGACAAAGATTGAAAGCCCAAGACAGAAGACTATATAAGGAGACTTAGACCTAGGGTTAAAATAACTTTTGTAACTTTGTATCACTTGTAATTTTGTAACCTAAATACTTTGTAAAATAAGGGTTTAGGGTTTGAGAGTCGTTGACTCTCTTAGGAGTTAGAAGTCTCCACTCTGCAGTATGGGATGCAGGGTGGAAGGCATAGGTACAAGGGGCACGACCAGAAGCCTTTAGGTAATGGTTTGTGTGTTGTTCTTGGACGAAGCCTTGAAACAAGTCCAAGATAACTTGTAGGTCAAGAAACCGTGACAGGTTCTGGAGATCACCAGAAGACAGAGTCATCATAGGTGGTGATGAAGGATGTGAGAAGGAGTCTCATATCAAAGGTTATAAACGACTAGAGTTTAGCTTTAGATAAAGATGTTCATTGAAGGTAGTGATTAGGATAAAGTTGTAAACCGTGAGTTTAGCTTTAGGGTAATACTACAAGATAGTGAAGTCTTCATCCTGGATTGGAATCCCCCAGATGTAGGTTTGTTAACACCGAACTGGGTCAACAATTTATGTGTTGTTTCTCATTATCCTATTTTCAGTTCAGTCTTGATTAACATGTTGATCAGATGTCGTGACATCTGTGAGTGTGCAGTTCTGATATTTAAGGTATTAGTCTGCTGTTGCGTCCCTGAGTTTAAAAGATTATGCAGCACAATGTCTTGACATGTTCTAGGACATCTGTTGTCTGCATAGGCCAGAATTTCAATTGGTATCAGAGCAGGCATCCTGTCTGGTTCTGGATGAGATCTTTGGGAGATACTTTCTGGCGTTAAAACAAGGAGGAGTTTTGGAGATCAAATCAATCAACTTAGACATACTCAAGGGTATTAATGGATGAGATAGATGTTCTAGATCAAAGGGAGCAACCTGGAGGTTGTTCATGTTGGTGAGGAGATTCTACAACAACTACAGGAGAAGTGGCTAGTTCTCTTGTTGGTGTGTCTTATAAGATGTTGTGACATCTTATTAGGGCAAGCAGGATCTGTTCCTTGGTGGTTCTGCTGCATGTGTTTCTGATGAAAGAGCTCTAGAATTATGGGATTCTGGAGTTGTTACTGAAGACAGTTGGTGGAAGATCTCAATCGTCGACCTCTTTATATTTGAAGATATCTGTGTTCTTTTATTTCAAAGTCGGGAGCGATGGAATAAAGGGAGTTGTGGTTAGATATCTGGTATGGTGACTTGGTACTTAGAAGCTTGGTTTCTTAGTGCAGTTTGGAGTCAGTTGAAGAGGAGAGGAGTTGAGTTAAAGTTTATCAGGTTCTTGCTCTAGGAGTTTGATAAATGTTTGGTCGACTAGGTTGTCAAAGATACTTGAGAATTCTCTCAAGTCCACTCATAAAGACACCTATGTCGTGTATCTGGAGTCTTCTAGTTACTCTTCTGACTAGAAGGTGTTTCTTTGAAACACGATCTGAAGAAAGTGGAGGTGATTTATTTTCACCATCCAAAAACAGCAAGGAAGGATTCATCTCTCTTGACCCTAAGAGTGAATCCAATCAGATTGAAGAATTGTTGAGGTAAATAAGACTTGTTCAGAGAAAGTCTTAGTTACTTGAGTCAAGGGTGGCAACCTTGGTATCTCAACATTGTCCTTTGAAGAAGATACTTGCAAAAAGGATTGAATACTTTGTAAGTGTTCATGAAATGATCGGTGGAGCTCAGCAAAAGCAGTGAAGAAGGGTTATTGTACAAGGATTTAAGATCAATTGCTATTTGTGGAATCCACAAGTACTTAATTGATTATCCTTGAAAGTCAAGATTGAGGATGTTCTGTCAGATGTTCTAACATTTTTTCATCAGAGGTTTGGAGAATCATGGGAGGGGTTCTGCATTCGTTCACAAGTCTCTTAGGTGTTGACCTGGGATTATTAGCTTAGCATCTGTTTCCTGGAAAGTATTGTGAATGACTTGTCCAGATGGTGATGTTGTCAAAGATGGAGATGGGAGACTATGAAGGCATCATAATCTTGATGGTTATAGCTAGGATCAGTTTGTTTCTGATCTAGGTGCTTTGGAGCATAGTGTTTGCTCTGGTTATGAAGGCCGAGGATAAATGGCAGTTATCTCTGGCTTTCTATTGACGGCTCTACTAAGGGAAGTGGCATTCTTTGGTATACTATGGGGTAGTCTTGGATTACTTATTTTCTGAAGATTCAGACATAGCAGGTTTGAAGTCTTTGTAGTTTCAAAGCAGAATAGAGGTTGTCTACTCAAAACTTGGTTGTTGAATCAAGTCTATGAGAGCATGGAAATCTGTTTCTGCAAAGGGAGGAGGTTGTTCTAAGTGGCAGAAGGAAGATCTAAATTCAACAGTTTGATGTCATAATGTATGGTCATCTAACTTAACATCAGAAGTCTCAGGTGTGATGTGGCACATCAGCTTAAGATAAGGTGATCTACAGGAGAATGGAAGTTATGGATGCTTCAAAAAGGGTTATCTCATACAGTTTGCGGGAGCTGTGGATGAGAAGATGTTACATGACTAAGAGGCTTGGTGGATCCAAGATGTCTTGCTATAGGGCAAGTAGTTTATATGACTTGAAGGTCTGATTTCATTAGTAGATCAGGGTATCTTGTGGGAGTTCTGAAGATGAGTGAGGTCAATCAAAAAGTGGCATTTGATTGGTTTCACAATGTGCGTTCAAGCAGGATGCTTGAAACTGATTGCTCTTTTGTAGAAGAGTAGTTAGTTGAAATTATTGAAGGTTCTGGTTCTCTAGGAGCTTGTGGAAAAAGTTCTGGGTTGAGAATGGAAGCATACCTTCTTGGTGGATGAGAGTTTATTTCTCTCTGGGTTTCTGAACTCTTCTTTATTCAAGCTGATGGTCCAGTGTTGTGTGAAGATCTTCAATATGGATTACTATGCTGATAGTAAGTCCAGTAGTGGAGCATATCAAGAACCATGGTGTGTGGTGTCTGTGATGTGTGGAGGATGTCCTAACTGATGTTAGAACATATTTGGGTTAGTTATCCTTGGTGAAGGATTTCAGGTTCTGTGATGAACTGGTTACTTGCATCGTGTCCAAGAAGTATCTACATGATCATCAGGGAGAATGATGGAGTAGAAGGGTCCCTTGGAAGGAGGATGTAAATATTTGTGAAGACTGAAGTGGATCATGTGTTGATTGCATGGAAGTCTATTTCCTGAATGTGTTCAAAAATGGAGATTTACCATAAACCAGAAGTATTCCAGGTTATCATACAGGAGAATGATAGGAGTGAGTGTCTTGGATTGCGGGTTTTATCTCTATTGCTGGCTGGGTGAGGTCAGTGGAAAATCTTGCATACGGCATTGGAGCCCTTGGAGCAAGTCATGCTAGTAGTGGATCAGTTTAGCAGCTGTGAAGTTCTGGAGCATGCATACGATAGCTGACATCATTGTAATGAACTAGGAGGTCCTATGCGTCTCTTTGAGGAATGTGAAGCATTCTGATGTAATTGGTTTGTGGCTCAAGCAGCTGAAGGTCTATACATGAGAATTCAAGAGGAGTTCGTGTGGTGTGTAGATGGTTGCAGGATGAGGGGGATTAATGGGACTTTGATCTCAAGCCAAGAGTTTGTTATGGTTGGTATACACTTCCTCACGGGTAGCATGATAGTGATCATGTGTGAGTGATTATTGTTTCTTATCAGAGGGAACAATAAGAGAGTTAATGGTTGCGTTCAGTAGGTGTGTTGAACAGAGGGTGCGCTCTTGAAGACATGAAGATGCGTCTTATGTTTTCCAGTCATTAGCTTGGGTGTTTAGTGGAGGAGCACTAGTTACCTTAGTCAGGGGGAGATGCCTCTTGATCTAAGATGAAGATCCAGTTTGCATTTGTGCATCAAGAAAACTGAGATGTCAAGGAGGATGGCTTGGCATTATTATTGAAGTTCCAGTTTGCATTTGTGCGTCAAGCAAACTGAGATGTCAAAGAGGATGGCTTGACATTATTAAAAATCCAGTTTTCATTTGTGCATCAAGCAAACTGAGGTGTCAAGGGGGTTGTCTTGACATTAGAGTATTGTTGCAAGTTGTGGGAAACTTGGCAATGCATACTTGAATGGTTCTTATTGGATGCTTAAGAATCATTGATGAGTCTGAGAGAATTTATTTTTCTCTGCAGATCAAAGTCATTATCTGTGAATTTGGTCTCTGGTTATAAAGCTGATATTGAGAAGTCTTGTCCTATCTAAAGTGGAGTGCATTCAAAGTGAAGATATTGTCTGACATGATGTTAGGACATTATTGTAGAACATGTTTGCATGTAACTGATTTCTTTAGACGGTTCCTCAAAAGAAGAAACAGTCAACAGTCTTGGCCGGTGAGTAGTTGGTGGAGTTATTGTTCTTTAGAATTGACCAACATTTATTTTGGTGGTTCGATACTTCCTAAGGAGATTACTCGGCTATATATAAGATTATTGTGACACGTCTTAGTCTCATTATACTTTCTTTTCAAGTGAGTGGTCGATGGCATTTTCAAGATCTGGATGAGTTACATCTGGATATGGAGTTGTCTGGGTTACTTTTGCCAAGTTTTGGCTAAAAAGGGGGAGAAGAATAGTGTTCTGTTTTGGGTGCATTCGTGCAGTGGCAATGCAAGAATGTTGGAGAAAGATGTTCTGTCATCTTAACTTTCGTATTTCTATTTCTTTGTGTCTTGTGATTTCTATTTCTGAGGGGGAGCAAAAGAGCTTTTTCTAAGGGAGAAGTTTTAGCCAAAATTTGTCAAAAGGGGGAGATTGAAAGCTCTCTTGGTTTGACTAAATTTTGGTAAAACTTATTATCAAAGAAGATGTTGAAACCTGAAGATCAAAACTGTAGAAGGAAACGATGTCATAGTAGATGTCCTAACATTTGGATACGACATCCTGAACAGATACAACATGTTTCTAATTACGTAACAAATCTGATAAAGAGTAGTTATGTGGATCAAGACAAAGATAGAAAGCCCAAGACAGAAGACTATATAAGGAGACTTAGACCTAGGGTTAAAATAACTTTTGTAACTTTGTATCACTTGTAACTTTGTAACCTAAATACTTTGTAAAATAAGGGTTTAGAGTTTGAGAGTCGTTGACTCTCTTAGGAGTTAGAAGTCTCCACTCTGCAGTATGGGATGCAAGGTGGAAGGCATAGGTACAAGGGGCATGACCAGAAGCCTTTAGGTAATGGTTTGTGTATTGTTCTTGGACGAAGCTTTGAAGCAAGTCCAAGATAACTTGTAGGTCAAGAAACCGTGATAGGTTCTGGAGATCAGCAGAAGACAGAGTCATCAAAGGTGGTGATGAAGGATGTGAGAAGGAGTCTCATATCAAAGGTTATAAATGAATAGAGTTTAGCCTTAGATAAATATGTTCATTGAAGGTAGTGATTAGGATAAAGTTGTAAACCGTGAGTTTAGCTTTAGGATAATACTACAAGATGTTCATTGTAGGTTTGTTAACACCGAACTGGGTCAACAATTTCTGTGTTGTTTATCATTTTGCTATTTTCAGTTCAGTCTTGATTAACATGTTGGATCAGATGTCGTGACATCTGTGAGTGTGCAGTTCTAATATTCAAGGTATCAGTCTGTTGTTGCGCCTCTGAGTTTAAAAGATTATGCAGCACAATGTCTTGACATGTTCTAGGACATCTGATGTCTGCATAGGCCAGAATTTCATAAACAAAACAGGGAAATCAGAGCAATCGTAGTTCCTCCTATTCTAAGGGAGGAAAAAGATGTTTGGTGTCTTGTTCAAAGCCCAAGAGTGACGCTAAAAGTTATTTAGAGAGAATTTGTCATCTCTAAAGAGTAATTGTTGATTTTTGTATGCCTTGATCAAAGCACAAGGTTGATGCTAAAAGGTTAATTAACTCGGCTAGGGAAGTCTTTATCCAAAATCTGGATAAGACTGACTCAACAAGAGAGTGTATATATTGGTGTCTTGTACAAAGCCTAAGATTGAGGCAAAAAAGAGACGGACTCTTTGGGGATATCATTATACAAAGCCTAAGAGGAGGCTGGGAGTTTAACTTTTATGGGGAAAATGTTCTATCTGTCTTGTACAAAGCCCAAGATTGAGGTTGTCAGGAATGTTGACTCCGTTGGGGAGGTCTGTATGTGTCTTGTACAAAGCCCAAGATTGAGGCTGAAACGAGTTTGACTCGGACTGGAGAGTATTATCTGTCTTGTATAAAGCCCAAGATTGAGGCTGACCTTACTGGGAAAATCACTTATACAAAGCCTAAGAGGAGGCTGAAATGAGTTTGACTCTTCCTGGGGAAAATTATTCCTCGAAGCCTAAAGGAAGGCTAAGAGGAAATGACTCGGCTTAGGGAAGATATTGGTCCCAAGCTTAAGAGGGGGAAATTTATGTCTTGTACAAAGCCCAAGATTGAGGCTAAAAGGGTTTGACTCAACAAGAGAGTGCTTTTATCTGTCCTGTACCAAGCCCAGGATTGAGGCTGAACAAGCTGGAGAAGTTATTCTACACAACTTGAGAGGAGGCTAGCTCCAGCTAGGGGTAATCTTTATACCAAGCCTTAAGACGAGGTTGGAAAAAGATTAACTCAACAAGAGAGTATTTTTATCTGTCTTGTACAAAGCCCAAGATTGAGGCTAAAAGGGTTTACTCAACAAGAGAGTGTTAAAAGTTGATTGACTCAACGAGAGAGTCTGAAAGTTGATTGACTCAACAAGAGAGTCTTTTATACTCAACAAGAGAGTGATTTATTGTCTCGTACGAAGCCCGAGATTGAGGCTACAAGGAGATTGACTCAACAAGAGAGTCTTGAAAAGTGATGGACTTAACAAGAGAGTCTGAAAAGGTTAGTTCCGTTGGGAAGAATCATTTGTACAAAGCCCAAGAGAAGGCTAACTTCGCTGAGGAAGGATCATTATACAATGCCTAAGAGGAGGCAAACTTTGCTGGGGATTACTGAGATCCCCAGGCAGGTCCAAGTGGGGAATCAACTCTTGCTGAGGATTACAGAAGAGTTGAGGTATCAGATGCCTTGAGGTTCTGATGTTGGTGGTGAACTGACCCTGGTTGGGGAACTCTCATGAGAGAGACTGGGTTTCTGCTGGAGATTGATCGAGAGTGACCGGGGTTTCTTCCTATGTTTAAAAGGAACTTAAGAATGTCTTTGAGGCTCAAGGGGATTAGACTGTCCAAGTCTACTGGTGGAATAGTTTTATCTTTTGTACGATGCCCAAGAGGAGGCACGAGCATTAAGGGATGAGAATCAACCCTAAAATGGCCGGAGTTTTGACACTGAAAAGACTGCTCTAGCAAATAATGACTAGGTTCTATCTTATACTTTTAAAAGGCCATCAGGGTGCTTGTATTAAGCCCAAGAGAAGGCATGAGAACTTCTAAGAAGCCAGAGGGTCCTTGTACAAAGCCCAAGAGGAGGCGGGGATGCTTTTAGGAAGCCTGTGGGTCCCAAACCAAGAGAAGTTCAAGAAATGCAATTCACCGAGAAGAGATCATTTCATGAAAGTTCGAGGTTTGAGGAAACTCAAGAGATGCCATTCACCGAGAAAAGATCATCCCTGGGGAGTAGAGTTTCTTTGATAATTTCTAAGGGTGACAGTTTGAGAAAGGTTCACGAGGAATACTGCATTTCTCTTTGTTCCATATTGTTTGACCCCAAGAGAAGGGAAGACTGTATCTGGTAATCTTATGGGGGATCTAGTTTTGTTTGTATTTAAGAGCGACCAACAGGGCTTTACCTAGTTCTAGACCTAGTTGCCGGGGAAAACTCTAAACAACGATACTAGTATATATACAGTTGATATATGACGAGTATTTAAAGAGGGTATGAAAGAAGACTAACCATGCACAACTTTCCACAATACAATTATATATATTTGACATGTATTTAAAAGAATGAAAAAAGACTAACCATGCGCCGCTTCTCACAATACAATAATATATATAAAAGTGGGTAAAAGAAAGCAGATAAAAACTTACAGGTGAGCAAGCTTCCATGCTGTTTGGTTAGTTGTTAAGAGAAATTAAAGAAAGTTTTGAACAATATATATATATTGATTCTAAATCACAAAGGGAATTGCTTTGAAACGATTGTTGGGGCTTATACTCAAGGAGAGGCCCAAGGTTTTAATAGTGATCGCACCGTTGTTTTGAAGATCGTATCAGGACTTATACAATGACAGAAGCCCAACAGAGTTTATTTACAAAAGGGCCGGGTCTTACAACTCCAGGAGAGGCCCAAAGATTATTTAAAGAAAAGAAATGGGACTTACAACACGAGGGTAAGCCCAGATGATTTTCTGTCTGAAAATGGCGATCGCGCCGAGATTTTTGAAAATACAGTGGGTCTTATACAATGATTGAGGCCCAAACTATTTTGGTTTCAAAGAGGGATTGGGTCTTACACTCTATTAGAGGCCCAAAAGTTTGAAGATGAACAAAGATGGGTCTTATAGCTCAAGGAGAAGCCCAATTGATTTTGTTAAAAAGGCGACGATCGCGCCGAACATTTGAAAATATACAGAGGGACTTATACAATGTGTGAGGCCCAAACTATTTATTTACAAAGGGGTGGGACTTACACTCTATCAAGAGGCCCAAAAGTTTGAAAGTTTAAAATCGGGAAGAAACCATAATTTTTGAATAAAATGGTATTTTTCAAAGGGTAATTTAAATAATAAATGATAAAATATCAATTATATTCAAAAACAAGTTGTACACTTTGGAAAATATTTTGGGAAATCAAGTTTAATCATATGAAAGCGTAAAATCCAATTGATTTTGAAAGATTAAAGTGAGAATTTCATTTAAAAAATGTTTAAAAATAATAAAAATGAAATTAATTACAAAATTTCTAAATATATTAAATAAATAATATAAATTGGATTTTTTTTGTGGAATAAAATATTTTAACATTTTTGTGATTTTTTTCAAAAAGAACCAATAAAAAATAATTAAAATTTGAGAGAGAAATTAATTTTTCAAATCATTAAAAATAATATGAAAAATATAAAAAAAAAACTGGAAAAATCATTAAAAAGGGGTCTGGGGCGAGGGGGAATATAAAAAAGTACCTTTCTTATAGTGCGGTGAGTATCGGGAATGGCTGTTACGCAATAAACTACCCTCGTCTGAGATTTCTTTGAAAGGACGCCACCTAGCACGGTTCCCGGCCCGCTGGTGTTCTCAGGAATCAATGATTTTGAGTGACAGGTACAAAAAATCATCCGTAGAAAACCTTTGGGGGGGGGGGGTAGAGCCTTGACTTCATGACACCGACCCTTTGACCCCATGTTTTTTCTATGTTTTTGTGTTCTGCATTCATGCATTCATCTAAAAAACATTAAAACAAAGAAAAAATCTTCTCTTCTAGTCTCTTTTTTTTTTCAAATTAAACTAAGACAATGATTGCAAATGTCAGAGAGGGTTAGCAAGGATGATCACTAACCCTGAGGCTTTCAGAGCCAAGTACGGAGGTCTGTTACCGCTGTTAAGAGTCCATGTGATTGAAGGAATCATGGATGCACTCATTCAGTTCTACGATCCGGTTTATCACTGTTTCACATTTCTGGATTACCAGCTCACACCAACGCTGGAGGAGTATTCTCACTTGACTGATCTACACATTATTGATCAAGCTCCATTTTCTGGACTGGAAGAAGTTCCAAAGGGTCAGACCATTGCAAGAGCAATTTATTTGGATGAGTCGGAAGTCAAGACTCACCTGACCACTAAGGGTGGCATCCAAGGTTTGCCAGCCCAGTTCTTGACAGAGAAAGCCCTGTACTTTGCCAGTATAGGGAACGTGACTGCTTTTGAAAGCATCTTTGTCTTGCTCACCTACGGGTTATTTTTGTTTCCCAACAACATTAACTTTGTAGATGTCAACGCCATTAAGGTTTTTCTCATTGGAAACCCTGTGCCAACTTTACTCGCGGATGCGTATCATTCTGTACACTTAGGAAATTTGTACAGCGGAGGAATAATCATGTGTTGTGTACCTCTGCTATACAAATGGTTTATCTCCCATTTGCCCAAGTCTACTGCTTTTTGGGACCGTAAGAGTGCCTTACGTTGGTCGCAGAAGATCGTGTCTCTTACTAACTCTGATATAGATTGGTGTAATAGGATTTATGACTGGATCAGGATCATTGATCATTGTGGAAACTTCCCCAACGTACCCCTCATAGGAACTAAAGGAGGAATCAACTACCATCCGGTATTGGTTCGTCGTCAATTTGGATACCCGATGAGGCATGTCCCACGTAATGCTCATCTGGAAGGTCTTTTCTTCAAAGAAGGAGAAAATGACAGAGCACTAAAGATGGAAATAGTGCACGCTTGGAAGCACGTTCATAAGAAAGGACGGGAGTCTCTGGGAAAACCGGACTGTGTCTCGGTGGAGCCTTATCTTCACTGGGTACAAACCAGAGCTCTCAAGCTAAAGATGCCATATCCTCGTCACGGAGTTCTTCCGCCAAAGGAATCTATCATGTACTTCATGATAGAAATTGAAAAGCTTCAAGTTACTCTTAACAAAGTTCAAAAGGAGAGAAGGTCTTGGAAGCACAAGTACCGCACCCTCAATGTAGAGTGTACCAAAATACAACAATTACTAAAAGATAAGGATGCTCTGATTGAGATTTTGGAGCAACATGTTGTGGATAATCAGGATGACCAAAGGAATTTGCTCGCTCCTTCCACTTGGCAAAGGAATGACAACCAAACAACGGCTCAAGGGCCCCGGTCCAAGAAAAGGAAAGCACCAGAATCAGCACTCGGTTTCTCCTCAAAGAGGGCTCAGGACCCCTTAGATTAGGTTTCTGCTTCTGCACCTTGTAATCTACTGTATTTCCATTTTCGCAATCCTTTGAATTCAATAAAATGGGGTTTCCCCACTGTTTGATATTTGCAATCTAATTGTCGCAGTTTATTTTGATTAAACCATAAACAATTAATATAATCATTGCATTCATCATTTTCCTGTCACGTATTCTTCTTACCTACGAATCTCACGTTTGTGTCTCGGTTCTAGAGTTAAACTGTCTCAATCGTACAATACTCGGGCCAATCGTCAGAAAAAGATGGATGATCTTGAGGAAGAGAACAAAGAGTTGAAAGAAGAGATCGACGCTCTGAGAGAGGATATGAGAAAGCTCTGTAACGACATGCAAGCCATGGCAGAAGCTCAGCTACAACGAACTATGATCTCAGAGATCACTTCAACGCCCATAGTGGAAAAGTCCGATCCTAGGTATCAAATGCTGAAAGATCGCCCTTGGGGAATGCCTGTTAACTATATCCCGGAAGGATATGTTCCGCCGATCACTGAAGATCAGGGAATCACAACAGAAGCCGCTGGGCCTGAAGGTTACAAACTTCAGGTATGAGAAGATGCCAGAGGCATACTGAGGACTCCTGAAGGTTACAAACTTTGGGAAACACCAAGATTTGCTGTTGTAGTCATGGTACCACCCCCTGTGGTGCACACTGTCTCGGAAGGACAGATTCCGTAGATACCTGCTGATAAAAAGGAAACTATGTTCGATAGAATGGATGAATTCCAGGAACAGTTCCTGGAAATGCAAAAGGAGCTGCAAGCCATTCGTGGTCAGGATCTATTTGGAAAGGACGCCGCAGACCTTTGTCTGGTCCCCAATGTGAAAGTTCCACACAAGTTCCAAGTGCCCGACTTTGAAAAATACAGGGGTAACTCATGCCCTCAAAGTCACCTGGTGATGTACGCTCGACGAATGTCAGCTCAGACAGAAAATCAAGACCTACTGATTCACTACTTTCAGGATAGTTTAACCGGTGCTGCATTAAAATGGTACATGGGTTTAAACCGTTCCACGATCAGTACTTTCAGAGATCTTGGCACTGCCTTCGTCCAACAGTACAAATACAACTTGGACATGGCACCTGACAGAGATCAACTCAGATCAATGTCACAAAAGGACAAGGAAACCTTTAAGGAGTACGCTCAAAGATGGCGCGAGATTGCCGCTCAAATGTGTCCACCTCTTGAGGAAAAAGAGATGACAAAGATCTTCTTAAAGACCTTAAGCTCATTTTACTACGACAGAATGGTTGCCAGTGCGCCCAGTGACTTCACTGAAATGGTCGGTATAGGAGTTCATCTTGAGGAAGCCGTCCGATGAGGACGTTTAGTAAAAGACACTGGATCATCTAGTAGTACAAAGCGATACAGTAGTGCTCTCCCTAATAAAAAAGAGCAGGATATTGGGAATATCTCTCTCGAAAAGAAAAGGCGACGTTATCAACCAGTAGCAGCTGTGACTCCTCCTATCAATCCTGCGCCTATTCCTACATATCAACCTCAGGTTGCGCAGAGCCAACCTAATCAGCAAAGGACACAATAGCCTCTTCAGCAGGCTCATCCTCAATACAATAACAATCGTACAACGCGGCCACCAGGATTTGATCCTATACCTGTATCGTACGCAGAATTATTTCCGTTACTACTGGCTAAGGGGCACATCCAGACTAAGTCTCCTCTTACAGTACCAGAAAACCCGCCCTTTTGGTTTAAGGTGGATCAGTGTGCCCTTACCATCAACGAGGACCAGGGCATAACATAGAGAACTATCTCAATTTCAAATATGACATGTAAAACTTGTTAGGACCGGGGTCTTATCTTTCAAAGATACGAATCCAAATGTCCTCACAAACCCGCTGCCTCAACATGAGAAAGTTATCGTCCACCTGATAGAAGGAGAGACCAACAATGTCTATCAAATTCATAATGTACTCTTGTTGAAGACCAATCTGGTCAAGATGCATTGTAGACAGAGTGGATATGGCCATGTGCCACCTCATAACTATCACCAGTGTGATATCTGCTCTAAAAGCAATCGAGGGTGTTCTGTGGTGCAAGCAGCTCTACAGGAACAGATGGATCTCGGATGGATCCAAGAGCACCGAGTTCGTGGAGTCAACATGGTCTATACGAATTCCAACGTCATTCAAAACCACGATATCCGTGCGATGAATGTTAACTTGGTGGCAATGCACTCAAGGCAAGGCCAGTATCATAATCTGCCACGACGTGATTACAGTTCTTGTCTGACTTGGTCGGTAAATAAACAGGGATGCTCTTTCGTACAAGAGGCCCTCTAGCGTCAGATGGATCTTGAATGGATCTAGGACTACCACGATAGGAATCCCTATCAGATCAACATGGTTCAGATCTTTGACATTTGCTTACTGAATACTAACCTGGTAGAGTTACATGTTGAGCAGGTCCGACTCGGGTTCCTGGTATCACATGACTATCAAAGTTGTACGGCGGGTTGCGAGAACGATCAAGGTTGTGCCCTTGTCCAGGAAGCACTTCAGGACTTGTTAAATCATTGGTGGATGCCAATCTATATGGATGAAGATACTCAGCAGATTAGTATCAATGACAAGAATCCAACTCGGCGTCAAAGTCAGGATGTCTGATTTGTAGAAACTAACCAAGTGAGGTTAAATTGCATTCAAAGCGGGCGTGGCCAGGTGCCACCACACAACTATGAACGTTGTGGAGTCTGTTCAGGAAGTAACCAAGGATGCTACCTTGTGCGAGCAGCTCTTCAGGATCAGGTGGATCTTGGAGAGATTCGCCCATATCCGGGTTCCAGACCAATCAATGGGTGCTGAATTACCTCGTCGACCAAATTGAGGACGTCGTAGTAGTCTCTGATTATCAGAGGGCTAGGGATGTTTTTGCCATCATTCCTCTACTTGACGAATCGAGAGTTCCTAACCAGGAACGGATCGAGATTGCTTACGATGGTCAGAAAAATCAGAAGGTTCCCATAGTCATCTATCTGCCGGGACCACTACCTATGAATCAACTAAGGTTATCCCTTACAAATACGGTGCAACAACAGTCGAGAATGGAAAGGAAATTCCATTACCCTCCGTCGTGAATATTGCAGACATCAGTCGAGTAACACGAAGCGGTCGAATCTTCAACAGAGGAGTTGGAGAACCTAACAAAGAAAAGGAACCTCAGACAGAAGTTCCTAATCCACCAGTCGGTCAATTTAGTGATCCCGACCTTTCAAATAATAACGATGAGTGCTCAAGCTCATCCAAAGGAGTGAATACAACATTGTTGATCAGCTGTTACAAACTCCTTCAAAGATCTCGATATTATCACTGTTACTCAGTTTAGAAGCACGTAATGAAGCTTTACAGAGAGTCTTGGAGCAATCCTTTGTGGAACAGGATGTAACAATCAGACATTTTGATAGCATTGTCTCTAACATCACTTCCTGTAATAATTTGGGATTTAGTGATGAGGAATTACCTGAAGAGGGTCGCCATCATAACATGGCGCTCAATATCACGGTCAGCTGCCAGGGCGATGCTTTAGCCAGCGTACTGGTAGACACAGGGTCAGCCCTGAATGTTATGCCGAAGTCTACTTTGATGCAATTATCATTCAAAGGCCCTTCGATGAGAACCAGCGAGGTCGTCGTCAAAGCATTTGACGGATCCAGAAAAACGGTTATCGGCGAAGTTGATCTTCCCATAACTATTGGTCCTCATACTTTCTAAGTCGCTTTCTAGGTCATGGACATCCGGGCAACGTACAGTTGTTTATTGGGAAGACCTTGGATATATTAGGCTAGGGCAGTCACCTCGAATCTCCACCAAAAGCTAAAGTTCGTACAGAATGGTCAACTCGTTACGGTCTGTGGAGAACAAGCCTTACTCGTAAGCAACTTATCATCATCTACTTGTGTAGAACCCGAGGAAGTTATTGGAACTCAGTTCCAAGCACTGTTGGTAAACAAGGACAATCATTCCAAAGAAGGAACTTCCATTTCCTCATACAAAGATGCTATCAAAGCGGTCGAGAGTACTAATACAAAAGGATTGGGACAGCTTGTCATTCCTACTGACAATAAAACAAAGAAGGGTCTTAGTTTTTCTGTAACCTGTACCCAGACAGCTGCCAGCGATGAAAGTCTTCATCCCATTCAAAAATTCTTCCACAGTGGAGGTTTCCTTCACCCAGTGTCTTAAGAAGTACACACTATCAATGAAGAGGATCCCTTTGACGCGGATCTGGAATGGAAGTCCTACCTCAACGAGGACGGTTATATGTCTCAGGAAGAGGTGCCTACGCCATTTTACTATCCCGCACAGAGTCCGAGATTTATACCAAGGTCAGACGTCGAAATGATATATGGAGATTTTGATCCGGAAGGATGCCGTGCTCCACCAAATTCATTAGAGGAAGACACTCCGATGAAGGACAATTTTGACTACACCTACTATGGCCCGATGGATGGTCTACCAATGTGCCAACCCTACCCAAGAAACTTGGGGCCAGAAAGTCAGTCGAACAATGAAAATCAGTTGAGCATTATCAAACAGAATACCTGTGTCCCCACCATGTCATGGGATCAACACTCAAGTCATTCAAAAACTACTCAACATGAAGATGAATTCGCAACGTTTGCAGGACTAGAATTCATCAACTATGCTTTTCCCGAGGTCAACATCATCGAGAGAGAGATAACTCCTCCAGTTCCATAGAAGTGTGGGACACCTTGGGACAACCGAGTGGAAAATACGACTATATGGTCAAATAGACCGCTCCTAAAAGCTCTCATATCAGGCTCGAAGACATCTAGCCAACTGGATGAGGAGATGAACCTGAGAGCACAAATACTCTGCAAAATGCAACAGAGGAATCCTCCTACGAAAATTCTGCCTGGGAGACAGATTCCAATGATCCTGCTCCGCCAGAAGTCAGCGTCATTTTTGAGGACCAACCAAGAAAGAAGGTACCAGACTTTGTGATTCACCGAGGAGTTCGCCGCCAATGGGTTGCTGTCGATGTTCCGAAGATGGTTCATAAGTCAAAGTAATTGTCGTCTTTAACCTTTCACCCTGCCCAGGTGAAACAAATGTTTTGATAGGGCTCGCTTTCTGTAAATGTCCCTCTTTGCTTTGCCCAAAGCGACAAAGTTTTGTTTTATAGGGCTGTAGTTTCAAGAGTTGACTTGTTCATTAATAAAATAACGTCGTTCTATAATTTCCGCATTAATTGCTATTTTCTCCTTTTGCTTTTCTTTGAAAACGGTAATCCTAAAAAACAAACTCAATAGTAAAAACAAACAAGCAGTAAAAGAAATACACTGCACACACTTGCATTTTCTCTATCTCTTCTAAACACAAATCATCACGTCATGCAGATTGCTTGTTTTAAACCCCGTTGAAACATATGATCTGATGCCTTCTCCCGGCTTTGAGTTCTCGGTATTTGGGGCTGAAGAAGAGGATGACGACGAAATTCCAGAAGAGATCTCCCGACTACTCAGACAAGAGGAAAGGTCCATTGAACTTCACAAAGAGCCGTTGGAAACGATCAATGTGGGTTCAGAAAAAGAGAAAAAAGAAATTAGGTTTAGGGCACTGCTCAGTTCAACTGCTAAAGAGAGTTTGACAAAGCTTCTCAAAGAGTGTCCCGATGTATTCGCTTGGTCCTATCAGGATATGCCAGGGTTGGATACCAGCATCGTGGAACATCATCTACCGTTAAGGTCGGAATGTCCGCCAGTAAAACAGAGGTTGAGACGGACTCACCCGGACATGGCCATCAAAATCAAAGAGGAGGTACAGAAACAGATTGACGTGGGTTTCCTCGCTACATTTGAATATCCTCAATGGTTAGCCAACATCGTACCCGTTCCCAAAAAGGACAAAAAAGTCAGAATGTCCGTCGACTATAGAGACCTGAACAAGGCTAGTCCAAAGGATGACTTTCCTTTACCACACATTGACATGCTGGTAGACAGTACAACAATGTTCAAAGTTTTCTCCTTCATGGATGGATTCTCGGGCTATAATCAAATAAAAATGGCGCCGAAAGACATGGAGAAAACTTCGTTCATTACCCCATGGGGTACCTTTTGTTACAAGGTAATGCCATTTGGTTTGAAGAACGTCGGGGTAACCTATCAAAGGGCCATGACTACTCTTTTTCATGACATGATACACAAAGAAATCGAGGAATATGTCGATGATATGATTGCAAAATCTAAGACAGCATAGGAGCATGTGACCCATCTGTCAAAGCTATTCGAGCGTTTGAGAAAGTACAAACTCCGCTTGAATCCCAACAAGTGCACCTTCGGTGTCCGTTCGGGGAAACTACTAGGGTTCATCGTCAGCCAGAAAGGAATTGAGGTTGATCCTGACAAGGTCAAGGCCATTCAAGAAATGCCTTCTCCGAAAACTTAAAAACAAGTCAGAGGATTCCTGAGACGTCTGAACTACATTTCCAGATTTATATTCCTCATGACCGTGACCTGTGCGCCAATTTTCAAATTACTGAAAAAGAACCAGGACTGTGTTTAGACAGAAGATTGCCAAACTGCCTTCAACAGTATCAAGGAATACCTGTTAAACCCTCCGATTCTATCACCTCCAGTTAAAGGAAGACCACTAATCATTTACCTCACGGTCCTAGAGGACTCAATGGAATGTGTACTTGGCCAACAAGATGAAACCAAGGGGAATGAGTCTGCCATTTACTATCTGAGCAAGAAATTCACCTACTGAGAAACTCGGTACACTATGCTCGAGAAAACTTGCTGCGCTTTAGCTTGGGCAGCCAAACGTCTGCGCCAGTACATGATTCGTCATACTACTTGGTTGGTCACCGAGATGGATCCAATTAAGTACGTATTTGAAAAGCCTGCTCTCACGGGAAGAATTTCCCGTTGGCAGATGTTACTATCAGAATATGACATGGAGTAACATGCTCAAAAAGCAGTTAAAGGAAGTGTTTTAGTCGATCATTTGGCTCATCAACCAACTGAGGATCAAGAATCTATCGGGTTTGACTTCCCAGACTAAGATGTCATGTATTTGAAAATGAAAGACTGCGATGAACCGCCACCCAATGAAGGGCCAGAACCAGGTTCCCAATGGGGACTTATCTTTGATGGAGCCGTCAATAGTTACGGAAACGGAATTGGGGCAATCATTGTTACCCCTCAGGGTACCCATATTCCTTTCACCGCCAGACTTACATTCAAGTGTACGAACAACGAGGCCGAATATGAAGCTTGTATTATGGGTCTCGAAGAAGCAATTGATTTAAGGATCAAAAACTTGGACGTATATGGTGACTCAGCCTTGGTTATCAATCAGATTAAAGGAGATTAGAACACCTACCAATCAGGACTGGTTCCTTACAAAGACTATGCGAGAAGGTTGTTACCCTTCTTCAACAGAGTCGAGTTTCATCATATCCCTCGTGAGGAGAATCACATGGCTGATGCATTAGCCACTCTCTCTTCCATGATTAGTGTAGGTCAATGGAATGACATACCTAAGGTTGACATAATGCGCCTTAAATAGCCCGCTTACATCTTCACGATTGAAACAGTCATAGACGACAAACCTTGGTATCATGATATCAAATGCTTCCTTCAGAAACAAGAATACCCACCTAGGGCACTAAGGAAGGATAGGAAAACCCTCAGAAGGCTGGCTGGCAGTTTCTTCCTGAGCGGGGATACTCTCAATAAGAGAAACTTCGACATGGTCTTGCTCCGATGCGTAGACAGACCAGAAGCAGACATGCTGATGAAAGAAATTCACGAAGGATCCTTTGGCACTCATGCCAATGGACATACAATGGCGAGAAAAATTCTGAGAGCAGGGTACTATTGGTTGACCATGGAATCCGACTGCTACAAGTACATGAGGAGGTGTCACAAGTGTCAGATATACTCCGACAAAATTCATGTACCACCAACACATCTCAAAGTTCTCTCTTCCCCATGGCCTTTTTCCATATGGGGAATCGACATGATTGGCTTGATTGAGCCTAAGGCTTCAAACGGACATCGGTTTATTCTGGTAGCCATGGATTACTTCACTAAGTGGGTCGAAGCAGCGTCGTACGCTAATGTAACCCGAAAAGTAGTGGTCCGATTTATCAAAAACAATATCATCTGCCGTTATGGTGTTCCGAGCCAGATCATTACAGATAATGGATCTAACTTGAACAATAAGAAGATGAAAGAGTTATGCATAGAGTTCAAGATCGAACACCATAACTCGTCTCCCTACTGACCCAAGATGAACGGAGCGGTAGAAGCGGCTAACAAGAACATCAAGAGGATCGTTCAAAAGATGGTTGTAACCTATAAGACTGGCACGAGATGCTACCTTTTGCTCTTCACGGTTACCGGACATCTGTCTGCACTTCAACAGGGGCAACCCCTTTCTCTCTAGTGTATGGCATGGAAGCAGTGCTCCCCATCGAAATAGAGATCCCATCAATCCGGGTATTGATGGAAGCTAAGCTTACAGAAGCTGAATGGTGTCAAAGTCGACACGACGAACTGAATCTGATCGAAGAAAAGAAAATCACAGTGCTATGCCACGGTCAGTTGTATCAACAAAGAATGAAGAAGGCATTCGACAAAAAGGTTCGACCTCGCATCTTCAGGAAAGGAGACCTTGTGCTCAAAAAGATATAATCATTCCTCACTGATTCTCGGGGCAAGTGGACTCTAAATTATGATGGCCCCTATGTGGTCACGAAAGCTTTCTCAGGCGGCACCTTGAGACTTGCAACCATGGACGGAGAAGAATTTTCCTACCCCACGAATGTTGATGTAGTCAAGAAATACTTCGCCTAAACTAAAAAAAAAGGTTTCGGTGGATTGAAAACCCGAAAGGGCGGTCCAGGAAAAAATTAGAGACAAAGTCAAAAAATCATCCCGATGGATTGGAAACATCACAGTACAATCCAGGCAAAAATTAGGGATAATGGCAAGTAACTATGTTCAACAGAGGCAAGCTCCTCAGCAGCAGTTACATCATCCGTCAGGAAAACTCCAGTCAAGGTCATCTTCGAAAGAAACTCAGGATGTCCTGAATTCAAAGTTGGTAGAAGGATAGTGGTCGTTATGTTTCAACGTAGCCCTTTTCCCTGTAAATTACCATTTTCTAACTTTGTATATACTCTTTGGAATCACGCGTTCAGCTGATCTCCATCCTATCAATAAAAGTTGAGCCCTTGTGCTTTTGTTTGCAATTCTTATTTGTTTTAGCCTTACAGAACGACATTTTAATATGATCAATGATTCTTGAAATGAAACAAAAATGAATTTACTTGTTAAAACTTTTTCTACTTTTAAAAATAAAGTCGGCAATTTCTTTTGACTGTTGAGCATCAGAAGAACATCGATCGCTTCTCCAAAGGTGTTTGAACCTCGAAGTGCAGAATCTAAGTACTCCTTCTAAACCAGCCCGCCTGAATGAAGGATCAACGGTGTCAGAGACCTTGTTTCACCCGACACGCCTTGGCCGAGTTCTCATCTCTTAAGCCCGATTAACGGTATTCCTCGCGGGGACTACCTTTCCTAAGCAAGGTGGAATTGCAATCTTGAACCAGCGGTACTTCTTCGCCCCGCGATGGTCGAGTATCCAGTCATGTTCATCTTTTAGTTTGTATGTCGCGTCAGTTTTGTCAGCATAAACATACGTACATCATGCATTTGATTTGCATTCACATTTCATATTGCATCTTTATCACTCCAGTCGGTCTAGTCTCGTAGTGATAACAGTCCTCTCAATCGAGTTGGCAGTTCTCGCCTTGTCAGGAAATGCTGCGTCTGAACAATCTCTTTCCTCAAGTTTATTTTTGGAATGAAGTTGGGCCTTGACCACTTTGATAATTTGAACCTCTGAAAGATCAGAGAAAACGTTCAACAAACATCACTCTTCGCCATTGAAGATGATATCCTTGCTTTCCCGGATTAAGGAAAATCCCTAGCGAAAGCCTCTTAATCAGAGATCCCGCAGTACAGCAGTTTTTCTCTGAAACACCACTGATGAAAAGGTCATCGGCACCTCAAAATTGGATCCCATCATATGGCATTTCTCCGAGAAGATACCGACAAAAGTATGATGTAATACCCAAGCAAGAACAGTCTCTCAAGAAACTCGTTTTCCCCAGTAGAGTCGGCAAATGGCGTCTCCAACACAGAAGTTTGTGTACCTCTACGATTCAGACGAATGGGTTCCCCAACAAGTCTGACATCAACAAATTTTCATCAAATGACATCTCCCCAGGAAAATTCGGCGAGAAGTTTGAGGAAACCCGCTATGAATAGCGTCCCTTTGTTAAGAAAGTTTATTGACAGAAGAAACTAAGACCAGTTCCTTGGTAGGAAACCAGGATTCAGGGGAAGTTTATTTCAGAAACTGAGACCAGTTCCTTGGTAGGAAACCAGGATCGAGGGGAAGTTTATTTCAGAAACTGAGACCAGTTCCTTGGTA
This sequence comes from Lathyrus tuberosus, assembly GCA_022829125.1. Classification (NCBI taxonomy): domain Eukaryota; kingdom Viridiplantae; phylum Streptophyta; class Magnoliopsida; order Fabales; family Fabaceae; genus Lathyrus; species Lathyrus tuberosus. The sequence goes on from JALAZF010000494.1 coordinate 171,695, forward strand.
GGAAACCAGGATCGAGGGGAAGTTTATTTCAGAAACTGAGACCAGATCCTTGGTAGGAAACCAGGATCGAGGGGAAGTTTATTTCAGAAACTAAGACCAGTTCCTTGGTAGGAAACCAGGATCGAAGGGAAGTTTATTTCAGAAACTGAGACCAGTTCCTTGGAAGGAAACCAGGATCGAGGGGAAGCTTATTTCAGAAACTGATACTAGTTCCTTGGTAGGAAACCAGGATCGAGGGGAGGTTTACCTTTTTCTAAGCATCATTGCTTAGCAAAAGAAGATGAATGCGTAAGCTACCATTCATAACCACCATCAAAATTTCGGGCATGCCGATATTTAATCCTCTTGCACCCTGAATGGCCGAATACCTTCACCATTCACACCTTCAGGTCCAAGAATATTAAATAGGGGCATCTGTCATACCCTAAATTATGACCACTAAGATTTCCCATCATTGTGAAAATCATCATCACAATATGAAGGAACCATTAGTCTCCCCAAAGATGGGTGAGCACCCACTACAATCAACTTTAGGGTTTCAATCCCTCTCAGAGTTCTTAGACAAAGGATCAATCAAGAAATGACATGATCTTCAACTTGTCTAACCTCTCAAGTATCTACAAGGGATCAAGAGGAATCCCACTTCAAGGATTAAGCACAAAGATGCTCCCTTCTAGGTGGATCACGCCTCAAGATCGCCAGTGTCACCAAATTAGGGTTTGGTTAACCAGGGCCTCCAGATGGGAATGTTCCTCTGGGCATGAGCCAATGCTTCAAGGCATAACCTAAAATACTCCATGGAACCTCATGGACCCAAGCATCAAGTCAATTTGACCTCAGGGGATGCATCCAGCAAAAATCAGGAATTAGGGTTTCTTGACCTAATTCACCCCTAAGTTGACTTTTGGGACAAATCATGAGTCAAGACCTCATGACATGATTTGAGGGTCTCTAACATGCTACATTGATACATTTGTAACAATGGATTAATCCAAGAAGCTTGAGCAACAAGTTTCACTTTCATCTGAACCACAGTTAGGGTTTCGAGGAAAAAAGTCAACTGTGCACAAAAGTCAACTTTGACTTTTTAAGATTTTTCACAAAAATGGATTTTTAACTCTAAAATGATGTTAATGAATGATTTGAATCATCATTCATCAATAAAAATCAACAAAAGTTGGATAACTTGTAAAAGGGGTAACCATAAAAACTTAGAAAATTTTCTAAGTTAAAAATAAAGTGGCAAGGGTAGCAACTTTGAAGGGTCATAACTCCTAAACCACAAAGCCATTCTTCTCCATCCAAAGCTTGATTTGTAGCTCTCATTACCCTCTACAAAAACTTCAACTAGACCTAAGTCCAATTCATTAAGGATTTTGAGTTATGGAGTGATCAAAGTGGCTGAAAAGTGAAAATGTCACTTTTTCCAACACTTAGTGAAATTTTCACTAAGTCCAAATCTGTCTTCACTTTTTTCCAAATTGTAGTAACATTTTTCACTTGGATCCAAAAAGTATCAAAACCAAATATGATCAAACAGTTGTTGTATCATATAAGGGCTTTCCAAAATGGCCAAGAACATCATCAAAATCAATTTGAGCCATGAGATATGACATTGGCAAGTTGCCTTGCTGAAAACTGTCAAGGCAAGACAAATTTTGCACTTTTGCTCGATTTGCCAAAATTGTGCAATTCCAAACAATCCTATCCACTTGGACACCTCTGAGGATCAAATCTAAAGGGGACAATCACTGAGCCAAGCCACCAAAGTATTTGGAACAAGAAATAGCATGCTAAACCTAGAATTGCCTAAAATAGGGACAAGCCTCCAATTTTGGATTGGAGCATTCAATGGAAGCACCAAGGTGGCATGGACTGAGCCATTTGCAACTGAATTCAGTCAAGACTTATCCAAGAGCAAGGGAACCAGCAGCCTGTGCCCTAACCTCTAGTCAATGGCTAGAGGAGACTTGGATTTTCATTGCTCAACATTGGCCAACCCTACTCAGCAGTTGCCATTCACTATTCCTTGCAAAACAAACTTGCTCTACTATAAATAGAGCTCAATTGTGATCAGTTTAAATACACCAAAGGCCTACAACACTTGCCTTTCTGAAAATCATCTTCTCCCTCTCAAAAATGCTTTTCTTAGCAAGTCACTATTAAATTTTTCAGTAGAGGGCAGTTCCACTCAAACCAATCACTCACACACCTCATAAACATCATATGTGAGCTGATCAAACACTAAACACACAACTGTAACACTGATTTCTCAGAATCACCAGCCAATTGCACAAGGTTTTAACCAAGTTGCAGTTGAGATGCCATGAAGTGATCCATCCATTTTCAATCAAGTCCACGCATTCAAACACACTCCATAGGGTGTAGGGAAGCTGTTCAGATCATCACAACTCATCAGTAACACCTCCAACTCAGAAATCAATTTGTTCTTGCTGTCACGGCCTAGAGGTAAGCCTAAACTTGGTCATCTCTCAATCTATGCATATTTCCTCGCATAATACTTTTGACAAATGTTCATAATCATGCATGGAGTGTTTCCCCTCAATTACTTGCTTTGTTTGAATCGTGTATCAAAAATCCCAGCCTTCATGCAGAATTTAGGGTTCTTGAGGATTTATCGTGATTTCTTGTTTTGTGCTTAATTTAAATGCAATTAATTGTCACAAACATGATCGTGAGGTTGAAACGAGTAGATTGATATGTGGATTGCATGATATAATCAAGTATTCAGTGAGATTGGATAAAAAATGCAAATCAGCCAAACACAGAGCACGCGCGTGTTCTTCAGCTGTTCTTGGCGCCCTTTTTCAAAATTTGAATATTTGAATTTTGTGATTTTTATTTAATTGATTCAGAAATTAATTTCTCTCTGAGTTTTAATGATTTTGAGTTGATTCTTTTTTCAATAATTCACAAAAATGTTAAAATATTTTATTTTCCCAAAAAATCCCAAAAATATTATTTATTTCATATAATTGATATTTTTGCAAATAATTAATATTTTAATTGTTTTTGACATTTAAAATCTTTTTTCCTTCTTGATTTTGCAAATTTTAAAGATTTCTAATCATTTTGTAGGGCAAAACTTGATTTATGAAGCATTCATCCAAGATCGCAATTTGTTTTTCACATGTTAAAACAATTTTGGTCATTTTAATTAAATTTTTATTTAATTAAAATACAATTTGAAAACAAATTAGGGTTTTTTATTAATTCAACCCTCATAAATCATTTTCAAACACTTTGGGCCTCTAATAGAGTGTAAGACCCAACCCCCTTGTACAAAACAATTTTGGGCCTCATTCATTGTATAAGTCTCTCTGTACATTTTCAAATAAATGGCGCGATCGTCGTCCATTTAAAATAACTCATCTGGGCATACCCTCGAGTAGTAAGACCCATTTCATTTCTTAAAACCTCTCTTGGGCCTCTAATAGAGTGTAAGACCCAATCCCCTTTTAACCAAAACCTTTTGGGCCTCATTCATTGTATAAGTCCCTCTGCGTTAAAAGAAAATCTCGGCGCGATCGCCATTTTCAAACTGAGAATCACCTGGGCCTACCCTCGAGTAGTAAGACCCATTATCTTTTTTAAACTCCTTGGGCCTCTAATAGAGTGTAAGACCCATCCCTTTTGTACAGAAAACAATTTTGGGCCTCAGTCACTTGTATAAGTCCCTTTGTACAAAAGAAATAGTGCAATCACTATCAAAACCTTGGGCCTCTCCTTGAGCTATAAGCCACAATTTTATTTTCAAAGCATTTTCTCCTTTGATTTTAAAATATACTGTTGTTTTCAATCTTTGTTGAACAACTAACCAAACAGCATGGAAGCTCTACAATCGAGTAAGTGGTTATATGCTTTCTTTATCCGCTTTCATATACATATAATTGTATTGTGGGGCTGTTTCACTATAAATCTTCTTTCGTAAACTCATATCGAATGTGTAATAATAGTATAGATATTTAGATTTTTCCTCGGCAACTACGTCTAGCACTAGGTAAAGCCCTGTTGGTCACTCTGAACTTACAGTCAAAACTAGATCCACATAGGATTACCAGACACAGTCTTCCCTCCACTTGGGGTTAAACAATATGGAGATGTGAAAGGAAGATTCTTTTTGAACCTTTTCTCAGACTATCACTCTTAGAAATAGACAATACTAGATCCCCAATAGGAGCACCAGGTACAGTCTTCTCTTCGGCTGTCCTCCTTAGGAATTATCAAGAAACTCTACCTCCCCAGAGATGAATGTCTTCTCCGTGAATGGCATCTCTTGAGTTTCTTCCAAATTCTCGAACTTTCTTGGCTTGATCTATTCTTGGTGAATAGCCTGTCTTGAATTTCTCAGGGTTTGGGGATCCACGGGCTTCATAAAAGCATCGGCCTCCTCTTGGGCATTGTACAAGGATCCACAGGCTTCCTAAAAGCATCCCTGCCTCCTCTTGGGCTTAGTACAGGACCCGTCGGCTTCTTAGAAGTATTCATAGCCTCCTTTTAGGCTTCATATAATGATTTCTTCCTCAGGAATGATAGCCTCCTCTTGGGCTTCGTACAAGGACCTATCGGCTTCTTAAAAGTTTCCAGCCTCCTCTTGGGCTTCGTACAAATTGTCCCGACGACCTCCTAGAGGTATAGGAACAGATATTAGTCATCTTCATAGAACATTCTTTCAAAGAGTCTAGATTTTTCTACCGTGAACGCACTACTACTGTTTCTTAAAGCATAGTACAAAAGATAAAACTCTAGACTCGGACAGTCTAAGACCCTTGAGTCCCAAAGACATCCTCAAGCCCCAGTAAACTTGAGCAGTCTCCAATAACCTCCGGATTCCCCATTTCCTTAAAGAAAAGGAAATAACCCCGATCCCTAGATCAAATCCATGAGTGCAACATTACTCATATAAGAACTGATTTTCTCTTAACCAACCAACTGGACCTGCACTCAACTGAAACAGTTACCTTAGCCTCCATCTTGGGCTTCGTACGAGATACAAAGGCTCCTTTTAGCCTCTCTCTCTCGGGCTTCGTATGAGACACATAAAAACTCCCTCTTGTTGAGCCAATAGCCTCCTCTTAGGCTTTGTATAAGAAAACCCAGGTTGAGTCAATCAACCTTTTAGCATCAAAGTTGTGCCTCGTTCACAGTACACAAACATCAACAACTCCTTTCATCTAATCGTTGTAAGCGGCAAGCCTCTGGATTATTTACATCCATGCCACTGTCCGTCTTTTAGCATGAGAAATTCCTAAGGAAATATGGCATTTCTCTACACTGAGTTAATGTCTTCTCCTTCAGGTTAAAACCCTCTATAAAGGAAATTATGGCATTACTAGGATCCGTGTATCCCAGTTAAAGTAATTCTCCTTTATAAACATTCACCCAACAGTTGTGACAAACAGACCCCTTTAGAGTGACAAATTCTCTCTAAAGACAATATCTTTTAGCTTCACATCTTGGGCTTTGAACAAGATACAAATAAACCCTTCAGCTTCATATCTTGGGTTTTGAACAAGATATAAATCACCTTTAGCTTCACGTCTTGGGCTTTGAACAAGACACCAAAACACCCATTTCCTCTCACAGAATAGGAGGAACTACGATCACTCTGATTTCTCTGTTTCGGTAAATGGGAATACGTAGCCATAAGATTGAAAGAAAAATATTAGCGAGCACATTAGTCAAAAACCCTAAATCCCACAATCTGGAGCAGTATCCTAACCCAAATCCCCATTCCTGGTGTTTTAAACAAAGAAGAAAAAGGCCCCACATCCACATAGCATCCGTAACCTAACAGACCGCTATTTAAACTCAGTATGCAAGCAGGGTTAATTGGAGACATCTATTTCCCTTCCTTAATCAGCTCACAATAGGATAAATAATGAATCGACCTGTAGTAAACCCCAAAGAGCAACAGTGCTTAAGAACCACGTCCAGATTCGCTCGCTACACTATAGAGGTACACAAACTTGTCTGTTGGAGACGTCGTTTGTTAACTCTACTGGGGAAAACGGGTCTCTTGAGAGACTATTTCCGCTTGGGGATATTACATCATACTTTTCCTTGAGATCTTCTCGGAGAAATGCCATGTGATGTAATCCAATTTTGAGGGGATTTCTCTGGGGATTTTCCTTAATTCGGGAAAGTAAAGATATCATCTTCGACGGCGAAGAGTGACGTTCGTCGAAAGTCTTCTTGTCTTTCAGACGTTTATGCTATTAAAGTTGTCAAGGGACCAGTGGCAATCCAGCAGTAATCTGGAGGAGAGATGGCTCATACGCCGCTCTTCCTGATGAGGAAAGAGCTGAAAACTCGATTGAGAGGACTTTTATCACTTGGGGATAAGACCGACCAGAGTGATAGTGATGCAATATGAATATGAATGTGAATCAATAATGCATGATGTATGTATGTTCATGCTGACAAAACTGACGCGACATACAGACTAGCGGATGAACACGACGGGATACTCGGCCGCTGCGGGGGATGAAAAGTATCACTGGTCCAAAATAGAAATTCTGCCTTGCTTAGGAGAGAAAGTTCATGTGGGGAACAACGTTGGGCGGGCTTAGGAGATAAGAACTCTTCCGGGGGTTTCAGACAAAATATTCACATCTGACACAACAAATCCTTCATTCAGGCGTACTGGTTTAGAAGGAGTACTTTGATTCCGCACTTTGAGGTTCGATTACTTCTGGAGAAGCAATCGATGTTCTTTCGATGTTCAACAGTCAAAATAAATTGTCATCTTTATTTTAAAAGCAGAAAACATTTGACAAGTAAATTCATTTTTGTTTTATTTCAAGAATCGTTAATCATATTAAAATGTCGTTTTGTAAAGCTAAAACAAATAAGAATTACAAACAAAAGCACTAGGGCTCAAATTTTATTGATAGGATGGAAATCAGCCAAACGCGTGATTCCATAGAGTATTTACAAAGTTAGAAAATGGTAATTTACAGGAAAAAGGGCTACATTGAAACTTAACGACCGCTATCCTTCTACCAACTTTGAATTCTGGACATCCTGAGCTTCCGTCGAAGATGACCTTGACTGGAGTTTTCCTGACTAATGGCATGGCTGCTGCTGAGGGACTTGCCCCTTTGTTGGACGTAGTTACTTGCCATGAATCCCTAACTTTTGCCTGGATTATACTTTGAGGTTTCCAATCCACCGGGATGATTTTTGATTATGTCTCTAATTTTTTCCTGGACCGCCCTTTCAGGTTTTAATCCACCGAGACGTTTTTTATTTATTTAGGCGAAGTATTTATTGACTACGTCAACATTTGTGTGGTAGGAAAATTCCTCTCCATCCATGGTTGTGTGTCTCAAGGCGCCACCTGAGAAAGCTTTCTTGACCACATAGGGGCCTCATAATTCGGAGTCCATTTGCCCGGGGAATTAGTGAGAAATGATTGTATCTTCTTGAGCATAAGGTCTCCTTTCCTGAAGACGCGAGGTCGGACCTTTTTATCAAACGCCTTCTTCATTCTTTACCGATACAACTGACCACGGCATAGAGCCATTATTCACTTTTCTTCGATCAGGTTCAGTTCCTCGTATCGACTTTGACACCATTCAACTTCTGTTAGCTTAACTTCCATTAATACCTGGATAGATGTGATCTCTACCTCTATGGGGAGCACGACTTCCATGCCATATACTAGAGAGAAAAGGGTTGCCCCTGTTGAAGTGTGGACAGATGTACGATAACCGTGAAGAGCAAAGGGTAACATTTCGTGCCAGTCTTTGTAGGTTACAACCATCTTTTGAACGATCTTCTTGATGTTCTTGTTAGATGCTTCTACCGCTCCGTTCATCTTGGGTTGGTAGGGAGATGAGTTATGGTGTTGAATCTTGAACTCAGCACATAACTCTTTCATCATCTTATTGTTCAAGTTAGATCCATTATCAATAATGATCTAGCTTGGAACACCATAACGGTAGATGAGATTGTTTTTGATAAATCGGACCATGACTTATCGGGTTACATTGGCGTACGATGTTGCTTTGACCCACTTGGCAAAGTAATCAATGGCCACTAGGATGAACTGATGTTCGTTTGAAGCCTTGGGTTCAATCATGCCAATCATGTCGATTCCCCATATGGAAAAAGGCCATGGGGAAGAGAGAACTTTGAGATGCGTTGGCGGTACATGGATTTTGTCTGAGTATATCTGACACTTGTGACATCTTCGCATGTACTTGTAGCAGTCGGATTCCATTGTCAACCAATAGTACCCTGCTCTTAGAATTTGTCTCGCCATTGTGTTTCCGTTGGCATGAGTGCCAAAGGATCCTTCGTGAATTTCCTTCATCAGTATGTTTGCTTCTAGTCTGTCTACACATCGAAGCAAGACCATGTCAAAATTTCTCTTAGAGAGTGTATCACCGCTCAGGAAGAAGCTGCCTGCTAGCCTTCTGAGGGTCTTTCTGTCTTTTCTTAATGCCCCGGGTGGGTACTCTTGTTTCTAAAGGAATCATTTGATATCATGATACCAAGGTCTGTCATCTATGACTGCTTCAATCGCAAAGATATAAGCGGGCCATTCAAGGCGCATTATGTCAATCTTAGGTATGTCATTCCATTGACCTACACTAATCATGGAAGAGAGAGTGGCCAATGCATTAGCCATGTGATTCTCTTCACGAGGGATATGGTGAAACTCGATTCTGTTGAAGTAGGGTAACAACCTTCTCGCGTAATCCTTGTAAGGAATCAGTCCTGATTGGTATGTGTTCCAATCTCCTTTGATCTGATTGATAACCAGGGCTGAGTCGCCATATACATGCAAGTTTTTTATCCTTAAGTCGATTTCTTCTTCGAGACCCATGATACAAGCTTTGTATTCAGCCTCGTTGTTTGTACACTTGAATGTCAGTCTGGCAGTGAAAGGAATATGGGTACCCTGAGATGTTATGATTATTGCCCCAATTCCGTTTCCGTAATGGTTGACAGCTCCGTCAAAGATTAGTCCCCATTGGGAAATGGTTATGTCCCTTCACTGGGTAGCGGCTCATCGCAGTCTTTCATTTTTAAATACATGACATCTTCGTCTGGGAAGTTAAATCTGACTGATTCCTGATCGTCAATCGGTTGATAAGCCAAATGATCGGCTAAAACACTTCCTTTGATGGCTTTCTGAGCATGGTACTCAATGTCGTATTCTGATAACAACATCTGCCAACGGGAAATCCTTCCTGTGAGAGCAGGTTTTTCAAAGACGTACTTGATTGGATCCATTTCGGAGATTAACTAAGTAGTGTGACGAATCATATACTGGCGAAGACGTTTGGCTGCCCAAGCCAGAGCGCAGCAAGTTTTCTCGAGCATAGTATACCGAGTTTCATAGTCGGTGAACTTTTTGCTCAAATAGTAAATGGCAGACTCTTTCCTTTTGGTTTCGTCTTGTTGGCCAAGTACACAACCCATTGAGTCTTCCAAGACTGTTAAATAGATGATCAGTGGTCTTCCTTCCACTGGAGGTGATAGAATCAGTGGGTTCAACAAGTATTACTTGATACTGTCAAAGGCGGTTTGACATTCTTCTGTCCAAATGCAGGCCTGATTCTTTTTGAGTAATTTGAAAATCGGTGCACATGTTGCAGTCATGAGGAATATAAATCTGGAAATGTAGTTCAAACGTCCCAGGAATCCTCTGACTTGTTTCTCAGTCTTTGGAGAAGGCATTTCTTGAATGGCCTTGACCTTGTCAGGATCAACCTCAATCCCTTTCTAGCTGACAATGAACCCTAAAAGTTTCCCTAAACGGACACCGAAGGTGCATTTATTGGGATTCAAATGGAGTTTGTACTTTCTTAACCGCTCGAATAGCTTTGACAGGTGGGTCACATGTTCCTCCTCTGTTTTAGATTTGGCAATCATATAATTGACATACACTTCTATTTCTCTATGTATCATGTCATGAAACAAAGTTGTCATGGCCCTTTGATAAGTTGCCTCGGCGTTCTTCAAACCGAATGGCATTACCTTGTAACAAAAGGTACCCATGGGGTGATGAATGAAGTTTTCTCCACGTCTTTCGGCGCCATTTTTATTTGATTATAGCATGAGAATCCATCCATGAAGGAGAAGACTTTGAACTTTGTTGTACTGTCTACCAGCATGTCAATGTGTGGTAGGGGAAAGTCGTCCTTTGGACTTGCTTTGTTCAGATCCCTGTAGTCCATGCACATTCTGACTTTTCCGTACTTTTTCGGAACTGGCACTATGTTAGCTAACCATTGAGGATATTCTGATATGGCGAGGAAACCCGCGTCAATCTGTTTCTGTACTTCCTCTTTGATTTTGATGGCCATGTCTAGATGAGCCTGTCTTAGTCTTTGTTTTACCGGCGGATATTCTGATCTCAATGGTAGATGATGTTCCACGATGCTGGTATGTAACCCTGGCATATCCTGATATGACCAAGTAAATACATCAGGAAACTCTTTGAAAAGTTGTATCAAACTTTCCATGACAGTTGGACTGAGCAGTGCTCCAATCTTGTCTTCTTTTCTCTCTTCTTCTGAACTCAAGTTGACCGTTTCCAACGGCTCTTTATGAGGTTAAATGGACCTTTCCTCTTGTCTGAGTAATCGGGAGATTTCTTCTGGAATTTCTTTGTCATTTTCTTCTTCAACCTCGAATACCGGGAATTCAAAGTTGGGAGAAGGCATTGGATCGTATGTTTCAATGGGGTTTAAAACAAGCAATCCGCATGACGTGATGATTTGTGTTTAGAAGAGATAGAGAGAAATGCAAGAGTGTGTGCAGTGTTTTTTTTGGAACAATGCTTGTTTTTATTATTTGAGTTGTTTTTTAGGATTACCATTTTCTGAAAAAGCGAAAAGAGAAAACAGCAATAAAATGCGGAAATTATAGAACGACGTTATTTTATTTATGATTTTGTCGATTCTTGAAACTACAGCCCTATATAACGCTTTGGGCAAAGCGAAGAGGTACATTTACAGAAATTGAGCCCTATCAAAACATCTGTTTCACTTGGGCAAGGTGAAAGGTTAAGATAAAGACAACAATTACTAAGACTTTGTAGCGAGCGATTTTGGACGCGGTTCTTAAGCGCTGGTCGCTCTCTTCGGTTGAGCTTAAACTACAGGTCGATTCATTTTTTATCCTATTAAAGCTGATGAAGGAAGGGAAATAGATGTCTCCAATTAACCCTGCTTTGCATACTGAGTTTAAACAGCGGTCTGTTAGGTTACGAATGCTATCAATGTGGGGGGGCCCTTGTACTGGTTATTTGTATTTTCGCCAATACTGGTTTTTATCTAGGCAGAAGTTTTCTGGCGGGGAACAAGGATTAGGATGTTAGGACTGATGCTTTTTGATAGATACATGAGAGTATGGGACTTTGAGTTTTTGTTTAGTGTGCTCGCTAAGATTTTTCTTTCAATCTTATGCCTACGTATTCCCGTTTACCGAAATAAGGAAATCAGAGCGTTTGTGTGGTGTGAACGAGGCACAACTTTGATGCTAAAAGGTTGATTGGATCAACCAGTGGTTTTCTTATACAAAGCCTAAGAGGAGGCTAATATGTGTCTCGTACAAAGCCCGAGAGAGAGGCTAAAAGGTTTTGACCCGACGATGGAGTCTTTTGGTATCTCGTATGAAGCTGGAGATGGAGGCTGTTGTTTGTTTGGCTCGATAAGAACCTTTTTGTATCTCGTATAAAGCCCGAGATGAAGGCGAAAGGGGTGATTGACTCAACGAGGGAGTCTCTTATGTGTCTCGTACAAAGCCCGAGAGAGAGGCTAAACGTTGTTTGACTCCGCTGGCGAGAATCATTGTACAAAGCCCAAGAGAGAGGCTAAGGTAACTGCTTAAGTGACAGGTCCAGTATACTGATTTTGAAAGAGAAAATCAGTTCTTATATGAGCAACACTGTACTCATGGATTTGATTCAAGGATCCGGGTTATTCCTGTTTTTTAAGGAAGCGGGAAATCCGAAGGGTATTGAGACTGTCCGAGTCAACGGGTTTCCTTCCTATTTAACGAAGGGGTTACTTGAGAATGTCTTTGAGACTCAAGGAGATTATACTGTCCAAGTCTAGAGTTTCATTTTTTGTACTATGCTTTGAGAAACAGTAGTAGACTCTACGAAAGGACTGCTTTATGGAGATGATTAAGTTCTGTTCCTATACCTTTAGGAGGTCGTCGGGACAATTTGTACGAAGCCCAAGAGGAGGCTGGAAACTTTTAAGAAGCCGATCGGTCCTTGTACGAAGCCCAAGAGAAGGCTATCATTCCCGGAGGAAGAGATCATTATACGAAGCCTAAGAGGAGGCTGTGAATACTTCTAAGAAGCCGACGAGTCCTTGTACTGAGCCCAAGAGGAGGCAGGGTTGCTTTTAGGAAGCCTGTGGGTCCTTGCACGATGCCCAAGAGAAGGTCGATGCTTTTAAGAAGCCCGTGGGTCCCCAAACCCCGAGAAATTCAAGGCAAGCTATTCACAAGGAATAGATCAAGTCAGGAAAGTTCGAGAATTTGGAAGAAACTCAAAGATGCCATTCACGGAGAATACATTCATCTTGGGGAGTAGAGTTTCTTGACAATTCCTAATGAGGACAGCCGAAGAGAAGACTGTATCTGGTGATCCTATTGGGGATCTAGTTGTCTATTTCTACGAATAAATGAAACGGCGTCACCTAGTTCTAGACGTAGTTGCCGGGGAAACTCGAAATATCTATACTATTATTACACAGTTGATATGAGTTGATGAAAGAAGATTTACAGCGAAATAGCCCCACAATACAGTTATATGTATATGAAAGCGGTAAATGAAAGCAATAACCACTTACTCGGTTGTAGAGCTTCCATGCTGTTTGGTTAGTTGTTCAACAAAGAAAGATTAAAAACAACAGTATATTTCAAAATCAAAGGAGAAAGTTGAAATTCTGGTATCAGACGTGTGATGTTAAGGTGTGATGTCACAACAACACACTCTGCATAATGGACAGCAATAACAGTAAAATAACACCAAGAATTATTGACCCAGTTCGGTTACAACCAACCTACTCTGGGGGCTACCAAGCCAGGGATGGAATTCACTACTTGTAGATATAATTTACAGACTCAACGACCCGTTGACAGTCTCCTAAACTTATACTCTACTAATGACTTCCTACCTAAGAAACCACTTAGGTATGAGAACACCACTCAATCCCTTACAAACACTCAAAGAAACCACTTTGAGTACCCTTGATCTTACTTCACAGTTTCGATCAATCTAAACAACTCTCTTTGCTTCACAGCTTTAGAGAGGACAGAAACTTAACACCTATTCAAACCCTAGAATAGTGTAAATACAAGCACTTTAAACAAACTCTAGACACTAAGCCTTCTGCTCTTGATCTTCTGAATGTTTTCTGTACTTTTTCCTTTGGTCTTGTACGCTTTATATAGCTCCTGAATTGGGCTTGGACTTGTCACAATATTTGATCAGATTTGTTAATTAAAACTGAATCTTCAAAACAGATTTTTTCCCCAAAATCTTTTTAAATCTTCAACCTTTTAATTCTCCAACAGATCTGCAATCAAATCTCCCATGTAACAGAAAATATCTATCCCAAGATATTCTCATCCAATGAGTTAACCACTATCCACAATTCCAGCTAATACGCGAGCCCTAATAACATATCCTGCTGTTATTAATTTTGCAAGTCTGATGTTACAACATCACCTGTGTGACATCAGACATCCATCTTCAGCATTTAACCACTTAACACAGCCCAGTGTTAAGACTTCAATGTTACAACATCAGCACCTTGACATCAACATTGAATAACCTTTGTTTTCCCAAAATTCCAGCCAATCTAGGAACTATCAATCTCCCCCTTTGGCTAATTTTGGCTAAAACACTCTCTGCACTCTGCAATCAACTTCTCCACTATGTACCATCAGAGATTTCAGCAGCGGAATAATCTTCAATTAATTTGAAATCTTCATCAGCAGCAGTTTGACAATCTTCATAATCTTCATCACTAGATCTGCTGCAGCACCATCTTCATTATTGACAGCAGCCAATTGGTGCTTCTCCTTGAAAACATGAACCAGCATCACAGCTGTTCAGTAGCTCATATTGTGCAGCAATTGTACTCCCCCTAGATGTCTGCTTGGCTGCACTCTTCACATGTCATGATATCTTCAATACTCCCCCTTAATAACTGCATCACCACTTTTCAACTAAACACCTTTTAGCATCTTAGCTTATATCTGCACCACACTGGCAGCATATGGCAATAATCCTCTTGACTATCTTGGCTATCTTCTCCCCCTTTTTAGCCATAATTAGGTAAACTTCTATAAGAAGCCCTATTAACTATAGTCAGTATACCCTAGCTCTCATTGTTAGCCTCTCAGTTAGTAAACAGGCAAACAAATCATAGAAGGAAACAGTGCATAAAACAGCACAATATTCAAGTTACAAAACCAAGCACATTAAGTGCTAAAACAAAGATAGAAATTAAAGCTAACACTATTATCTACAAACAGCAGATGGAAATCAGTCTTTATCCGAGCTGGTACTCTCAACATCCTCATCATCACGGTCAGAATTAGTGTCTTCCCTTATTTTCCTCTTTTTGGATTTCACATCCACTTTGCTCCATGGCTTGGTTGGACCAACAACAATGTTCTTCTTGCCTTCAGACTTCTTTGGAGAGGGATCAACGGACTTTCCTTTCCTTGTCTTCAGTCTCTTAGCAATACTTGGGACAGCTTTTCCAATGATTTCATCATCGGATAAGTCAACTACATTGATCACATCCTCATCCTTTTCTTCCCCAGCAGGTGAAGTTCCAACATCTTCCTTAACATTAGCTTCCTCCTGTACATCATCTTCTTCTATTCTTACTTCAGAATCTTCAACAACAGACATAGTAAGTCTATGAAGATTTGTAGCTGCACTTTGCATGTCGCTCTTTTCCCTTTCAGAATGTTCCGCAGGTATTTGTCTCAGTGGTCTAGATACACCTAAGCTTTTATCCACGTCTACCCTTTCCCCAACAGTTTGAGAAGTGGATAACCTAGGTGCTGTTTTCTTACTAAATAGCACACTCGTAACAAGCTTTTTCGTTTCATTGTCTCTAAAAATAGTCCCATCCCTTTTTGGAACAAGTTTGGAAGGTCTAGATTTACCTGATTTAGGAAGAATGGTTGAGAGTGGCTCAATGTCCATGGGATTGAATGCTGAACCTTCGTCAGGGGAAACCCTAGCTCTTTCTTTTGTGGAACTCTGACACTCAGATTTCTTGGATGGAGACGCCATGACTCTTTTCAGTGAGAGTTGATTCTTGAAGTCGAAGGAGTTGATTCGTAGCGAGAGCAGAGCTTTGAAGACGCGTGATGTTGTAGTACCGGGAAAGGGGGTTCTGAGGCTAGGAGCTTGATTTGGAGTGTTAATGACTTTTTCCCTCCATAAAAACTTTCCTTTTAAAACACTCACATCAGAACTTGTTAACTTTGAGTGACCTTTCAGCATCCTGATGTCATAGTCTGATGTTATAACATTAACTTGTACATCACTAGTTGAATCTCCTTCAAGAGAGGTCCACTGATAACAGTTGTCTTTGGTTCTGGCACCCTTCATAACAATCTGATTATGTTCATCAGAAACCACACACCCATCCTTAGTGTAGTTTACCCTGTAACCTTCATCACACAACTGGCTTATGCTGATCAAATTTGCACTTAAACCATTGACAAACATAACATTGTCAAGATCAGGTCTACCATCACCTTGCACTTTCCCAACTCCTGCAACAACACCTCTTCCTCCATTGCCAAATATGACTTCATGAGAGGGACAGGGTCTAAGATCATCAAACATGGATCTACATCCAGACATGTGCTTGGAACACCCACTATCAAAATACCATGTTCCTTCTTTAGCCTCTTTGACATCCAAGTGAGCCAATAAGCACTTCACCTTCTCCTTAGGTACCCATTGTTTAACAATTTTGGGCCTGTGCTCTCTCCATCTGTTTTGAGGCTGAGGGTATCCATGCAGCTTGTAGCAAGAGTACTGCATATGTCCAAATCTTCCACAATAATAGCATCTCACCCTTTCATCTCTGAATCTTCTACCATGTTGAGATTGCCTATGCTGCCATCCATGATGTGGTCTCCTCTTACCATAACTGCCCTGCCATCTATTCTGTTGATATCTTCTCCCATAAGTCGGCTGAGAATGTTGTTTCCTGGATTGTCTCCCATGATGGTGTGGCTTTCTTCTTCCATATATATAAGGAACATCATTGGTGTATCCATACCCATAACCATACCAGTTGTCCTGATGTTGAGACATCTGATGAGACATGTGCTGTTTGATCTTAGCAGCTTGCATGCTCTCATGGTATTATGGAGGCATATACTGACTAGCTCCCTGTGGCTGCTTTCTCTTCTGATAGGGACCAGTCTTCTTCTAAATCTTCTTAGGTTGGGAAACATCAGCTTTCTTAGGGGTAGGATCCTGCTTCTTTGGCTGATGTTGAGATGAAAGTTGTGACACTTCCTTCTTTGAACCTGAAGTGCTTCCTTCTGAAGTTCCCTTGTCCTCAGCCACATAACCTATCCCAGCTTTGTCTCCAGTAGCTTTTTCTGACTGAAGAATCTTGTCAAGTGTGTCTGTGCCACAGCTCAGCATCCTGACAGACTTGGTCATTTGATCAAGATGAGCTCTAACTAGCACCACTTCATTTTCAAGATCAGTCTTTTCATTTTCTAGTTGAGCAATTTGTTGCTTGTGGCACTTGTTTTCTTGACAAATCTCAGCACTTTTTAAACGCAGCTCTTGATAGGTGGAAGCCAACTCTTCATAAGTTACTTCTCCATCACTAGAATCATCATCAGATACCACAGCTCCTGTTAAAGCTCTCACATGCTTTACTGACTCGCCTTCACTCTCACTATCAGAGTCAGACCAGGAAACTGTCATGCCTTTCTTCTGCTTTTTCAAGAAGGTGGGACATTCTTTCTTGACATGTCCATACCCTTCACACTCAAAGCACTGCACTCCTTTATCTTGGGCAGTTTTCTCTTCATCCTTCTTGCTGATGTCAGAAGTCATGTTCTTGACATTAGGCCTGGAGTTATTATTCATTCTCTTGAACACTTTGGTGAACTGTCTTCCCAACATCACTATGGCCTGAGACAGATCCTCTTGGGATTCAGATTTCTTCCCTTTCTTCTCTTCACCATTTGTCACCAGGGCTATACTCTTTGGCTTCTTTTCTGGTTCTTCCTCATTAAACCCAAGCTCAAAGGTTTGAAGAGATCCAATGAGCTCATCTATTCTCATCTTGCTGATGTCTTGTGATTCTTCAATGGCAGTAACCTTCATCTTATACTTCTTAGGTAGGGACCTAAGGATCTTCCTCACGAGCTTTTCATCTGACATCTTCTCTCCAAGAGCACTAGATGCATTGGCCAGCTCTAGAATACTCATGTGGAAATCATGAATAGTCTCATCTTCCTTCATCTTCAGGCTTTCAAATTTTGATGTTAAAATCTGAAGTCTTGACATCTTGACTCTAGATGTTCCTTCATGAGTAGCCTGCAAGACGTCCCATGCTTCTTTAGCAACTTCACAGGTTTTGATTAACCTGAAGATGTTCTTATCCACTCCATTGAAGATAGCATTCAGAGCTTTGGAATTTCCAAGGGCAAGCTCATCTTCCTCCTTGGTCCACTCTTCTTCAGGCTTTGGCTTAGAGGTGCCTTCTTTATCTTTGCCAGGATCATCCTTCTCACACATAACAGGAGCTTTCCATTCTTTAATAACAGCCTTCCAAGCCCTACTGTCCAAGGATTTTAAGAAGGTGGTCATCCTTGGCTTCCAATAGTCATAATTGGATCCATCCAAAATAGGGGGTCTGTTGACGAATCCTCCAACTTCTTTGTCCATCTTATCACCAGAAAGTAACTTCCCTAGATCTCACCCAGAGACAGACAGGATGCCTGCTCTGATACCAATTGAAATTCTGGTATCAGACGTGTGATGTTAAGGTGTGATGTCACAACAACACACTCTGCATAATGGACAAGAATAACAGTAAAATAACACCAAGAATTGTTGACCCAGTTCGGTTACAACCAACCTACTCTGGGGGCTACCAAGCCAGGGATGGAATTCACTACTTGTAGATATAATTTACAGACTCAACGACCCGTTGACAATCTCCTAAACTTATACTCTACTAATGACTTCCTACCTAAGAAACCACTTAGGTATGAGAACACCACTCAATCCCTTACAAACACTCAAAGAAACCACTTTGAGTACCCTTGATCTTACTTCACAGTTTCGATAAATCTAAACAACTCTCTTTGCTTCACAGCTTTAGAGAAGACAGACACTTAACACCTATTCAAACCCTAGAATAGTGTAAATACAAGCACTTTAAACAAACTCTAGACACTAAGCCTTCTGCTCTTGATCTTCTGAAAGTTTTCTGTACTTTTTCCTTTGGTCTTGTGCGCTTTATATAGCTCCTGAATTGGGCTTGGACTTGTCACAATATTTGATCAGATTTGTTAATTAAAACTGAATCTTCAAAACAGATTTTATCCCCAAAATCTTTTTAAATCTTCAACCTTTTAATTCTCCAACAGATCTGCAATCAAATCTCCCATGTAACAGAAAATATCTATCCCAAGATATTCTCATCCAATGAGTTAACCACTCTCCACAATTCCAGCTAATACGCGAGCCCTAATAACATATCCTGCTGTTATTAATTCTGCAGGTCTGATGTTACAACATCACCTGTGTGACATTAAACATCCATCTTCAGCATTGAACCACTTAACACAGCCCAGTGTTAAGACTTCAATGTTACAACATCAGCACCTTGACATCAACATTGAATAACCTTTCTTTTACCAAAATTCCAGCCAATCTAGGAACTATCAATCTCCCCCTTTGGCTAATTTTGGCTAAAACAATCTCTGCACTCTGCAATCAACTTCTCCACTCTGTACCATCAGAGATTTCAGCAGCGGAATAATCTTCAATTAATTTGAAATCTTCATCAGCAGCAGTTTGACAATCTTCATAGTCTTCATCACTAGATCTGCTGCAGCACCATCTTCATTATTGACAGCAGCCAATTGGTGCTTCTCCTTGAAAACATGAACCAGCATCACAGCTGTTCAGTAGCTCATATTGTGCAGCAATTGTACTCCCCCTAGATGTCTGCTTGGCTGCACTCTTCACATGTCATGATATCTTCAATACTCCCCCTTAATAACTGCATCACCACTTTTCAACTAAACACCTTTTAGCATCTCAGCTTATATCTGCACCACACTGGCAGCATATGGCAATAATCCTCTTGACTATCTTGGCTATCTTCTCCCCCTTTTTAGCCATAATTAGGCAAACTTCTATAAGAAGCCCTATTAACTATAGTCAGTATACCCTAGCTCTCATTGTTAGCCTCTCAGTTAGTAAACAGGCAAACAAATCATAGAAGGAAACAGTGCATAAAACAGCACAATATTCAAGTTACAAAACCAAGCACATTAAGTGCTAAAACAAAGACAGAAATTAAAGCTAACACTATTATCTACAAACAGCAGATGGAAATCAGTCTTTATCCGAGCTGGTACTCTCAACATCCTCATCATCACGGTCAGAATTAGTGTCTTCCCTTATTTTCCTCTTTTTGGATTTCACATCCACTTTGCTCCATGGCTTGGTTGGACCAACAACAATGTTCTTCTTGCCTTCAGACTTCTTTGGAGAGGGATCAACGGACTTTCCTTTCCTTGTCTTCAGTCTCTTAGCAATACTTGGGACAGCTTTTCCAATGATTTCATCATCGGATAAGTCAACTACATTGATCACATCCTCATCCTTTTCTTCCCCAGCAGGTGAAGTTCCAACACCTTCCTTAACATTAGCTTCCTCCTGTACATCATCTTCTTCTATTCTTACTTCAGAATCTTCAACAACAGACATAGCAAGTCTATGAAGATTTGTAGCTGCACTTTGCATGTCGCTCTTTTCCCTTTCAGAATGTTCCGCAGGTATTTGTCTCAGTGGTCTAGATACACCTAAGCTTTTATCCACGTCTACCCTTTCCCCAACAGTTTGAGAAGTGGATAACCTAGGTGTTGTTTTATTACTAAATAGCACACTCGTAACAAGCTTTTTCGTTCATTGTCTCTAAAAATAGTCCCATTCCTTTTTGGAACAAGTTTCGAAGGTCTAGATTTACCTAATTTAGGAAGAATGGTTGAGAGTGGCTCAATGTCCATGGGATTGAATGCTGAACCTTCGTCAGGGGAAACCCTAGCTCTTTCTTTTGTGGAACTCTGACACTCAGATTTCTTGGATGGAGATGCCATGACTCTTTTCAGTGAGAGTTGATTCTTGAAGTCGAAGGAGTTGATTCGTAGCGAGAGCAGAGCTTTGAAGACGCGTGATGTTGTAGTACCGGGAAAGGGGGTTCTGAGGCTAGGAACTTGATTTGGAGTGTTAATGACTTTTTCCCTCCATAAAAACTTTCCTTTTAAAACACTCACATCAGAACTTGTTAACTTTGAGTGACCTTTCAGCATCCTGATGTCATAGTCTGATGTTATAACATTAACTTGTACATCACTAGTTGAATCTCCTTCAAGAGAGGTCCACTGATAACAGTTGTCTTTGGTTCTGGCACCCTTCATAACAATCTGATTATGTTCATCAGAAACCACACACCCATCCTTAGTGTAGTTTACCCTGTAACCTTCATCACACAACTGGCTTATGCTGATCAAATTTGCACTTAAACCATTGACAAACATAACATTGTCAAGATCAGGTCTACCATCACCTTGCACTTTCCCAACTCCTGCAACAACACCTCTTCCTCCATTGCCAAATATGACTTCATGAGAGGGACAGGGTCTAAGATCATCAAACATGGATCTACATCCAGACATGTGCTTGGAACACCCACTATCAAAATACCATGTTCCTTCTTTAGCCTCTTTGACATCCAAGTGAGCCAATAAGCACTTCACCTTCTCCTTAGGTACCCATTGTTTAACAATTTTGGGCCTGTGCTCTCTCCATCTGTTTTGAGGCTGAGGGTATCCATACAGCTTGTAGCAAGAGTACTGCATATGTCCAAATCTTCCACAATAATAGCATCTCACCCTTTCATCTCTGAATCTTCTGCCATGTTGAGATTGCCTATGCTGCCATCCATGATGTGGTCTCCTCTTACCATAACTGCCCTGTCATCTATTCTGTTGATATCTTCTCCCATAAGTCGGCTGAGAATGTTGTTTCCTGGATTGTCTCCCATGATGGTGTGGCTTTCTTCTTCCATATATATAAGGAACATCATTGGTGTATCCATACCCATAACCATACCAGTTGTCCTGATGTTGAGACATCTGATGAGACATGTGCTGTTTGATCTTAGCAGCTTGCATGCTCTCATGGTATTGTGGAGGCATATACTGACTAGCTCCCTGTGGCTGCTTTCTCTTCTGATAGGGACCAGTCTTCTTCTCAATCTTCTTAGGTTGGGAAACGTCAGCTTTCTTAGGGGTAGGATCCTGCTTCTTTGGCTGATGTTGAGATGAAAGTTGTGACACTTCCTTCTTTGAACCTGAAGTGCTTCCTTCTGAAGTTCCCTTGTCCTCAGCCACATAACCTATCCCAGCTTTGTCTCCAGCATCTTTTTCTAACTGAAGAATCTTGTCAAGTGTGTCTGTGCCACAGCTCAGCATCCTGACAGACTTGGTCATTTGATCAAGATGAGCTCTAACTAGCACCACTTCATTTTCAAGATCAGTCTTTTCATTTTCTAGCTGAGCAATCTGTTGCTTGTGGCACTTGTTTTCTTGACAAATCTCAGCACTTTTTAAACGCAGCTCTTGATAGGTGGAAGCCAACTCTTCATAAGTTACTTCTCCATCACTAGAATCATCATCAGATACCACAGCTCCTGTTAAAGCTCTCACATGCTTTGCTGACTCGCCTTCACTCTCACTATCAGAGTCAGACCAGGAAACTGTCATGCCTTTCTTCTGCTTTTTCAAGAAGGTGGGACATTCTTTCTTGACATGTCCATACCCTTCACACTCAAAGCACTGCACTCCTTTATCTTGGGCAGTTTTCTCTTCATCCTTCTTGCTGATGTCAGAAGTCATGTTCTTGACATTAGGCCTGGAGTTATTATTCATTCTCTTGAACACTTTGGTGAACTGTCTTCCCAACATCACTATGGCTTGAGACAGATCCTCTTGGGATTCAGATTTCTTCCCTTTCTTCTCTTCACCATTTGTCACCAGGGCTATACTCTTTGGCTTCTTTTCTGGTTCTTCCTCATTCAACCCAAGCTCAAAGGTTTGAAGAGATCCAATGAGCTCATCTATTCTCATCTTGCTGATGTCTTGTGATTCTTCAATGGCAGTAACCTTCATCTTATACTTCTTAGGTAGGGACCTAAGGATCTTCCTCACGAGCTTTTCATCTGACATCTTCTCTCCAAGAGCACTAGATGCATTGGCCAGCTCTAGAATACTCATGTGGAAATCATGAATAGTCTCATCTTCCTTTATCTTCAGGCTTTCAAATTTTGATGTTAAAATCTGAAGTCTTGACATCTTGACTCTAGATGTTCCTTCATGAGTAGCCTGCAAGACGTCCCATGCTTCTTTAGCAACTTCACAGGTATTGATTAACCTGAAGATGTTCTTATCCACTCCATTGAAGATAGCATTCAGAGCTTTGGAATTTCCAAGGGCAAGCTCATCTTCCTCCTTGGTCCACTCTTCTTCAGGCTTTGGCTTAGAGGTGCCTTCTTTATCTTTGCCAGGATCATCCTTCTCACACATAACAGGAGCTTTCCATTCTTTAATAACAGCCTTCCAAGCCCTACTGTCCAAGGATTTTAAGAAGGTGGTCATCCTTGGCTTCCAATAGTCATAATTGGATCCATCCAAAATAGGGGGTCTGTTGACGAATCCTCCAACTTCTTTGTCCATCTTATCACCAGAAAGTAACTTCCCTAGATCTCACCCAGAGACAGACAGGATGCCTGCTCTGATACCAATTGAAATTCTGGTATCAGACGTGTGATGTTAAGGTGTGATGTCACAACAACACACTCTGCATAATGGACAGCAATAACAGTAAAATAACACCAAGAATTGTTGACCCAGTTCGGTTACAACCAACCAACTCTGGGGGCTACCAAGCCAGGGATGGAATTCACTACTTGTAGATATAATTTACAGACTCAACGACCCGTTGACAATCTCCTAAACTTATACTCTACTAATGACTTCCTACCTAAGAAACCACTTAGGTATGAGAACACCACTCAATCCCTTACAAACACTCAAAGAAACCACTTTGAGTACCCTTGATCTTACTTCACAGTTTCGATCAATCTAAACAACTCTCTTTGCTTCACAGCTTTAGAGAGGACAGAAACTTAACACCTATTCAAACTCTAGAATAGTGTAAATACAAGCACTTTAAACAAACTCTAAACACTAAGCCTTCTGCTCTTGATCTTCTGAATGTTTTCTGTACTTTTTCCTTTGGTCTTGTGCGCTTTATATAGCTCCTGAATTGGGCTTGGACTTGTCACAATATTTGATCAGATTTGTTAATTAAAACTGAATCTTCAAAACAGATTTTATCCCCAAAATCTTTTTAAATCTTCAACCTTTTAATTCTCCAACAGATCTGCAATCAAATCTCCCATGTAACAGAAAATATCTATCCCAAGATATTCTCATCCAATGAGTTAACCACTCTCCACAATTCCAGCTAATACGCGAGCCCTAATAACATATCCTGCTGTTATTAATTCTGCAGGTCTGATGTTACAACATCACCTGTGTGACATCAGACATCCATCGTCAGCATTTAACCACTTAAGACAGCCCAGTGTTAAGACTTCAATGTTACAACATCAGCACCTTGACATCAACATTGAATAACCTTTCTTTTACCAAAATTCCAGCCAATCTAGGAACTATCAATCTCCCCCTTTGGCTAATTTTGGCTAAAACAATCTCTGCACTCTGCAATCAACTTCTCCACTCTGTACCATCAGAGATTTCAGCAGCGGAATAATCTTCAATTAATTTGAAATCTTCATCAGCAGCAGTTTGACAATCTTCATAGTCTTCATCACTAGATCTGCTGCAGCACCATCTTCATTATTGACAGCAGCCAATTGGTGCTTCTCCTTGAAAACATGAACCAGCATCACAGCTGTTCAGTAGCTCATATTGTGCAGCAATTGTACTCCCCCTAGATGTCTGCTTGGCTGCACTCTTCACATGTCATGATATCTTCAATACTCCCCCTTAATAACTGCATCACCACTTTTCAACTAAACACCTTTTAGCATCTCAGCTTATATCTGCACCACACTGGCAGCATATGGCAATAATCCTCTTGACTATCTTGGCTATCTTCTCCCCCTTTTTAGCCATAATTAGGCAAACTTCTATAAGAAGCCCTATTAACTATAGTCAGTATACCCTAGCTCTCATTGTTAGCCTCTCAGTTAGTAAACAGGCAAACAAATCATAGAAGGAAACAGTGCATAAAACAGCACAATATTCAAGTTACAAAACCAAGCACATTAAGTGCTAAAACAAAGACAGAAATTAAAGCTAACACTATTATCTACAAACAGCAGATGGAAATCAGTCTTTATCCGAGCTGGTACTCTCAACATCCTCATCATCACGGTCAGAATTAGTGTCTTCCCTTATTTTCCTCTTTTTGGATTTCACATCCACTTTGCTCCATGGCTTGGTTGGACCAACAACAATGTTCTTCTTGCCTTCAGACTTCTTTGGAGAGGGATCAACGGACTTTCCTTTCCTTGTCTTCAGTCTCTTAGCAATACTTGGGACAGCTTTTCCAATGATTTCATCATCGGATAAGTCAACTACATTGATCACATCCTCATCCTTTTCTTCCCCAGCAGGTGAAGTTCCAACACCTTCCTTAACATTAGCTTCCTCCTGTACATCATCTTCTTCTATTCTTACTTCAGAATCTTCAACAACAGACATAGCAAGTCTATGAAGATTTGTAGCTGCACTTTGCATGTCGCTCTTTTCCCTTTCAGAATGTTCCGCAGGTATTTGTCTCAGTGGTCTAGATACACCTAAGCTTTTATCCACGTCTACCCTTTCCCCAACAGTTTGAGAAGTGGATAACCTAGGTGTTGTTTTATTACTAAATAGCACACTCGTAACAAGCTTTTTCGTTCATTGTCTCTAAAAATAGTCCCATCCCTTTTTGGAACAAGTTTTGAAGGTCTAGATTTACCTAATTTAGGAAGAATGGTTGAGAGTGGCTCAATGTCCATGGGATTGAATGCTGAACCTTCGTCAGGGGAAACCCTAGCTCTTTCTTTTGTGGAACTCTGACACTCAGATTTCTTGGATGGAGATGCCATGACTCTTTTCAGTGAGAGTTGATTCTTGAAGTCGAAGGAGTTGATTCGTAGCGAGAGCAGAGCTTTGAAGACGCGTGATGTTGTAGTACCGGGAAAGGGGGTTCTGAGGCTAGGAGCTTGATTTGGAGTGTTAATGACTTTTTCCCTCCATAAAAACTTTCCTTTTAAAACACTCACATCAGAACTTGTTAACTTTGAGTGACCTTTCAGCATCCTGATGTCATAGTCTGATGTTATAACATTAACTTGTACATCACTAGTTGAATCTCCTTCAAGAGAGGTCCACTGATAACAGTTGTCTTTGGTTCTGGCACCCTTCATAACAATCTGATTATGTTCATCAGAAACCACACACCCATCCTTAGTGTAGTTTACCCTGTAACCTTCATCACACAACTGGCTTATGCTGATCAAATTTGCACTTAAACCATTGACAAACATAACATTGTCAAGATCAGGTCTACCATCACCTTGCACTTTCCCAACTCCTGCAACAACACCTCTTCCTCCATTGCCAAATATGACTTCATGAGAGGAACAGGGTCTAAGATCATCAAACATGGATCTACATCCAGACATGTGCTTGGAACACCCACTATCAAAATACCATGTTCCTTCTTTAGCCTCTTTGACATCCAAGTGAGCCAATAAGCACTTCACCTTCTCCTTAGGTACCCATTGTTTAACAATTTTGGGCCTGTGCTCTCTCCATCTGTTTTGAGGCTGAGGGTATCCATGCAGCTTGTAGCAAGAGTACTGCATATGTCCAAATCTTCCACAATAACAGCATCCCACCCTTTCATCTCTGAATCTTCTGCCATGTTGAGATTGCATATGCTGCCATCCATGATGTTGTCTCCTCTTACCATAACTGCCCTGTCATCTATTCTGTTGATATCTTCTCCCATAAGTCGGCTGAGAATGTTGTTTCCTGGATTGTCTCCCATGATGGTGTGGCTTTCTTCTTCCATATATATAAGGAACATCATTGGTGTATCCATACCCATAACCATACCAGTTGTCCTGATGTTGAGACATCTGATGAGACATGTGCTGTTTGATCTTAGCAGCTTGCATGCTCTCATGGTATTGTGGAGGCATATACTGACTAGCTCCCTGTGGCTGCTTTCTCTTCTGATAGGGACCAGTCTTCTTCTCAATCTTCTTAGGTTGGGAAACGTCAGCTTTCTTAGGGGTAGGATCCTGCTTCTTTGGCTGATGTTGAGATGAAAGTTGTGACACTTCCTTCTTTGAACCTGAAGTGCTTCCTTCTGAAGTTCCCTTGTCCTCAGCCACATAACCTATCCCAGCTTTGTCTCCAGCAGCTTTTTCTAACTGAAGAATCTTGTCAAGTGTGTCTGTGCCACAGCTCAGCATCCTGACAGACTTGGTCATTTGATCAAGATGAGCTCTAACTAGCACCACTTCATTTTCAAGATCAGTCTTTTCATTTTCTAGCTGAGCAATCTGTTGCTTGTGGCACTTGTTTTCTTGACAAATCTCAGCACTTTTTAAACGCAGCTCTTGATAGGTGGAAGCCAACTCTTCATAAGTTACTTCTCCATCACTAGAATCATCATCAGATACCACAGCTCCTGTTAAAGCTCTCACATGCTTTGCTGACTCGCCTTCACTCTCACTATCAGAGTCAGACCAGGAAACTGTCATGCCTTTCTTCTGCTTTTTCAAGAAGGTGGGACATTCTTTCTTGACATGTCCATACCCTTCACACTCAAAGCACTGCACTCCTTTATCTTGGGCAGTTTTCTCTTCATCCTTCTTGCTGATGTCAGAAGTCATGTTCTTGACATTAGGCCTGGAGTTATTATTCATTCTCTTGAACACTTTGGTGAACTGTCTTCCCAACATCACTATGGCCTGAGACAGATCCTCTTGGGATTCAGATTTCTTCCCTTTCTTCTCTTCACCATTTGTCACCAGGGCTATACTCTTTGGCTTCTTTTCTGGTTCTTCCTCATTCAACCCAAGCTCAAAGGTTTGAAGAGATCCAATGAGCTCATCTATTCTCATCTTGCTGATGTCTTGTGATTCTTCAATGGCAGTAACCTTCATCTTATACTTCTTAGGTAGGGACCTAAGGATCTTCCTCACGAGCTTTTCATCTGACATCTTCTCTCCAAGAGCACTAGATGCATTGGCCAGCTCTAGAATACTCATGTGGAAATCATGAATAGTCTCATCTTCCTTCATCTTCAGGCTTTCAAATTTTGATGTTAAAATCTGAAGTCTTGACATCTTGACTCTAGATGTTCCTTCATGAGTAGCCTGCAAGACGTCCCATGCTTCTTTAGCAACTTCATAGGTATTGATTAACCTGAAGATGTTCTTATCCACTCCATTGAAGATAGCATTCAGAGCTTTGGAATTTTCAAGGGCAAGCTCATCTTCCTCCTTGGTCCACTCTTCTTCAGGCTTTGGCTTAGAGGTGCCTTCTTTATCTTTGCCAGGATCATCCTTCTCACACATAACAGGAGCTTTCCATTCTTTAATAACAGCCTTCCAAGCCCTACTGTCCAAGGATTTTAAGAAGGTGGTCATCCTTGGCTTCCAATAGTCATAATTGGATCCATCCAAAATAGGGGGTCTGTTGACGAATCCTCCAACTTCTTTGTCCATCTTATCACCAGAAAGTAACTTCCCTAGATCTCACCCAGAGACAGACAGGATGCCTGCTCTGATACCAATTGAAATTCTGGTATCAGACGTGTGATGTTAAGGTGTGATGTCACAACAACACACTCTGCATAATGGACAGCAATAATAGTAAAATAACACCAAGAATTGTTAACCCAGTTCGGTTACAACCAACCAACTCTGGGGGCTACCAAGCCAGGGATGGAATTCACTACTTGTAGATATAATTTACAGACTCAACGACCCGTTGACAATCTCCTAAACTTATACTCTACTAATGACTTCCTACCTAAGAAACCACTTAGGTATGAGAACACCACTCAATCCCTTACAAACACTCAAAGAAACCACTTTGAGTACCCTTGATCTTACTTCACAGTTTCGATCAATCTAAACAACTCTCTTTGCTTCACAGCTTTAGAGAGGACAGAAACTTAACACCTATTCAAACTCTAGAATAGTGTAAATACAAGCACTTTAAACAAACTCTAGACACTAAGCCTTCTGCTCTTGATCTTCTGAATGTTTTCTGTACTTTTTCCTTTGGTCTTGTGCGCTTTATATAGCTCCTGAATTGGGCTTGGACTTGTCACAATATTTGATCAGATTTGTTAATTAAAACTGAATCTTCAAAACAGATTTTATCCCCAAAATCTTTTTAAATCTTCAACCTTTTAATTCTCCAACAGATCTGCAATCAAATCTCCCATGTAACAGAAAATATCTATCCCAAGATATTCTCATCCAATGAGTTAACCACTCTCCACAATTCCAGCTAATACGCGAGCCCTAATAACATATCCTGTTGTTATTAATTCTGCAGGTCTGATGTTACAACATCACCTGTGTGACATCAGACATCCATCTTCAGCATTTAACCACTTAACACAGCCCAGTGTTAAGACTTCAATGTTACAACATCAGCACCTTGACATCAACATTGAATAACCTTTGTTTTACCAAAATTCCAGCCAATCTAGGAACTATCAAAAGTGCTTTGAAAAAAGAAAGATTTGGGGCTTACAACTCAAGGAGAGGCCCAGGGTTTTATCAGTGAGCGCACTGTTGAAATTTGTACAGAGGGACTTATACAAGTGACTGAGGCCCAAAAAAGGTTTTCTGTACAAAGGGATGGGTCTTACACTCTCTCAAGAGGCCCAAAAAGTTTTAAAGAAAAAGAGTGGGGCTTATAACACGAGGGTAGGCCCAGATGATTTTTCGTTTAAAAATGGCGATCGCGCCGAGGTTTTCTTTTAACGCAGAGGGACTTATACAATAAGTGAGGCCTAAAATGTTTTGGTTAAAAGGGGGTTGGGTCTTACACTCTAATAGAGGCCCAACTTTTTTTTTTAAGAAAAGAAATGGGTCTTACTACTCGAGGGTAGGCCCATGGTTATTTTGAAAGGGCGACGATCACGCCATTTGTTTTTGACGGTCTCGGGACTTATACAATACACTGAGGCCCAAAATGTTTGGTAAAAAAAGGATTGGGTCTTACACTCTATTAGAGGCCCAAGTGTTTTTTAAGAAAAGAAATGGGTCTTACTACTCGAGGGTAGGCCCATGGTTATTTTGAAAGGGCGACGATCACGCCATTTGTTTTTTACGGTCTCGGGACTTATACAATACACTGAGGCCCAAAATGTTTGGTCAAAAAAGGATTGGGTCTTACACTCTATTAGAGGCCCAAGTGTTTTTTAAGAAAAGAAATGGGTCTTACTACTCGAGGGTAGGCCCATGGTTATTTTGAAAAGGCGACGATCGCGCCGTTTGTTTTTTTTTTTACGGTCTCGGGACTTATACAATAAGTGAGGCCCAAAATGTTTGGTAAAAAAAGGATTGGGTCTTACACTCTATTAGAGGCCCAAGTGTATTTGACAATGATTTGTTTGAGTGAAAAATCAAAGAAACCCTAATTTTATTCTTTAAAAGTAAATATTTAAAGAAAATCAATGAAAAATACCAAATAGGTTTGAATAAACCACTTGTGATTTTTTTTTAAGGTTTTAAATATGATATATAAATCACAAGAGATATTAAAACTCATTTGGCCTTGATTTGTCAAGATGAATATTCATTTTAAAATGCTTAAAAACAAATAAAAATGAATTTATTCACAAAAATACTAATTATATTAAATAAATAATATAAACTCAATTTTTTTTGTGGAATAAAATATTTCAATATTTTTGTGATTTTTTGCAAAAAGAACCAATAAAAAATAATTAAAATTGAAAGAGTTATTAATTTCCCAAATAATTAACAAAACATGAAAATAGTTGGAAAAATAGCAAAAAATGTGAAAAATCACAAAATGGCATGGGTGGGGTTTGAACCCACGACCTCAAGCATACAAGGCGCGCGCTTTATCACTGGGGTGGTGATACATCCATTGTTTGAAATGAAACAACAAATATACAAGGTATGACTTGGTTTTGGCTTGCCCAAGGCAAGTTTTGGCTCAAAAACGTGAAGGTCATAACTTTCTCAATTCTTAATGGTTTGAGACAAAATTTATATGTATCTGGGCCAGAATTTCACAAGGAATCCAATGGTGGTGGTGGTTTTTTCAGATCACACTCCCTCCTCAAAACCCGATAATGGTTTTGAAAATGACCTATAATTGCATTTTTTATGCTACATTTTGATACAGGCATGAATTACATGATCAATTGGCACAAACACAACACATATGACATATATAAGAGATGCATACTCAGTGGACTTCAAATGCACACATGTTTTGGTGAATGCAAGTTGAGAGGCTTACCCTTCTTTGGGATTTTGGAGTTTTCTCTGCAATCTACCAACCCTCTTGCTCCAGATATGATTTTATGCTTTGAACCACCTCAAATGATCCCTTGGATGCATTTAGGATGGTTGGAATCAGCTGGTACCTGCAAAAACCCAAACAGACCCTTTCTTGCAAAAGGGGTCAAAAGTGACCAAAATAGCAACTCTCTCAAATGGTTTTCCAGATGGGGGGAACCATTTGGGATAGTTCAAGGATGATATTTGGAGTGTGTTTGAGGTTTTATCTAGTTTGGAAAGTGACTGAATCAAGACATGGCTTGAAAAATGCAAAAAAAAAGCCTATTTTGAGGTTTTGAGAGGTGACTTTGTGATTTTGTGATTACAGGTCACTTGTGATAGTTTGCACAGCTTACATATAATATATATGAGGTGTGTGTGTGATTGATTGTGATGGAATTGCTCTCTAGCTCAAAAACTCAATGTTACTTTCTTTGGAAGGCAAATTTGAGGTGAAAGAAGAGGTTTTGTGGAAAGCATCTGTTTGATGGCTTTGGTGTACTCAAACTAAACACAATTGAGCTCTATTTATAGTAGAGCAAGTTTGTTTTGGGATCCACAGTGAATGGCAACTGCAGCAGGTGTTTGTTCAATGTTGGCCAATGGAAATCCAAGTCTCCTCTAGCCATTGACTAGAGGTTAGGGCACAGGGCTGTGGTTCCCTTGGTCTTGGATAAGTCTTCACTGATTTCAGATGAGAATGGCTCAGTCTATTCCACCTTGATGCTTCCATTGAATGCTCCAATCCAAATTTGAAGTCTTGTCCCTATTTTGGCCATTCTAGGTTCAACATGCTTTTTCTTATTCAAGGACTTTGGAGGCTTGGCTCAGTGATTGTCCCCTTTAGATTCAATCCTCAGATGTGTCTAAGTGGATAGGAGCATTTAAATTTGGCTGATTTTGGCAAATCGACCAAAAATGCAAATTCTGCCTTGCCTTGATAGATTTCAGCAAGGCAACTTTCCAATATCATATCTCATGACTCAAATGGAATTTGGCAATGTTCTTGGTCATTTTGGAAAGCCCTTACATGATACAACAACTGTTTGAACATGTTTGGTTTTGATCTCTTTTGAATCCAAGTGAAAAATCCCCCTGCATTTGGAAAAAAATGGAGACAGATTCTGACTTAGTGAAAATTTCACTAAGTGTTGGAAAAAGTGACATTTTCATTTTTCAGCCATTTTGATCACTCCCTAACTCAAAATCCTTAATGAATTGGACTTAGGTCTAGTTGAAGTTTTTGTAGAGGGTCATGAGGGCTACAAATCCATCTTTGAATGAGAAAAAATGGCCTTGTGGTTTAGGAGTTATGGTCCTCTAAAGTTGGTACCCTTGCCACTTTATTTTTAACTTAGAAAATTTTCTAAGTTTTTTATGGTTACCCCTTTTACAAGTTATCCAACTTTTCTTGATTTTTCTTGATGAATGATGATTCAAATCATACATAAACATCATTTTAGGGTTAAAAAACCATTTTGGTGAAAAATCTCAAAAAGTCAAAGTTGACTTTTGTGCACAGTTGACTTTTTATCAGATGAATTCCAAACTGTGCAATTCCTCAGGAAACCATGTCCTTGACCTAAATCAAACTTGATGGACATGTTCCAAGGGTGTCATAGGGTATATTGAGGCATGTCCTAGGGTTTGGGAGCATGTCCTGGTCAAAAGTCAAAGTTACAGTTGACTTTTTCCTTAAAATCCTAATTGTGGTGCAGATGAAATTGAGACTTGTTACTCAAGCTTCTTGGATTAATCCATTGTTCCAAATGGATCAATATAGTTCATTAGAGACCCTTAAACCCTCTATTGAGGTCTTGGCTCATGATTTGTCCCAAAAGTCAACTTAGGGGTGAATTAGGTCAAGAAACCCTAATTCCTGATTTTTGATGTATGCATCCCCTGAGGTAAAATTGACTTGATGATTGGGTCCATGAGGTTCCATGGAGTATATTAGGTTATGTTTTGGATCGTTGGATCATGCCCAGATGAAAATTTCCATCTGGGGGCCCTGGTCGACCAAACCCTAATTTGGTGACACTGTCGATCTTGAAGCTTGATCCACCTAGAAGGGAGCAACCTTGTGCTTAATCCTTGAAGTGGGAGTCCTCTTCATCCATTGTGAATGTTTGAGAGGTTAGACAAGTTGAAGATCATGTCATTCCTTGATTGATCCTTTGTCTAAGCACTCAGAGAGGGCTTGAAACCCTAATTTTGATTGTAGTAAATGCTCAACAACCCTTGAGGCATTGATGAGGCATGATGGTTCATCCATATTGTGATGATGATTTGCACAATGATGGGAAATCTTAGTGGTTAAAATTTGGGGTATGACAGATGCCCCTATTTAATCTTCTTGGACCCGAAGGTGTGAATGACGAAGGTATTCGGGCATTCGGGGTGCAAGAGGATTAAATATCGGAATACCCGAAATTTTGATGGTGGTTATGAATGGTAGCTTACGCATTCATCTTCTTTAGATAAGCAATGATTTTTAGAAAAGGTAAAACTTCCCCTCGATCCTGGTCTTCAGCCAAGGATCTGGTCTCAGTTTCTGAATTAAACTTCCCCTCGATCCTGGTTTCCTACCAAGGAACTGGTCTCAGTTTCTGAAATGAACTTCCCCTCGATCCCGGTTTCCTACCAAGGAACTGGTCTTAGTTTCTCTTGTTAACTTCCCCTCGATCCTGGTTTCCTACCAAGGAACTGGTCTCAGTTTCTGAAATGAACTTCCCCTCGATCCTGGTTTCCTACCAAGGAACTGGTTTCAGTTTCTGAAATGAACTTCCCCTCGATCCTGGTTTCCTACCAAGGAACTGGTCTTAGTTTCTTTTGTCAATAAACTTAATTGGCAAGGGACGCTATTCGTAGCGGTTTTCCTCAAACTTCTCGGGATCTTACATCATACTTTTCTCGGGATCTTCCCGGAGAAATGTCATATGATGGGGTCCAATTTTGAGGTGCCAATGACTTTTTCATCAGCAATCTTTTCGGAACGAAACTGGCGTGCTGCCGAATCTCTGATTACGAGGCTTTCTCTGTGGATTTTCCTTAATCCGAGAAAGCAAGGATATCATCTTCAATGGCGAAGAGTGATGTTTATTGAATGTTCTCTCTGGTTTTTCAGAGGTTCAAGTTATCAAAGTGGCCGAGGGCCAATTTCAATCCAGAAATAAACTGGAGGTGAGATTGTTCAGACACAGTATTTCCTGACGAGGCAAGGACTGATAACTTGATTGAGAGGACTCCTATCACTAAGGGACAAGACTGACTAGAGTGATGATGATGCAATATGAAATGTGAATGCAAATCAATAATGCATGATGTATGTATGTATGTGCTGACAAAACTGACGCGACATACAAACTGACGGGTGAACACGACTAGATACTCGGACATCGCGTGGCGTGTAGAGATATCGCTGGTTCAAGATAGCAATTCCACCTTGCTTAGGAGAGATAGTCCCTGTTGGGAGCTACCGTTGGTCGGGCTTAGGAGATAAGGACTCTGTCGAGGTGTGTCAGACAAAACAAGGTCTCTGACACAGTTGATCCCTTCATTAAGGCATACTGGCCTAGAAGGAGTACTTTGATTCTGCACTTTGAGGTTCAAACACCTTTGGAGACGCGATTGATGTTCTTTCGATGTTCAACAGTCAAAAGAATTGCCATCTTTTGTTAAAAAGCAGAAAAAGTTTTAACAAGAAAATTCATTTTTGTTTTATTTCAAGAATCGTTAATCATGTTAACAATGTTGTTCTGTAAAGCTAAAACAAATAAGAATTATAAACAAAAGCACAAGGGCTCAAATTTTATTGATAAGATGGAGATCAGCCAAACGCGTGATTCCAAAGAGTATATACAAAGTTTGAAAATGGTAATTTACAGGGAAAAGGGCAACGTTGAAACATAACGACCACTATCCTTCTACCAACTTTGAATTCTGGGCATCCTGAGCTTCCGTCGAAGATGACCTTGACCGGAGTTTTCATACAGATGATGTAACTGCTGCTGCTGAAGGACTTGCCTCTGTTGAACATAGTTACTTGCCATTATCCCTAATATTTGCCTGGATTGTACTTTGATGTTTCCAATCCACCGGGATGTTTTTTTTCATGTCTCTAATTTTTGCCTGGACCGCCCTTTCGGGTTTTCAATCCACCGAGACGTTTTTTTTCTTTTTTTTTTAAGCGAAGTATTTCTTGACTACATCAACATTCGTGGGGTAGGCAAATTCCTCTCCGTCCATGGTTGCAAGTCTCAACGCGCCGCCTGAGAAAGCTTTCGTGACCACATAGGGGCCATCATAATTTGGGGTCCATTTTCCCCGAGAATCAGTGAGAAAAGATTGTATCTTCTTGAGCACAAGGTCTCCTTTTCTGAAGATGCGAGGTCGGACCTTTTTGTCGAACGCCTTCTTTATTCTCTGTTGATACAACTGACCGTGGCATAGGGCCGTGATTCGCTTCTCTTCGATCAGATTCAGTTCGTCGTGTCGGCTTTGACACCATTCAGCTTCGGTGAGCTTAGCTTCCATCAATACTCAGATTGATGGGATCTCTACTTCTATGGGGAGCACTGCTTCCATGCCATATACTAGAGAAAAAAGGGGTAGCCCTGTTGAAGTGCGGATAGATGTGCGATAACCGTGAAGAGCAAAGGGTAGCATCTTGTGCCAGTCTTTGTAGGTTACAACCATCTTTTGAACGATCTTCTTGATGTTTTTATTAGCCGCTTCTACCGCTCCGTTCATCTTGGGTCGGTAGGGAGATGAGTTATGGTGTTCGATCTTGAACTCTGCACACAACTCTTTCATCATCTTATTGTTCAAGTTAGATCCATTATCAATAATGAACTCGCTTGGAACACCATAACGGCAGATGATATTGTTTTTGATAAATCGGACCACCACTTGTCGGGTTACATTACCGAATGGCGCTGCTTCGACCCACTTGGTGAAGTAATCAATGGCTACCAGGATGAACCGATGTCCGTTTGAAGCCTTAGGCTCAACCATGCCAATATGTCGATTCCCCATATGGAAAAAGTCCATGGGGAAGAAAGAACTTTGAGATGTGATGGCGGTACATGAATTTTTTCGGAGTATATCTGACACTTATGACACCTCCTCATTTACTTGTAGCAGTCGGATTCCATTATCAACCAATAGTACCCTGCTCTTAGGATTTTTCTCGCCATTGTGTGTCCATTGGCATTAGTGCCAAAGGATCCTTCATGAATTTATTTTATCAGCATGTCTGCTTCTGGTCTGTCGACGCATCGGAGCAAAACCATGTCAAAATTTCTCTTATAGAGAGTGTCATCGCTCAGGAAGAAGTTTCCAGCCAATCTTCTGAGGGTTTTTCTATCTTTTCTGAGTGCCCCAGGTGGGTACTCTTGTTTCTGAAGGAAGCATTTGATATCGTGATACCAAGGTCTGTTGTCTATGACTACTTCAATCGTAAAGATGTAAGCGGGCCATTCAAGGCGCATGATGTCGATCTTAGGTATGTCATTCCATTGACCTACACTAATCATGGAAGAGATAGTGGCTAATGCATCAGCCATGTGATTCTCATCACGAGGGATGTGATGAAACTCGACTCTGTTGAAGAAAGGTAGCAACCTTCTCGCGTAGTCTTTGTAAGGAATCAATCCTGATTGGTATGTGTTACAATCTCCTTTTATCTGATTGATAACCAAGGCTGAATCGCCGTATACGTCCAAGTTCTTGATCCTTAAATCAATCGTTTCTTCGAGACCCATGATACATGCTTCGTATTCGGCCTCGCTGTTCGTACATTTGAACGTAAGTCTGGCAGTGAAAGGAATGTGGGTACCCTGAGGGGTAACAATGATTGCCCCAATTCCATTTCCATAATGATTAACTACTCCGTCAAAGATCAGTCCCCACTGGGAATCTGGTTCTGGCCCTTCACTGGGTAGCAGTTCATCGCAATCTTTCATCTTTAGATACATGACATCTTCGTCTGGGAAGTCAAACCCGATTGATTCCTGATCGTCAATTGGATGATGAGCCAAATAATCGGCTAAAATACTTCCCTTAACGGCTTTCTGAGCGTGATACTCTATGTCATATTCTGATAACAACATCTGCCAACGGGCAATCCTTCCCGTAAGAGCAAGTTTTTCAAATACATACTTGATTGGATCCATTTCAGAGACCAACCAAGTAGTATGACGAATCATGTACTGGCGAAGACGTTTGGCTGCCCAAGCCAAAGCACAACAAGTTTTCTCGAGCATCGTGTACCGAGTTTCGCAGTCGGTGAATTTCTTGCTTAGATAGTAAATGGCAGACTCTTTCCGTTTGGTTTCGTCTTGTTGGCCAAGTACACATCCCATTGAGTCCTCTAGAACTGTGAGGTAAATGATCAGTGGCCTTCCTTCCACTGGAGGTGATAGAATCGGAGGATTTAACACATATTCCTTAATATTGTCAAAGGCGGTTTGGCAATCTTCTGTCCAAACGCAGTCCTGGTTCTTTTTGAGTAATTTGAAAATCGGCGCACAGGTCGCGGTCATAAGGAATATGAATCTGGAGATGTAGTTCAAACGTCCCAAGAATCCTCTGACTTGTTTTTCAGTTTTCGGAGAAGGCATTTCTTGAATGGCCTTGACCTTGTCAGGATCAATCTCAATTCCTTTCTGGCTGACGATGAACCCTAAGAGTTTCCCTGAACGGACACCGAAGGTGCACTTGTTGGGATTCAAGCGGAGCTTGAACTTTCTTAAACGTTCGAACAATTTTGACAGATGTTCAACGTGTTCACTCTCTGTTTTTGATTTTGAAACCATGTCATCGACATACACCTCGATTTCCTTATGTATCATGTCATGAAAAAAAGTAGTCATGGCCCTTTGATAGGTTGCCCCGGCGTTCTTCAAACCGAACGGCATTACCTTGTAACAAAAGGTGCCCCATGGAGTGATGAACGAAGTTTTCTCCATGTCTTTCAGCGCCATTTTAATCTGGTTATAGCCCGAGAATCCATCCATGAAGGAGAATACTTTGAACTTTGTTGTGCTGTCTACCAGCATGTCAATGTGTGGTAAAGGAAAGTCGTCCTTTGGACTTGCCTTGTTCAGATCCCTATAATCAACACACATTCTAACTTTTCTGTCCTTTTTGGGAACGGGTACGATGTTGGCTAACCATTGAGGATATTCAGATGTAGCGAGGAAACCCGCGTCAATCTGTTTCTGTACCTCCTCTTTGATTTTGAGGGCCATGTCCGGGTGAGTGCGTCTCAACCTTTGGTTTACTGGCGGACATTCTGATCTTAACGGTAAGTGATGTTCCACGATGCTGGTATCCAACCCTGGAATATCCTGATAGGACCAAGCGAATACATCGGGAAATTCTTTAAGAAGCTTTATCAAACCCTCTCTGGCAGTTGGACTGAGCAGTGCTCCGATCCTGATTTCTTTTCTCTCTTGCTCTGAACCCAAGTTTACCGTTTCCAACAGTTCTTTGTGAGGTTCAATGGACCTTTCCTCTTGTCTGAGTAATCGGGAGATCTCTTATGAAATTTTGTCGTCATTTTCTTCTTCAGCCTCGAATACCGGGAACTCAAAGTTGGGAGAAGGCATCGGATCGTATGTTTCAACGGGGTTTAAAACAAGCAATTTGCATGACGTGATAATTCGTGTTTAGAAGAGGAAATGCAAGTGTGTGCAGTGTATTTATTCTATCACTGCTTGTTTTTATTATTGAATTGTTTTTTAGGATTACCATTTTCTGAAAAAACGAAAAGAGAAAACAGTAATTAATGCGAAAATTACAGAACGACGTTATTTTATTAATGAACAAGTCGATCCTCGAAACTAAAGCCCTATAAAACAAAACTATGTCGCTTCGGGTAAAGTGAAGAGGGAAATTTACAGAAAGCGAGCCCTATCAAAACATCCGTTTATCCTGGGTAGGGTGAAAGGTTAAAAATGGCAATTACTTTGACTGATGAACGACCTTCAGAACCTCGACGGCAACCCATTGGCGGCGAACTCCTCGGTGAATCACAAAGTCTGGTACCTTCCTTGATTTGTCGTCAGAAATAACGCTGATTTCTGGTGGAGCAGGATCATTGGAATCTGTCTCCCAGGCAGAGTTGTCATAGGAGGATTCCTCTGTTGCATTTTGCATAGTATTTGTGCTCTCAGCTGTATCTCCCCATCCAGTTGGTTGGATGTCTTCGAACTTGATACGAGAGCTTTCGAGCGCAGTGTATTTGACCATATAGTCGTACTTTCTACTCGGTTGTCCCAAGGTGTCCCACACTTCTTTCGAATTGGATGAGTCATCCCTCTCGATGACGTTGACCTCAGGAAAAGCATAGTTGATGAATTCAAGTCCTGCAAATGTTGCAAATTCATCTTCATGTGGAGTAGTTTCTAAATGACCTGAGTGTTGATCCCATGACATGGTGGGGACACAGGTATTCTGTTCAATGACAGTCAGCTGATTTTCATTGTTCGGCTGACTTTCTTGCCCCAAGTTTCCTGGGTAAGGTTTCCACATTGGCAGACCAACCATTGGGCCATAGTAGTTGTAGTCAAAGTTGTCTTTCATCGGAGTGTCTTCCTCTAATGAATTTGGCGGAGCACGGCATCCCTCCGGATCACAATCCCCGTATATCATTTCGACATCTGATCGTGGTATAAATCTCGGACTTTCTGTAGGAAAGCTAAAAGGTATAGGCACCTCTTCCTGAGACATATAATCGTCTTCGTTAAGATAGGACTTCCATTCTTCATCCGTGTCAGAGGGATCTTCCTCATTGATAGCATGTACCGCTTGAGACACTGGGTGAAGGAAATCTCCACTGTGGAAGAAGTTTTGAAGGGGATGACGACTTTCGTCGTTGGCAGCCGTTGATGCGTTGTATTCGCAAGTGCACGAATCGCGTCAGAGTAATATAAAAAGTTATCGTATCCACAGGGACCAAATGTCGATCTAACGATTTCCGTTTGTTACAGTGCTTATCTAAGGCAGTTCAATTCAGGGTTTACTAATGCAGAGGAAAATAAATAAAAGTAAATGACGAGGTAATAAAATTCAGACAAAACAATAGGCTTGAATGTAATTCTCATAACCGATAATATTTCTATATTCATCAACAGAACTACTTACGGGCAATATCTTCTATTTTAAGAAAAGAATTCAATTTAACAGGAACTATCGCTTTCGCGTAGTCAGAACCAAGTTTACCCTCTAAACTAACCCCTTTATTGTCACTTATAAAAAGGCGCGCATTGCGTTAGAGTCATGGAAAACTTACTTTTAAGAAATGTAAATTCTAAACTAAACAGAAAAGTATTTTGACCTGAAATCTCTAAACTGAAGAGGTTCAAAATGAACCAGATTCTAATCCCACTAACGCGTCCGAAAATAGTTTTAAAATCTCTTTTCTAAAGTGTTAAAAATCCCTACTCAACTGAGCAAAGCGCTTTCGCTGTATTTGATCAGTTGAGAACTAAACAAGTTCACGAATGGTTGGACGGCTTTTGATCTTACCCAACATTGCTTTTAAGTACAGAAAACTTGTGTTAAAGGTTAAAACAGCCCTTAAGTATTTCTATCAACATATAGACGTATTACGGTGATTATGGTCTTTACATTCTTACCTATCTAAGACTTAGCCAGCCATGGTAGTTATAACAGTCATATTAATTCTTATCATGTATGGAATTAAGTCTTTTGAAAAGTAAAGTATTGAAAAGTAAGGCAAGACAATAAATAAACAAAATAAAGCAAGTGCGAGAAATAAATGGAAGTAAGTGCGATTAAAATAAAACCTGCTCCAAAGCGGAGTCTTTAAATCTGGTACATGGTGCGAAAAAGAAAATGCTGGCAGGATTACTTCTACCAAAATTGCTCCAACTTGATTACAGACACTCCAAGACTTGATTACAAACTCGATCACACACAATGCAACAACTCCTCGATGTGAGAAGATTACTGCTTTACAAGAGTGAAATTTATGCCTAGGATGAAGTAAACTAAGATTGGATGATCCTAAAGTTCGAATTCTACAAGTATTTATAGGCAAAGTTGGCGTGGTTTAAGGACAAAAACGACCTTGGTTTGAAAATGGGCGGGAACACAATTTTCCTGGTCGCGCCCGCGACATGACCATCGCGCCCGCGACAAGAAGAAAGTGGCAAAGGAGAGTGCTGATCATGGGAACATGGCAGTTGAGTTGAGGAGATCATGTGACACATCGTCGCCTACCCTGGGGCGTCCGCGACAAGAGAAGCGACAAGAGCAATTTGCTGCCAAACTAGAATTCTTGCTCCTTTTGCATCCTTTTCCGTCTGGGACCTCGATTTTATTGAAAACCTAAAAACAAAGGAAAACATAACAATAACAAAGCATAAAAATAGAAAAACAACTAATATGCATGTGAAATCAGAGTCAAAAATACAGTATAATTTAGTGTCATCAAATTCTCCCACACTTAGACCTTTGCTTGTCCTCAAGCAAAACATTTAAAGCTCAGAAGAAAAATCAGTGTCGATCGAGGATTTTGGACAAAAAGGGCTTCTAAGTCCGAGTCTGGATGCAGCGGTCGGTACTAACTGAGTGAACCAAGGGCATCGTGATGACACTAATCCCGAAAATACGGACATAAACTTCGCTACTATACTAATCTACCCATTATATCCCACAATACTTAGGCCTTCCTTTTCCATCTCTTTTGAGT
The DNA here is from genome assembly GCA_022829125.1 of Lathyrus tuberosus. NCBI lineage: Eukaryota > Viridiplantae > Streptophyta > Magnoliopsida > Fabales > Fabaceae > Lathyrus > Lathyrus tuberosus. The sequence goes on from JALAZF010000494.1 coordinate 213,365, forward strand.
CTTTTTCATTCAAGCGCAATCACATTAAGCCCGTTTTCCGTACATGCTTCATGGTAGAGTGACCTGTTAGTGATTCTGATCTTTTCATACCGGATTTCTGGCACAGGGAATTGTGTAAAATCCTTTTATTCTTCTCAAGTGCAGTTATGGGGGATCGGATTGTAATCCGCCCTACCGAGTTCAGTGCCAGATACCTCTGAACCAACTGAAATGAGCAAGTTAAACATCTTATATTTTTTTTCTCTTATTGTTTTTGTAGCAATTTTTTCTTTTTTTTTTTTCTTTTTCTTGCACTCAGATCAGTCACTTATATTCGTCGGTCTCCTACTTAGAACATGTTTAGGCCGGAGCTGATTGCTGAAATAAACTACTAAGGATGATTTTGAAATGAAATTAGGGCCATGGTACAAGGGGTTTCAGGTATGATTCTTATATTTACGAAGTTCATGGTGTAAGGACGATACTGATGTTTCAAAGGTTCTCCCAAGTCACCGCATCCTAACCCGAACCTGTCTTAAAGTCCAAAAAAATTTTCAGAACGACACTTTTTTCTAGAAAATTTTTTTACTAGGGCTAAAAATGTGGAAAAAATGAAGGTGAACAAAAAACATACTTATACTAGTGACTCTTCAAACACATGCATTTCCTAAAACAGAAACAAAAGTAAATAACTGAAGGGAAATAAAAATAAACTACTAAAATGACGGAAATAAATAAATGAAAATAAAGAACGATAAAATCTCCTCCCACACTTAAATCAAACATTGTCCCCAATGTTTCGAAGTAAGCTAAGGAGAAAGGAACCTGGCAAAATTAGTGAGGACCGCTGGTGCCCTCGCCGCCCTGTGCTGAACGCTCGGAACGACGGGATCTGCTACGGTGACGGTCTCGCTGGTCCATCCTAGCCATCAAGTCTATCTGAGCAGCTTTCACCTCACGAAGGTTACCTAAGATGGAACCCTGAGTGGCCTCCATAAGCTGAAAGTGCTGATGATTATACTGCTATTGACGGGACTGCTCATTGGTGATCGCAAGCAGAGTACGGGAGATGGTCTCGTAAGATTGGTCTGCTCTCTTCCGCGATTCCTGCATAAAGCTCATCTGGTCCGCCATCTGTTGCTGAATGGAAGAGAGTAGGTCTTCATGCCGTGCTTCTCTAGCCATATGGTCTCGCCACATCACCTCCGTAATATAAAATCCGGGAGCAGCTCCTGCAAAAGTGTTAGAAGCAGATGGTGCGGTGTGTGATTGTGTAGGACGAGGGGGGGACACATGCTCTCTATGGTCATACTCATCATCTGTGTCGGGCCCCTCGTTGTTATGCTCATTAGGAGGAATTGGACCTAGAAAAGGTGGTGCAGTAAGGTCATAGGTCCAGTTCCTCTCGAATCGTACATCTGTACGTCTACTGCATGGTATAACAATTGATTCGATGGCTACCCCGTGAATCATTAACTCAAAACCACCAGCCCTCCTCGATCGGCACAATTTCATGTCTTTCAGAAATTTTAAATTAATTGTGCGAGGGGGCAGTGGTTCCAAGGTAGCTATCTCATCATTTAAATTCAGTGCCCGAGCAATAGACGTAATCAATCCGCCAAAAACTATCGGTCCACCCTTATTTACCGTTAAGCACATGTGGGCGATCATAAATGGGACCGGATTGATTCTAATATTTGTGAGGCATCCTTGCAAGAACAAAAGTTCTTTGCTATTAACTTTGTTTTGATTCTCCCGGCCAAAAATAGAGCATGCCAAAAGATATCTGAAAATTCTTATGGCCGGGTTATGAATGGTCGAGGCGAGTAAACCCTTAAAGGAATCAGCAATAGTATCTGACAACCTGCGCCAGAAGGTGAATACCTCGACTGACCATTCAGCACTAGAAGGAGCCTCACAAACATCACCCTCCCCATGAGGGAATCCCAATAGACCTGCTAGTTCATCGGTACTGAACTCATACTCAACAGCAAACAGTCTAAAATGCACAGTACCGACTGTGCTAGCAGTGTCGGGACGGACGGTATAAACCAATGAACTCAAAAACTCAACCGTCATCCTCTCATAGGTGGGTTCTTTTGCGGTGAAAATAGTGCCTAAACCTACAGAGTCTAACAAATGAAAAATGCTATGATGAACCCCTAAAGCGTGCAAACAAGAATCGTTGACATACCTCGTCGAGAGAATTTCTCGATCCTGAAGCTTTTGAAGTTGTCTCCTCTGCCTATTCTCGGCTTGTCCTTCACGAAGAGTGATTCCGTTGAACTTCATTGATGAAGATGGTGAAGAGGGTGGAAAATGGGTATAATAAAGGTTGAATTTTTTTGGGTTTTTGTTGATGGAATTTGAAATGGAAGGGTAAAAGATGATGGTTGAATGTTAGAGATGTGAAATCAATGGGGATTTATAGGGAATTTTCGGAGGGAAAAAATGGGTTTGGAGAAGTTAGAGGTTCAAAAATGGTGAAAATGGAAGTTCTGCCCCGAATTTACAGGGACGTCGTCGCGGGCGCGACAAGGCTTATCCGCTGATGGGCCTTTGTCATTTTGAATGGGCCTTTGTGTCCTTCATTTGGCCTTGGGGGGCCTCTTTAGCATTCCATATGTCCTAAAAATGTAGTTTTGCACAAAATTTTCCACAAAGTATATATATTATTTTTTATAATAATTTTTTCTATATATTTTGTCAAAGAAAAATAAAATAAAATAAAAGAGAATATTAGCATATAAACATAAAAAACTCAAATCTCAATATAAATAGGAAATATATCAAATGCAAATAGTAGGAAATATGTCTGAGTGATACTGGAAGTAAATAAATGCATAAGAAATATAGTAAATAATACGAAAATGGAAATCAAGGTGTCTGGTCATCAGTCTGGTCATCTCCACGGAGTCTCGCTATCTCACGACGGAGCTCTGCCATGTCTTCATACAGCACATCGTACTCAGTAGCATGGGCAGCTCTGACACTTCCATCCCTAGGTGTAGGTCAGTAAGAGTCTGTCGGAGATCTGCTATCTCCTGGCGCATCATCGCCATCTGGGTCTGCATATCTGGAGTACCTAATGAATGATTATTTGACCATACCGTGGTCCTGTCAGCTGGTGGAGCTGGAATGTATTCTGGCTCTGGGCAGGGTCGTGGTGCGTCTACCGTCTCACCGTGTCCTTCTAAGGCATATGTCCAGTTTGCTGGGTCATGGACACTGGTCAAAACAGGATCTGGCAAAGTGAAATGATGTATGGTCTCACCGTCGATCAGGAGTCTGAACTGAGAGGGATTAAAGGAGTTCCTTCTCATCAGTCCCCGATCTAAGCAAAAATCAATATCCATGGTGGTATGGCTGCAGTAGGGAGTCAAATAAAATAGCTTTCGGCCAAGACCTAGAGCAGCAGCAATCTCAGTCACATTACCTCCTACGTGTATAGGTCCTCCTGCCCAGGTGGCAACACCACTAAAAGAGTACAGCATAAAATTACCACAAGCTAAACGACGCGACTGATTCGCACAAAACATGAAAAATATGTCCTCCTCAGTAACGTGGTCATCAGTATCTGCTCTCCCAAAGAATGTATGGGCAATGATCATCTGAAAGTATCGGAGAGCTGGGTTATGGATAACCTGTGAAATGTGAGTATCAGGGTCAGGGCCTCCACCTCCAGAGATGTCACTCCAAAATTTCTCCATGTCTCTATTCATGAAGTAACCCATGGGCAGCTCAGGGATAGCGCCAACTCTAGTCTCAAATCCAAGAAGATCACCGAACTCAGTATGGGTGAACGAATAATCTGTGCCAAATAACCTGAAGCTAGTGTGGCCATCTGGTCCCAAGTACGGATCATAGGAGAAAGAGCTGAGGAACTCCAGAGTGAGGTTCCTATAGGTGGGATGTAAATCATCAGCGTACTGGTCCCATTTGAGCTGGTGGGCCAAGTATCGGACACTGGGCTCTATGCCCAAGGCTTCCATGCAATCACTGTCTGGGTAGCGAGTGGGTGCCATGGGTCTGAGTGAAAGCATCGCATAACGCTCTCTCTGAGCGTCGTCTCTAAAGGTCACGTGCATGTCATCGACTGGTGGCATCCTGAAAGAAAAGGTTAGGAGAAACGAGTCCTGAAATCAAACACACCAAACAAGTTAGACATATATGTACAAACAAACAAATAATAGTAAATCAAAACAAACAGAAAGGAAATAAATACGAAAGAAAAGAACCATGGGTTGCCTCCCATGCAGCGCTTATTTAACGTCGTTAGCTCGACGAGTTCAAGTCATGTATCTGGTGCGAGGATAGGTGGGTCTGTTAACGTGAACCTGGAGTAGTATGCTAGAATGTCGCCTCCTTCATAATGCTTGAGCCTTTGTCCATTTACTACGAATGGACTGCAAGATTTGTTCTTAATTTCCACTGCCCCGGATTTTAGGACTTTGGAAACTTCGAACGGGCCTGTCCATCTAGATCGAAGCTTACCTGGAAAAAGTCTCAGCCTTGAATTGTATAGAAGAACAGGGTCACCTATGTTGAAGTCTTTCTTGATGATCTTCTTGTCATGCCATGCTTTGGTTCTCTCTTTATATATGATGGTATTCTCATAGGCTGATTGTCGGAGCTCTTCTAGCTTATGTATGTCTAAGATACGTTTCTCACCAGCTGCTAAGTAATCAAAATTTAAGGTTCTGATGGCCCAATATGCTTTGTGTTCCAATTCAAAGGGTAAGTGACATGATTTTCCGTAAACTAGTTGGTAAGGGGTTGTTCCAATGGGAGTCTTGTAGGCTGTCCTGTAGGCCCACAGTGCTTCTGAAAGCTTCTGTGACCAATCTTTTCTGGATATCGAGACAGTTTTTTCTAAGATATGCTTGATCTCTCTATTGGATACTTCTACTTGCCCACTAGTTTGCGGGTGGTAAGGTGTGGCTACTCTATGTTTAACTCCATACTTCCTCAATAGTTTGTCAAAAATCCTAGATATAAAATGTGATCCTCCATCACTTATGACTAGTCTGGGAACTCCGAATCTACGGAATATATTCTACTTGAACATCTTAATCACCACTCGAGTGTCGTTTGTGGGTGCAGCTATAGCTTCAATCCACTTAGACACGCAATCGACAGCGACTAAAATATATTTGTTCCCTAAGGATGATGGAAAAGGTCCCATAAAGTCGATTCCCCAAACATCAAAAAGTTCTACTTCTTGAATGTTTCTTAATGGCATTTCATTTCTCCTCGAGATGTTTCCGGAGCGTTGACACGGGTCACACTTGGTTATATATGTATGAACATCACGCCATATAGTTGGCCAATAAAGACCAGCTTGTAAGGTTTTAGCGTGAGTCTTAGATGTGCTTGCGTGTCCTCCGTAGGGTGCTGAGTGACAATGTTCTATGATATGGTGCACTTCTTCCTCTGGAACACACCGGCGAAAGATTCCGTCAGTGCCTCTCTTAAAGAGGAGTGGTTCATCCCAATAGAAATGTTTAACGTCATTGAAGAACTTCTTTTTCTGCTGATAACTGAGGTCAGGAGGTATTATATCTGCAGCAAGATAGTTAACAAAAGCTGCATACCAAGGTACATTATTTACCGCTAAGGATTTTTCAGAATCTTCTAGGATTTCTAAACTTACATCTCCAATGGAATCTAGCTTAGCGATTAACCTATCATAAGCAAAGTCATCATTTATGGGTACTACATCAGGTTTCAAGAACTCAAGCTTGGAAAGGTGATCGGCAACTACATTCTCGGTGCCTTTCTTATCTCTGATATCAAGGTCAAATTCTTGCAATAAAAGTATCCACCGGAGTAACCTAGGTTTAGCATCCTTTTTATTCAAAAGGTATCGGATGGCGGCATGATCAGTGTAAACAATTATTTTGGCTCCCACCAAATAGGATCTAAATTTGTCTATGGCAAAAACTACGGCTAGGAGTTCTTTTTCTATGGTTGCATAGTTTAGTTGAGCGGCATCTAGAGTTCTACTGGCGTAGTAAATCACATGTAACTTCTTATCAGATCTTTGCCCTAGCACTGCTCCTACAGCGTAATCACTAGCATCACACATGATTTCAAAAGGTTTTGTCCAATCTGGTGGTTGCATAATGGGTGCTGAAATTAAAGCTTGTTTTAAAAGGTTGAATGCTTTGTTGCATTTTTCATCAAAAATGAACTCGACATCTTTCATCAGAAGACCTGTCAAAGGTTTAGTGATCTTAGAGAAGTTTTTAATGAAACGCCGGTAAAATCCGGCATGTCCGAGAAAACTTCGAACTTCTCTAATTGTTTTGGGTGGTTTAAGATTCTCTATCACCTCGATCTTAGCTTTATCAACTTCAATGCCTTTTTCAGAAACGATATGTCCTAGAACTATACCTTCAGTGACCATGAAGTGACATTTCTCCCAATTTAATACTAGGTTCACTTCGACACATCTCTTCAAGATCTTTTCAAGGTTGACTAGACAGTTATTGAAATCAAATCCGCAGACTGAGAAATCGTCCATGAATACTTCCATAATTCCATCAAGATAATCAGCGAAGATTGACATCATGCAACGCTGAAAAGTTGCTGGGGCATTACAGAGTCCGAAAGGCATACGTCTATAGGCAAAAGTTCCATATGGGCATGTGAAGGTTGTTTTCTCTTGGTCATCAGGGTGTATAGGAATTTGGAAAAAACCTGAATATCCGTCGAGGTAACAGAAGTAGGAATATTTAGCTAGATGTTCCAACATCTGATCTATAAAAGGTAATGGGAAATGGTCTTTCCTAGTGGCTTTGTTTAATTTTCTGTAATCTATGCACATACGCCAACCTCCTTCTATCCGTTTTGTAACGTGCTCACCTTTTTCGTTTTGAACCACGGTGATGCCTCCTTTTTTAGGTACTACATGCACAGGGCTTACCCATTTACTGTCCGAGATCTGATATATTATCCCTGCTTCCAACAACTTAAGAACTTCCTTCTTAACTACCTCACTCATTATAGGGTTAATCCTTCTTTGGTGTTCTCTCGAAGGTTTAGTGTCTTCCTCAAGTGAAAACCGGTGCATGCACACGGATGGACTTATTCCTTTAAGATCTGAGATGTTGTACCCTAGTGCTGAGGGATATCTTCGTAAGACATCTAAGAGTTGGTTTGTTTCATTTTGGTTCAGAACGGCACTGACTATAACTGGTCTGTCCATTTCTTTGTCTAAAAACTCATATCTTAGATTCTTGGGTAATTCTTTTAATTCTAAGGTTGGTTTGCTGGGGCTTTGTATAGGATCTGGAGTTAAGGATAGACATTCAAAAAGGCTGTCATCTATGTAGGGTTCCATACTGTCATCATCTTTCTCAATGGGCGTTGAAGGTAGCTTTATTCTTTCTATTGGCTCTTCCTGGTTAAGTTCACGGACACATTCATCAATAACATCAACTGCATAACAAGCATCTCCTATTACTGGTGCCGCGAGAAACTTTGCTAGGACAAACTCTATTTTTTCGTTACCTACCTCAAAAGTCAATTTTCCTTTCTTGACATCTATTATGGCTCCTGCAGTTGATAGGAAGGGTCTACCTAGGAGGATTGGGATATCTTTATCTTCTCTGATGTCCATTACGACGAAGTCGGTGGGAATGAACAACTTGCCTATTCTAACTGGGATGTCTTCTAATACGCCTACAGGGTATTTTATAGATCTGTCAGCTAATTGGAGAGACATCTTAGTAGGTTGCAAATCTCCTAGTTTCAATCGTTCACAAACTGCAAGGGGCATTAGGCTTACACTGGCTCCTAAGTCCATAAAGGCTTTATCTATGACATGATTCCCCAAAATACAAGGTATGGAGAAATTCCCCGGATCTTTGTCTTTTTTGGCAAGTTTGTTCTCGGAAATGGAATTACACTCCACTGGTTTTGGATCGTCAAGTATACGTTTATTGGTGAGGATGTCCTTCAGGAATTTAGTATAAGATGGTATTTGGGTGATGGCTTCTGTAAAAGGAATCTCTACATGAAGTTTTTCTATAACTTTAACAAACTTTTGGAATTGGTCATTAATCTTAGTTTGTTTAAGTCTTTGTGGATAGGGAATTGGTGGTTTGTATGGCTGAGGGGGTGTTGAAGCTTTGTCTGTAACTTCTCCTTTATCTTTGTCTTTTGGTTTCTCAATCTCTACGGGCTCCTCACCTTCGGGGGTAGCATCTTCTTTGGAAACTTCGGAGTCACTCAATGTCGGGTTTTTAGGCCCTTCATAAGTGGTTCCACTTCGTAAGGTAACAGCGTTAGCTTGCCCTCGAGGGTTCTGTTGAGGTTGTCCGGGAAATTGTCCTCCAGGAGTAGTTTGGGGTGCTTGCTTTAAGGCTACCTGAGAGATCTGGGTTTCAAGCATTTTACTGTGGGTGTCCATTTGATCCATTTTGGTTCCTAGTTGGGTAAGCAGCTCATTCACATGAATATTCTGATTTAGGAACTCTTTGTTTTGCTGGGCTTGTGCTGTCATAAAATCATTTAGCACTTTTTCGATATTTGGCTTAGGTGGCACTGCTTGCATAGGTTGGTTTTGTCTAGGTGCTTGATTGTTGGTTGATCTCGGAGGTGCTTGGTTTTGGATAGGGTTATTGTTTTTGTAGGAAAACTTAGGGTGATTCCTCCATCCAGGGTTGTAAGTATTTGAGAACGGGTTTCCTTCGGCATAGTTGACTGGGTCTGGGTTAGTCTCGTTTAACAGATGGCAGTCAGCTGATTGATGACCTTTAGTACCACAAAGTTCGCAATCCGACACTACTGCTGCTGCAGCGGTTGGTTGTGCGTACATTTGATCGATCTTGAGGGCCATGGCATCCATTTTAGCTTGCATCATGTCTATAGAGCTTACCTCATGTTTACCTCCTTGGGCTTCTTTCTTTTCCACTGTTGCTCTTTTGTTTCCCCATTGATGATGGTTTTGAGCCATATCATCAATGAGACTACAAGCGTCAGGATAGGGTTTGTTCATCAGGGCACCGCCAGCGGCAGCGTCGATGGACATCTTTGTGTTATAGTGAAGTCCGTGGTAAAAGGTATGTATAATCAACCATTGCTCCAAACCGTGGTGTGGACAAGCCCTTAGAAGGTCTTTATACCTTTCCCAAGCTTCAAATAGTGATTCTCCTTGGTTTTGGGTAAATCTTGTTATTTGGTTTCGGAGAACGGTTGTTTTGCTTGGGGGAAAGTATCTAGCAAGGAACGTTCTCCTAAGGTCTTCCCATGTTGTTATAGAATTGGCTGGAAGGGAATCTAACCAAGTTAGGGCTTTGTCTCTAAGGGAAAAGGGAAATAGTATTAAACGAATCGCCTCAGGACTAGCACCATTGGTCTTAAAGGTGTTTGACAACTGGACAAAGGTTTTTAGATGTTGGTTTGGGTTTTCAGATGGTAGTCCTGCGAATTTGTTTTGTTGAACTAGTTGTAATAGGGACGGTTTTAGTTCAAAATTATTGGCAGGTATGGTAGGGTTACTATACTAGAGCTCGGTTCTTCGTCAGCAGGCTGAGCGAATTCCTTAAGGGGTATTTGGTTACGATATTCGGCCATAGCTTGCCTAATTCGACGAAGCCAAAGTCGTGCGCGAGCGTAACGTTCTGGTTCCACTAAAGGATCTATTACACTACTGGAGCTGCGAGATCTTCGCATCGACCAGTTCGTGCGGCCCTAGTCTAAACGGTGATAACAAACGAAATTCAAAATTTGGCGAAATTGGTCCCCGGAAATGGCGCCAAAAACTTGATGCGTTGTATTCGCAAGTGCACGAATCGCGTCAGAGTAATATAAAAAGTTATCGTATCCACAGGGACCAAATGTCGATCTAACGATTTCCGTTTGTTACAGTGCTTATCTAAGGCAGTTCAATCCAGGGTTTACTAATGCAGAGGAAAATAAATAAAAGTAAATGACGAGGTAATAAAATTCAGACAAAACAATAGGCTTGAATGTAATTCTCATAATCGTTAATATTTCTATATTCATCAACAGAACTACTTACGGGCAATATCTTCTATTTTAAGAAAAGAATTCAATTTAACAGGAACTGTCGCTTTCGCGTAGTCAGAACCAAGTTTACCCTCTAAACTAACCCCTTTATTGTCACTTATAAAAAGGCGCGCATTGCGTTAGAGTCATGGAAATCTTACTTTTAAGAAATGTAAATTCTAAACTAAACAGAAAAGTATTTTGACGTGAAATCTCTAAACTGAAGAGGTTCAAAATGAACCAGATTCTAATCCCACTAACGCGTCCGAAAATAGTTTTAAAATCTCTTTTCTAAAGTGTTAAAAATCCCTACTCAACTGAGCAAAGCGCTTTCGCTGTATTTGATCAGTTGAGAACTAAACAAGTTCACGAATGGTTGGACGGCTTTTGATCTTACCCAACATTGCTTTTAAGTACAGAAAACTTGTGTTAAAGGTTAAAACAACCCTTAAGTATTTCTATCAACATATAGACGTATTACGGTGATTATGGTCTTTACATTCTTACCTATCTAAGACTTAGCCAGCCATGGTAGTTATAACAGTCATATTAATTCTTATCATGTATGGAATTAAATCTTTTGAAAAGTAAAGTATTGAAAAGTAAGGCAAGACAATAAATAAACAAAATAAAGCAAGTGCGAGAAATAAATGGAAGTAAGTGCGATTAAAATAAAACCTGCTCCAAAGCGGAGTCTTTAAATCTGGTACAAGGTGCGGAAAAGAAAATGCTGGCAGGATTACTTCTACCAAAAGTGCTCCAACTTGATTACAGACACTCCAAGACTTGATTGCAAACTCGATCACACACAGTGCAATAACTCCTCGATGTGAGAAGATTACTGCTTTACAAGAGTGAAATTTATGCCTAGGATGAAGTAAACTAAGATTGGATGATCCTAAAGTTCGAGTTCTACAAGTATTTATAGGCAAAGTTGGCGTGGTGTAAGGAAAAAAACGACCTTGGTTTGAAAATGGGCGGGAACACAATTTTCCTGGTCGCGCCCGCGACAGGACCATCGCGCCCGCGACAAGAAGAAAGTGGCAAAGGATAGTGCTGATCGTGGGAACGTGGCAGTTGAGTTGAGGAGATCATGGGACACATCGTCGCCTACCATGGGGCGTCCGCGACAAGAGAAGCGACAAGAACAATTTGCTGCCAAACTAGAATTCTTGCTCCTTTTGCATCCTTTTCCGTCTGGGACCTCGATTTTATTGAAAACCTGAAAACAAAGGAAAACATAACAATAACAAAGCATAAAAATAGAAAAACAACTAATATGCATGTGAAATCAGAGTCGAAAATACAGTCTAATTTAGTGTCATCAACCGTCTGGGTACAGGTTGCAGAAAAACCAAGACCCTTCTTTGTTTTATTGTCAGTGGGAATGACAAGCTGTCCCCATCCGGTTGTATCGGTGCTCTCGACCGCTTTGATAGCATCTTTGTATGAGGAAATCGAGGTTCCTCCTTTGAAATGATTGTCCTTGCTCACCGACAATGCTTGGAACTGCGTTCCAATAACCTACTCAGGTTCTATACCAGTAGATGATGACAAGTTGCTTACGAGCAAGGCCTGTTCTCCACAGACTGTGACAAGTTGATCGTTCTTGATGAACTTTAGCTTTTGGTGGAGGGTCGAAGTGACCGCTCCAGCCTGATGTATCCAAGGTCTTCTTAATAAACAAATGTAAGTTGCCCGGATGTCCATGACCTGGAAAGTGACTTGGAACGTGTGAGGACCAATAGTTATGGGAAGATCAACTTTGCCGATAACTGTTTTTCTGGATCCGTCGAATGCTTTGACGACGACCTCGCTGATTCTCATCGGAAAGCCTTTGAATGATAATTGCATCAAAGTAGACTTCGGCATAACATTCAGGGCTGACCCTGTGTCTACCAGTATGCTAGCATCGTCCTGGCAGTTAACTGTAATGTTGAGCGCCATGTTATGACGGCGACCCTCTTCGGGTAATTCCTCATCACTAAATCCCAAATTATTGCAGGAAGTGATGTTAGAGACAATACTATCGAACTGTCTGATTGTTACATCCTGTTCCACAAAGGCTTGCTCCAAGACTTTCTGTAGAGCCTCCCTGTGAGCTTCTGAACTGAGTAACAATGATAATACCGAGATCTTTGAAGGAGTTTGTAACAGTTGATCAACAATGTTATATTCACTCCTTTGGATGAACTTCAGCATCTCATCATCATTTTTCGAAAGGTCGGGATTACTGGATTGACCGACTGATAGATCGGGAGCTTTTGTCTGAAGTTCCTTTTCCTTGTTAGGTTCTCCAACTCCTCGGTTGAAGATTCTACCACTCCGTGTTACTCGACTGATGTCTGCAATATTCACGAAGGAGGGTAATGGAATTTCCTTTCCATTCTCAATTGTTGTCACACCGTATTTGTAAGGGATAACCTTAGTTGATTCATACGGTAATGGTCCTGGCAGATAGATGACTATGGGAACCTTCTGATTTTTTTGACCATCGTAAGTAATCTCGATCCATTCCCGGTTGGGAACCTTAGATTCGTCAAGTAGAGGGATAATGGCAAAAACATCCCTGGTCCTATGATGACCAGAGATTGTGACAACATCCTCAACTTGATCGGCAAGGTAGTTCGGCGTCCAGTTGATGGGTTTGGAACCCGGATATGGATGAATCTCTCCACGATCCACCTAACCCTGAAGAGCTGCTCTCACAAGGTAACACCCTTGGTTACTTTCCGAACAGACGCTACAACGGTCGTAATTGTGTGGTGGCACCTGGCCACACCCACTTTGAATACAATGTAACCTCACTAGGTTACCTTCCACTGATCGGACATCTTGACTTTGACGCCGAGTAGGATTCCTGTTACTGATACTAATTTGCTGAGTATCTTCATCCATGTAGATTGGCATCCACCAATGATTTAATAAGTGCTGAAGTGCCTCCTGGACAAGGGTACAACCCTGATCATTTTCGCAACCCGCCTTACAGCTGTGATAATTATGTGATACCAGAAATCCAAGTTGGACTTGTTCAGCATGTAACTCTACTAAGTTGGTATTCATCACGCGAATATCAAAGATCTGAACCATGTTGATCTGATAGGGATTCCTATCATGGTAGTCTTGGATCCATCCAAGATTCATCTGACATTGGAGGGCCTCTTGTATGAAAGAGCATCCCTGTTTGTTTACCGATCAACTCAGACAAGACCTGTAATCGTGCCGCGGCAGATTATGATACTGGCTTTGCCTTGAGTGCATTGCCACCAAGTTGACATTCATCGCATGGATGTCGTGGTTTTGAATGACGTTAGAATTCGTGTAAACCATGTTAACTCAACGAACTCGGTGCTCTTGGATCCATCCGAGATCCATTTGTTCCTGTAGGGATGCTTGCACCACAGAACATCCCTGGTTGTCTTTAGAGCAGATATCACACTGGTGATAGTTATGAGGTGGCACATGGCCATATCCACTCTGTCTACAATGCATCTTGACCAGATTGGTTTTCAACAAGAGTACATCATGAATTTGATAGACGTTGTTAGTCTCTTTCTCAATCAGATTGACTGAAGCCTTTTCATGTTGAGGCAGCGGGTTCATAAGAACATTGGGATTCGTATCCTTGAAAGATAAGACTCCGCTCCTAACAAGTTTTTGCACGTCGGACTTGAAATTGAGGCAAGTCTCAATGTTATGCCCTGATCCTCCTTGATGGTAAGGACAAGTTTGATCCACCTTAAACCAAAAAGGCGGATTTTTTGGTACTGTAAGAGGGGACTTAGTCTGGATTTGCCCCTTGGCTAGCAGTAATGGGAACAGCTCTGCGTACGTCACAGGTATAGGATCAAATCCTGGTGGCCGTGTTGTACGGTTGTTGTTATATGGAGGACAAGCCTGTTGAAGAGGTTGTTGTGTCCTTTGCTGATCAGGTTGGCTTTGCGCAACCTGAGGTTGATACGTAGGAATAGGCGCAGGATTGATAGTAGGAGTCACAGCTGCTACCGGTTGATAATGATGCCTTTGCTTTCCGAGAGAGATATTCCCAATATCTTGCTCTTTTTTCTTAGGGAGAGCACTACCATATTTTTTAGTATCGCTCGTCGACCCAGTGTCTTTTACCAAACGTCCTTCTCGGACGGATTCCTCAAGACGTACACCCATGCCGACCATCTCGGTGAAATCACTGGGTGCACTGGCAACCATTCGATCATAGTAAAATGAGCTTAAGGTCTTTAAAAAGATCTTTGTCATCTCTTTTTCCTCAAGAGGTGGACAAATTTGAGCGGCCATTTCACGCCACCTTTGAGCATACTCCTTAAATGTTTCCTTTTCCTTTTGCGACATCGATCTGAGTTGATCTCTGTCGGGTGCCATGTCCAAATTGTATTTGTATTGTTAGACGAAGGCAGTGCCAAGATCTCTGAAAGTGCTGATCGTGGCACGGTTTAAACCCATGTACCATTTTAATGCCGCACCAGTTAAACTATCCTGGAAGTAGTGAATCAGTAGGTCATGATTCTCTGTCTGAGCTGACATCCGCCGAGCGTACATCACCAGATGGCTTTGAGGGCAAGAGTTACCCTTGTACTTTTCAAAGTCAGGCACTTGAAATTTGTGCGGGACTTTCACATTGGGGACCAAGCAGAGGTCTGCGGCGTCCTTTCCAAATAGATCCTGACCGCGAATGGCTTGCAGTTCTTTCTGCATTTCCAAGAACTGTTCCTGGAATTCATCCATTCTATCGAACATAGTTTCCTTCTTACCAGAAGGTGTTGGTGGAATCTGTCCTTCCAGGACAGTGTGCACCACAGGGGGTGGGACCGTGACTACGGCAGTGAATCTTGGCGCTTCCTGAAGTTTGTAACCTTCAGGAGTCTTCAGTATGCCCCTGGCATCTTCGCTTTCCCGAAGTTTGTAAACTTCAGGTCCAGCGGCTTCTGTTGTGATTCCCTGATCTTCAGTGATCGGCGGAACATATCCTTCCGGGATATAGTTAACAGGCATGCCCCAAGGACGATCTTTCGGTATCTGATACCTAGGATCATACTTCTCTACTATGGGCGTTGAGGTGATCTCCGAGATCACAGTTTGTTGTAGCTGAGCATCTGTCGTGGCTTGCATGTCGTTACGAAGCTTTCTCATATCCTCTCTTAGAGCGTCGATCTCTTCCTTCAACTCTCTGTTTTCTTTCTCAAGATCATCCATCTTTTTTTGACGATTGGCCCGAGTATTGTACGAATGAGACAGTTTGACTCTAGAATCGAGACACAAACGTGAGATTCGTAGGGAAGAAGAATACGCGATGTGAGAATGATGAATGCAATGATTATATTAATTGTTCTTTTGGTTTAATCAAAATAAACTTCGACAATTAGATTGCAAATATCAAACAGTGGGGAAACCCTTTTTTATTGAAATTCAAAGGATTACAGAAACAGAAATACAGTAGATTACAAGGTGCAGAAACAGAAACCTAAGCTAATGGGTCCCGAGTCCTCTCTGAAGAGAAATCGGGTGCTGATTCTTGTATCTTCCTTTTCTTTGACCGGGGCTCTTGGGTCGTTGTCGGGTTGTCATTCCTTTTCCAAGTGAAAGGAGCGAGCAAATTCCTTTGGTCATCTTGATTCTCTACAGCATGTTGCTCTAAAATCTCAATCAGAGCATCTTTTTCTTTCAGTAATTGCTGTATTTTGATGCACTCTATGTCGAGGGTGCGATACTTGTTCTTCCAAGACCTTCTTTCCCGTTGAACCTTGTTGAGAGTAACCTGAAGTTTTTCAGTCTCAGTCATGAAGTACATGACAGATTCCCTCGGCAGAAGAATTCCGTAACGAGGATAAGGCATTTTTAGCTTGAGAGCTCTAGTTTGTACCCAATGGAGATAAGGCTCCATCGAGACACAGTTCGGTTTTCCTAGAGACTTTCGTCCTTTCTTATGAACGTGTTTCCAAGCTTGCACTATTTCCATCTTTAGTGCTCTGTCGTTTTCTCCTTCTTTGAAGAAAATACCTTCCAAATGAACACCCAGTGGGACGTGTCTCATCGGGTATCCAAATTGACGGCGAACCAATACCGGATGGTAGTTGATTCCTCCCTTAGTTCCTATGAGGGGTACGTTGGGGAAGTTTCCACAGCGATCAATGATTTTGATTCCATCATAGATCCTATTGCACCAATCTATATCAGAGTTGGTAAGAGACATGATCTTCTGCGACCAACGTAAGGCACTCTTGCAATCCCAAAAAGCAGCAGACTTGGGCAAGTGAGAGATAAACCATTTATAAAGCAGAGGTACACAGCATGTGATCTCTCCTCCACTGTACAAATTTCCCAAGTGTACAGAATGATACGCATCTGCGAGCAAAGTCGGCACTGGATTTCCAATGAGAAAAACCTTAATGGCGTTAACATCGACGAAGTTATTGATGTTGGGAAACAAAAATAACCCGTAGGTGAGCAAGACAAAGATGCTTTCAAAAGCAGTCACGTTTCCTATACTGGCAAAATATAGGGCTTTCTTTGTCAAGAACTGGGCTGGAAAACCTTGGATGCCACCCTTAGCGGTCATGTGAGTCCTGACCTCAGACTCGTCCAAATGAATTGCTCTTGCAATGATCTGATTCTTTGGAATTTCTTCCAGTCCAGAAAAATCACAAAATGGCATGGGTGGGGTTTAAACCCATGACCTCAAGCATACAAGGCACGCGCTTTACCACTGGGGTGGTGATACATCCATTGTTTGAAATGAAACAACAAATATACAAAGTATGACTTGGTTTTGGCTTGCCCAAGGCAAGTTTTGGCTCAAAAACGTGAAGGTCATAACTTTCTCAATTCTTAATGGTTTGGGACAAAATTTATATGTATCTGGGCCAGAATTTCACAAGGAATCCAATGGTGGTGGTGGTTTTTTCAGATCACACTCCCTCCTCAAAACCCGATAGTGGTTTTGAAAATGACCTATAATTGCATTTTCTATGCTACACTTTGATACAGGCATGAATTACATGATCAATTGGCACAAACACAACACATATGACATATATAAGAGATGCATACTCAGTGGACTTCAAATGCACACATGTTTTGGTGAGTGCAAGTTGAGAGGCTTACCCTTCTTTGGGATTATGGAGTTTTCTCTATAATCTACTAACCCTCTTGCTCCAGATATAATTTTATGCTTTGAACCTCCTCAAATGATCCCTTGGATGCTTTTAGGATGGTTGGAATCAGCTGGTACCTGCAAAAACACAAACAGTCCCTTTCTTGCAAAAGGGGTCAAAAGTGACCAAAATAGCAACTCTCTCAAATGGTGTTCCAGATGGGGGAAACCATTTGGGATAGTTCAAGGATGATATTTTGAGTGTGTTTAAGGTTTTATCTAGTTTGGAAAGTGACTGAATCAAGACATGGCTTAAAAAATGCAAAAAAAAAAGCCTATTTTGAGGTTTTGAGAGGTGACTTTGTGATTTTGTGATTACAGGTCACTTGTGATAGTTTGCACAGCTTACATATAATATATATGAGGTGTGTGTGTGATTGATTGTGATGGAATTGCTCTCTAGCTCAAAAACTCAATGTTACTTGCTTTGGAAGGCAAATTTAAGGTGAAAGAAGAGGTTTTGAGGAAAGCATCTGTTTGATGGCTTTGGTGTACTCAAACTGAACACAATTGAGCTCTATTTATAGTAGAGCAAGTTTGTTTTGGGATCCACAGTGAATGGCAACTGCAGCAGGTGTTTGTTCAATGTTGGCCAATGGAAATCCAAGTCTCCTCTAGCCATTGACTAGATGTTAGGGCACAGGGATGTGGTTCCCTTGGTCTTGGATAAGTCTTGACTGATTTCAGATGAGAATGGCTCAGTCCATGCCACCTTGATGCTTCCATTGAATGCTCTAATCCAAATTTGAAGTCTTGTCCCTATTTTGGCCATTCTAGGTTCAACATAATTTTTCTTGTTCCAAGGACTTTGGAGGCTTGGCTCAGTGATTGTCCCCTTTAGATTCAATCCTCAGATGTGTCCAAGTGGATAGGAGCATTTGAATTTGGCTGATTTTGGCAAATCGACCAAAAATGCAAATTCTGCCTTGCCTTGACAGATTTCAGCAAGGCAACTTTCCAATGTCATATCTCATGACTCAAATGGAATTTGGCAATGTTCTTGGTCATTTTGGAAAGCCCTTACATAATACAACAACTGTTTGAACATGTTTCGTTTTGATCTCTTTTGAATCCAAGTGAAAAATCCCCCTACATTTGGAAAAAAATGGAGACAGATTCTGACTTAGTGAAAATTTCACTAAGTGTTGGAAAAAGTGACATTTTCATTTTTCAGCCATTTTGATCACTCCCTAACTCAAAATCCTTAATGAATTGGACTTAGGTCTAGTTGAAGTTTTTGTAGAGGGTAATGAGGGCTACAAATCCATCTTTGGATGAGAAAAAATGGCCTTGTGGTTTAGGAGTTATGGTCCTCCAAAGTTGGTACCCTTGCCACTTTATTTTTAACTTAGAAAATTTTCTAAGTTTTTTATGGTTACCCCTTTTACAAGTTATCCAACTTTTCTTGATTTTTCTTGATGAATGATGATTCAAATCATACATATACATCATTTTAGGGTTAAAAAACCATTTTGGTGAAAAATCTCAAAAAGTCAAAGTTGACTTTTGTGCACAGTTGACTTTTTATCAGATGAATTCTAAACTGTGCAATTCCTCAGGAAATCATGTCCTTGACCTAAATCAAACTTGATGGACATGATCCAAGGGTGTCATAGGGTATATTGAGGCATGTCCTAGGGTTTGGGAGCATGTCCTGGTCAAAAGTCAAAGTTACAGTTGACTTTTTCCTAAAAACCCTAATTGTGGTGCAAATGAAATTGAGACTTGTTACTCAAGCTTCTTGGATTAATCCATTGTTCCAAATGGATCAATATAGTTCATTAGAGACCCTTAAACCCTCTCTTGAGGTCTTGGCTCATGATTTGTCCCAAAAGTCAACTTAGGGGTGAATTAGGTCAAGAAACCCTAATTCCTGATTTTTATTGTATGCATCCCCTGAGGTAAAATTGACTTGATGATTGGGTCCATGAGGTTCCATGGAGTATATTAGGTTATGTTTTGGATCATTGGCTCATGCCCAGATGAAAATTTCCATCTGGGGGCCCTGGTCGACCAAACCCTAATTTGGTGACACTGTCGATCTTGAAGCTTGATCCACCTAGAAGGGAGCAACCTTGTGCTTAATCCTTGAAGTGGGAGTCCTCTTCATCCATTGTGAATGTTTGAGAGGTTAGACAAGTTGAAGATCATGTCATTCCTTGATTGATCCTTTGTCTAAGCACTCGGAGAGGGCTTGAAACCCTAATTTTAATTGTAGTAAATGCTCAACAACCCTTGAGGCATTGATGAGGCATGATGGTTCATCCATATTATGATGATGATTTGCACAATGATGGGAAATCTTAGTGGTCAAAATTTGGGGTATGACAGACTTATGAACGACTTTCGGAACGTTGACTGCAACCCATTGGTGGTGAACTCCTCGGTGAATCACAAAGTATGACACCTTCTTTCTCGATTTGTCTTCAGAAATGACGCTGATTTCTGGTGGAGCAGGATCATTGGAATCTGTCTCCCTGACAGAGTTGTCGTAGGAGGATTCTACAGCCGTATCTTGCATAGTACTTGTACTCTCAGGTAGTATTTTGCATAGTATTTGTACTCTTAGGTATATCTCCCCATCCAGTTGGCTGGATGTCTTCGAGCCTGATGCGAGAGCTTTTCGGAGCGGTGTACTTGATCATGTAGTCGTATTTGCCACTCAGTTTTCCTAAGGTGTCCCATATTTCTTTGGAACTGGAGGAGTCATCCCTTTCGATGACGTTGACCTCAGGGAAACCATAGTTAAGGAACTCTTGTCCTGCTATCATTGCAAATTCATCGTTGTATTGGATATTTTCTGAATGCCCTGAGTGATGATCCCATGATTCGGTGGGGACGCAGGTATTCTTTTCGATGATGCTCAGCTGATATGCATCATTGGGCTGATTTTCTTGCCCCGAGTCTCCTGGGTACAGCTGCCACATAGGAAGGCCATCCATCGGGCCATAATAGACGTGGTCAAAGTTGTCTTTCATCAGAGTGTCTTCCTCTAATGAGTTAAGAGGAGCACGTCATCCTTCTGGATCACAATCTCCGTATATCATTTTGACATCTGACCTCGGTATAAATCTCAGACTCTGCGTGGGAAAGAAAAATGGCGTAGGCACTTCGTCCTTAGACATATAACCGTCCTCGTTAAGATAGGATTTCCATTCTTCCTCTGGATCAGAGGAATCTCCCTCATTGATGGTTTGTACTTCTTGAGACACCGGGTGAAGGAAACCTCCACTGTGGAAGAAGTTTTGAATGGGATGAAGACTTTCATCGTTAGTAGCAGTCTGGGCACAGTTTAAAGAAAAACCGAGTCCTTTCTTTGCTTTGTTACCAGTAGGAATGACAAGATGTCCCTATCCTTTTGCATTGTTACTTTTAATCGCTTCGAGAGCATTTTTGTATGAGGAAATCGACGTTCCTATTTTTGATTGATTGTCCTTGCTCACCTAAAGTGCTTGGAACTGGGTTCCAACGGCCTCTTTTGGTTCTACACAAGTGGATGACGATAAGTTACTCATGATCAAGGCTTGCTCTCTGCAGACTGTGACGAGTTGGTCATTCTTGACGAACTTCAGCTTCTGGTGAAGCGTTGAAGTGACTGCCCCAGCCTCGTGTATCCAAGGTCTTCCTAACAAGCAACTGTATGTTGCCCGGATGTCCATGACCTGGAAAGTGACTCGGAAAGTGTGACGACCGATAGTTATGGGAAGGTCGACTTCGTCGATTATTGTTTTTTGGGAGCCGTCAAATGCTTTGACGGTGACCTCACTGACTCTCATTGGAGATCCTTTGTATGATAATTGCATCAGAGTAGATTTTGGCATCACGTTTAGAGTTGATCCGGTGTCTACCAGTACGCTGGCTAAAGCATCGTCCTAGCAGTTGACTGTAATATTAAGTGCCATGTTGTGCTGGCACTTCCTCATCACTAAATCCCAAGTTATTGCAAGAAGTGATGTTGGAGATGATGCTATCAAATTGTCTGATTGTTACATCCTGTTCCACAAAGGCCTGCTCTAAGACTTTCTATAGAGCTTCCCTGTGAGCTTCGAAACTCAATAAAAGTGATAGCACAGAGATTTTGGAAGGAGTTTACAACAGCAGATCAATAATGTTGTATTCACTTTTTTGGATGAGCTTCAGCATCTTATCGTTGTTCTTTGAAAGGTCGGGATCACTGGATTGACCGACTGGTTGATCAGGAACTTTGGTTTGAGGTTCCTTTTCACTGGGTTCTCCAACTCCTCTGTTGAAGATTCGACCGCTCCGTGTTACCCTACTGATGTCTGCGATATTCACGACGGAGGGTAATGGAGTTTTCTTTCCATTCTCAATTATTGTTGCATTGTACTTGTAAGGGATGGCCTTAGTTGATTCATATGGTAGTGGTCTCAGCAGATAGATAATTACAGGAGCCTTCTGATTTTTCTGACCATCGTAAGTAACTTCAATCAATTCCTGGTTGGGAACTTTTGATTCGTCAATTAGAGGGATGATAGCGCACACATATTTGGTCCTCTTATGATTAGAGATTGCGACAATGTCTTTGATTTGATCCGCAAAATAGTCTGGCATTGAGTTGATTGATCCAGAACTTAGATATGGTCGAATCTCTTTATGATCCAAATGACCTTGAAGGGCTGCTTGCACGAGGTAACATCCTTGATTATCTTTCGAGCAAACTCTACAGCGTTCATAGTTATGTGGTGGCACCTGGCCACGTCTGCTTTGAATGTAGTGTAACCTTACTAGGTCTGTCTCCATTGATCAAATATCCTAACTTTGATGCCTAGTAGGGTTCCCATTAGTCATGCTGACTTGTTGTGTGTCTTCATCCATATAGATCGGAAGCCACCAGTGGTTTAACAAGTGTTGCAATGTTCTTTGAATGAGAGCACATCCTTGGTTGCTCTCACGGCATACTGTATAGTTCTAATAATTATGAGAAGTCAGGAAACCGAGCTGGACTTGTGTAGCGTGTAAATCCACCAAGCTAGTATTCATCAAGCGAATATCAAAGATTTGGATCATATTCACTTGATACTGATTTTTATCATGGTAATCCTGAATCCATCCAAGATCCATCTGACGCTGGAAGGCCTCTTGTACAAAAGAGCATCCCTGTTTGTTTACCGGCCAGATCAGACAGGAATCGTAATTGTGTCGAGGCAGATTATGATGCTGGCTTTGCCTTGAGTGCATTGCCACCAAGTGGATATTCATCGCACGAATGTCATGGTTTTGAATGATGTTGGAATTCGTATAAGCCATGTTGACTTCCTGAATTCGGTGATCTTGGATCCATCCGAGATCCATCTGTTCCTGTAGAGCTTATTACACCACACAACATCCTTGATTGTTTTTCGAGCAGACATCACACTGGTGATAGTTGTGAGATGGTATGTGACCGTATCCGCTCTGTCTGGAATGCCTCTTGACTAAGTTGGTCCCCAATAAGAGTACATCGCGAATTTGATAACTATGCTAAGACTCTTCTTCTATCAAATTTACTGCAGTTTTCTCGTGTTGAGGCAGCGGGTTCGTCTGAACATTAGGATTTGTATCCTTGAAGGATAATACCCCGCTCCTAACAAGCTTGTGTACGTCGGATCTGAAACTGTGACAGTTTTCTATGTTATGCCCTGGTCCTCCTTGATGGTAAGGGCAAGTTTGATCCGCTTTGAACCAAAAAGGTGGATTCTCCGGTATTGGAAGAGGAGACCTGGTTTGTACGTGCCCCTTGACCACTAGTAAAGGAAACAATTTTGCGTACAACATTGGTATAGGGTCGAACTCTGGTGGTCGTGTTGTACGGTTGTTGTTGTATTGAGGACGAGCCTGCTGAGGAGGCTGTTGTGTCCTTTGCTGATATTGTTGAATCGGTTGGATTTGAGCAACCTGAGGTTTATACGTAGGAACAGGCACAAGGTTAATAGCAGGAGTTACAGCTGCTACTGGTTGGTACTGTCTCCTTTGCTTTCCAAGAGAGATATTGTCGATATCTTGCTCTTTTTTCTTAGGGAGAGCACTACCGTATCTTTTGGTACTGCTTGATGACCTAGCATCTTTGACCAGACGTCCCTCTTGAACTGCTTTCTCGAGACGAACTCCCATACTGACCATTTCGGTGAAGTCGCTAGGCGCACTAGCGACCATTCTGTCATAGTAAAATGAGCTCAAAGTCTTCAAGATCTTTTTCATCTCTTTTTCCTCAAGAGGTCGACAAATCTGAGCGACAATTTCACGCCATCTCTGAGCATATTCCTCAAATGTTTCCTTGTCCTTCTGTGACACGGATCTGAGTTGATCTCTGTCCGGTGCCATGTCCAGGTTATACTTATATTGTTACACGAAGGCAGCGCCAAGATCTCTAAAAGTGACGATCTTAGTGCAGTTTAATCCCATGTACCATTTAAGCATGGCACCGATTAAACTATCTTGGAAATAGTGGATCAGTAACTGGTGGTTCTCTGTCTGAGTTGACATTCTCCAAGCGTAGATCACTAGATGACTTTGAGGGCAAGAGTTACCCTTGTATTTCTCAAATTCGGGCACCTTGAATTTGTGCGAAACTTTCACATTGGGGACCAAACAAAGGTCTGTGGCGTCCTTCCCGAATAGACTCTGACTGCGAATGGCTTGCAGTTCCTTCTATATCTCCAGGAACTGTTCTTGGAACTCCTTCACTCTCTTGTCCATACTTTCGTTTCCAATAGAGGGTATCTGTGGAATCTGTCCTTCCGGGATAGTGTATACCACGGGTGGTGGTATAGTCATTACGGCCGTGACTCTTGGCGTCTCCCGAAGTTTGTAACCTTCAGGAGTTGTTGTCATGCCCCTGGCATCATCGCTTTCCCGAAGTTTGTAACATTCAGGCCCAGCGGTTCCTGCTACAGTTTTCGGACCTTCAGTTATCGGCGGAACATATCCTTTCGGGATATAGTTAATAGGCATGCCCCCAGGACGATCGTTCGACATATTATACCTAGGATCATACTTCTCCACTATGGGCGTCGATGTGATCTCTGAGATCACAGTCCTTTAAATCTGAGCTTCTGTCAGAGCTCGCGTGTCATTGTGAAGCTTTCTCAGATCTTCTTTCAGAGCGTCAAGTTCTTCTCTCAACTCTCTGTTCTCTTCCTCGAGATTATCCATCCTTCTTTGTCGATTGGCCCGAGTATTGTATGAATAAGACAGTTTGACTCTAAAATTGAGACACAAATGTGAGATTCGTAGGTAAGAAGAATGCGTTATGTGAGAATGATGAATGATATGCAATGATTATATTATATATTTTTTGTTTAATAAAAAGAAACTTCGACAATTGGATTGCAAATATCATACAATGGAAACCCCGTTTTATTGAATTCAAAGATTGCGGAAATGGAAATACAGTAAATTACAAAGTGCTGTAAAAGGAAATTTTTAAACTAATGGATCCTGAGTCCTCTCTGAGGAGGGCTCAGGTGCTGATTCTGGTACTTTCCTTTTCTTTGACCAGGGTTCTTGAGCAGTTGTTGGGTTTTCATTCCTTTGCCAGGTGAAAAGAGCGAGCAAATTCCCTTGGTCTTCTTGATTTTCTACACCATGTTGCTCTAAAATATTGATCAGAGCATCTTTTTCCTTTAACAGTTACTGTATTTTGTTACACTCCACATTGAGAATGTGGTACTTGTTCTTCCAAGACCTCTTCTCATGTTGAACTTTGTTGAGAGTAACCTGAAGTTTTTCCGTATCAGACATAAAGTAAAGGAAAGATCCTTTAACGGAAGAATTTCTTGACTAGGGTAAGGCATCCTCAGTTTGAGAGCTCTAGTTTGTACCCAGTGGAGATAAGGTTCCACCGAGACACTGTCGGGTTTTCCTAGAGACTCTCTTCCTTTCCTATGAACATGTTTCCAGGCATGCACTATTTCTGTCGTTAGTTCTCTGTCATTTTCTCCTTCCTTGAAGAAAAGACCTTCCAGATGAACATTACGCGAGACATGTCTCATCGGGTATCCAAATTGACGACGAACTAAAATTGGATGATAATTGATTCCTCCTTTAGTTCCTATGAGGGGTACGTTATGGAAGTTTCCACAACGGTTAATAATTCTTATCCCGTCATAGATTCGATTGTACCAATCGATGTCAAAGTTGGTAAGAGCCATGATTCTCTGTGACCAACGTAGAGCACTCTTATGATCCCAAAAAGTGGCAGACTTAGGTAAATGGGAAGTGAACCATTTATATAGTAGGGGTACACAGCATGTGATCATTCCTCCACTGTACAAATTCCTTAGGTGTACAGAATGATAAGCATCCGCGAGCAAGGTCGGTACAGGGTTTCCAATCAAAAAAACCTTAATGACATTGATATCAATGAAGTTATCAATGTTGGGAAACAGAAATAACCCGTAGGTGAGCAAAACAAAGACGCTTTCGAAAGCAGTCATGTTCCCTATACTAGCAAAGTACAGAGGTTTCTTTACCAGAAACTTGGCTGGTAAACCTTGGATTCCACCCTTAGTGGTCATGTGAGTCCTGACTTCTGACTCGTCCAAATAAATTACTCTTGCAATGGTTTAATCATTTGGAATTTCTTCCAGTCCAGAATAGGGAGCTTGATCAGTAATGGGTAAATCAGGCAGGTGAGAGTACTCCTCCAGTGTTAGTGCTAGTTGATAATTCGGGAATGTGAAACAATGATAGATCGGGTCATAAAACTGAATGAGCGTAGCCAGGGTTCTTTCAATTACATGGACCCTTAACAGAGACAGCGGTCCTTCGTACTTGGCTCTGAAAGCATCAGGGTTGGTGATCATCCTTGCCAACCCTCTTAAATCCTCTAGTTTTGGAACCTTGAAGATATACTTGTGAGTCTTCCTTCTACCGAAGTCCATAGCACAATCTTTTTCTCTTACATTTGCAATCATTGTCTTAGTTTAATTTGAAAAAGAGAGAATAAAAGAGAAGATTTTTTTTGTTTAATGTTTTTTAATGAAATGAATGCATGAATGCAGCACATAAAAACATAGAAAAAACATGGGGTCAAAGGTTCGGTGTCATGAAGTCATGGCTCTACCAATCCCCAAAGGTTTTACTTGTGATTTTTTGTACCTGTCCTAAAAATCATTGACCTCTCTTGGGATAACAACAGTTGGCTGGTTCACCCGAGCGAGCTGCAGTATCTTAGAGTGATCTCAAATGAGTATAGTATCGCGTGACAACTATTTTCGATAGCTTCCGCACTATAAAATAGTAACAAGGTCTCAGCCTACTAAATCCCCAGTTTCTCCGACAACCACAATTGAATAATCTGCTTTCAACAATCGAAGTCGTATAGGCATTGAATCCGCAAAGGATGTCTCCACTTATTCGATGGTCGACCGGGTTCTCTTATTTGGGAGTCACTCCCTGTAAGATTACCCGTCTAGTGCCATCACTTATCTTAGGTGTATACTCAATCTTTCCAGATGCAGCATCACCCGCAATCCCATTAGCAGAAAAATAAACACAGATATCAATTAGGAAAAGCAATATATATATTTGTCCTAACATCCTAGACCTCTATAATCTTATTCCTATACAGACAATGACTCCCCAGTAGAGTCGCCATTTTACTGTAGCGAGTGATTTCTGTCGGCGACGCGACCGCCTTATCGCTGGCTCTTCTCCTTGCAATGAGGAGGAATGGGTGCTACTTTTTATTTCTTATTTATCCCGTGAAGCTGGAAGGGAAAGGGGAGCTATCTAAAACTAACCTTGCACGCGAAATGTTTAACTGAACAAAACGCTTTAAAGAGATTGGGGGTCCGGGGTCAGGTTATACAATGGGTAGTTGTCAATTACCTATCCTATATGTGGTTATCCACAGGATGTTACCATTAGGTATCGCTTTGTAATTAATAGTGTTTATCTGCTGATGGGTTGGGAAAGTTTTCTTCGGAAATGATGAGTGAGAGAGTGAGTTTTTGTGGTGATGATTGTTCCGATGTTTTTGGTAAGGTACTAGACCTAAGTTTTGGTGTGAAGGTACTGGACCTAGAGTTTTTTATTGGTATGCTCGCTAAGATTTCACAATCTTATGCCTACGTATTCCTGTTTAAATGAAACAGGGAAATCAGAGAAATCGTAGTTCCTCCTATTCTAAGGGAGGAAAAAGATGTTTTGTGTCTTGTTCAAAGCCCAAGAGTGAAGCTAAAAGTTATTTAGAGAGAATTTGTCATCTCTAAAGAGTAATTGTTGATTTTTGTATGCCTTGATCAAAGCACAAGGTTGATGCTAAAAGGTTAATTGAGTCGGCTAGGGAAGTCTTTATCCAAAATCTGGATAAGACTGACTCAACAAGAGAGTGTATATATTGGTGTCTTGTACAAAGCCCAAGATTTAGGCAAAAAAGAGATGGACTCTTTGGGGATATCATTATACAAAGCCTAAGAGGAGGCTGGGAGTTTGACTTTTACGGGGAAAATGTTATATCTGTCTTGTACAAAGCCCAAGCTGGAGAAGTTATTCTACACAACTTGAGAGGAGGCTAGCTCCGGCTAGGGTAATATTTATACCAAGCCTTAAGACAAGGTTGGAAAAAGATTGAATCAACAAGAGAGTCTTTTAATCTGTCTTGTACAAAGCCCAAGATTGAGGCTAAAAGGGTTGACTCAACAAGAGAGTACTAAAAGGTGATTGACTCAACGAGAGAGTCTGAAAGTTGATTGACTCAACAAGAGAGTCTTTTATACTCAACAAGAGAGTGATTTGATGTCTCGTACGAAGCCCGAGATTGAGGCTACAAGGAGATTGACTTAACAAGAGAGTCTTGAAAAGTGATGGACTCAACAAGAGAGTCTGAAAAGGTTAGCTCCGCGGGGGAGAATCATTTGTACAAAGCCCAAGATAAGGCTAACTTCGTTGAGGAAGGATCATTATACAAAGCCTAAGAGGAGGCTAACTTTGCTGGGGATTACTGAGATCCCCAAGCAGGTCCAAGTGGGGAATCAACTCTTGCTGAGGATTGCAGAAGAGTTGAGGTATCAGATGCCTTGAGGTTCTGATGTTGGTGGTGAACTGACCCTGGTTGGGGAACTCTCATGAGAGAGACTGGGTTTCTGCTGGAGATTGATCCAGAGTGACCTGGGTTTCTTCCTATGTTTAAAAGGAACTTGAGAATGTCTTTGAGACTCAAGGGGATTAGACTGTCCAAGTCTACTGGTGGAAGAGTTTTATCTTTTGTACGATGCCCAAGAGGAGGCACGAGCATTAAGGGATGAGAATCAACCCTAAAATGGCCGGAGTTTCGACACTGGAAAGACTGCTCTAGCAAAGAATGACTAGGTTCTGTCTTATACTTTTAATAGGCCGTCAGGGTCCTTGTATTAAGCCCAGGAGAAGGCATGAGAACTTCTAAGAAGCCGGAGGGTCCTTGTACAAAGCCCAAGAGGAGGCGGGGATGCTTTTAGGAAGCCTGTGGGTCCCAAACCAAGAGAAGTTCAAGAAATGCAATTCACCGAGAAGAGATCATTTCATGAAAGTTTGAGGTTTGAAGAAACTCAAGAGATGTCATTCACCGATAAAAGATCATCCCTGGGGAGTAGAGTTTCTTTGATAATTTCTAAGGGTGACAGTCTAAGAAAAGGTTCATGAGGAATACTGCCTTTCTCTTTGTTCCATATTGTTTAACCCCAAGAGAAGGGAAGACTGTATCTGGTAATCCTATGGGGGATCTAGTTTTGTTTGTATTTAAGAGCGACCAATAGGGCTTTACCTAGTTCTAGACCTAGTTGCCGGGGAAAACTCTAAATAACTATACTAGTATATATATACAGTTGATATATGATAAGTATTTAAAGATGGTATGAAAAAAAACTAACCATACGCAGCTTCCCACAATACAGTTATATATATTTGACATGTATTTAAAAGAATGAAAGAAGACGAACCATACGCCGCTTCCCACAATAGAGAAATATATATAAAAGCAGGTAAAAGAAAGCAGATAAAAACTTACAGGTGAGCAAGCTTCCATGCTGTTTGGTTAGTTATTGATGCTGCGCAAGTGCTCGGATTTATCGAAGTAATATAAAAGATTGTCGAACCCACAGAGACCAATATCAACCTACTGTAATCTATCATTGCTTTGTAAAGCTAAGGCTATGATTAAAATGGTATAAACGGAAATATAAACGCTAATTACTAAAGGTTTAAAAATAATACTAAAACGAGACCGAAATATGATTTCTGCGCACCTAAGGGACTTGTAGAACACGGGTACTGATTATGACTATACTACCATTCCGTAGGAAATGCCAACTTAAAGACTCCGTCTCACACTCTCACGCTATTGACAAAAGCCACGCCTAATGACCCCAAGATTTTGCTCTCGCTCGCTCGGTAATTAAAAGACGCATTTTGAAAACCAACAAATCCTAAACAAAGCCTAAAGCGCTCTTGCTATGTTTAGGATCGATGCTCAGTGTCTACTATCTGGTGCGTACCTCAAACTCTCACTCTATCGGACACACCTTAATGCATTTGTCACTCTCGCGACAAAACACTGTTAAACAACCCCTCGCTCTCACGACAAAGTCACCTAAATTAAACTTAGGCACTAAAACCAGAATATCGAACAATCATATTTTTATATCGATGGTTCCTACAGAGTCTCATCGGAACGACGGTTCTCATACGAAGGTCTCTAATTATAATTAACCGGACATAATTAAATCTGATATTAACATGTTAAAGCATTCAAATTCTGGAACTATCTTGTTAAAACAAATTCAAATATAATCTATACTATAATGCAGTAAATAAAGAACCTGTAATAAATTGCGGTAAATGGAACTGAACTCGAATACAAAAATGGCAACAAGATTTGTATTGATTCTTCAGTAATACAGCAGTACAAGAAAAATAAAAGTACAAAGTTGCAGCAATTCCTCAGTGTGAGTAATTGCTGCTTTGAAACTGAAAATATATGCCTAAGTTCTAAAACGCGATTCGGCAACGCTTCCGCACAATTCCGGCTCCAAATGCAGACCTACAAGGGTGTATTTATAGAGGGAATTTGGCTCAAAGAAGGTCTGGGTCGATTTTGAATTCAAATAAGCAAAACTGTTAAATTGTCACTGAAAAACTGATCCCGCCACAAACGGCTACCGCCGTATGCCTAATGGCGACCGTCATTGCTTCAAAAGGTGATTTCCCTCCTTTTTTGGGACATGGTGTAGTGAGCGATTTTGGACGCGGTTCTTAAGCGCTGGTCGCTCTCTACAGTTTGAGCTTACTACAGGTCGATTCATTTTTTATCCTATTGTGAGCTGAATAAGGAAGGGAAATAGATGTCTCCAATTAACCCTGCTTTGCATACTGAGTTTAAACAGTGGTCTGTTAGGTTACGAATGCTATCAATGTGGGGGGGCCTTTGTACTGGTTATTTGTATTTTCGCCAATACGGTTTTCTAGGACTTTCTAGTGGGGAACAAGGGTTAGGATGTTAGGACGGATGCTTTTTGATAGATACATGAGAGTATGGGATTTTGGGTTTTTGTTTAGTGTGCTCGCTAAGATTTTTCTTTCAATCTTATGCCTACGTATTCCCGTTTACCAAAACAGGGAAATCAGAGCATTCGTAGTTCCTCCTATTCTATGGGAGGAAATGGGTGTTTTGGTGTCTTGTTCAAAGCCCAAGACGTGAAGCGAAAGGTGATTTGTATCTTGTTCAAAGCCCAAGATGTGAAGCTAAAGGGTCTATTTGTATCTTGTTCAAAGCCCAAGATGTGAAGCTAAAGGTTTGACTTTAGAGAGAATTGGTCATCTCTAAAGAGGGGTTTGTTTGTCACAACTGTTGGGTGACTGACTGTAAAGGAGGATTACTTCAACCGGGATACGCGGATCCTAGCAATGCCATAATTTCCTTTATAGGGGGTTTTAACTTAAAGGAGAAGACTTTAACTCAGTGTAGAGCAATGCTATCTTTCCTTAGGAATTTCTCATGCTAAAAGAGGGACAGTGGCATGGATGTAGATGATCCAGAGGCTTGCCGCTTACAGCGATTAGATGAAAGGGAAGGAGTTGTTGATGTTTGTGTACTGTGAATGAGGCACAGCTTTGATGCTGAAAGGTTGATTGGATCAACCAGTGGTTTTATTATACAAAGCCTAAGAGGAGGCTAATATGTGTCCCGTACAAAGCCCGAGAGAGAGGCTAAAAGGTTTTTAACTTGACAATGGAGTCTTTCGGTATCTCGTATAAAGCCCGAGATGGAGGCTATTGTTTGTTCGACTCAATAAGAACCTTTTTGTATCTCGTATAAAGCTCGAGATGGAGGCGAAAGGGGTGATTGACTCAACGAGGGAGTCTCTTATGTGTCTCGTACAAAGCCCGAGAGAGAGGCTGAACGTTGTTTGACTCCGCTGGGGAGGATCATTGTACAAAGCCCAAGAGGAGGCTAATGGTGACAGTTTCAGTTGAGTGACAGGTCCAGTATACTGATTTTTAGAGAGAAAATCAGTTCTTATATGAGCAACACTGTACTCAAGGATTTGATTCAAGGATCTGGGTTATTCCTGTTCTTTAAGGAAGCGGGGAATCCAAAGGGTATTGAGACTGTCCGAGTCTACGGGTTTCCTTCCTATTTAACGAAGGGGTCACTTGAGAATGTCTTTGAGACTCAAGGAGATTAGACTGTCCAAGTCTAGAGTTTCATCTTTTGTACTATGCTTTGAGAAACAGTAGTAGACTCTTGGAAAGGACTGTTCTATGAGGATGACTAGGTTCTGTTCCTATACCTCTAGGAGGTCGTCGGGACAATTTGTACGAACCCCAAGAGGAGGCTGGAAACTTTTAAGAAGCCGATCGGTCCTTGTACGAAGCCCAAGAGAAGGCTATCATTCCCTGAGAAAAAGATCATTATACGAAGCCTAAGAGGAGGCTGTGAATACTTCTAAGAAGCCGTAGGGTCCTTGTACTAAGCCCAAGAGGAGGCGGGGTTTCTTTTAGGAAGTCGATGGGTCCCCAACCTTGAGAAATTCAAGGCAAGCTATTCACAAGGAATAGATCAAGTCAGGAAAGTTCGAGAATTTGGAAGAAACTCAAGAGATGCCATTCACGGAGAAAAGATCATCTCTGGGGAATAGAGTTTCTTGACAAGTGCTTTTAAGAAGCCTATGGGTCCCCAAACCCCGAGAAGTTCAAGACATGCCATTCACCGAGAATAGATCAAGCCAGGAAAGTCTGAGAATTTGGAAGAACCTCAAGAGATGCCATTCATGGAGAAAATATCATCTCTGGGGAGTAGAGTTTCTTTGACAACTTCTACGAGTGACAGTCTATGAAAGGGTTCACAGGGAATGTTGCCTTTCATATCTCCATATTGTTTAACCCCAAGAGGAGGGAAGACTGTGTCTGGTAATCCTATGGGGATCTAGTTTAGACTATTTCTAATAGTGATTGAAACGACTTTACCTAGTGTTTAGACGTAGTTACCGGGGAAACTCTAAATATATATACTATTATTACACAGTTGATATGAGTTTATGAAAGAAGACTTACAGTGAAACAGCCCCACAATACAGTTATATGTATATGAAAGCGGTAAATGAAAGCGGGTAAACACTTACTCGGTTGTAGAGCTTCCATGCTATTTTGTTAGTTATTCAACAAAGAAAGATTGAAAACAACAGTATATTCAAAATCAAAGGAGAAAGTGCTTTGAAATAAAAATATTTGGGGCTTACAGCTCAAGGAGAGGCCCAGGGTTTTATCAGTGATTTGCACTGTTTGAATTTGTACAGAGGGACTTATACAAGTGACTGAGGCCCAAAATGTTTTATGTACAAGGGGGTTGGGTCTTACACTCTAATAGAGGCCCAAAAAGTTTTTAGAAAAAGAGATGGGTCTTACTACACGAGGGTAGGCCCAGTTGACTTTTCGTTAAAAAATGGCGATCGCGCCGAGGTTTTCTTTTAACGCAGAGGGGCTTATACAATAAGTGAGGCCCAAAATATTTTGGTTAAAAGGGGATTGGGTCTTACACTCTATTAGAGGCCCAAGTGAGTTTTAAGAAAAGAAAGGGGTCTTACTACTCGAGGGTAGGCCCAGGGTTATTTTGAAAAGGCGGCGATCGCGCTGTTTGTTTTTTACGGTATCGGGACTTATACAATACACTGAGGCCCAAAGAGTTTGGTCCAAAAAAAAAAGGATTGGGTCTTACACTCTATTAGAGGCCCAAGTGTATTTGACAATGATTTGTTTGAGTGAAAATTAAATAAACCCTAATTTTATTCTTTAAAAGTAAATATTTAAAGAAAATCAATGAAAAATACCAAATAGGTTTGAATAAACCACTTGTGATTTTTGTTTAAGGTTTGATAAATGAGGTATAAATCACAAGAGATATTAAAACTCATTTGGTCTTGATTTTTCAAGATGAATATTCATTTTAAAATGCTTAAAAACAAATAAAAATTAATTTATTCACAAAAATACTAATTATATTAAATAAATAATATAAACTCAATTTTTTTGTGGAATAAAATATTTCAACATTTTTGTGATTTTTTGCAAAAAGAACCAATCAAAAATAATTAAAATTGAAAGAGTTATTAATTTCCCAAATAATTAACAAAACATGAAAATAGTTGGAAAAATAGCAAAAATGTGAAAATCACAAAATGGCATGGGTGGGGTTTGAACCCACGACCTCAAGCATACAAGGCGTGCGCTTTACCACTGGGGTGGTGATACATCCATTGTTTGAAATGAAACAATAAATATACAAGGTATGACTTGGTTTTGTATCTGGGCCAGAATTTCACAAGGAATCCAATGGTGGTGGTGGTTTTTTCAGATCACACTCCCTCCTCAAAACCCGATAGTGGTTTTGAAAATGGCCTATGATTGCATTTTCTATGCTACACTTTGATACAGGCATGAATTACATGATCAAATGGCATAAACACAACACATATGACATGTATAATAGATGCATACTCAGTGGACTTCAAATGCACACATGTTTTGGTGAGTACAAGTTGAGAGGCTTACCCTTCTTTGGGATTTTGGAGTTTTCTCTGCAATCTACCAACCCTCTTGCTCCAGATGTGATTTTATGCTTTGAACCACCTCAAATGATCCCTTGGATGCTTTTAGGATGGTTGGAATTGACTGGTACCTGCAAAAACACAAACAGTCCCTTTCTTGCAAAAGGGGTCAAAAGTGACCAAAATAGCAACTCTCTCAAATGGTGTTCCAGATGGGGGGAACCATTTGGGACAGTTCAAGGATCATATTTGGAGTGTGTTTGAGGTTTTATCTGGTTTGGAAAGTGACTGAATCAAGACATGGCTTGAAAAATGCAAAAAAAAAGCCTGTTTTGAGGTTTTGAAAGGTGACTTTGTGATTTTGTGATTACAGGTCACTTGTGATAGTTTGCACAGCTTACATATGATATATATGAGGTGTGTGTGTGATTAGTTTGAGTGGAATTGCTCTCTAACTTAAAAACTCAGAATTACTTGCTTTGGAAGGCAAATTTGAGGTGAAAGAAGAGATTTTAAGGAAAGCATCTGTTTGATGGCTTTGGTGTACTCAAACTGAACACAATTGAGCTCTATTTATAGTAGAGCAAGTTTATTTTGGGATCCACAATGAATGGCAACTGCATCAGAGGTTTGGCCAATGTTGTCCAATGGAAATCCAAGTCTCCTCTAGCCATTGACTAGAGGTTAGGGCACAGGGTTGTGGTTCCCTTGGTCTTGGATAAGTCTTGACTGATTTCAGATGAGAATGGCTCAGTCCATGCCACCTTGATGCTTCCATTGAATGCTCCAATCCAAATTTGAAGTCTTGTCCCTATTTTGGCCATTCTAGGTTCTACATGCTTTTTCTTGTTCCAAGGACTTTGGAGGCTTGGCTCAGTGATTGTCCCCTTTAGATTCAATCCTCAGATGTATCCAAGTGGATAGGAGCATTTGGATTTGGCTAATTTTGGCAAATCGACTAAAAATGCAAATTCTGCCTTGCCTTGACAGATTTCAACAAGGCAACTTCCCAATGTCATAACTCATAGCCCAAATGGAATTTGGTAATGTTCTTGGCCATTTTGGAAAGCCCTTACATGATACAACAACTGTTTGAACATGTTTGGTTTTGATCTCTTTTGAATCCAAGTGAAAAATCCCCCTACATTTGGAAAAAAATGAAGACAGATTCGGACTTAGTGAAAATTTCACTAAGTGTTGGAAAAAATGACATTTTCATTTTTCATCCATTTTGATCACTCCATAACTTAAAATCCTTAATGAATTGGAATGACTTGTAGTTGAAGTTTTTGTAGAGGGTAATGAGGGCTACAAATCCATCTTTGGATGAGGAAAAATGGCTTTGTGGTTTAGGAGTTATGATCCTCCAAAGTTGGTACCCTAGCCACTTTATTTTTAACTTAGAAAATTTTCTAAGTTTTTATGGTTACCCCTTTTACAAGTAATCCTACTTTTCTTGATTTTTCTTGATGAATGATGATTCAAATAATACATAAACATCATTTTAGGGTTAAAAATCCATTTTGGTGAAAAATCTCAAAAAGTCAAAGTTGACTTTTGTGCTGAGTTGACTTTTTATCAGATGAATTCCAAACTGTGCAATTCTTCGGGAAATCATGTCCTTGATCTAAATCAAACTTGATGGACATGTTCCAAGGGTGTCATAGGGTATATTGAGGCATGTCCTAGGGTTTGGGAGCTTGTCCTGGTCAAAAGTCAAAGTTACAGTTGACTTTTCCCGCGAAACCCTAATTGTGGTGCAGATGAAATTGAGGCTTGTTGCTCAAACTTCTAGGATTAATCCATTGTTCCAAATGGACCAATATAGTTCATTAAAGACCCTCAAAACCTCTCTTGAGGTCTTGGCTCATGATTTGCCCTAAAAGTCAACTTAGGGGTTAATTAGGTCAAGAAACCCTAATTCCTGATTTTTGATGAATGCATCCCCTGAGGAAAAATTGACTTAATGATTGGGTTTATGAGGTCCCATGGAGTATATTAGGTTATGTTTTGGATCTTTGGCTTGTGCCCAGATGAAAATTTTCCATCTGGAGGCCCTGGTCGATCAAAACCCTAATTTGGTGACACTGGCGATCTTGAGGCTTGATCCACCTAGAAGGGAGCAACCTTGTGCTTAATCCTTGGAGTGGGAGTCCTTTTTGATCCTTTGTAGTTACTTGAGAGGTTAGACAAGTTGAAGATCATGTCATTCCTTGATTGATCCTTTGTCTAAGGCTCAGAGAGGGTTGAAAACCCTAAATTTGATCGTAGTGGATGCTCACCCATCTTTGGGGAGACTGATAAAGTATGATGGTTCATCCATATTGTGATGATGATTTGCACAATGATGGGAAATCTTAGTGGTCAAAATTTGGGGTATGACAGATGCCTCTATTTAATCTTCTTGGACCCGAAAGTGTGAATGACGAAGGTGTTCGGGCATTCGGGGTGCAAGAAGATTAAATATCAGAATACCCAAAATTTTGATGGTGGTTATGAATGGTAGCACATGCATTCATCTTCTTTTGCTAAGCAATTGATGCTTAGAAAAGGTAAAACTTCCCCTCGATCCAGGCTTCCTACCAAGGAACTGGTCTTAATTTCTGAAATAAACTTCCCCTCGATCCTGGCTTCCTACCAAGGAACTGGTCTCAGTTTCTGATATAAACTTCCCTTCGTTCTTGGTTTCCTACCAAGGAACTGGTCTCAGTTTCTGATATAAACTTCCCCTCGTTCTTGGTTTCCTACCAAGGAACTGGTCTAAGTTTCTGATATAAACTTCCCCTCGATCCTGGTTTCCTACCAAGGAACTGGTCTCAGTTTCTTTTGTTAATAAACTTTATTGACAAGGGACGCTATTCGTAGCGTTTTTCCTCAAACTTCTCGCCGAATTTTCCTGGGGAGATGCCATTTGATGGAAAAAATTTGATGTCAGACTCGCTGGGGAACCCAGTCGTCTGAGTTGTAGAGTTGTACAAACTTCTCTGTTGGAGACGCCATTTGTTTCTACTGGGGGAAAGCAGGTCTCTTGGGAGACTGCTGTCGCTTGGGATCTTACATCATACTTTTCTCAGGATCTTCCCAGAGAAATGCCATATGATGGGGTCCAATTTTGAGGTGCCGATTACCTTTTCATCAGCGGTCTTTTCGGAGCGAACTGACATGCTTCCGAATCTCTGATTACGAGGCCTTCTCTATGGATTTTTCTTAATCCGGGAAAGCAAGGATATCATCTTCAATGGCGAAGAGTGATGCTCACTGAGGTCTCTCTGGTTTTTTAGAGGTTCAAGTTATCAAAGTGGTCAAGGGCCAACTTTCTTCCAGAAATAAACTGGAGGCGACGTTGTTCAAACGCAGCGTTTCCTGATGAGGCAAGAACTGACAACTCGATTGAGAGGACTCCTATCACTAAGGGACAAGACCGACTGGAGTGATAGTGATGCAATATGAATGCGAATACAAATCAATAATGCATGATGTATATATGTTTATGCTGACAAAACTGACGCAACATACAAACTGACGGGTGAACACGACTGGATACTCGGCCATCGCGGGGCGTGTAGAAATATCGCTGGTTCAAGATAGCAATTCCTCCTTGCTTAGGAGAGATAGTCCCTATTGGGAGCTACCGTTGGTCGGGCTTAGGAGGTAAGAACTCTGCCGTGGCGTATCAGACGAAACAAGGTCTCTGACACAGTTTATCCTTCGTTCAGGCGTACTGGGTTAGAAGGAGTACTTTGATTCTGCACTTTGAAGTTCGCTTACTTCTGGAGGAACGACCGGTGTTCTTCTGATGTTCAACAGTCAAAAGAAATTGCCGACTTTATTTTAAAAGCAGAAAAAGTTTTAACAAGTAAATTCATTTTTGTTTTATTTCAAGAATCGCTAATCGTATTAAAATGTCGTTCTGTAACGCTAAAACAAATGAGAATTACAAACAAAAGCACAAAGGCTCAAATTTTATTGATAGTATGGAAATCAGCCAAGCGCGTGGTTCCATTGAGTATTTACAAAGTTAGAAAATGGTAATTTACAGGGAAAAGGGCTATGTTGAAACATAACGACCACTATCCTTCTACCAACTTTGACTTCGGGGCATCCTGAGCTTCCGTCGAAGATGACCTTGACTGGAGTTTTCCCCCAATGATGTAACTGCTGCTGAGGAACTTGCCCCTGTTGAACATAGTTACTTGCCATTATCCCTAATTTTTGCCTGGATTGTACTTTGATGTTTCCAATCCATCGGGATGATTTTTGCTTATGTCTCTAACTTTTGCCTGGACCGCCCTTTCGGGTTTTCAGTCCACCAAGACGTTTTTTTTTTTTAGTTTAGGAGAAGTATTTCTTGACTACATCAACATTCGTGGGGTAGGCAAATTCCTCTCCGTCCATGGTTGCGAGTCTCAAGGCGCCGCCTGAGAAAGCTTTCGTGACCACATAGGGGCCATCATAATTCGGGGTCCATTTGCCCCAAGAATCAGTGAGAAATGATTGTATCTTCTTGAGCACGAGGTCTTCTTTCCTGAAGACACGAGGTCAGACCTTTTTGTCGAACGCCCTTCTCATTCTTTGTTGATACAACTGACCGTGACATAGTGCCGTTATTCTCTTTTCTTCGATCAGATTCAGTTCGTCGTGTCGACTTTGACACCATTTAGCTTCCGTAAGCTTAGCTTCCATCAATACTCGGATTAACGGGATCTCTACCTCTATGGGGAGCACTGCTTCCATGCCATACACTAGAGAGAAAGGGGTAGCCCCTGTTAAAGTGCAGACAGATGTACGATAACCGTGAAGAGCAAAGGGTAACATCTTGTGCCAGTCCTTGTAGGTTACAACCATCTTTTGAATAATCTTCTTGACGTTCTTGTTAGCCGCTTCTACCGCTCCGTTCATCTTGGGTCGGTAGGGAGATGAGTTATGATGTTCGATCTTGAACTCAGCACACAACTCTTTCATCATCTTATTGTTCAAGTTAGATCCATTATCAGTAATGATCTCGCTTGGAACACCATAACGGCAGATGATATTGTTTTTGATAAATCGGACCACCACTTGTCGGGTTACATTAGCGTATGACGCTGCTTCGACCCACTTGGTGAAATAGTCAATGGCTACTAGGATAAACCGATGTCCGTTTGAAGCCTTAGGTTCGATCAAGCCAATCATGTCGATTCCCCATATGGAAAAAGGCCGCGGGGAAGAAAGAACTTTGAGATGTGATGGTGGTACATGAATTTTGTCGGAGTATATCTGACACTTATGACACCTCCTCATGTACTTGTAGCAATCGGATTCCATGGTCAACCAGTAGTACCCTGCTCTTAGGATTTTTCTCGCCATTGTGTGTTCGTTGGCATGAGTGCCAAAGGATCCTTCATGAATTTCTTTCATAAACATGTCTGCTTCTGGTCTGTCGACGCATCGGAGCAAGACCATGTCAAAATTCCTCTTATAAAGAGTGTCACCGCTCAGGAAGAAGTTTCTAGCCAATCTTCTGAGGGTCTTTCTATCCTTTCTGAGTGCCCCAGATGGGTACTCTTGTTTCTGAAGAAAGCATTTGATATCGTGAAACCGAGGTTTGTCATCTATGACTGCTTCAATCGTGAAGATGTAAGTGGGCCGTTCAAGGCGCATGATGTCGATCTTAGGTATGTCATTCCATTGACATACACTAATCATGGAAGAGAGAGTGGCTAATGCATCAGCCATGTGATTCTCCTCACGAGGGATGT
Organism: Lathyrus tuberosus; assembly: GCA_022829125.1. Taxonomy (NCBI): domain Eukaryota; kingdom Viridiplantae; phylum Streptophyta; class Magnoliopsida; order Fabales; family Fabaceae; genus Lathyrus; species Lathyrus tuberosus. The sequence goes on from JALAZF010000494.1 coordinate 253,285, forward strand.
GATGAAACTCAACTCTGTTGAAGAAAGGTAGCAACCTTCTTGCGTAGTCCTTGTAAGGAATCAGTCCTGATTGGTACGTGTTCCAATCTCCTTTTATCTGATTGATAACCAGGGCTGAGTCGCCATATACGTCCAAGTTTTTGATCCTTAAATCAATTGCTTCCTCGAGACCCATAATACAAGCTTCGTATTCGGCCTCGTTGTTCGTACACTTGAATGTAAGTCGAGCAGTGAAAGGAATGTGGGTACCCTGAGGGGTAACAATGATTGCCCTAATTCCGTTTCCGTAATGATTAACTGCTCCGTCAAAGATAAGTCCCCACTGGGAGCCTGGTTCTGGCCCTTCACTGGGTAGCGGTTCATCGCAGTCCTTCATTTTTAGATACATGACATCTTCGTCTGGGAAGTCGAACCCGATTGATTCTTGATCGTCAATTGGTTGATGAGCCAAATGATCAGCTAAAATACTCCCTTTAACGGCTTTTTGAGCGTGGTACTCTATGTCATATTCTGATAACAACATCTGCCAACGGGCAGTCCTTCCCGTGAGAGCAGGTTTTTTGAAAACGTACTTGATTGGATCCATTTCAGAGACCAACCAAGTAGTATGATGAATCATGTATTGGCAAAGACGTTTGGCTGCCCAAGCCAAAGCACAACAAGTTTTCTCGAGCATCGTGTGCCGAGTTTCGCAGTCGGTGAATTTCTTGCTCAAACAGTAAATGGCAGACTCTTTCCTTTTGGTTTCGTCCTGTTGGCCAAGTACACATCCCATTGAGTCCTCTAGAACTGTGAGGTAAATGATCAGTGGTCTTCCTTCCACTGGAGGTGATAGAATAGGAGGATTCTACAAATATTCCTTAATACTGTCGAAGGCGGTTTGGCAATCTTCTGTCCAAACGCAATCCTTGTTATTTTTAAGTAATTTGAAAATCGGCGCACATGTCGCGGTCATGAGGAATATGAATCTGGAGATGTAGTTCAGACGTCCCAGGAATCCTCTGACTTGTTTTTCAGTCTTTGGAGAAGGCATTTCTTGAATGGCCTTGACCTTGTCAGGATCAACCTCAATTCCTTTCTGGCTGACGATGAACCCTAGTAGTTTCCCTGAACGGACACCGAAGGTGCACTTGTTGGGATTCAAACGGAGTTTGAACTTTCTTAAACGTTCGAACAATTTTGATAGATGTTCAACGTGCTCGCTCTCTGTTTTAGATTTGGCAATCATATCATCGACATATACCTCGATTTCCTTATGTATCATGTCATGAAAGAGAGTAGTCATGGCCCTTTGATAGGTTGCCCCGGCGTTCTTCAAACCGAACGGCATTACCTTGTAACAAAAGGTACCCCACGGGGTAATGAACGAAGTTTTCTCCATGTCTTTCGGCGCCATTTTGATCTGGTTATAGCCCGAGAATCCATCCATGAAGGAGAATACATTGAACTTTGTTGTGCTGTCTACCAGCATGTCTATGTGTGGTATAGGAAAGTCGTCCTTTGGACTTGCCTTGTTTAGATCTCTGTAATCAACACACATTCTGACTTTTCCATCCTTTTTGGGAACGGGTACAATATTGGCTAACCATTGAGGATATTCTGATGTGGCGAGGAAACCTGCGTCAATCTGTTTCCGTACCTCCTCTTTGATTTTGATGGCCATGTCCGGGTGAGTGTGTCTCAACATTTGCTTTACTGGCGAACATTCTGATCTTAACGGTAAATGATGTTCCACGATGCTGGTATCCAACCCTGGCATATCCTGATAGGACCAAGCGAATACATCGGGGAATTCTTTGAGAAGCTTTATCAAACTCTCTCTGGCAGTTGGACTGAGCAGTGCTCCAATCCTAATTTCTTTTCTCTCTTGCTCTGAACCCTAGTTTACCGTTTCCAACGGCTCTTTGTGAGGTTCAATGGACCTTTCCTCTTGTCTGAGTAATCGGGAGATCTCTTCTGGAATTTCGTTGTCATTTTCTTCTTCAGCCTCGAATACTGGGAACTCAAACTTGGGAGAAGGCATCGGATCATATGTTTCAACGGGGTTTAAAACAAGCAATCTGCATGACGGTATGATTTGTGTTTAGAAGAGATAGAGAAAATGCAAGTGTGTGCAGTGTTTTATTTTTATTACTGCTTGTTTTTATTATTGAATTATTTTTTAGGATTACCATTTTCTGAAAAAGCAAAAAGAGAAAACAGCAATTAATGAGGAAATTACAGAACGACATTATTTTATTTATGAACAAGTTGATCCTTGAAACTACAGCCCTATAAAACAAAACTCTGTCGCTTCGGGCAAAGCGAAGAGGGAAATTTACAGAAAGCGAGCCCTATCAAAACATCTGTTTCACCTGGGCAGGGTGAAAGGTTAAAAGACGGCAATTACTTTGACTGGTGAACGGCCTTCGGAACCTCGACGGCAATCCATTGGCGGCGAACTCCTCGGTGAATCACAAAGTTTGGTACCTTCCTTGATTTGTCTTCAGAAACGACGCTGATTTCTGGTGGAGCAGGATCATTGGAATCTGTCTCCCAGGCAGAGTTGTTATAGGAGAATTCCTCTGTTGCATTTCGCAGAGTATTTGTGCTCTCAGCCGTATCTCCCTATCCAGTTGGCTGGATGTCTTCGAACCTGATACGAGAGCTTTCGGGAGCAGTGTACTTGACCATAAAGTTGTATTTTCCACTAGGTTGTCCCAAGGTATCCCAAACTTCTTTGGAACTGGAGGGGTCATCCCTCTCGATGACGTTGACCTCGGGAAAAGCATAATTGATGAATTCAAGTCCTGCAAACGTTGTGAATTCATCCTCATGTTGAGTAGTTTCTGAATAACCTGAGTGTTAATCCCATGACATGGTGGGGACACAGGTATTCTATTCAATGACGGTCAGCTGATTTTCATTGTTCGGCTGACTCTCTTGCCCTAAGTTTCCTGGGTAAGGTTGCCACATTGGCAGGCCATCCATCGGGCAATAGTAATTGTGGTCAAAGTTGTCTTTCATCAGAGTGTCTTCCTCTAATGAATTTGGCGATGCACGGCATCCTTCCGGATCACAACCTCTATATATCATCTCGACGTCTGACCTTGGTATAAATCTCGGAATCTGTGCGGGATAGCAAAATGGTATAGGCACCTCTTCCTGAGACATATAACCGTCCTCGTTAAGGTAGGACATCAATTCTTCATTTGTGTCAGAGGGATCTTCCTCATTGATAGCATGACCTGTCTGAGACACTGGGTGAAGGAAACCTCCACTGTGGAAGAAGTTTTGTAGGGGATGAAGACTTCCATCGTTGGCAGCTGTCTGGGTACAGGTTGCAGAAAAAACAAGACCCTTCTTTGTTTTATTGTCAATAGGAATGACAAGCTGTCCCCATCCGGTTGTATCAGTACTCTCGACCGCTTTGATAGCATCGTTGTATGAAGAAATGGAAGTTCCTTCTTTGGAATGATTGTCCTTGCTTACCGACAGTGCTTGGAACTGAGTTCCAATAACCTCCTCGGGTTCTACACTAGTAGATGATGACAAGTTACTCACAAGCAAGGCCTGTTCTCCACAAACTGTGACAAGTTGATCGTCCTTGATGAACTTTAGCTTTTGGTGGAGGGTTGACGTAACCGCTCCAGCCTGATGTATCCAAGGTCTTCCTAATAAACAACTGTACGTTGCCCGGATGTCCATGACCTGGAAAGTCACTTGAAAAGTATGAGGACCGATAGTTATGGGAAGATCAACTTCGCCGATAACCGTTTTTCTGGATCCGTCGAATGCTTTGATGATGACCTCGCTGATTCTCATCGGAGGGCCTTTGAATGATAATTGCATCAAAGTAGGCTTCGGCATAACATTCAGGGCTGACCCTGTGTCTACCAGTACGCTGGCTAAAGCATCTTCCTGGCAGTTAACTGTGATATTAAGCACCATGTTATGACGACGACCCTCTTCAGGTAATTCCTCATCACTAAATCCCAAATTATTGCAGGAAGTGATGTTAGAGACAATGCTATCGAACTGTCTGATTGTTACATCCTGTTCCACAAAGGCTTGCTCCAAGACTTTCTGTAGAGCCTCCCTATGCACTTCTGAACTAAGTAAAAGTGACAGTACAGAGATCTTTGAAGGAGTTTGTAACAGTTGATCAACAATGTTTTATTCACTCCTTTGGATGAGCTTCAGCATCTCATCGTTGTTTTTCGAAAGGTCGGGATTATTGGATTGACCGACTGGTGGAGTCGGAACTGTTCAGCATGTAACTCTACCAGGTTGGTATTCATCAAGCGGATATCAAAGAACTGAACCATGTTGATCTGATAAGGGTTCCTATCATGGTAGTCTTGGATCCATCCAAGATCCATCTGACGCTGGAGGGCTTCTTGTACACAAGAGCAACCCTGTTTGTTTACCGAGCAAGTCAGACAGGAACTGTAATCGTGCCGCGGCAGATTATGTTACTGGCTTTGCCTTGAGTGCATTGCCACCAGATTGACATTCATCGCACGGATATCGTGGTTTTGAATGACGTTGGAATTCATGTAGGCCATGTTAACTCCACGAACTCGGTGCTCTTGGATCCATCCGAGATCTATTTGTTCCTGTAGAGCTGCTTGCACCACAGAACATCCCTGGTTGTCTTTAGAGCAGATATCACACTGATGATAGTTATGAGGTGGCACATGGCCATATCCACTCTGTCTACAATGCATCTTGACCAGATTGGTCTTTAACAAGAGTAGATCGTGAATTTGATAGACATTGTTAAATTCTTTCTCAATCAGGTTGACTGCAGCTTTCTCATGTTGAGGCAGCGGGTTCGTGAGAACATTAGGATTTGTATCCTTGAAGGATAAGACCCCGCTCCTAACAAGCTTTTGCACGTCGAATTTGAAACTAAGACAATTCTCAATGTTATGCCCCGATCCTCCTTGATGGTAAGGGCAAGTTTGATCCACCTTAAACCAAAAAGGCGGATTTTCTGGTACTGTAAGAGGGGACTTAGTCTGAATGTGCCCCTTGGCTAGCAGTAATGGAAATAGCTCTGCGTACATCATGGGTATAGGATCAAACCCTGGTGTCCGTGTTGTATGGTTGTTGTTGTATTGAGGACGATCCTGCTGAAGAGGTTGTTGTATCCTTTGCTGATCAGGTTGGTTTTGCGCAACCTGAGGTTGATACGTAGGAATAGGCGCAGGGCTGATAGCAGGAGTCACAACTGCTGCCGGTTGATATCGACGCCTTTGCTTTCCGAGAGAGATATTCCCAATATCTTACTCTTTTTTCTTAGGGAGAGCACTACCGTATTTTTTGGTACCGCTTATCGATCCAGTGTCTTTTACCAAACGTCCTTCTCGGATGGCTTCCTCAAGACGTACACCCATGCCTACCATCTCGGTGAAATCACTGGGTGCACTGGCAACCATTCGGTCATAGTAAAATAAGCTTAAGGTTTTTAAGAAGATCTTTGTCATCTCTTTTTCCTCAAGAGGCGGACAAATTTGAGCGGCAATTTCACGCCACCTTTGAGCATACTCCTTAAAGGTTTCCTTGTCCTTTTGCGACATTGATCTGAGTTGATCTTTGTCGGGTGCCATGTCCAAATTGTATTTGTATTGTTGGACGAAGGCAGTGCCAAGATCTCTGAATATACTGATCGTAGTACGGTTTAAACCCATGTACCATTTTAATGCGGCACCGGTCAAACTATCCTGGAAGTAGTGAATCAGTAGGTCCTGATTCTCCGTCTGAGCTGACATCCTTCGAGCGTACATCACCAGATGGCTTTGAGGGCAAGAGTTACCCTTGTATTTTTCAAAGTTGGGCACTTGAAACTTGTGCGGAACTTTCACATTGGGGACCAAGCAGAGGTCTGCGGCGTCCTTTCCATATAAATCCTGACCGAGGATGGCTTGCAGTTCTTTCTGCATTTCCAAGAACTGTTCCTGGAATTCATCCATTCTATCGAACATAGTTTCCTTTTTACCAGAAGGTATCGGTGGAATCTGTCCTTCCGGGACAGTGTGCACCACAGGGGGTGGTACCGTGACTACGGTAGCGAATCTTGGCGTTTCCCGAAGTTTGTAACCTTCAGGAGTCTTCAGTATACCCCTGGCATCTTCGCTTTCCCGAAGTTTGTAACCTTCAGGCCCAGCGGCTTCTGTTGTGATTCCCTGATCTTCAGTGATCGGCGGAACATATCCTTCCGGGATATAGTTAACAGGCATGCCCCAAGGACGATCTTTCGGCATTTGATACCTAGGATCGTACTTCTCCACGATGGACATTGAGGTGATCTCTGAGATCACAGTTCTTTGTAGCTGAGCTTCTGCCATGGCTTTCATGTCGTTACGAAGCTTTCTCATATCTTCTCTCAGAGTGTCGATCTCTTCTTTCAACTCTCTATTTTCTTCCTCAAGATCATCCCTCTTTTTCTGACGATTGGCCCGAGTATTATACGAATGAGACAGTTTGACTCTAGAATCGAGACACAAACGTGAGATTCGTAGGGAAGAAGAATGTGTTACATGAGAATGATGAATGCAATGATTATATTAATTGTTTTTCTTGGTTTAATCAAAATAAACTTCGACAATTAGATTGCAAATATCAAACAGTGGGGAAACCCCTTTTTATTGAAATTCAAAGGATTACAGAAATGGAAATACAGTAGATTATAAGGTGCAGAAACAGAAACCTAAGCTAATGGGTCCCGAGTCCTCTCTGAAGAGAAATCGGGTGCTGATTCTGGTACTTTCCTTTTCTTTGACTGGGGCTCTTGAGCCGTTGTCGGGTTGTCATTCCTTTGCCAAGTGAAAGGAGTGAGCAAATTCCTCTGATCGTCTTGACATTCTACAGCATGTTGCTCCAAAATTTCAATCAGAGCATCTTTCTCTTTCGGTAATTGCTGTATTTTGATGCACTCTAGGTCGAGGGTGCGGTATTTGTTCTTCCAAGACCTTCTCTCCCGTTGAACTTTGTTGAGAGTAACCTGAAGCTTTTTAGTTTCCGTCATGAAGTACATGACAGATTCCTTTGGCGGAAGAATTCCGTAATGAGGATAAGGCATTTTTAGCTTGAGAGCTCTAGTTTGTACCCAATGGAGATAAAGCTCCACCGAGACACAGTCCGGTTTTCCTAGAGACTCTCGTCCTTTCTTATGAACCTGTTTCCAAGCATACACTATTTCTATCTTTAGTGCTCTGTCATTTTCTCCTTCTTTGAAGAAAAGACCTTCCAGATGAGCATTCAGCGGAATATGCCTCATCGGGTATCCAAACTGACGGCGAACCAATATCGGATGATAGTTAATTCCTCCTTTAGTTCCTATGAGGGGTACGTTGGGGAAGTTTCCACAACGATCAATGATTCTGATTCCACCATAAATCCTATTACACCAATCTATATCAGAGTTGGTAAGAGACATGATCTTCTGCGACCAACGTAAGGCACTCTTGCAATCCCAAAAAGCAGCAGACTTGGGCAAGTGGGAAATAAACCATTTATAAAGCAGAGGTACACAGCATGTGATCTCCCCTTCACTGTACAAATTTCCTAAGTGTACAGAATGATATGCATCTACGAGCAAAGTCGGAACAGGGTTTCCAATGAGAAAAACCTTAATGGAGTTGATATCGACGAAGTTATTGATGTTGGGAAACAAATATAACCCTTAGGTGAGCAAGACAAAGATGCTTTCAAAAGCAGTCACGTTTCATATACTAGCAAAATATAGGGCCTTCTTCGTCAAGAACTGGGCTGGCAAACCTTGAATGCCACCCTTAGCGGTCATGTGAGTCCTGACCTCAGACTCGTCCAAATGAATTGCTCTTGCAATGATCTGATTCTTTGGAATTTCTTCCAGTACAGAAAATGGAGCTCGATCTGTAATGTGTAGATCGATCAGATGAGAATACTCCTCTAGTGTTGGTGCTAGCTGGTAATCCGGGAATGTGAAACAGTGATAAACTGGATCGTAAAACTGAATGAGCGCATCCATGATTCCCTCAATCACATGGACTCTCAATAGTGGTAGCAGACCTCCGTGCTTGGCTCTGAAAGCCTCTGGGTTAGTGATCATCCTCGCCAACCTTCTCAAATTCTCTAGTTTTGGAACCTTAAAGGTGTACTGGTGAGTTCTCCTTCTACCGAAGTCCATTAGTGCAATCCTTTTCTCTGATATTTGCAATCACAGTCTTAGTTTAATTTGAAAAACAGAGAGACTAGAAGAGAAGTTTTTTGAATGTTTTAATGTTTTTTAAATGAATGCATGAATGCAGCACACAAAAACTTAGAAAAAACATGGGGTCAAAGGGTCGGTGTCATGAAGTCAAGGCTCTACCCATCCCCAAAGGTTTATACTAAGGTGATTTTTGTACCTGTACTCATTATCATCAGCTCCTCCCAAGAAAGCAAAACAACAACCGGATTGCCAGCGAGTTGTAGAGCAATCTTAGAGTAAGTGCCATTCACCGAGAATAGATCACCAACCTCAAATGAGGGTAGTATCGCGTAACAACTATTTCTGATAGTTTTCGTACTACGAAAGGGTTTGGCTCCTCAGCTTCTCAGACTTAACAATCGGCACATTGTCTAGGTGAGAGAATGGGTTGCATTGGTCAGCCTCCACTGAGGTTGATGGTCGACCCCGTCACCATCACTTATCTTAAGTGTATACTCAATCTTTCCACATACGGCATCACCCGCATTCCCATTAGCAGAAAAATAAACACGTATAGCAATTAGGAAAAGCAGTATATATATTTGTCCTAAACATCCTAGACCTTTAAAGCTATGAATCCTAAGTTCCTGACAGAAATGGGTTCCCCGACGGAAGCCCCAATCTGTGGTATTCAAAGGGAGATTGTGCCTAGATCTAACTTTGAAAGGCCCCACGGTGGCCGCCATTTTTCTGTAGCGAGCGATTTTGGACGCGGTTCTTAAGCGCTGGTCGCTCTCTGCGGTTTGAGCTTACTACAAGTCGATTCATTTTTTATCCTATTGTGAGCTGAATAAGGAAGGGAAATAGATGTCTCCAATTAACCCTGCTTTGCATACTGAGTTTAAACATTGGTCTGTTAGGTTACGAATGCTATCAATGTGGGGGGGCCTTTGTACTGGTTAATTGTATTTTCGCCAATACGGTTTTCTAGGACTTTCTAGAGGGGAACAAGGGTTAGGATGTTAGGATGGATGCTTTTTGATAGATACATGAGAGTATGAGATTTTGGGTTTTTGTTTAGTGTGCTCGCTAAGATTTTTCTTTCAATCTTATGCCTACGTATTCCCGTTTACCGAAACAGGGAAATCAGAGCGTTCGTAGTTCCTCCTATTCTATGGGAGGAAATGGGTGTTTTGGTGTCTTGTTCAAAGCCCAAGACGTGAAGCGAAAGGTGAATTGTATCTTGTTCAAAGCCCAAGATGTGAAGCTGAAGGGTCTATTTGTATCTTGTTCAAAGCCCAAGATGTGAAGCTAAAGGTTTGACTTTAGAGATAATTGGTCATCTCTAAAGAGGGGTTTGTTTGTCACAACTGTTGGGTGACTGACTGTAAAGGAGGATTACTTCAACCGGGATACGCGGATCCTAGCAATGCCATAATTTCCTTTATAGGGGGTTTTAACTCTAAGGAGAAGACTTTAACTCAGTGTAGAGCAATGCTATCTTTCCTTAGGAATTTCTCATGCTAAAAGAGGGACAGTGGCATGGATGTAGATGATCCAGAGGCTTGCCGCTTACAGCGATTAGATGAAAGGGAAAGAATTGTTGATGTTTGTGTACTGTGAACGAGGCACAACTTTGATGCTGAAAGGTTGATTGGATCAACCAGTGGTTTTCTTATACAAAGCCTAAGAGGAGGCTAATATGTGTCTCGTACAAAGCCCGAGAGAGAGGCTAAAAGGTTTTTGACTCAACAATGGAGTCTTTTGGTATCTCATATAAAGCCCGAGATGGAGGCTATTGTTTGTTCGGCTCAATAAGAACCTTTTTGTATCTCGTATAAAGCCCGAGATGGAGGCGAAAGGGGTGATTGACTCAACGAGGGAGTCTCTTATGTGTCTCGTACAAAGCCCGAGAGAGAGGCTGAATGTTGTTTGACTCCACTGGGGAGGATCATTGTACAAAGCCCAAGAGGAGGCTAATGGTGAGTGTTTCAGTTGAGTGACAGGTCCAGTATACTGATTTTTAGAGAGAAAATCAGTTCTTATATGAGCAACACTGTACTCAAGGATTTGATTCAAGGATCCGGGTTATTCCTGTTCTTTAAGGAAGCGGGGAATCCAAAGGGTTTTGAGACTGTCCGAGTCTACGGGTTTCCTTCCTATTTAACGAAGGGGTCACTTGAGAATGTATTTGAGACTCAAGGAGATTAGACTGTCCAAGTCTAGAGTTTCATCTTTTGTACTATGCTTTGGGAAACAGTAGTAGACTCTTGGAAAGGATTGTTCTATGAGGATGACTAGGTTCTGTTCCTATACCTCTAGGAGGTCGTCGGGACAATTTGTACGAAGCCCAAGAGGAGGCTGGAAACTTTTAAGAAGCCGATCGATCCTTGTACGAAGCCCAAGAGAAGGCTATCATTCCCTGAGGAAGAGATCATTATACGAAGCCTAAGAGGAGGCTGTGAATACTTCTAAGAAGCCGTAGGGTCCTTGTACTAAGCCCAAGAGGAGGCGAGGTTGCTTTTAGGAAGCCGATGGGTCCCAAAACCCCGAGAAATTCAAGGCAAGCTATTCACAAGGAATAGATCAAGTCAGGAAAGTTTTAGAATTTGGAAGAAACTCAAGAGATGCCATTCACAGAGAAAAGATCATCTCTGGGGAATAGAGTTTCTTGACAAGTGCTTTTAAGAAGCCTGTGGGTCCCCAAACCCCAAGAAGTTCAAGATATGCCATTCACCGAGAATAGATCAAGCCAGGAAAGTCCGAGAGTTTGGAAGAAACTCAAGAGATGCCATTCACGGAGAAAAGATCATCTCTAGGGAGTAGAGTTTCTTTGACAACTTCTACGAGTGACAGTCTATGAAAGGGTTCACAGGGAATGCTGCCTTTCATATCTCCATATTGGTCTTGATTTTTCAAGATGAATATTCATTTTAAAATGCTTAAAAACAAATAAAAATGAATTTATTCACAAAAATACTAATTATATTAAATAAATAATATAAACTCAATTTTTTTGTGGAATAAAATATTTCAACATTTTTGTGATTTTTTATAAAAAGAACCAATCAAAAATAATTAAAATTGAAAGAGTTATTAATTTCCCAAATAATTAACAAAACATGAAAATAGTTGGAAAAATAGCAAAAATGTGAAATATCACAAAATGGCATGGGTGGGGTTTGAACCCACGACCTCAAGCATACAAGGCGCGCGCTTTACCACTGGGGTGGTGATACATCCATTGTTTGAAATGAAACAATAAATATACAAGGTATGACTTGGTTTTGGCTTGCCCAAGGCAAGTTTTGGCTCAAACACATGAAGGTCATAACTTTCTCAATTCTTAATGGTTTGAGACAAAATTTATATGTATCTGGGCCAGAATTTCACAAGGAATCCAATGGTGGTGGTGGTTTTTTCAGATCACACTCCCTCCTCAAAACCCGATAGTGGTTTTGAAAATGGCCTATGATTGCATTTTCTATGCTACACTTTGATACAGACATGAATTACATGATCAAATGGCACAAACACAACACATATGACATGTATAATAGATACATACTCAGTGGACTTCAAATGCACACATGTTTTGGTGAGTGCAAGTTGAGAGGCTTACCCTTCTTTGGGATTTTGGAGTTTTCTCTGCAATCTACCAACCCTCTTGCTCCATATGTGATTTTATGCTTTGAACCACCGCAAATGATCCCTTGGATGCTTTTAGGATGGTTGGAATTGACTGGTACCTGCAAAAACACAAACAGTCCCTTTCTTGCAAAAGGGGTCAAAAGTGACCAAAATAGCAACTCTCTCAAATGGTGTTCCAGATGGGGGAACCATTTGGGACAGTTCAAGGATGATATTTGGAGTGTGTTTGAGGTTTTATCTGGTTTGGAAAGTGACTGAATCAAGACATGGCTTGAAAAATGCAAAAAAAAACCTATTTTGAGGTTTTGAGAGGTGACTTTGTGATTTTGTGATTACAGGTCACTTGTGATAGTTTGCACAACTTACATATGATATATATGAGGTGTGTGTGTGATTAGTTTGAGTGGAATTGCTCTCTAACTCAAAAACTCAGAATTACATGCTTTGGAAGGCAAATTTGAGGTGAAAGAAGAGATTTTGAGGAAAGCATCTATTTGATGGCTTTGGTGTACTCAAACTGAACACAATTGAGCTCTATTTATAGTAGAGCAAGTTTGTTTTGGGATCCACAGTGAATGGCAACTGCAGCAGAGCTTTGGCCAATGTTGTCCAATGGAAATCCAAGTCTCCTCTAGCCATTGACTAGAGGTTAGGGCACAGGGTTGTGGTTTCCTTAGTCTTGGATAAGTCTTGACTGATTTCAGATGAGAATGGCTCAGTCCATGCCACCTTGATGCTTCCATTGAATGCTCCAATCCAAATTTGAAGTCTTGTCCCTATTTTGACCATTCTTGGTTCAACATGCTTTTTCTTGTTCCAAGGACTTTGGAGGCTTGGCTCAGTGATTGTCCCCTTTAGATTCAATCCTTAGATGTGTCCAAGTGGATAGGAGCATTTGGATTTGGCTGATTTTGGCAAATCGACCAAAAATGCAAATTCTGCCTTGCCTTGACAGATTTCAACAAGGCAACTTCCCAATGTGATAACTCATAGCCCAAATGGAATTTGGTAATGTTCTTAGCCATTTTGGAAAGCCCTTACATGATACAACAACTATTTGAACATGTTTGGTTTTGATCTCTTTTGAATCCAAGTGAAAAATCCCCCTACATTTGGAAAAAAATGAAGACAGATTTGGACTTAGTGAAAATTTCACTAAGTGTGGGAAAAAGTGACATTTTCATTTTTCAGCTATTCTGATCACTCCATAACTCAAAATCCTTAATGAATTGGAATGACTTGTAGTTGAAGTTTTTGTAGAGGGTAATGAGGGCTAAAAATACATCTTTGGATGAAGAAAAATGGCTTTGTGGTTTAGGAGTTATGATCCTCCAAAGTTGGCACCCTAGCCATTTTATTTTTAACTTAGAAAATTTTCTAAGTTTTTATGGTTACCCCTTTTACAAGTAATCCAACTTTTCTTGATTTTTCTTGATGAATGATGATTCAAATCATACATAAACATCATTTTAGGGTTAAAAATCCATTTTGGTGAAAAATCTCAAAAAGTCAAAGTTGACTTTTGTGCACAGTTGACTTTTTATCAGATGAATTCCAAACTGTGCAATTCTTCAGGAAATCATGTCCTTGACCTAAATAAAACTTGATGGACATGTTCCAAGGGTGTCATAGGGTATATTGAGGCATGTCCTAGGGTTTGGGAGCTTGTCCTGGTCAAAAGTCAAAGTTACCGTTGACTTTTCCCGCGAAACCCTAATTGTGGTGCAGATGAAATTGAGGCTTGTTGCTCAAACTTCTTGGATTAATCCATTGTTCCAAATGGACCAATATAGTTCATTAGAGACCCTCAAACCCTCTCTTGAGGTCTTGGCTCATGATTTGCCCTAAAAGTCAACGTAGGGGTTAATTAGGTCAAGAAACCCTAATTCCTGATTTTTGATGAATGCATCCCCTGAGGCAAAATTGAATTAATGATTGGGTTTATGAGGTCCCATGGAGTATATTAGGTTATGTTTTGGATCTTTGGCTTGTTCCCAGATGAAAATTTTCCATCTGGAGGCCCTGGTCGATCAAAACCCTAATTTGGTGACACTGGCGATCTTGAGGCTTTATCCACTTAGAAAGGAGCAACCTTGTGCTTAATCCTTGGAGTGGGAGTCCTTTTTGATCCTTTGTAGTTACTTGAGAGGTTAGACAAGTTGAAGATCATGTCATTCCTTGATTGATCCTTTGTCTAAGGCTCAGAGAGGGCGGAAAACCCTAAATTTGATTGTAGTGGATGCTCACCCATCTTTGGGGAGACTGATAAAGTATGAGGGTTCATCCATATTGTGATGATGATTTGCACAATGATGGGAAATCTTAGTAGTCAAAATTTGGGGTATGACACATGGCGAACGCCTTTCTCCTCTGCAGGGGCAAATAGCGAGTGCCATTCAGTTGGGGGAGGCCAAAACTTGTATTTTTGCTATTTTTCTTCACTCTTCAGCTCTGTTTTCGCTCTTTTTTCCATACTTGCCGATTAAACACCCGTCGACATAAAAACAAAGGAAAACATAATAAATCAAAACAAATAGTATGAAAGACTCGATAAAACGGTACTAAAAGTGCGCGTAATGAGTCGGAAAATACGATACGAATTCGAGTTATCAGTTGTCCAGAGAAATTAAAGAAAGTTATGAACAATATATATGTTGAATCTAAATCACAAAGGGAATTGCTTTGAAACGATTACTGGGGCTTATACTCAAGGAGAGGCCCAGGGTTTTAACAGTGATCGCACCATTGTTTTGAAGATCGTATCGGGACTTATACAACGACTGAAGCCCAACAGAGTTTATTTACAAAAGGGTCGGGTCTTACAACTCCAAGAGAGGCCCAAAGATTATTTAAAGAAAAGAAATGGGACTTACAACACGAGGGTAGGCCTAGATGATTTTCTGTCTGAAAATGGCGATCACACCGAGATTTTTGAAAATACAGTGGGTCTTATACAATGACTGAGGCCCAAACTATTTTGGTTTCAAATAGGGATTGGGTCTTACACTCTATTAGAGGCCCAAAAGTTTGAAGATGAACAAAGATGGGTCTTATAGCTCAAGGAGAAGCCCAATTGATTTTGTTAAAAAGGCGACGATCACGTCAAACTTTTGAAAATATACAGAGGGACTTATACAATGTGTGAGGCCCAAAATATTTGTTTACAAAAGGTACACTCTATCAAGAGGCCCAAAAGTTTGAAAGTTTAAAATCGGGAAGAAACCCTAATTTTTTAATACAATGGTATTTTTCAAAGGGTAATTTAAATAATAAATGATAAAATATAAATTATATTCAAAAACAAGTTGTACACTTTGGAAAATATTTTGGAAAATCAAGTTTAATCATATGAAAGCTTAAAATCCAATTGATTTTGAAAGATTAAAGTGAGAATTTCATTTAAAAAATGTTTAAAAACAATAAAAATGAAATTAATTACAAAAATTCTAATTATATTAAATAAATAATATAAATTGGATTTTTTTTTGTGGAATAAAATATTTTAACATTTTTGTGATTTTTTCCAAAAAGAACCAATAAAAAATAATTAAAATTGAGAGAGAAATTAATTTTTCAAATCATTAAAAATAATATGAAAAATATAAAAAAAAAAAGTGGAAAATCATTAAAAAGGGGTCTGGGGCGAGGGGGATTCGAACCCCGGACCTCTAGGTTGCAGCGTGCGCCTTCTACCACTAGGGTGGTGATACATCCGTGTATTAAACTCAACCTAGAAATACATAAGGCATGCCTTGTTTTAGGCCTGGCCAAGGCAAGGCAAGGCAAGGTTTTAGACCAAAACGTTAAGGCCATAACTTTCTCATTTCTCCATGGATTGGGACAAAATTTATATGCATCTGGCCTAGAATTTACCAAGGAATCCAATGGTGGTGGTGGTTTTTTCAGATGAGGCTCCTATTTAAAAACCCGATAGTGTTCTTGAAATAGGCCTATAATTGCATTTGATATACTAACACATGATACAAGCAAGAATTACATGACAAGTTGATTCAAACACAACATATATAACATGTATGAGATGTTTATGATCAGTGGACTTCAAAGCAATGCATATTTTAGAAAGTTCAAGTGATGATGCACTTACCTCTTGGAGCTTTTGTGCAATCTGCCAAGTTTCTTGTGCCATAAGTAATTTGATACTTTAGACACTCTCAATTGATCCCTTAGAAGCTTTTAGAATGATCACCAACAACTGGAATCCTCAGGAACAAGTTTGAGCTCTTTCTTGCAAAAGGGGAAAAAGTGACCAATATGGCAACTCTCTCAAATGGTGTTCCAGATGTGGGGAACCATTTGGGACAATTCAAGGATGATATTTGGAGTGTTTGAGGATTTATCTAGTTTTGAAAGACTGAATCAAGACATGGCTTGAAAAATGCAAAAAAGTCTAATTTTGAGGTTTTGAGAGGGGGCTTTGTGATTTTGGTGTTACATGTCACATATGAGAGTTTGGACAGCTTATATATGACATATTGGATGTGTTTGGATCATGAGTTGTGATGGAAATGCTCTCTAACTCAAAAACTCAGAGATACCTTGCTAAAGAAGGCATTTTGGCCTAAAGAGAGGGATTTTGAGGAAAGCATCAGTTTGGTTGCTTTGGTGTACTCAAACTGAGCACAAATGAGCTTTATTTATAGTAGAGCAAGTTTGTTTTGCAAGCAATAGTGAATGGTGGCTGCAGCATGTCTTTGGCCAATTGGATCACTTTGGAATCTCAAGTCTCCTCTAGCCATTGACTAGAGGTTAGAGCACAGGCCTATGGTTCTTTGGTTCAGAGCTTATCCTTGACTCATTTAGTTGGAAGAGGCTCAATTCATGCCACCTTGGTGCATCCATTGAATGCTTGGAAACAAAATTGAATTCTTGGCACATTTTAGCCTTTTTAGGTTTGGCATGCTACTTGTAGATTCATGGACTTGTGAGCCTTAGAGATCAGATCATCCCCCTTGGATTTGATCCTCAGATGTGTCCAAAATGACGACAAGGCTTGGTTTTGTCAGATTTGATCAAATCGAGCAAAATGCATCAAATCTGCCAAATCTGTCTTGGACAAAATAGTTCATGATGCTATGTTTCAAGGGTTGTATCTCCTTGCTCAAATGGAATTTGGA
Source organism: Lathyrus tuberosus (assembly GCA_022829125.1). Lineage (NCBI taxonomy): Eukaryota > Viridiplantae > Streptophyta > Magnoliopsida > Fabales > Fabaceae > Lathyrus > Lathyrus tuberosus. The sequence goes on from JALAZF010000494.1 coordinate 270,229, forward strand.
GATGATCTGGTACTTGTTAGAAAGCCCCTATGGCATACTTTAACTTTGATGTCCACCCCTAGACCTGGTTTGACTTGGATCATGGTGAAAAATGTCCCTACATTTTGGAAAAAGTAAGGCAGATTCTGACTTAGTGGAAATTTCATTAAGTGTTGGAAAAATGTCACTTTTGTGTTTTCAGCCATTTTGATCACTCCATAACTTAAAATCTATGAGGAATTGGAATGAGATGTAGTTGACACTTTTAAAGTATGCCATGAGATCTACAAAACCATCTTTGGATCATCCAAAATGGTTGCTTGGATCTCAAGTTATGATCCTTGGAAGTTGGTACCCTAGCCACTTTGTTTTATAACTTAGAAAAAATTCTAAGTTTTTATGGTTACCCCTTTTACAAGTTATCCCACTTTATTTGATTTTTCTTGATGAATGATGATTCAAATCACATATTAACATTGTTTTAGGGTTAAGGGACCTTGGTTGACCAAAAATTCAAAAAATCAAACTTTGGATTTTTGCATAGTTGACTTTTTATCAGATGAATTCCAAACTGTGAGATCCTTGGTGAAATCAAGTCCTTGACCTAAATCAAACCTAATGGACATGTTCCATAGGTGTTATAGGGTGTATTGAATCATGTCCCAAGGTTTGGGAGCATGTCTTGGTCAAAAGTCAAAGGTACTGTTGACTTTACCCTCGAAACCCTAATTGTGGTCCTGATGCAATTGAAACTTGTTGATCAAGCTTCTTGAATCAATCCATTGTTGCAAATGGATAAATATAGTGTGCTAGAGACCCTCAAATCATGTCTTGAGGTCTTGGCTCATGTTTTATCCCAAAAGTCAACTTAGGCGTGAATTAGGTCAAGAAACCCTAATTCCTGATTTTTGGTAAATGCATCCCCTGAGGCTAAATTGACTTGATGATTGGGTTTATGAGGTCCCTTGGAGTATCTTGAGTTATGTTTTCAAATATTGGCTCATGTCCAGAGAAAAATTTCCATCTGGAGGCCCTGGTCGACCAAAACCCTAATTTGGTGACACTGGTGATCTTGAGGCTTAATCCACTTGGAATGTTGCAACATTGTGCTTGATTCTTGATGTGGGAGTCCTCTTGATCCTTTATGGAGGTTTGAGAGGTTAGACAAGTTGAAGATCATGTCATTCCTTGATTGATCTTTTCCCTAAGTGCTCCGAGAGGGCTTGAAACCCTAATCTCTGATTGTAGTGAATACTCAACAATTCTTTGAGGAGATTGATGAGGCATGAAGGTACATCTATATTGTGACAATGATTTGCACAATGATGGGAAATCTTAGTGGTCAAAATTTGGCGTATGATAATATGATGATGACGCCATTTTATGTGTATCTTGTTTTTATATTGATTATAATGAATTGTGATTACTCACCCTGCCTGTTAGAATGTTGCCTCCACGTGGGTAACGTGCAGGTGATCGGGTTTAGCTGTGGATGCCTTCGAGGAATTTTTAAAGTTTATTTGCTTTTGGTCGATGTAGAGGGTCTTGCTCTGATAATGTAACATCGGGTTGGGTCGTTGCGTCGAACCATGTTGATTTCGCTATTTTGTTGTTCTTTGATGATATAGTTTATTTTTAAAACCTTTTTGAGTGTTTGTGGTTATGGTGGATCTGTTGCCTATTTTGATGGCTTTTACTGAAAACCTTTTTATTTTGAATTATTGAGTTATGTTGCCATGTGAAGGCTTTTTGAGTTATTTTGATGAAAACCCATTGTTTACGGAGCAAAAATGTGTTAGTTGAATTTTTGAGAAATGTGCACCCTTTGAGGTGGTTCTGATGTTTACTCTGATAAATTGTATATTTTGCCGTGATTAATCGTGGGGTAGAAAAGGGTGTTACATTAGTGGTATTAGAGCAGGTCGGCCCGTCCGGGCAGGTTTTATGTGATGTTAGTCCCCTGTCGGTCGACAAGTGTGTGTACACTGTCGATGTCTTCTTTCTTCTAACCTTGTTGGTGGTGTGCATGATGGCTGGAAGAAACGATCGTGCGATTGCTGATGCTTTTGAATCAGTTGCTAATGTGCTGGCGCAACTCAATCTGAATGATGGATTTCCAGATGAGTTTCGTGCTTTGGGGAAGTTCTAAAGGAATAATCCACCGACTTTTGTGGGTACGCATGATCCAGCAAGTGCACACAAGTGGCTAAAGGCGATCGAGAAGATCTTTTGGGTGATGGGGTGTACTGATGAACAACAAGTTCAGTTTGGGACACATATGCTGATAGAAGAGGCTGAGGATTGGTGGTATAACACCTGTCAGAGACTTGCAGATGTGGGCACTGTGATAACCTGGGCTGTGTTCAAGCAGGAGTTTCTGGTCAAGTATTTTCCAGAGGATGCTCGTGGCAAAAGAGAAGTGGAATTCCTTGAGCTAAAGCAAGGAGATATGACTGTGGCGGAATATGCCGCGAAGTTCGAGGCTTTGGTGAAGAGGGCAAAAGTCACAACATGGCACTCAATATTACAGTCAATTGCCAGGACGATGCATTAGCCAGCGTACTGGTAGACACCGGATCAGCTTTGAATGTTATGTCAAAGTCTACTATAATGCGATTATTATACCAAGGACCTCCGATGAGAGGCAGTGAGGTCATCGTCAAAGCATTTGACGGATCCCGAAAAACAGTTATCAGTGAAGTCGACCTTCCCATAACTATCGGTCCTCACACGTTCCAAGTCACTTTCCAGGTCATGGACATCCGGGCAGTATATAGTTGTTTGTTAGGAAGACCTTGGATACACCAGGCTGGGGCAGTCACTTTGACGCTTCACCAGAAGCTAAAGTTCTTCAAGAACGACTAGCTAGTCATAGTCTGGGGAGAGCAAGCCTTGATCTTGAGTAACTTATCGTCATCCACTTGTGTAGAACCAGAGGAGGTTGTTGGAACCCAGTTCCAAGCACTTTTGATGAGTAATGACAACCAATCAGAAAGAGGAACGACGATTTCCTCGTACAAAGATGCTCTCGAAGTGATCAAAAGTAACAATGCAAAAGGATGGGACAACTTGTCATTCCTACTGATAACAAAGCGAAGAAAGGTCTTGGTTTTTCTTCAAATTGTGCCTAGACTGCTACTAACGATGAAAGTCTTTATCCCATTCAAAACTTCTTTCATAGTGGAGGTTTCCTTCACCCAATGTCTCAAGAAGTACATACCATCAACGAGGGTGATTCCTCCGATACAGATGAAGAATGGAAGTTATATCTCAATGAGGACGGTTATATGTCTCAGGGAAAGATGCCTACGCCATTTTGCTATCCCGCACAGAGTCCGAGATATATACCGAGGTCAGACATCAAGACGATATATGGAGATTGTGATCCAGAAGGATGTCGTGCTCCACCAAACTCATTAGAGGAGGACACTCTGATGAAAGACCACTTTGACCACGACTATTACGGCCCAATGGATGGTCTGCCGATTTGGAAGCCGTACCAGGAGACTCGGGGTAAGAGAGACAGCCCAACGATGCATATCAGCTGAGCATCATCGAAAAGAATACTTGCGTCCCCACCGAATCATGGGATCATCACTCAGGGAATTCAGAAAATATCCAGTACAATGATAAATTTGCAAGGATTGCAGGACAAGAGTTCCTTAACTATGCTTTTCCTGAGGACAACGTCATCGAAAGGGATGACTCATCCAGTTCCAAAGAAGTGTGGAATATGTTAGGACAACCGAGTGGCAAATTCGACTTCATGGTCAAGTACACTGCTCTAGAAAGCTCTCGTATCAGGCTCGAAGACATCCAGCCCACTGGATGGGGAGATACACCTGAGGGTGCAAACACTGTGCAAGATACAATAGAAGAGTTCGTCTACGACAACTCTGCATGGGAGACAGATTCCAATGATCCTGCTTCACCAGAAATTAGCGTTATTTCTGAAGACAAGCCGAGAAAGAAGGTGCCAGACTTTGCGATTCCCCGAGCAGTTCGCCGCCAATGGGTTGCAGTCAACGTTCCGGAAGTTGTTCATAAGTCTAAGTAATTGTCGTCTTTTTCTTAACCTTTCACCTTACCCAGGTGAAACGGATGTTTTGATAGGGCTCACTTTCTGTAAATGTCCCTCTTCGCTTCGCCCAAAGCGACAGAGTTTTATTTTATAGGGCTGTAGTTTCAAGAATCGACAAGATCATAAATAAAATAACGTCGTTCTGTAGTTTCCGCATTTTATTATTGTTTTCTCTTTTCGCTTTTTCAGAAAATGGTAATCCTAAAAACAACTCAAATAATAAAAACAAGCATTTTTCATAAATTACACTGCATGCACTCTTGCATTTCTCTCTATCTCTTCTAAACGCAAATCATCACGTCATGCAGATTTCTTGTTTTAAACCCCATTGAAACATACGATCTGATGCCCTCTCCCAACTTTGAATTCCCGGTATTTGAGGCTGAAGAAGAAAATGACAAAGAAATTCTAGAAGAGATATCCCGATTACTCAGACAAGAGGAAAGGTCCATTGAACCTCACAAGGAGCCGTTGGAAACGGTCAACTTGGGTTCAAAAGAGAGAAAAGAAGTCAAGATTGGGGCACTGCTTAGTCCGATTATCAAAGAAGGTTTGGTAAAGCTTCTCAAAGAGTTTCCCGATGTATTTGCTTGGTCCTATCAGGATATGCCAGGGTTGGATACCAGCATCGTGGAACATCACCCGTTGGATCAGAATGTCCGCCGGTAAAACAAAGACTAAGACGGACTCATCCATACGTGGCCATCAAAATCAAAGAGGAAGTACAAAAACAGATTGACGCGGGTTTCCTCGCCACATCAGAATATCCTCAATGGCTAGCCAACATAGTGCCAGTTCCGAAAAAGGACGGAAAGGTCAGAATGTGTGTAGATTACAGGGATCTAAATCAGGTAAGTCCAAAGGACGACTTTCCCTTACCACACATTGACATGCTGGTAGACAGTACAGTAAAGTTCAAAGTCTTCTCCTTCATGGATGGATTCTCGTGCTATAATCAAATAAAAATGGCGCCGAAAGACATGGAGAAAACTTCATTCATCACCCCATGGGGTACCTTTTGTTACAAGGTAATGCCATTCGGTTTGAAGAACGTCGGGGCAACTTATCAAAGGGCCATGACAACTCTGTTTCATGACATGATACACAAAGAAATAGAAGTGTATGTCGATTGTATGATTGCCAAATCTAAAATAGAGGAGGAACATGTGACCCGCCTGTCAAAGCTATTCGAACGGTTGAGAAAGTACAAACTCCGTCTGAATTCCAATAAATGCACATTCGGTGTCCGTTCAGGGAAACTTTTAGGGTTCATTGTCTGCCAAAAAGGAATTGAGGTTGATCCTGACAAGTTCAAGGCCATTCAAGAAATGCCTTCTCCAAAGACTAAAAAATAAGTCAGGGGATTCCTGGGACGTCTGAACTACATTTCCAGATTTATATTCCTCATGACCGCGACATGCGCACCAATCTTCAAATTACTTAAAAAGAATCAGGACTGCGTGTGGACAGAAGACTGCCAAACCGCCTTCGACAGTATCAAGGAATACCTATTGAATTCGTCGGTTCTATCACCTCCAAGGGAAGGAAGGCCACTGATCGTCTACCTAACAGTCTTGGAAGACTCGATGGGTTGTGTACTTGGCCAACAAGACGAAACGAAAAGAAAAGAGTCTGCCATTTACTATTTGAGCAAGAAATTCACCGACTGCGAGACTCGGTACACTATGCTTGAGAAAACTTACTGTGCTCTAGCTTGGGAAGCCAAACATCTTTGCCAGTATATGATTCATCACACTACTTGGTTAATCTCCGAAATGGATCCGATCAAGTACTTCTTTGAAAAGCCTGCTCTCATGGGAAGGATTGCCTGTTGGCAGATGTTGTTATCAGAATACGACATCGAGTACCATGCTCAAAAAGCCGTCAAAGGAAGTATTTTGGCCGATCATTTGGTTCATCAACCGATTGACAATCAGGAATCAGTAAGATTTGACTTCCCAGACGAAGATGTTATGTATTTGAAAATGAAAGATTGAAACGAACTGTTACCCAGTGAAGGGCCAGAACTAGGTTCCTAATGGGGACTTATCTTTGACAGAGTTGTCAATCATTATGGAAACAGAATTGGGGCAATCATCATAACACCTCAGGGTACCCACATTCCTTTCATTGCGAGATTAACATTCAAGTGTACAAACAACGAGGCCGAATACAAAGCTTGTATCATGGGTCTCGAAGAAACGATCGACTTAAGGATCAAGAACTTGGATGTATATGGAGACTCAGCCCTGGTTATCAATCAGATCAAAGGATATTGGAACACATACCAATCAGGAATGATTCCTTACAAAGACTACGCGAGAAGGTTGTTACCATTCTTCAACAGAATCGAGTTTCATCACATCCCTCGTAAAGAGAATCACATGGCTGATGCATTGGCCACTCTCTCTTCCATGATTAGTGTAGGTCAACGGAATGACATACCTAAGATTGACATAATGCTCCTTGAGCGGCCCGCCTACATCTTCACGATTGAAGTAGTCACATACGACAAACCTTGGTATCAGGATATCAAATGCTTCCTTCAGAAACAAGAATACCCACGTGGGGCATCTAGAAAAGACAGTAAAACCCTCAAAAGGCTGGCTTGCAGTTTCTTCCTGAGTGGTGACACACTCTATAAAAGACACTTTGACATGGTCTTGCTCCGATGCATAGACAGGCCAGAAGCAAACATGATGACAAAAGAAATTCACAAAGGATCCTTTGGCACTCATGCCAACAGACACACAATGGAGAGAAAAATTTTGAGAGCAGGATACTATTGGTTGACCATGGAATCCGATTGCTACAAGTACATGAGAAGACGTCACAAGTGTCAAAAATACTCAGACAAAATCCATGTACCGCCAACACATCTCAAAGTTCTTTCTTCCCCATGGCCTTTTTCCATTTAGGGAATCGACATGATTGGCCTGATTGAACCCAAGGCTTCGAACAGACATCAGTTCATCCTGGTAGCCATTGATTACTTCACCAAGTGGGTCAAAGTAGCATCATACGACAATGTAACCCGACAAGTGGTGGTCCAATTTATCAAAAAAAATCCCATCTGCCGTTATGGTGTTCCAAGCCAGATCATTACTGATAATGGATCTAACTTGAACAATAAGATGATGAAAGAGTTGTGTACTGAGTTCAAGATCGAACACCATAACTCATCTCCCTACCGACCTAAGATGAACGGAACGGTAGAAGCGGCTAACAAGAATATCAAGAAGATTGTTCAGAAGATGGTTGTAACCTACAAAGACTGGCACGAGATGCTACCATTTGCCCTTTATGGTTATCGCACATCTGTCCGCACTTCAACAGGGGCAACCCTTTTCTCTCTAGTATATGGAATGGAAGCAGTGCTTCCCATAGAAGTAGAGATCCCATCGATCCGGGTATTGACGGAAGCTAAGTTAGCAGAGGCTGAATGGTGTCAAAGTCAGCACGACGAACTGAATCTGATCGAAGAAAAATGAATAACGGCTCTATGTCATGGTCAGTTGTATCAGCAAATAATGAAGAAGGTGTTCGACAAAAAGGTCCGACCGCGCGTCTTCAGGAAAAGAGACCTCGTGCTCAAGAAGATACAATCATTCCTCACTGATTCCCGGGGCAAATGGACTCCGAATTATGACGGCCCCTATGTGGCCAAGAAAGCCTTCTCAGGCGGCGCCTTGAGACTCGCAACCATGGATGGAGAGGAATTTGCCTATCCCACAAATGTTGACGTAGTCAAGAAATACTTCGCCTAAATAAAAAAAAATCTTTGTGGATTGAAAACCCGAAAGGGCGGTCCAGGCAAAAATTAGAGCATAATCAAAAATCATCCCGATGGATTGGAAATCTCAAAAGTACAATCCAGGCAAAAGTTAGGGATAATGGCAAGTAGCTACGTTCAACAAAGGGACAAATCTCTCAGCAGCAGTCATGTCATCAGTCAGGAAAACTCCAGTCACGGTCATCTTCGACAGAAGCTCAGGATGTCCAGAATTCAAACTTGGTAGAAGGATAGCGGTCGTTATGTTTCAATGTAGTCCTTTTCCCTTAAATTACCATTTTCTAACTTTGTAAATGCTCTATGGAATCACACGCTTGGCTGATTTCCATCCTATCAATAAAATTTGAGCCCTAATGCTTTTATTTGCAATTCTTATTTGTTTTAGCTTTACAGAACGACATTTTAATATGATCAACGATTCTTGAAATAAAAAAAAATGAATTTAACTACCAAAATTTTTCTGCTTTTAAAATAAAGATGGCAATTCTTTTGACTGTTGAACATCGAAAGAACATCGATCGCTTCTCCAGAAGTAATCGAACCTCAAAGTGCATAATCAAGGTACTCCTTCTAAGCCAATACGTCTGAATAAAGGACCAACTATGTCAGAGACCATGTTTCATCGGACATCCCCAGTAGAGTTCTTATCTCCTAAGCCCGACCAACGGTTGTTCCCCACAAGGACCATCTCTCCTAAGCAAGGCATAATTGCTATTTTGGACCAGATGATACTTTCCATCCCCTATAGTGGCCGAGTATCCAGTCGTGTTCATCTATTAGTCTCTATGTCGTGTTAGTTTTGTCAACATAAACATACATACATCATGCATTATTTATTTACATTCATATTGCATCACTATCATGCTAGTTGGTCGTATCCCCTAGTGATAAAAGTCCTCTCAATCGAGTTGTCAGTTCTTTCCTCGTCAAGAAATGTTGCATTTGAACAATCTCTCCTCCAGTTTATCTCTGGGATGGAGTTGGTCCCTTAACCACTTTGATAACTTGAACCTCTGAAAAACAAGAAGACCTTCGACAAACATCACTCTTCACCATTGAAGATGATATCTTCGCTTTCCCAGATTAAGGAAAATCCCCAGAGAAAGCCTCGCAACTAAAGACTCTCAGCAACACATTGGTTTTTCTCTTCAGAAAGTCAATGTTAATGAAGTCATCAGCACCTCAAAATTGGATTACATCACATGGTATTTCTACGAGAAGACCTCGAGGAAAAGTAGATGTAATATCCCCAAGCGAAAGGCAGTCTCTCAAGAGACTCGTTTTCCCCAATAGAGTCAAAAATTGGCGTCTCCAACAGAGAAGTTTGTACACCTCTACAGCTCAGAAAAATGGGTTCCCCAACAAGTCTGACATCAAAACTTTTTCCCATCAAATGGCATCTCCCCAGGAAAATTCGGCGAGAAGTTTGATGAAAAACGCTACACATAACATCCCTTGTCAAGAAAGTTTATTGACAAAAGAAACTGAGACCAGTTCCTTGGTAGGAAACCAGGATCGAGGGGAAGTTTATATCAGAAATTAAGACCAGTTCCTTGGTAGAAAACCAGGATAAATGGGAATTATATATCAGAAACTGAGACCAGTTCCTTGGTAGGAAACCAGGATCGAGGGGAAGTTTATACCAGAAACTGAGACCAGTTCCTTGGTAGGAAACCAGGATCGAAGGGAAGTTTATTTCAAAAGAAAATTGAGACCAGTTCCTTGGCGGAAGACCAGGATCGAGGGGAAGTTTACCTTTTCTAAGCATCATTTCTTAGCAAAAGAAGATGAATGAGCAAACTCCCATTCATAACCATCATCAAAATTTTGAGTATTCTGATATTTAATCCTCTTGCACCCCGAATGCCCGAATATCTTCGCCATTCACACCTTCGGGTCCAAGAAGATTAAATATGGGGCATCTGTCATACCCCAAATTTTGACCACTAAGATCTCCCATCTTTGTGCCAATCATCATCACAATATGGAGGTACTTTCATGTCTCATCAATCTCCTCAGGAATTGTTAGGCATTCTCTACAAACAAGAATTAGGGTTTCAAGCCTTCTCAGGGCACTTAGACAAAGGATCAATCAAGAAATGACATAATCTTCAACTTCTCTAACCTTCAAACACCCATAAGGGATCAAGAGGACTCCCACATCAAGAATCAAGCACAAGGTTGCAGCATTCCATGTGGATTAAGCCTCCAGATCATTAGTGTCACCAAATTAGGGTTATGGTTGACCAGGGCCTCCAGCTGGAAATTTTCCTCGGGGCATGAGCTAATGCTTCAAAACATAACTCAAGATACTCCAAGGGACCTCATGGACCCAATCATCAAGTCACTCTAATCTCAGGGGATGCATTTACCAAAAATCAGGAATTAGGGTTTCTTGACCTAATTCACCCCTAAGTTGACTTTTGGGACAAAACATGAGCCAAGACCTCAAGACATGATTTGAGGGTCTCTAATACACTACATTTACCCATTTGCAACAATGGATTGATCCAAGAAGCTTGATCCACAAGTTTCAATTTCATCAGGACCACAATTAGGGTTTCGAGGGAAAAAGTCAACTGTACCTTTGACTTTTGACCAAGACATACTCCCAAACCTTGGGACATGATTCAATACACCCTATAACACCTATGGAACATATTCATTAAGTTTGATTTAGGTCAAGGACTTAACTCCACGAAGGATCACACAGTTTGGATTTCATCCGATAAAAAGTCATCTGTGCAAAAATTCAAAGTTTGATTTTTTGGATTTTTGGTCAAACAAGGTTTCTTAACCCTAAAACAGTGTTAATATGTGATTGGAATCATCATTCATCAAGAAAAATCAAAGAAAGTGAGTTAACTTGTAAAAGGGATAACCATAAAAAACTTAGAATTTTTCTAAGTTATGGAACAAAGTGGCTAGGGTACCAACTTCCAAGGACCATAACTTGAGATCCAAGTAACCATTTTGGATGGTCCAAAGCTGGATTTTTAGCTCTCATGGCATACTTTAAAAGTGTCAACTACATCTCATTCCAATTCTTCATGGATTTTAAGTTATGGAGTGATCAAAATGGCTAAAAACATGAAAATGACATTTTTCCAACACTTAGTGAAATTTTCACTAAGTCAGAGTCTGCCTTATTTTTTCCCAAATGTAGAGACATTTTTCATTGTAATTCAAGTTGATTCAAAACCAAAGTTGGACATTATGTTGAAATATGATATATCATCTTTCCAAAATGTCCAAGAACCCCATGAAACTCCACCTGAGCTAGAGGTTATGACAGCTACAATATGCCTTGATGCAAACTGTTTTGCAAGGCAGATTTGTGCATTATGGCTTGATTTGATCAAATTGTGTAACTTCAAGCATGGTTATCCATCTGCACACCTCAAGGGGGAACAACCAAGGGACAAGCACTGATCCATAAGTCTCCCAAGTCTTTGGAACTACATATAGGTGTGGCACCCCTAAAAGCTAAAAATGCCTCAAGACTCTAATTTTGTTTTGAGGCGTTCAATGAATGCATAGAGCTGGCATGTATCAGTCCATGATCAACCAATTGAGTCAAGATAAGCTCATACAACAGAGAACCATAGGCCTGTGCTCTAATCTCAAGTCAATGACTAGAGGAGACTTGAGATTCCATTTGATCCACATTGGCCAAAGGCCTGTTGTAGTTGCCATTCTCTATTGATGCCAAAACAAACTTGTTGTACTATAAATAGACATAATTTATGATCAGTTTGAGTACACCAAAGCACCCAAACTGATGCTTTCCTCAAAATCACCTCTTTCGCTCTAATTTTGCCTTCTAAAGCAAGTCACTACCAGGTTTTGAGTTTGAGAGCAATTCCAACCAAAACAATGGTTCACACACCTCACATATAACATATAGAAGTGATCCATAACACAAAATCACATCTGGAACATCATATTCTCAAAATCACCAGCCATCTGCACAAGCCTTTGACATATTTGCAGTTGAGGTGCCAAATCAAGTTCCAGCTCAATTCAATCCACTCCAAGCATTCAGACACACTCCCTAGCACCTAAGGAAGCTGTCCACATCATTGGAACCAAGTTGTAACAACTCTAACCTAGAACTCGATCACCAGCTGCAAGAGGTAATCCTAAACTTGGTCATCTCATGATTCATGCATATTTCCTCGCACAATAATTTGGCCATATGTTCATAATCATGTATGGAGTGTTTCCCTTCAATTAATTGCTTTGTATGAATCGTGTATGAAATTTCTTAGCCTTCATGCAGAAATTAGGGTTCTTGAGATTTCTCTTTGATTTCTCATTCCATGCTTAAAATAAATGAAATTAAAGACCATAGACATGATCGTGAGTTAGAAACGAGCAGATTGATATGTGGATTATGTGATTTCATAAAGTATTCAGTGAGATTAATGAGAAAACGCAAATCTGAAGAAACGGAGGGCGCGGGCAAGAATTTGGTGTTCTTGGCGCCCTTTTTTTTTGAATTTTTAAATATTTGAATATTTGATATTTTTGTTAATTGATTCAAAAATTAATTTCTCTCTGAATATTTATGTTTTTGAATTGATTCTTTTTCTCAAAATTCACTAAATTGTTTAAATATTTTATTTTACAAAAAAAAAAATCCAATTTATATTATTTATTTAATATAGTTAGAAATTTTGTAATTAATTTCATTTTAATTATTTTTAAACATTTTTAAATGGAATTCCCACTTTGATCTTTTAAAATCAATTGAATTTTAAGCTTTCATATGATTAGACTTGATTTTTCAAAATATTTTCCAAAGTGTACAACTTGTTTTTAAATATAATTGATATTTTATCATTTATTATTTAAAATTACCTTTGAAAAATGCCATTTTAAATAAAAAATTAGGGTTTCTTCCCGATTTTAAATTTTCAAACACTCATGGGCCTCTTGATAGAGTGTAAGTCCCACCCCTTTGTAAATAAAATAATTTGGGCCTCAGTGTATTGTATAAGTCCTGATACAGTTCAGAAATTACGACACAATCGTCGTTTTCAAACTTTTTTCAACCGGGTCTACCCTCGTGTTGTAAGTCACATTTCTTTTCTTTAAATAATCTTTGGGCCTCTCCTTGAGTTGTAAGACCCATCCCTTTTGTAAATAAACTTCTTTGGGCCTCAAACGTTGTATAAGTCCCGATACGATATTCAAAACAACGGTGCGATCACTGTTAAACCTTGGGCCTCTCCTTGAGTATAAGCCCCAACAATCTTTTCAAAACAATTCCTTTTTGATTTAGATTCAAATATATATATATATATATATATATATATATATATATATATATATATATATATTGTTATCAAAACTTTCTTTAATTTCTTTGAACAACTAACAATACAACATGGAAGCTTGCTCGCCTGTAAGTTTTATCAGCTTTCTTTTACATGCTTTGATATATATAACTGTATTGTGGGAAGCTCCGCACGGTTGGTCTTCTTTCATACCTTTTTAGATACTTATCATATATTAACTGTATATATACCAGTATAGTTATTTAGAGTTTTCCCCGGCAACTAGGTCTAGAACTAGGTAAAGCCCTGTTGGTCACTCTTTAATACAGTCAAAACTAGATTCCCATAGGATTTACAGATACAGTCTTGCCTTCTCTTGGGCTTAAACAATATGGAACAAAAAGAAAGGCAGTATTCTCCGTGAACCCTTTCTCAGACTGTCACTCCTAGAAATTGTCTAAGAAATTCTACTCCCCAGAGGTGATCTATTCTCGGTGAATGGCATCTCTTGAGTTTCTTCAAACCTTTGAACTCTTGCTAAATGATCTATTCTCGGTGAATGTCATTTTTTAAAGTTCTCTTGGTTTGGGACCCACAGGCTTCCTAAAAGCATCCCCGTCTCCTCTTGGGCTTTGTACAAGGACCCTTCGGCTTCTTAGAAGTTCTCATGCCTTCTCTTGGGCTTAATACAAGGACCCTGACGACCTCTTAAAGGTATAAGACAAAACTTAGTCATCCTTTGCTAGAGCAGTCTTTCCAGTGTCAAATCTCAGACTAATTTTAGGGTTGATTCTCATCCCTTAAAACACCCGCCTCCTCTTGGGCATCATACAAAAGATAAAAATCTTCCCCCACCAGTAGATTTGGACAGTCTAACCTTGAGTCTCAAAGACATTCTCAAGTTCCCTACAAACATAGGAGAAACCCTGGTCAATCTGGATCAATCTCCAGCAGAGCTGAAACTCATTCTCTCTCCTAAAAATCCCCAACCAGGGTAAGTTTAACATCCGATAACACTATCCCAAATCAGAACCTCAAGGCATCTGATACCTCAACTCTTCTGTAATCCTCGGCAAGAGTTGATTCCCCACTTAGACCTGCCTAGGGATCTCAACAATCCCCGACAAAAGATAGCCTCCTCTTAGGCTTTGTATAATGATCTTTCCTCAGCGCAGTTAGCCTCCTCTTGGGCTTTGTACAAAGATTCTCCCCAGCGGAGCTAACATTTTCAGACTCTCTTGTTGAGCCCATCACTTTTCAGACTCTCTTGTTGAGTCAATCAACTTTTCAGACTCTCTTGTTGAGTAAATCAACTTTCCGACTCTCTTGTTGAGTCAATCAACTTTTGGACTCTCTGGTTGAGTCAACCTTTTAGCCTCAATCTTGGGCTTTGTACAAGACAAATAAAAATACTCTCTTGTTGAGTCAATCTTTTCCAGCCTCATCTTAGGCTTGGTATAAAGATTTCCCCTAGCAGAAGTTAGCCTCCTCCCAAGTTGTGTAGAATAACTTCTCCAGCTTGTTCAGCCACAATCCTGGGCTTTGTACAGGATAGTTAAAAGCACTCTCTTGTTGCGTCAAACCCCTTTTAGCCTCAATCTTAGGCTTTGTACAAGACACAAATTTTCACAACCTTCTCTTAAGCTTGGGACAAATATCTTCCCAAGCAGAGTCATTTCCTCTCATCCTTCTTTTAGGCTTTAAGGATAATACTCTCCAACAAGAGTCAAACTCTTTAGCCTCAACCTTGGGCTTTGTACAAGCACATACAAACCTCCCCCCGGCAGAGTCGAAACCACTTTAGCCTCAATCTTGGGCTTTGTATAAGATATATAGAACATTTTCTCCGGAAAAGTCAAACTTTTAGCCTCCTCTTAGGCTTTGTATAAGGATATCCCTAAAGAGTCAGTCTATTTTTTGCCTCAATCTTGGGCTTTGTACCAGACACACATATATATACACTCTCTAGTTAAGTCGATCTTATTCAGCCTCCTTGTAGGCTTTGGATAAGGATCTCCCCAGTGGAGTCAATCAACCTCTTAGCTTCAACCTTGGGCTTTGATCAAGGAACACAAAAATCAACAATCCCTCTTTAGAGATGACACATTCTCTCTCAGTCAAAACCTTTTAGCTTCAATCTTGGGCTTTGAACAAGACACAAATACTTATTTAGCTCCAATCTTGGGCTTACCGAGGACTGCTAAGGGAAATTATTCAATTTGGGTGATTGTGGATAGATTAACTAAATCGGCTCATTTCTTGCCGATGAAGATTAATCATTCTATACAGAAGCTAGCCGAGATGTACATCGAGGAAATTGTGAAGTTCCATGGTATACCTTCGAGTATTGTGTCGGATAGAGATCCGAGATTTACGTCGAGGTTCTGGAAGATTTTGTAAGATGCTTTGGGTACTAAGTTGAGGATGAGTTCTGCATATCATCCGCAGATGGACGGCCAGACAGAAAGGACTATCCAATCTTTAGAGGATTTGCGGAGGGCTTGTGTGTTGGATCATGGAGGATCGCGGGATGGCCATTTACCGTTGATTGAGTTCACGTACAATAATAGTTTTCATGCTAGTATTGGAATGGCGCCCTATGAAGCTTTGTATGGGAGAAGGTGTAGAACCCCGTTGTGTTGGTATGAATCGGGCGAGAGTGCAGTACTCGGACCTAAAATTGTGCAAGAGACGACTGAGAAGATTAAGATGATACAAGAAAGAATGAAAGCTTCACAGAGTCGTCAGAAGAGCTACCATGATAAGAGAAGGAAGACACTTGAATTCCAAGAGGGAGACCACGTGTTTTTGAGGGTGACGCCAGTGATTGGTATGGGTCAAGCTTTGAAGTCTAGGAAGCTCACTCCACATTTTGTTGGTCCATATCAAATCTTACAGAGGATAGGAGAGGTAGCCTATCAAATTGCTTTACCGCCGACGCTCGTGAATTTGCATGACATGTTCCTTGTGTCTCAATTGAGGAAGTACATTTCAGATCCATCGCATGTGATTCAGATGGATAATGTGCAAGTGCGGGATAGAGGTAGGTTTTCGTGATGCATTAGGAATGTTGTAGGGATGTTTTTTGGTTAATTGGGGATGAAATCGTAGGGACTTTTGGAGCTGTGGTACTACTGGTGCGTAGCAGCGATTTGCTGTAATCGCAGGTTCGCAAAGCAAACAAATCCTTCGCATGGCGAACATTCTCCCAGACTCATAAATCGAGCAGCGCAGCGAATGCGCGATGATTGTGTTTTTAGGATATTGGACTGGGATTAGAAAGGTAGTTTGCAAAGAGAATCGCCTAGCGAATGGGTTCGCACAGCGAATGCAGTAGCGTGGATGACAGATGGAGTTTCTGGTGTTTCTGTGTGGGAATTGGGGGACTCGCTGGAGCTCGCAAAGCAAACATCCTAGCGAGCTTTTTCGCATAGCGAACTGTGCAGCGAACGTCTGTTGTTCACGAAATTTTGTTTATGTTGCTGTGTTGTTTGGATGTTTTGATGCTGTGATTTTTATGATGATTTACCATGATGTTATTGGTGATTATGAGATGATGTTTTGGTGATTATTTGACGAATGTATGATGACATGATTTGTATGAGAATTGATGAATGATGATGCACATTATGATGTTTATTTGATGATGATGATTATTGACGTTTGTGTATCATGAATTCATACGCATACTCTGTGACGATACTTCATTCCCGTTGTGCGGATATGAGGTAATTATGACGTGTTCTGGTTCCTATGCGGAATCGATCTTATTGACGGGGATCTTTGGAGGAGTGATGGCCTAGTGTCCATCGATTATGACTATTGGTACGACATGCATGAGTCTTGTTATGCATTGCATTTAATTAGCATTGATTTGATTTATGATGATGTGATTTTGATGTTTTCCTTGTGATGACCCTGAAGATGTTGTATATGATGATGACGCCATTTTATGCATATCTTGTTTTTATATTGATTATAATGAATTGTGATTACTCACCCTGCCTGTTTGAATGTTGCCTCCACGTGGGTAACGTGCAGGTGATCAGGTTTAGCTGTGGATGTCTTAGAGGACTTTTTGAAGTTTATTTGCTTTTGGTCGATGTAGAGGGTCTTGCTCTGATAGTGTAACATCGGGTTGGGTCGTTGCGTCGAACCATATTGATTTCGTTATTTTGTTGTTCTTTGATGATATGGTTTCTTTTAAAAACCTTTTTTAGTGTTTGTGGTTACGGTGGATCTGCTGCCTATTTTGATGGCTTTTATTGAAAACCTTTTTATTTTGAATTATTGAGTTCTGCTGCCATATGAAGGCTTTTTCAGTTATTTTGATGAAAACCCATTGTTTACGGAGCAAAAATGTGTTAGTTGAATTTTTTAGAAATGTGCACCCTTTAAGGTGGTTATGATGTTTACTCTGATAAATTGTATATTTTTCCGTGATTAATCGTGGGGTAAAAAAGGGTGTTATAGCTAACAAGAACATCAAGAAGATTGTTCAAAAGATGGTCGTAACCTACAAAGACTGGCATGAAATTCTGCCCTTTGCCACTCACGGTTACCGCACATCTGTCTGCACTTCAACAGGGGCAACCCCTTTCTCTCTAGTATATGGCATGAAGGCAGTACTCCCCATAGACGTAGAGATCCCATCAATTCGGGTATTGATGGAAGCTAAGCTAACAAAAGCTGAATGGTGTCAAAGTCGACACAATGAACTGAACCTCGTCGAAGATAAGAGAATTACAGGTTTATGCCATGGTCAGCTATATCAGCAGAGAATGAAGAAAACATTCAACAAAAAGGTCCGACCCCGTGTCTTCAGAAAAGGAAACCTCGTGCTCAAGAAGATACAATCATTCCTCACTGATTCTCGGGGCAAATGTGAAATTTTGGCCTATGCAGACAGCAGATGTCCTAACATATGTCAAGACATTGTGCTACGTAATCTTTTAAACTCAGAGGCGCAACTGCAGACTGATACCTTGAATATCAGAACTGCACCCTTACAGATGTCACGACATCTGATCCAACATGTCAGTCAAGAACATTAATAAAACTGTAAATTGCAGAATGTTAAATAAGACAGTAATTGTTAACCCAGTTCAGTGCAATTCACTTACATCTGGGGGATACCAATCCAGGATGAAGACTTCACTATCTGTAGAACTGTTACAAAGCTAAACTCCCCCGTTTACAACTTTATACCTAACATCTACCCAATGAACATCTTTATCAAGGATAAATTCAACTGTTTACAACCCTGATATGAGATACCCCACTCACATCCTAATCACAACCTGTGATATCTCTGTCTTCTGCCAATTCAGAACTGTTGCGGTTTCTTGACCTTAAAGTTATCTTGGACTTGCTTCAAAGCTTCGTCCAAGAACAATACAACAACCAATACCTACAAGTTTCTGGTTGTGTCCCTGTACTTATGCCTTCCACCCTGCATCCCATAATACAGAGTGGAGACTTACAACTCCTAAGAGAGCCAACGACTCTCAAACCCTAAACCCTTATTCAACACAAAGGAACTAGGTTACAAAGTTACAAGTGATACAAACGTACAGTACATGTAAACCCTAGGTCTAAGTCTCCTTATATAATCTTCTGTTGTCTTGGGCCTTCAATCGTTTCTCCTTTATCCACTCTGCAAATTTACACCAAATCTTTTGACAGATTTGTTAAGTAATTAAACCTGTTGTATTTGTAAGATGTTAGAACATCTTTGTCGACATATTTAATCTTGAGCAGATTTCTTCATCTTTATCATATTCATGTTTTACCAAAATTTTGTCAAACCACAGGAGCTTTCAAAATGGACTCCGAATTATGATGGCCCTTACGTTGTTAAGAAAGCCTTCTCAGGCGGTGCCTTAAGACTCGCGACCATGGATGGAGAGGAGTTTAACTACCCCACAAATGTTGATGTAATCAAGAAATACTTCGCCTAAATAAAAAAAATAACGTCTCGGTGGATTGAAAACCCGAAAGGGCGATCCAGGCAAAAATTAGAGACGTAAGCAAAAATCATCCCGATGGATTGAAAACCTCAAAAAATAATCCATGCAAAAGTTAGGGATTTATGGCAAGTAACTACGTCCGACAAGGTTAAATCCCCAACGGTAACACCATCCGTCGTAAGACTTCAGTCAAGGTCACTGTTGCGGTGAGAATAGGAAATTGAGCTATTATATTAACTTGAATCACAGTTCCTTAAAAGTTCACCAGCGTCTTTGATTTATCCAAAAGAAAGGTTCAAAAACTAAAAAGACCTAAGAGATGTAAGGTTCGGGGGTTGGTTAGGCCTAGGGAAGGTATTAGCATCCTAAGCGTCTGTAGTACTCTACAGAAACCTCTTGTTAGTACTTATGTTATCTATTACTCGCTTGCTAAAGGTGCTATGCTAAAGGCTGAAACCCTAGGGGTTAGTATCTAAGTATACTCGGCAAGATATCACATCTTGTGCCTACGTATCCTGACGGGAATCGAATCAGAGTATCCGTAGTTCTCCTCAAAGAGGAAGAGGAAATTCTTGACGGGGCCAAGGTTCCAGGGGGAGGTAGTGTCTATGGCAAGACATTACGTAGAGTACGTCGCCTCTAAAGTTAAAGTTGGTCAAAAAAGGGGTAGGTTGTAAATGTTCACGGCGAAACATTTACGTGGAGTACGGTGACTCCGATCCTAAGGGCAGGATACTAAATGTCTATGGCGAGACGTGAAGTACGGCGACTCCGAATCCTAAGGTCAGGGTGAAGGGGAAGGTTCTAAGAAGTCCTATGACATGGAGTCAATGTTAGGGTACCTTTCCTTTGGAAAGATTAAAGAGGGAAATACTAACTTAAATGTTAGTTGATGTAAGCATGCAGTTATATTATAAAAGCACATGCAGTAGTATTTCATAAGAGTAAAGCAATAAGTATAAAGTCATGATCAAGGATTCAGCATATGAGGTAAGCAATCATGACGTACAAGCACTTATGAATCAAGATACCATATCAAGCATACATAACGACCAAGAAAGCATAAACACATAAAAGCATGAAAAGGCTCAATGGGAATCGAGACTACGTCTCCAAGTTTAAAAAAAAAACGAGTTAGATAGTTATCAATCTTAGATAAACACGAATGACTGATTAAGAAAATCACTAAAAGGTAAATATAAATGTATAATTAAATTTTATTAAAAGTGAAAAATTGATTTACATTCTTGCGAGAACTCGAATAAGAATTAACTTATTAAATAATAACAAACTTATTTAAAATATTTTATTGTTATTATTATTATTATTTTTATAAAAGTTCTTTTGTTATAAGTTTTTTTTTTAAAGTTTAATGTTATTTTACAAGACTTAATAATTAAGAGAAAAAAAGTTATTAATTATTAAAGTTATTAAATTGAAAATAATAATTGTTTTAATCTTCTAAGAATTAGTTAAACGATTTGGTTAAAAAAAGGTTAACTATATTAAAAGTTTCATTTAAAAGAAAAATTAGAAAGAGTTATCTTAAAAAAGGTTGAAAATAAATTAAAAAAAGAAAAAGAAAGGGTGGACGGATCAGGAAAGGTGGCAGACACGCGGGTCTACCGTGAGCTTCACCTCTGCAACGCTTGATCACTGTAAGTTATAACTTGGCTCAGAACCAATGGTTTGGAAAAAAAGATGCACGGTAAGTTCAAAAGATGCGCGCGCATAGGAACGAAATGGCAATGCAAACACAAAAAGGTGAAGAATAGTCTCATCCTCTTATTCACTTCTTCTCTCTCTCTCTCTCTCTCTCTCACTCTCTATCTTCTCTTTCACAACCTTCCGTCTCTCACTCTAACCGCAAACTCTCTTCCCCTCCTCCCTCGCTAAACATTCATCAGAAAAGGAAATCTCCGCCATATCCGACGCCATCCTTAAACCACCCCTCCGTCGTCTTCTCAAAAAACTCAGCACAAATCTTCAAATCGAAACAAAAACAAAAGGCCCTAAACCCCATTCGAAAACAACGATACGGTTCGCGAAAGACAACGAACAAGATCAAACGCTACAAACAGGTAATCGAAATAGTGTGAGGGCGAAGGTTCAGGCAGTTTACCTATCGGAGTCCGTCCGATGCGGCTTCGACGGCAACGTTGACACGTGAAAACCAGAGACTGCTACAGGTACGCTTCGAACTCTCTCCTTCTTCTACTCGTCCACGAATTTATCGTCACTCTGAGCCCTGTCAATGTGCGTGTGCATCGGGTTTTCTGTGGTGTTCTTCTTAGGAATGTATGCGTGTGGATCCTGTTCTTTGTGTAATATCTGCGATTACTGATATGCGAAGGTGTTTGTACTTTGAGCGAATTTCTGGATGTTTCTTCTTCGAGCAAAAACCTGATGTGTGATTTTAAGCGTAATGTATGTTCCTGCTGGGCTTTCTGGTGTGGGTTTCTCTATGAATTTTGTGGTATTTTTATGTGTATGTTGTGAATTATCGAAGTGGAAGATGTATGTATGATGCGCATGGACGTATATCTGAAAGTTTTTGGATTCTCCCCCTTCTCTGAATTTTGCACTGTCTTTTATAACATAAGTTTATGACTTGAATGCGTTTGAATGTGACCCTTGTTTTTGGAAAGAAATTAAGGATATTATTCTTTGTCTTGACACTGTTAATGAAATCACTCCTTTCTCGTACCAACATGTCGGATATATGTTTCAAACATGTTTTGGAATGTTCTGGGAAGAGAATCACTTTTGTCCAATTTGCTATGAATACACGACTTGAATGCATTTTCCATTTTTATTGAGCATGTTTGATTTTATCGAGAGAAGTGATGCTGGCGGTTTGATTATGTTGGATTCTGATTAATTCCTTTTTTACTTTGATCAGGTTTTGGAGACGGTCTTTGAGGATTGATGGCGTTGGATGAATTGTGCTCAAATGTGAATCTGTGATTTTACCATTCCAATATCCCAATCGACTTGGAACTTTCTCCTTCATCTTCCAATCAGAGCTGGAACAACAAATTCTACACTGCCCACTGCAGTACTTGTTTCCTTGTCAATTGAGTGAACATCAACAAAATTCTAACTTCAGAGTCAACAACATTATTCACAGGTGGAGGGTTTACGTGTATACTCCTCGAGTTTTGCAGTACAGCTTTCGAAAGCATAATCTCCTTCGGTGTGAGCAACTTTGATAATATTGCAGTGAAAGGTATCCAATATTCCGCTAAGTGTACTTGATTTTGTTGTCTTCAAAAGTTCTAATATGATATTTTCCTCGTAGTCCAAGCTCCTGAAAAGCTTCATCATATTTGGCTGCCGAGAGTGTGGCACTACTTCATCATGTTTCCTGAAAAACTCCTGAGAGTTTTTGCACATAAAACCAAGTGGATGATCACCGACTGAACTTGAAATTAATCAACTTCAATGGACCAAAGCCGTCTTAAAACAAGGCTTATCTTAGAAACAAAGTTTAAACCCCGTATTGCAAATGGGTTTGAAACACGCCTTGAGAGCATTTTTGGCGTATGGCCAACTATAATCCTAAATCTCCTTGAACTACGACTTAAAATCCCATGGAAACCAAATGATAAAGTCTTGAACTGTAACCCTAAATACTCTTAATAAGGGTTAAAACCTTTGTTTACCATATTGCAAACCAATTTGATAAATTGAACCAAAGCCCGAATTAATTTTAAATCACGATGTTCTTGAAGCGCAATGAAAATTCGAAACCCTTGAAGTGTTGATCCGAATATGACTTTGATTGAACACGCTCCTTGAAGCACAGAGGCTTAAGCATGATTGGTTCGTGATCTTAAATCCAACATGCCACGAATCTTCTGGAGGGAATACTTTAGAATTGTTGCCATAATACACCTTAGGCTATGGATTATAACGCAACTGCTTGACCATAAACATGAGGGTACATTCCTCCTTCATCTTCATAGGAGTTCCACACAACTTGCAAGGACTAGAACCTCCACAAGCACACACACAACCTCCAAGACATTGAACCTTCTACAACGGCGCCTGTCTTCACAAATGAAACAAACAGACAAAAACTAAATAAAGCGGTTAGTTATGCGCAGATGATTGACCTAGTATGTTATGCAGATGATCAATGAATCGAAGGGAAAATTTTGGGGGTACAACAGTCACCTTCGACAGAAGCTCAGAATATCTAGAATTCAAAGTTGGTAGAAGGATAGCGGTCGTTATGTTTCAATGTAACCCCTTTTCCCTTAAATTACCATTTTCTAAACTTTGTAATACTCTATGGTGTCACACGCTTGGCTGATTACCATTCTATTAATAAAATTTGAGCCTAATGCTTTTCTTTGCAACTCTTATTTATTTTTGCTTTATAGAATGACATTTTAACATGATCAACGATTCTTGAAACAAAACAAAAAAGAATTTACTTGTCAAATTTTCTTCTGCTTTAAAAAAAAACAAAAAAAAAAGATGGCATTTCCTTTTTTACTTTGAACGTCAAAAGGAACATCGATAGTTTCTCCGGAAGTGATTAAACCTCAAAATGCAGAATCAAAGTACTCCTTCTAAACTAGTATACCCGAATGAAGGATCAATTGTTTCAGATATCAGGTCCCACCTAATATCCCCGGCAGAGCTCTTACCTCCTAAGACCGATTGACAATTTTGTTTCCCCCACAGGGACTACCTCTTTTAAGCAAGACAATATCGCTATCTTGAACCAATGGTACTTTTCATCCCCCGCAGTGGTCGAATATCCAGTTGTGTTCATCTACTAGTCTGTATGTCGCGTCAGTTTTGTCAGCATAAACATACACACATCATGCATAATTGAGTCATATTAATGTTCATTTTGCATTAATATCACTTTGGGCATAATCGTCCCCAGGTGATAATGTCATCTCTCCATTAGAGTTGTCAGTTTTCCTTTCAACACTTAATAGGATAAAATCCCGGTTTGAGTTATTTCCTCGTCAGGAAATGTATCGTCTAAACAATCTCTCTCCAGTGTATTCCTGGATTGAAATCGGTCCTCAACCACTTTGACAACTTGAACCTTTGAAAGGCAAGAAAACATTTGGTGGCCATCTTTGGAACATCACTCTTCACTTTTGAAGATGATATCTTTGCTTTCCCGGATTAAGGAAAATCCCCAGAGAAAACCTCTTAACCGAAGACTCTCGACAATACATCGGGTTTTCTCCAAAGAAAATCGTTGTTAATAAAGGCATCAGCACCTCAAAAAAGGATTACATCACATGGCATTTCTCCGAAAATATCTCGAAGAAAAGTATGATGTAACCTCCCCCAAGAAAAAAATGGTATTTCAAGAGATTCGTTTTTCCCCGGTAGAGTCGACAAATGGCATCTCCAACAGAGAAGTTTGCACACCTCTGCAGCTCAGATAAAGGGGTTTCCCCAACAAGTCTGACATCAAATCTTTTTCATCAAATGGCGTCTCCCTGGTAAAGCTCGGCGAGAAGTTTGATGAAGACCGCTACAAATAGCTTTCCTTGTCGAGAAAGGAAGTCGACAAGAAGAAACTGAGACCAGTTCCATGGCTGAAGACCAGGATCGAGGGGAAGTTTATTTCAGAAACTGAGACCAGTTCTGTGGCTGAAGACCAGGATCGAGGGGAGGTTTATTTCAAGAAGAAACTGAGACCAGTTTTGTGGTTGAAGACCAGGATCGAGGGGAGGTTTATTTCAAAAGAATCTGAGACCATTTTTGTGGCTAAAAAAGGACCAGGATCGAGGGGAAGTTTATTTCAGAAACTAAGACCAGTTCCAAGGCTAAAGACCAGGATCACGGGGAAGTTTTACCCTTTTCTAAGTAGCATTTCTTAGCAGAAGAAGATGGATGAGCAAACTGCCATTCATAACCACCGTCAAAATTTCGGGTATTCTGATATTTAATCCTCTTGCACCCTGAATGTCCGAATATCTTCGCCATTCACACCTTCGGGTCCAAGAAGATTAAATAGGGGCATCTGTCATACCCCAAATTTTGACCACCAAGATTCCCATCATTGTGCAAATCATTATCACAATAGGGATGTACCATTATACCACATCAATCTCCTCAAGGATTGTTGAGCATCCACTATGATCAAGAATTAGGGTTTTGAGCCCTCTCAGAGCATTTAGACAAAGCATCAATCAAGAATTGACATGATCTTCAACTTGTCTAGCCTCCTAAACACCCTAAAGGACCAAGAGGTCTCCCACATCAAGAATCAAGCACAAGGTTGCAACATTCCAAGTGGATCAAGCCTCAAGATCGCTAGTGTCACCAAATTAGGGTTTTGGTCGACTGAGGCCTCCAGATGAAAATTTTCATTTGGGCATGAGCCAATACTTCAAAACATAACCCAAAATACTCAAAGGGACCTCATGGACCCAATCATCAAGTCAAATTAGCATCAGGGGATGCATTCATCAAAAATCAGGAATTAGGGTTTCTTGACCTAATTCACCCCCTAAGTTGACTTTTGAGGCAAGACATGAACCAAAACCTCAAGACATGATTTGAGGGCCTCAAATACATCACATTGATCCATTTACAACAATGGATTGATCCAAGAAGCTTGGTTCACAAGTTTCAATTTCATCTGGACCACATATAGGGTTTTGAAGGGAAAGTCAACTGTATCTTTGACTTTTGACCAAGACATGTTCCCAAACCTTGGGACATGATTCAAGATACCCTAGACACCTATGTAATCCATCCATTAGGTTTGAATTATGTCAAGAACTTGATTGCATAGAGGATCGCACAGTTTGGAATTCATCTGACAAAAAGTCAACTGTGCCCAAAATCAAGTTTGACTTTTTGGAATTTTCACAAATATGGTTCCCCTAAGTCAAAAACAATGTTAATGTGTGGTTTTGATCATCACTCATCAAGAAAAATCAAGAAAATTGAGGTTTCTTGCAAAATGAGCAACCATGAGAAACCAAAATTTTTCTAAGTTATGGAACAAAAGTGATTTTATACCAACTTTACAAGGTCATAACTCCTAAACCACAAGGCTTTTTTCTCCCATTCAAAGCTCAAATGCAAGTTCATATTACATACTTCAAATATGTCAACTACATCTCATTCTAATTCATCATGGATTTTGAGTTATTGATTGATCAAAATCACAAAAAATGAAAATAACCACTTTTTCCAACACTTAGTGAATTTTAGTCAGAATCTGTTTCACTTTTTCTCAACTTTGAGGCCATTTTTCACCTTGATCCAAGCTGAACCAGGTCCATTGGTGGGCATCAAAGTTAAAGTATGTCATGAGAGTTTTCCAACAAGTACCAGATCATCTCCAAATTCAATTTGAGTAGGGAGTTACAACCCTTGGAACATGGCATCAATGACTGATTTCTTCCCAAGGCAGATTATAGGTCTTTGGGTCGAATTGATCAAATTGTGCAATTTCAAGTCTTGTAATTCTTCTAGAAACATTGAGGATCCGATCAATGCAAAAGATCTCTGAGCCACAAGCCTTGCAAGTCAAGAAATCATCATGTTGGCATGTGAGATTCAATGATGCAAAATCCAAAAACTTCTAATTTGGCATGGAGCATTCAATGAATGCATCAAGGTGGCATGGACTGAGCGAATCCAATTGATTGAGTCAAGATGAACTTAAGTATCAGAAGACCATAGGCCTGCTCCATTGACTCAAGTCAATGGCTAGTGAAGACCAAAGAATCCTTTTTGACACCATTGAACAATGAGCTGTACCAGTTGTCATTCACTATTCCTTGCAAAACAAACTTGCTCCACTATAAATAGACATCATTTGTGGTCAGTTTGAGTACACCAAAGCACAACAACACTTGATTTCCTCAAAATCTCTCCCATTATGCATAATTGCCTTATTTTGCAAGTCACTATCGTATTTTGAGATAGGGAGCAAATCCACCACAGCTTATGATCCAAACACATCCAATATATCATATATAAGCTGCTCAAACACTCATCCTTCATCTGGAGCCCCTGAATCACAAAATCACTAGTCAGTTGCTCAAGCTTTTGGCAAGGTTGCAGTTGAGGTACCACAAGGTAATCCAGGCATCTCCAATCAAGTCTAGGCATTTCAACACACTCTATAGGGTATAGTGAAGTTGTCCAGGTCCTTACAACACATTTGTAACACCTCAATCATCAAGCTCGATCACCAACTGCAAGAGGTAAACCTGAACCCTTCAAACTCTATAATACATGCATCATAAATGAATTTTTGAGTTACCATCTTGTTTCTACATGTATGTTGAGTAATAACCCTCAATCAATTACCATGAATCAATCGTGTATGGAATTCAATTGTGTTCATGCTGAAATTAGAGTTCTTGAGCTAATCCTCTGATTTCTCACTCCATACTTAATATAAATGCAATTAATCTATATAGTTGTGATCCTTGTTAAAAAACGAGCAAGATTGGTGTTTGAATCATGCAAAATCATTGAGTAATCAGAGAGAAAAGTGAGAAAATGCAAATCTGCAGAAAACAGGGTATGGGCGCCCTTTTTCAAAATTTTGAATTTTTGAATATTTGACATTTTTATTAAATGATTTCAAAAATTAATTTCTCTCTCAGTTTTTATCATTTTTTATTGGTTCTTTTTTTAAAATTTCACAAAAATGTTTAAATATTTTATTTTACAAAAAAAATCACATTTATATTATTTATTGAATATAGTTTTATTTTTGAATTTAATTTAATTTTATTTTGATTTAAACATTTTAAAATAAGATTCTCACCTTGATTTTTCAAAACCAATTGAATTTCAAGCTTTCATGTGATTAAACTTGGTTTTTTAAAAATATTTTTCAAAGCTTCCAACTTATTTTTGAATATATTTGATATTTTATGTCATTTATTATTTAAATTTTCTTTGAAAAATGAGATTTTGATTTAAAATTAGGGTTTCCTCTTTATTTTAAATTTTAAAACACTTTTGGGCCTCTAATAGAGTGTAAGACCTATCCCCTGTCATGTAAATAAATTTTTTGGGCCTCAATCATTGTATAAGTCCCACTGTGTTTTCCAAAACCGCAGCGCGATCGTCGCCTTATAAATAAAAATCATCTGGGCCTACCCTTGTGTTGTAAGTCCCATATTTATTCATTTTTCAAAACTTATGGGCCTTTAATAGAGTGTAAGACCCAATCCTTGTTGTACATAAACCATTTTGGACCTCAGTCATTGTATAAGTCCCGATACGTTTTCAAAAATCCCGGTGCGATCGTCGCCTATTCAAATAAATCATTTGGGCCTCCCCTTGTGTTATAGGTCCCATTTTTCTTCTTTTTAAAAATACTTTTGGGTCCCTAATAGAGTGTAAGACCCAACCCCCCTTTGTACATAAATAATTTGGGTCTCAGTCATTGTATAAGTCCCGATACAATTTTTAGAATAACGGTACGATCACTGTTTTTCATCTGGGCCTCTCTTTGAGTTGTAAGCCCTATCTCTTGTATAAAAATAAACTCATGGGCCTCTAATAGGGTGTAAGACCCAAATCTCTTTGTAAATACAATAAATTTAGGCTTCAATCATTGTATAAGTCCCTCTGCTATTTTTAAAACTACGACGCGATCGTTGCCTTTTCAAAAGAATTCATTTGGGCCTCTCCTTGAGTATAAGCCCCAATCTTCTTTTTAGGACAACTTTCCTCTTTAAATTCAAATTCATAGTTGTTATCAAAACTTCTTCAATTTCTTGAATAACTAACCATACAACTTTGTTTATAACACTAGAAGCTTGCTCACCTGTAAGTTCTACCAGCTTTCATTTACATACTTGCTCATATATTTCATCTGTATATACATGCCTGTATACTGCTTAGAGTTTTCCCCAGCAATTAGGTCTAGGTTTTAGATTAAACCAGTGGTCACTCTTTCAACACAGTCAAAACTAGTTCCCCATAGGAAATTCCAGATACAGTCTTGCCTCCTCTTGGGCTTATACAATATGGAACAGAGAAAGACATTATTTTCGGTGAAACTTTTCTCAAGACTGTCACTATTAGAAATTTGTCAAGAAATTCACTTCTCCCAAAGAGGATTAATTCCCGGTGAAACCTCTTCTGAATTTCTTCAAACCCTAGAACTGTTCACTAAAGAAAGGATTATTCCCGGTGAAACCTTTCTTGAACTTTTCTTAGGTTTGGACCCACAGGCTTCCTAAAAGCATCCCCAGCCTCCTCTTGGGCTTTGTACAAGGACCCTCAGGCTTCTTAGAAGTTCTCAGCCTCCTCTTGGGCTTAGTACAAGGACCCAAAGACCTCCTACAGATATAGGACAGAACTTAGTCATCCTTTGATAGTTCAATCCTTCAGAGAGTCAGAATCTCAAAACATCAGACCAATTTAGGGTTGATTCTCATCCCTTAAAACATCAGCCTCCTCTTGGGCATCATACAAAGATAAACCTTTGCATACCAGTAGACTTGGATAGTCTCATCTCCTCTTGGATCTCAAAGAAACCCTCAAGTTTCCTAAATGAAACAGGAAACAATCTTAATCATTTTATCAATCACCAGCAGAGTTGAAACCTCCAAAGGTCAAAACTCAATCTTTATACCTTCAGTTTAAATTCCCCAGCTAGGGTCAATTTACTGTCAATTAACCCCAAGTCAGAACCTCATGGTCTCTGTAATTTCAACTCTTATGCAATCCTTAGCAAGAGTTGATTCCCCAATTTGGACCTGTCTCTGGATCTTAATAATCCTCAGCAGAAGTTAGCCTCCTCTTAGGCTTCATATAAGAAGTTTCCCAACCAGCCTCCTCTTAGGCTTTGTATAATGATCATCTCTCAGCAGTCATTTAGCCTCAATCTTGGGCTTTGTACAAGACACATATAAATATTCTCCAGCTGAGTCAATAACTTTTAGCCTCAATCTTGGGCTTTGTACAAGACACATATATAACCTCTCCCCAGTGGAGTCATTCTCTTTTAGCCTCAATCTTGGGCTTTGTACAAGACACATATAAATTTCCCCAAAGGAGTCAATCTCCCTTTTAGCCTCAATCTTGGGCTTTGTACAAGACAGAAATAAAACTCCCTAGTAGAGTCAACCTTTTAGCTCCAACCTTGGGCTTTGATCAAGACACACGAAAAACCAACATCCCCTTAGAGGAAATAAAAAATCTCTCTGTAGGAAGACATTTCTCTGTACAATAACACACCAAAACAGACAATCAAACAAACCCTAATCCCAGATAATTGTTGTAAGTGGCACACTTGTTGATTCAAAAATCCAAGCTGTAGTCCCTCATTATCCTGGTTAAAACTCTTTCATCTAATTGCTGTAAGTGGCAAGCCTCTGGATTATTTACATCCAAGCCAATGTCCCTCCTTTATCATGAAATATTCCTAAGGAAAAATGGCATTGCTCTACACAGAGTTAAAGTTTTCTCCTTCAGGACATCACCTTTGTAAAGGAAATTATGGCATTTGCTGGACTCTATGCATTCCAGTTAAAGTAATTCTCCTTTATAATCAGTTACCCAACAACTGTGATAAACAGGTGAGATATCTCCCTTTAGAGATGACAAATTCTCTCTCAGCCAAAACCCTTTTAGCTTCAATCTTGGGCTTTGAACAAGACACCAAATATCTTTTTCCTCCCATAAAATAGGAGGAACTACAATTACTCTGATTTCCCTGTTTTCTTTTACGGGAATACGTAGGCATAAGATTGCAAAATCTTAGCGAGCACACATATCAAAAAAACTTTAGGTCCAGTACCTTACCAAAAACACCGAAAAATCCAGAAAAAACAAAAACACTCTCTCAAATTTCCCAAATAAGAAACTTTCTCATTTACGACAGAGAAACACCAGCAAGTAGAATGACAAAAGAAAATGCTAAACAATCTATGGATAACCATATATATGATGGGTAATTGACAACTTCCTATTGTATAACCTGACCCCGGACCCCCCAATCTTTTAGCATTTGTTAAAGAAAACATTTGCGCGCAAGGTTAGTTTTAGATAGCTTGCCTTTCCTTTCCAACTTCATAGGATAAATAAGAAATCAGAAAGTAGCACCCAATTCCAACCAATTGCGGTAAGGTGGTCGCGTCACCGAAAAAAATCGCACGCTACAACTATCATGAATTTTTCTTCCTCTGTTACTCTGCTACGGCCGGTAGCATGCATTAGGGGTGGCCATAGCAGACCATTGTCTTATTGGATTATTCCTTCCGTTTGTTCGCGATTTTTCATAGTTATTGTCGACATCCTTCTTGAATCTTTATTCGAACTTGAAAAACAGTAAACAAACATAACCAAAACATAAAATGCAGAAAATGAAAACACATTGATGAAAAATAGTGAAAAGATTAAATATAATTAACGGTAAAAGAAGGTGCAAAAACCACTTATCAAACTCCCCCAAACTTAAACCGTTGCTTGACCTCAAGCAATAAGGCTTGCATAATCAGTTTTTGGACCTAGCATATTAGCAAAGAAAGTAGCACGTGAAAGACAAAGCATACCACTACTCATATGTGAGACTCTTGTTCAGATAAGGTCAAGGACTAGTTCTTTTAGAATTCACATGACGCGAAGATTTTGTTTTGTGAGAACATCACACCCAAGCTTCCCTTTTGGATACATCTCTAAATATGCTTTGGAGTTAAGTTTCATCTCCGATTTTCCACCCTTTTTATTCGGACAATCACATTAAGGCAATTGGAATTATGATAATCATCACATGCACAAGATTGATCAAGATTTGTAGTTTAGACACCCGATAAGTAGCCTTTTTTTTTTTTTCTGTTTCTATATTGTCCTTAGTTGGACAACGTTTGGGGTTCAACCACCGTTGGGCTGATTAACCAAGTGAGGGTTACCCAACTTAGAGGGTTGGTTGCCTTTTATCGTCTTTTCATCATTCTGGTGTCAAATTTATTAACTTCTCAACCAATCATGCATGCATGTGAATCTAAATTATGCCTGACTGTCAAGGAAAATAATCCGGGAGTACTTCTCAGGGTCCAAGTACTATGGTACAAATCTACACGTTAGACTAGTATCTCCTTTTGGGACACCTAGGGTGTTCAAACAAAAACCCCTTTTTGTTACACTATTCCGGTTTTCCTACCCTCAACCTTTCTTCCCCTTATCTCTATATACTATTCCCGATTTCTTGGAAATCAAAGCTCTTGTAGAAAAAAACACTTTCCGGTCAAAATTTGGGAAGAAACTCAAAGTGTGGTTTTTTCGCCAAACAAACAAATAGAAACAAACAAACAAACAAACAAACAGAAGAAAATAAAGGGAAACAACAAAAGCAATAAATCCCCCCAAACCTGCACTAAACATTGGCCTCAATGTTTTAGAACAAGAGAGAGAGGGGCGACTCATAGTGATTCTTACTGAGGGGGCGAAGGGAAATAGCAACATTATTCCAAAATGATTCAAATTTTTTCAAATGTATCGCATTCTTCTGCTCCCCCTATAAAAACCTGTTTATCATCGGACTAAGAAGCAAGATAAACAACAAAAAGAAAATAGCTTAGTAATTAAAAGCGTGGGTTGCCTCCCATGTAGCGCTTTGTTTAACGTCGCATGGCTCGACGGCTCATTCCATGTTAAGGTGGCATATATGAAACACTGAACACATCATCTTTTTTTCTTTCTTTTGTTTGGTAGCAATCCCATGAACTTGAGGTATTGATGTTGTTGTTTCCAAATCTTCTTCAGTTTGATTTTAGAGAACAAGGCATAAATGACATCCAATACTTTGTCATTTTCTTTTCTTTCATCCGCCTTATTGTTAAAATAGTTTTTAGGGACACTCTTTTGTTGAAGATTTTCTGGTGGATGTCTACATTTTCTCAAAATTGTTAAATTTGGAGTTTCTTCAAAAACTAGATCCTCTTCAAGTTTCCTTCTTTCTCCTTTCCCATATTTCTTGTTTACCTCAAATTCTTCTAGTATTACTGTATCTTTTCATCTGATGTTATGCATATTTCTTCTTCTTTGAAATATTTTTCTTCCAACTTTAACTCTCGCCAAATAAACCTATCTGGATAAAAGTTAGCTTCCTCACATTCATTCATAAGAATTCATACCTCCCTCTTATATGCATTAAAAATTTTAGTCGCCTCTTCCAAAGTGATTCTCGAATCAGGCGACCAACATGCAGGAGATACAGGTGGCAATGTATCAGAACAATACATAGCTATAAAACTCAGATACTTTATTAGTAGCAAAGTATAGAAGAATTCATGAAGAAACAATAATCTGACTCTTTTTTTTATAATAAAATAAAATTTAAACTAAAATAAAAAGAAAATTAAAAATAAATTTTAATTGCAGAGCAAAAAAATTTTAATTGAATGAGACCTATGAACTCTATGATCTTTGGCAGTCCCTGGCAACGATGCTAAAAACTTAATCGGTAAAATAGCTAGTGTAATATTTTGCCTCTGTAGTAATAAAAGGATAAAGTCCCAAATGTCGATCTCAAGGACTGCTTAAGGATACAAAGTTCTAAGTTTATTTCAATTAAACAAAAGCTTGGGGTTTTGAGATTGTTTGTTAAGATTATAGGAAATAATAGCAAAAAGAGTAAATAAAGTACGTGCACGATTTAACAAATATGAGTAGTATGCTAGGGAAAGTGTATGATCCGATTCAGTAATAACTCTGAATTAATCACTGCAACAACTTATTTTAACTAATCAATTACCTGATCTTTAGGGTGTTTACTCCTAAGTCCTTAGTGAGAAAACCTTTAATCATCCAACCTAATTCCTATGTCCATAGAGAATTACAGATGAAATTAAGCATTCAATTATCAAGAATATTTCAATTTCTATAGGTATCCCTAGTCCTAGGTGATATTTACTATAGAATAATCTCAAGCAAAAAATTAACAAAGGCGATCCAGCCTAATTGTTAATCATAAATCAAACCCGTTTGTCCAACAGAGCAAGCATTAAGAATAGTGAGAGATTAAATCAATTAAGAAAAGAGATTGTCATTGCAATAATAATATCAGAGTCATTACATAATCATATCAGGGACACCCCCTAGCATTGGGGGGTTTAACTACTCATAATATTCAAAGAAAACAAAACATAAAGATTTAACATTACAAGAATTATGATGAAATTTGATCTTTAATCGCTTCCGTTCATGAAAATCTCTTTCGCACCACCGCTTCTCCAATATTTCTCTCTGTAATATTTTGTATCATTCTCCCAAGAAGTTCCCAAATAATATCGAAAATTCTCTTAAATAGAAAAGATTTCCCCTTATTTTCTCTCACCTTAATGAATCAGATTTAATTCCACAATAAAATCAGGTTTTACACTTGCCAAATCAACAATCAATGCCAAATCACTATGAAAAAGGAAACATTGAAAAATCACACGCCTGTCTGCTACGGCTAGTAGCATGTGCTACAGGTGGTCGTACTGTCTTCTACAGTCATTAGCATGCACTACAGGTGGCCGTAGCAGTCCACTGTCATGAATTTTATTCCTCTGTTCCTCTGCTATGGCCAGTAGCATGCACTACGGGTGGCCATAGCAGACCACTGTCTTATTGGATTATTCCTTCTGATTCTTCGCGATTTTTCATAGTTTTTGTCGACATCCTTCTTGAATCTTTATTCGAACCTGAAAACAGTAAACAAACATAACCAAAGCATAAAATGCGAAAAATGAAAACACATTGATGAAAAACAGTGAAAAGATTAAATAAAATTAACGGTAAAAGAAGGTGCAAAAACCACTTATCAGAAAGAGAATGAAGAAGAAGGTTAGGAGAAGGTCGGGTTTGATTAGGGCCTGAGGCAGGGGGCGCGGTGTTAGCTAGGATTTTCATAAAGGGAAAAGCCCCAGCCAGCAAGGGCAAAGATGAAAATTCGACCAGAATCTAGACTTAGTGAAATTTTCAAATGTTACAAGAAACATTTCGACATAAGTATACTTCGACCGTATATGCCTTACAACAATGGAAATTTGGTTGACAAGGCGGTTATTTGAGCGTGTAATGTTACATTCAAATGTAAGTAATTGCCTGTGAATTTCTTTTTGAAGAGGCACATGGAGAAAGCACGATGACAGATTACATGTAGATCTTCATGTTGCGAATTATGAGGATAGAAACGTTAGGGGTAGTTATTTCATACTTGTATATATAGGAGTTCATTATGTTGAATTCGGGGTGTTCATTGTATTACAAAAATCTCACTGAAAACTCAAAGTATCACCGTCTAGAGAAACGAGCGAATGGCTGAGAGGATGCAAAACCACATGAATTACCAACCTTTATTTTCAATGCAAAGTATCAAATTTTAACCTTTCGCGTTGCTTTGTTTTCTTTACTTTAAATATCATTTCAGGTTA
Organism: Lathyrus tuberosus; assembly: GCA_022829125.1. Classification (NCBI taxonomy): domain Eukaryota; kingdom Viridiplantae; phylum Streptophyta; class Magnoliopsida; order Fabales; family Fabaceae; genus Lathyrus; species Lathyrus tuberosus. The sequence continues at coordinate 305,724 of JALAZF010000494.1, forward strand.
TTCCATCCAACATTTCTAGTCGTTTTCATTATACATTATTGAAATAGTCGAAGTCGGTGTTTTCACACATTTTTATAGTTATCTAAAACTAAGTTTCGACCAAGTCAAAAGCAGTCACTGAAAATAAAAGAATAAAAAAAGAAGCGGTTATTTGGAACAATGTCCTAGGATTCACTGGTTGATTTTGTAAGTAACCCTTAATTAGGAGACAAATAGTTGTTTACCATTTTTTAGCGTAAACAAATTGGCACACCCAGTGGGATATGTGCTAAGTTCTTTATCTTTTACAGATTTTCTTGTTGTTTCTCTTTTTTAAATAGTGTTCTATTTTTAAGAGTCCTTTCTAGGTATTTTGTATGTAATTAAGGAGTGGTAAGGATTTGTCTAGAATGTCTCGTCTTCCCGTAGATAATGTTAATCTTTGGAATAATCCACAAAATGTAGTGCAATAACCGGCCATTTCGGCGGTTGAGGAGACAATTCTCTCAACACCATCTGGAACAACTACTCCACTGGTATCAATGACGCCAGTCGCAATGATGCCATCACAGGGGGCTACCCCCACCCACCACAGTCAGGGAATTCTCTTAATAATCCTGTTATTGCGAACCTTTGTTTGGGTTTTCAATGGCACCGCCTAACAGAGTGTCATACCCCAAATTTTGACCACCAAGATTTCCCATCATTGTGAAAATCATCACCATAATATGGATGTACCATCATACCTCGTCAATCTTCTCAAGGATTGTTGAGCACTCACCTCAACCCAGAATTAGGGCTTTGAGCCCTCCCAGAGCACTTAGACAAAGGATCAATTAAGAATTGACATGATCTTCAACTTGTATAGCCTCTCAAGCATATATATAGGATCAAGAGACCTCCCACATCAAGAATCAAGCACAAGGTTGCAACATTCCAAGTGGATCAAGTCTCAAGATCGCTTGTGTCACCAAATTAGGGTTTTGGTCGACCAGGGCCTCCAGATGAAAATTTTCATCTAGGCATGAGTCAATACTTAAAAAATGACCCAAGAAGCTCAAAGGGACCTCATGGAACCAATCATCAAGTCAAACTAGCCTTAGGGGATGTATTCATCAAAAATCAGGAATTAGGGTTTCTTGACCTAATTCACCCCTAAGTTGACTTTTGGAGCAAGACATGAGCCAAGACCTCAAGAAGTGTTTTGAAGATCTCCAATACATCATATTGATCAATTTTCAATATTGGATTGATTCAAAGAACTTGGTTCATGAGCAGTACAAGGATTCAATTTCATCTGGGCCAATTAGGGTTTCCTGATGAAAAGTCAACTGTATCTTTGACTTTTGACCAAGACATGTTCCCAAACCTTGGGACATGATTCAAAACACTCTAAAACACCTATGGAATCCATCCATTGGGTTTGAATTAGTTCAAGGATTTGATTTCATAGAGGATCACACAGTTTGGAATACATCTGACAAAAAGTCAACTGTGCCTAAAAACCAAGTTTGACTTTTTGAATTTCTTGACAAACAAGGCTTCCCTAAGTCAAAAACAATGTTAAATCATGGTTTGGATAATCATCCATCAAGAAAAATCAAGAAAAGTGAGGTTACTTGAAAAAGGGGCAAACCTTAAGAAACTTAAATTTTTCTAAGTTATGGAACAAAATTGATTTGGTACCAACTTTGTAAGGTCGTAACTCCTAAACCACAAAGCCATTTGCTTCCATCCAAAGCTCAAATTAAAGCTCTCATTACATACGTCAAAATTGTCAACTACATAAGATTCCAAATCCTCATAGATTTTGAGTTATGGATTGATCAAAATCACAAAAACATGAAAATAACCACTTTTTCCAACACTTAGTGAAAATTTTTGACATAATCTGTCTTGGATTTTCACCAACTTTGAGGCTATTTTTCACCTTGATCCAAGTTAATCAAGGCCAATGTTGGACATCAAAGTTAAAGTAGGATATACAAGCTTTCCAAAGAGTACCAGAACTCATCCTAATTTAACTTGAGTAGGGAGTTATGAGCATGGAAACATGACACCTCAAAGTCTGGTTTTACAAGAAAATCTAGCACTTGTCACACGATTTTGTCATTTCCATGACTTGGCAAGCCTTGTCATTATACAAGACAAGTTTCTAAAGTGCAATGAACATTATCTCTGCAAAGCTACAACACCATAGAGCCTTGCAAGTCCAAAACCTCATTATTTGGCATGTGACATTCAAAGTTCAAAGTCCAAAAACTCCAATTTTGTCGTGAGCCATTTAAAGGATGCATAGAGCTGGCATGTATCAGTCCATGATCAACCAAATGAGTCAAGATAAAATCAAGAATCAGAGGACCATATGCCTGCAAGATTGACCCAAGTTAATGGCTAGAGGAGACTTTGGCAACAAGACAAAGTTCAATGGATAATGGAGTGATCCAGCCTCCAATCATTATTTCTCCCAAAACAAACTTGCTCTACTATAAATAGAGATTTTTCTGATCAATTCAAGTACACCAAAGCATATCAACACATACTTTCCTCCAAATCACTCTCAAAAAACCAGATTTTGCTTCTCATTCAAGTAACATTCGAATTTTCCATTTGAGAGCAATTCTATGAAAACCAATCATGCCAACACCTCACGTACATCATATATGAGTGATCCATAACCTGAAAACACATCTGGAACATCAGAATCACAAAGTCACCCCCCATTTGCTCAAGCTTTTTGGCCTATTTGTAGTTGAGGTGCCACAACAAGTTCCAAGCTGATTCAATTGATTCCAAGCCTTCAAACACATTACTTGAGGTCCATTGAAGCTGTCCAGATCATTACACAACATCTGTAACACCTCTAACATAGAATTTGAAGTCTTCTTGCATGAGGTAAGCCTGACACTCTCAAACTCTATGATCCATGCATCATGAACGTGTTTTCAAGTTACAAACATGTTTATGCACTTATGTAGAGTGTTTCCCCTTAATGAATTGCTATGTATGAATTGTGTATAGGATTTCATAGTGTTCTTGTAGAAATTAGGGTTCTTAAGTTCATCTTCTGATTTCTCACTCCACACTTAATATAAATGCAATTAATTGGTACCATTGGAATCCTTGTTCAAAAACGAGCAAGTTTCATGTTTACAAAAGTCAAAACCATTGAGTAATCAGAGAGATATGAGAGGTTTTGCAAATCTGGGGAAGCAGAGCACGTGCAAGCAAAAACATGTGTTCTTGGCACCATTTTTTAAATATTTCAATATTTGAATTTTTGATGTTTTATTAAATGATTTCAAAAATTAATTTCTCTCTCATTTTTTTATCATTTTTTTAAAAAATCATAAAATGTTAAATTATTTTATTCTACAAAAAAAACACATTTATATTATTTATTTAATATAGTTTGATTTTTGAATTTAATTTAATTTAATTTGTTTTTAAACATTTTTAAATGAAATTCTCACCTTGATTTTTCAAAACCAATTGGATTTCAAGCTTTCATGTGATTAAACATGATTTTTCAAAATATTTTTTAAAGTTGACAACTTGTTTTTAAATATATTTGATATTTTGTATCATTTTATATTTAATTTCCTTTAAAAATTATATATTTTTAATTAAAATTAGGGTTTCTCTTAATTTTAATTGTTCAAACATTTTTCAAAACATTTTGGGTCTCTTGGTAGAGTGTAAGTCCCATCCCTTTGTAAATAAACCTTTTTTTGGGCCTCAGCCATTGTATAAGTCCCGATACGATTTTAAAAATCTCTGTGCGATCTCCGTTTTCAAAACAATTTTCATTTGGGCTTCCCTTTGGTTGTAAGTCCCATTTTTCTTCTTTTTCAATCACTTTTGGGCCTCTAATAGAGTGTAAGACCCATCCTCTTTGTAAATACAATAATTTGGGCCTTAGTCATTGTATAAGTCCCGATACGATTTTCAAAATAAACGGTGTGATCACTGTTTTTTTATCTGGGCATCTCCTTGAGTTATAAGCCCCAACTTTTGTATAAAAATAAACTTTTGGGTCTCTAATAGAGTGTAAGTCCCATCCTCTTTCTAAATACAATAATTTGGGCCTCAGTCGTTGTATAAGTCCTTCGGTGATTTGCAAAACTACGACGCGATCGTCGCCTTTTCAAAAGAGATCATATGGGCCTCTCTTTGAGTATAATCTCCAAACTTCCTTTTAAAACAACTTTATTTTTTATTTAAATTCAAATTCAAAGTTTTATCAAAACTTTCTTCAATTTCTTGAAAAACTAACCATACATCTGTAGTTAAAATGCTTGGGCTTGCACAATTGTAAGTTCCACTATCTCTTCAATACATACTTGTTTATATATTTCATTTGTACATATATATGCTTGTATATACTTGCTTAGAGTTTTCCCCAGCAGTTAGGTCTAGGTCTAGATCAAACCAGTGGTTACTCTTTCAACATAGTCAAAACTAGTTCCCCATAGGAAATTCCAGATATAGTCTTGCCTCCTCTTAGGCTTATACAATATGGAACAGAGAAAGGCATTTTTCCCGGTGAAAGTTTTCTCAAGACTGTCCCAAACTTAAAAATATATGTGCACAAGAAATTCATTTCCCCAGAGAGGATTAATTCCCGGTGAAACCTCTCTTGAATTTCTTCAAACATTAGAACTATTCTGCAAAAAAAAGACTTATTCCCGGTGAAACCTTTCTTGAACTTTTCTTAGGCTTGGACCCACAGGCTTCCTAAAAGCATCCCCAACCTCCTCTTGGGCTTAGTACAATGACCCACAGGCTTCTTAGAAGTTCTCAGTCTCCTCTAGGGCTTAGTACAAGGACCCAAAAGCCTCCTAAAGATATAGGACATAAATTAGTCATATTTGCTAGTTAGATCCTCAGAAGAGTCAGAATTCCAGAACATCAGATCATTCTAGGGTTGATTCTCATCCCTTAAACCAACAACCTCCTCTTGGGCATCATACAAAGATCTCTCTCTACACTAGAACCTACCATTTCTTGAGAGACTTGGAAAGTCCTAACCTCCTTTTGGGCTTCATACAAGTAAGACTTGGAAAGTCTCATCTCCTCTTTGATCACACATAGACCCTAAAATTTCCTAAAAACACAGGAAAAAACCTGATCATTTGATTAATCTCCAGCAGAGTTGAAACCTTCATAGGTTTTCAAACTCAACTTTTGAATATCTTTGGCCCCCAATAAGGTTTAAGCCTTCATCTTAAATTCCTCAACTAGGGTCAATTTATCATCAATAAAACCCTAACAGAATCAGAGCCTCATGGTATCTAATACTGTAACTCTCCCTTTAATCCCCAAAAAGGGTAAAACCTTTGGGATTCCCCAACACATATTGGACCTGTCTCTGGATTTCAACAATCCTCAGTAGAAACCAGCCTCCTCTTAGGCTTCATATAAGAATCTCCCTAACCAGCCTCCTCTTAGGCTTTATATAATGATTTTTCCTCAGTAGAATTAGCCTCAATCTTGGGCTTTGTACAAGACAGATAAAACCTCCCCAGTGGAGTCAATCTATTTTTAGCCTCAATCTTGGGCTTTGTACAAGACAAATAAAAACAGTGCAGTCAATCTCTTTTCAGCCTCAATCTCGGGCTTTGTACAAGACATATATAAAACTCCCTAAGAAGAGTCAATCTTTTAGCTTAAACCTTGGGCTTTGATCAAGGCACACAAAAATCAACATCCCCTTAGAGGAAATCAAGAGTTCTCTCCGTAGGAAGACATTTCTCTATACATCATATATCAAAACAGACAATCAAAAAACCCAAATTCCAGATAACTACTGTAAGTGGCACACTTGTTGATTCAAAAATCCAAGTTGTGGTCCCTCTTTTATCATGGTAAACTTCTTCTTTCATCTAATTGTTGTATGTGGCAAGCCTCTGGATTATTTACATCTAAGCCAATGTCCCACTCTTAGCTTGGAAGACTCCAAAGGAAAAATGGCATTGCTCAATACTGAGTTAAAGTTTCTTCCTTCAGGACATCTCCTTTATAAAGGAAATTGAAATTCTGGTATAACATATCCCAGATGTCCTACATGATGTCGAGACATCTGGTCTGACATAAACAGCAAGGCAATTATAGACAGTTAAATAAGTTGCTGAAAAGAAAAGTGCACACAGAATTTGTTCACCCAGTTCAGTCTAACAACCTACATCTGGGGGCATACCAAGCCAGGAAGGAAGTCCACTATTAGCAGTGTTAAATAACAGACTCAACAATACCAATTGACAATCTACTCACTTAATCCCTACCCAATGACCCTTCTACCTAAGTTCTCCCTAGGTAAGAGACTCCATCTCACTTCCAATCATCGCAATGATGTCTAGCAGTCAACATCTCAGTCACTGCTTCAACAACTTGATTTCCAACAACTCTCCAAACACATAAAAATAGAAGACACACTCCTATAACAATACCTAGACATGACCCTCATGACTAAGAACAATGCTTAGAGTTGCTTAATAACTTCCTCTAAGAACAATACATCTCTTACCTACAGGCTTAGAGATAAACATGATAACCATCCCACAAACTGGGTGGTTCATTAACCAACACAGCCCTTATAATTTACATGATAGCTGGCCTTTTTTAAAACTAGGTTACAATGCTTCTATTTATAACCTATTTCCCAACTGGATTTGGGCCTTCAAATCACAATAAATCAGCTGCTACAAATCTGCAAAAGATTCTGCTACTAAATAGATTTTCAATCAAATCTTCAATTAAATCTTCAATTAAATCTTTAATTAAATCTAATTATTCTCCGTATCTTTTTGCATGAAAATAGTAACAATATCTGCTCAATATAAGATTGCAACAGAATATATTTGTCCCATGATATTCTCCTGCAATCTCTCCACCAGATCTTCTCAAAACACACTTAAACAAATGCAGCCCTAGAAAACACATCAGACTGATGTTTTGATGTTTTGTCAACTGATGTCAAGACATCAGGTTTAACATCAACATACAAAACTGCAACCCTTCTGAACTCAACATCAACTCAATGTTAAGAACTCATGTTAAGACATCATACATATGACATCATTAACAACACCATTATTTTACCAAAATTCCAGCCAATACAAGAACTAACAATCTCCCCCTTTGGCTAATTTTGGCTAAAACAATCTCAGCCTACACCAGAGATACCAGCCGCGGAAAAACACCATACAAACTAACATCAGCACACAACTAGCAGCAGCAACTCCCCCTTAAATCTTCAATTAAATTTAATTATTCTCCATATCTTTTTGCATGAAAATAGTAACAATATCTGCTCAAAATAAGATTGCAACAGAATATATTTGTCCCATGATATTCGCATGCAATCTCTCCACCAGATCTTCTCAAAACACACTTAAACCAATGCAGCCCTATAAAACACATCATACTGATGTTCTGATGTTCTGTCAACTGATGTCAAGACACCAGGTTTAACATCAGCATACAAAACTGCAACCCTTCTGAACTTAAAATCAACTCAATGTTAAGAACTCATGTTAAGTCATCAGACATATGACATCATTAATAACACCATTGTTTTACCAAAATTCTAGCCAATACAAGAACTAACAATCTCCCCCTTTGGCTAATTTTGGCTAAAACAATCTCAGCCTACACCAGAGATACCAGCCGCGGAAAAACACCATACAAACTAACATCAACACACAACTAGAAGCAGCAACTCCCCCTCAAAACTATAACCATCAAAACAGCTGCACAAACTACACACTCCCCCTCAAGCCTAGAACCACAACAGACAACTAGGCAACAGATAGGCTAACTCTCCCCCTTTTTAGCCACAATTGGATAAACTCTGAATCTGCCAACCAACATACTCAGAACAAAATCCAGACTCAACAGCTACTACTGTACATTCTCTCCCCCTTTTTGGCCAAAAATTGACAAACATTTGTGTAAATGTATACTTCAGATTCAATCCATTGATACACAAATCTATAGAGCCAGATCTAAACTGTCAAGTACACCATGAACTTCACCAGTAACACAATGTCACGACATCTTGTCTGACATTACAATCTGGATAAACAACTTCTTCAACAAAAGATCAACTCTCCCTACCAGTACTCCTTTGCAAGAAGAACACCTTAAATGAATGGAAAACATAAGACTCATCTTCATGTCTTCAAGAGCGCACCCTCTGTTCAACACACCTGCTGAACGCATTCACAAAATGCTTAATCCTCAAACAATCCAAGTACCACACTAGTACAGACATAAGTTCTCCCCTAATATTTCACAACTGATGCTCCTTGACCAGTACATCAAAGCATTTGGAAAATCCAGACACAGTCTTCATCCATCCAGTTAGGAATGCTTCACACAATCATCCACAAGTTCTGAAGCACACTCACAATGCCTTCCACTGAACTCTAAGTAAACTCCTCTTACTTAGAATTAATAACACACATCAAGACAAGTGTGACATCTCCCATCAATAAAGACCCTCACAAAGTTTTTCCAAAACTGCATAAAATTGTCTTCAGACTTCTCCTCAGAAGCATGTGCACACATGATACAAACAATTAGCTTCACATGGCTAGAACCATTCAACAGCCTAATGTCATAACATGTTATCTGACATTATCTCCTCATAAGAGGCAACCAATCTCCACAAGCTTGATCAGCATGCAAGCTTCACAATATATGCACCTTTGCTGTAGAATTCATAGACAAGTACTCCCCCTGTCATGGTTAACTAATGCTCTAGATGGAGATGAACATTTGAGCACACTTGCTGAGCACATTCACATACTGTACTTTCACTTTTGGAGAACACAACCAAGTATCCTGACTTGTTTAACACTGCTCACAGACTCCACAAATTCTCTGCTTTACTGAGATCTAATCTCTTCAAGAGATACTTGTAGCAGAAGAAGGAACAACTCTCTAAAAAAATGTTCTGATCATATCACATCACAATCCCTCTACCATTACATCCACCAGTAGTTGTTGATACTAGTGAAGTCTTCAAAATTAGTAGTCATGCTTTGCCAAAACAAACTACTAAAAACAAGACCAGAATCTCCACATTCTAATTCACATAGTCAGAAACATCTCTTCAACTCATCACCCTTCAGCCCAAGAGTAACTTGTTCCAAGAAAATCCTCAATAATAACCAGCTGCCACACTCTGATTATCTTGATTCTTCGAATTCACTTCTGAGATCAACCAAATGCCACAGTTTGATCACCTCAAGCATGAATCCTCATATGAAAATAGCCAAATGCCACATTTTGACCTTTTTCATGTTTGTCAGAACTCTCACAAAGATATCCTGATCCACCAAGGAAACCAGATCTTCAATTCACATGTTCCAATTGCTCAATAGTAACCACACTTAGACTCCCTAAGCCATGGTCATGTAACATTTTCTCCTTCCTGCAGCTCCCGCAAACTGCCATGAGAACGATCTTTTTGAAGCATCCTATTGTTCATTCCTGTAGATCACCCTATCAAAAGCTGACGTGCCACATCACCAGTTGAGACTTCTGATGTTAAGCTAGATGTCAGAACATTATGTCACCCAACTGTTGAATTCAACTCTACCTTATGCCACTCAGAAGAACCTCCTCCCTTTGCAGAAACAGATTTCCATGCTCTCATAGACTTGATTCAACAATCAAGTTTGAGTAGACAACCTCCATCCTGCTTAGAAACTCCAAAGACTTCAAACCTACCACATCTGAATCTTCAGAAAATAAGTAGTCCAAGACTACCCCATAGCAATACTAAAGAAGGTCACTTCCCTTAGTAGAGCCGTTAGTAGAAATCCAGAGATAACTGCCACTTATCCTCGACCTTCACAACCAGAGCAAACACCATGCTCCAAACCACTTAGATCAGAAATAAACTGATCCAAGCTGAAACCAACAAGATTATGATGTCTTCATAGTCTTCCGTCTTCATCTTCAACAGCACCACCATCTGGACAAGTCATTCACAATACTTTCTAGGAACAGGTGCTAAGCAATAATCCCAGGTCAACACCTAGGCGACTTATGAGCGAATGTAGAACCCCTCCCATGATTCTCCAAACCTCTGATGAAAAGATGTTAAAACAATTTACAGAACATCCTTAATCTTGTCTTTCAAGGATAATCAATTAAATACTTGTGAATATCACAAATAGCAATTGATCTTAAATCCCTGTGGTTTAACCCTTCTTTAGATTCTAGCACCTTCTGAATCTTCTTCATGACAACCATTCACAAACACAAAAACCTTCCAGGTTAGGTGATGACACTGAATTTCACCGTATTTTTTACTCCGATTTCGCATGCATTCTTAGTCTTTTAATGTCATTTTATTATGTTATTATTATGTTTTTCTTTGTTTTCAGGTTTTTAGTCTAATCGGAGCCCCGAGCGAGAAAAGGAGCGAAAAAGGAGCCGAAATGAGCTAAAATAGAGAAAATCAGCATTTTGCACTTATGGCATCCACTCTGGCGGCCGCCACAGGGTCTTCCATGACATGGCCATGTCTCAAACTCCTCCCAACTGATTTTCCCCACGATCTCCAACTGCCCAAACAATTTTACACTCATGGCGGGCGCCATGGTGTTGTGGCGGGCGCCACAAGAGGAAAACAAGTTCCCGCCCAAATTCAAATGCTAGGGGCATCCTTGTCTTTTCCACACGTTTCCTTGCCTATAAATAGGACTTTAGATTTTCGTTTTTCATCATCCAAGTTCAGTTGTTCATAAGCATATATCAGTGTAATAGTGGTAATCGCTTCACATCGAGGTGTTACTACATTCGAGAGATCGAGTCTGTAAGAGCCTGTGAGATTCAGTCTTGGAGCACTCTGGAAGGAAGTTAATCCTGCCGCCATTTTACTTTCAGTTTGCATTTTATTCAACCACTCCGATTGGAACAGGTTTTTATTACTTTACCTTTTGTCAACTTTATTTCTTGCACTGTCTTTTAATTTCATTTATTTTCCGCACTGCTTTACTTTCATTTACTTTCCGCACTCGCACTACTTTCATTTACTTTCCGCACTCGCACTTAAATACTTTTTTTTTATGAAAAATCTAAAAATGAACTTTTACTTTACCATGTCTGGCTAATTTTATAAAGGTTAGAATATGAGGATCATAACTGAACCGATAATCTGTACAATTGTTAGTGGAAACACTTAAGGGCTATTTTAACTTTCAATATAAGTTTTCCTGTTCTTAAATTCCGTTGGGTAAGATCGAAAGCCGTCCAACGCCTATCTAAACTTAATTGTTTTTAAACTATTTCAAAAACAGCGAAAGCGCTTTGTTTAGTTTATTAGGAGTTTTTAATTTAAAAGGAAAAGAGATTTTAAAACCATTTTCGGACGCGTTAAGAAGTTTAAAGTCTGGTTCGTAAGAACCTCTTTTCTTTAGAAAATCCAGGTTAACATACTTTTCAACTTGGTCAAGATACTATATTTCTTAAAAATAGGTTTACTACTCTAACGCAATGCGCGCCTTTTTATCCGTGACAATAAGAGGGTTTGATTAGGGGGTACAACTCGGTTCTGAGTACGCGAAAGTGACAGTTCCTGTCAAATTAGTTCTTTTCAAAGTAGAAAACATTGCCCGTAAGTAGTTCTATTAGCAAGTACTTGGATTATCAATTGGTTGTGTGAATTGCATTCGAACCTGTCTTTATCAATTAATTTTAATTACTTTATTTACTACCGTGCACTCTTCAAAACTACTATCTTCAAGCACCTTAGATACACACCTTAACAATAGATAGCGATAGATTGACACTTGGTCTCTGTGGATACGATAATCTTTTATATTACTCTGACGCGTTCGTACACTTGCGAAAAAATACGCATCAAGTTTTTGGCGCCGTTGCCGGGGACCAATTTCGTCAAATTTCGTACCCTGTTGTTATACCGTTTAGACTAAGGAAGTTACCCGCCGGTCAATGCGAAAAACTCGTAGTACCGGAAGTTTAGTAGACCCTCTAGCTGAACCAGAACGTTACGCTCGCGCACGTTTATATTTCCGTAAACTTAGGAAAGCTATGGCCGAAGATCAAAATCAAAGACCTCTTAAGGATTTCGCCCAACCATCCAACGAGGAACCTAGTTCTAGTATAGTAAATCCAGCCATACCAGCTAACAATTTTGAACTTAAACCATCCCTGCTGCAGTTAGTACAACAGAGACAATTCGCAGGTCTTGCTACAGAGAACCCAAACCAACATTTGAAAAACTTTCTCCAACTAGCAGACACCTTTAAAACCAATGGAGCCCCTCCTGAGGCGATTCGCTTAAGATTATTTCCTTTTTCCCTCAGAGATAAGGCCCTATCTTGGTTAGATTCCCTTCCACCAAATTCCATAACAAGTTGGGAAGACCTTAGAAAAGTATTCCTTGCCAGATATTTTCCCCCGAGTAAGACCGCTGTTCTTCGAAACCAAATAACTAGATTTACCCAAAACCAAGGAGAATCGTTGTTCGAAGCCTGGGAGAGATATAAAGAGCTGTTAAGAGCATGCCCACATCATGGTTTAGAAAATTGGTTAATCATTCAAACCTTCTATAATGGACTTCATTATAACACTAAGATGACCATCGACGCCGCCGCAGGTGGCGCACTGATGAACAAACCTTACCCTGAAGCTAGTGCCCTTATCGAAGATATGGTCCGAAACCATCAATCATGGGGAGTAGAACGAGCGACAGTGGAAAAGAAGGAAGCCCAAGGAGGAATACATGAGTTAAGCTCTATAGACATGATGCAAGCTAAAATGGACGCATTAGCCCTAAAAGTTGAGCATATATGTACAACCCCGAATACTGCAGCCGCAGTTTCGTCAGATTGTGAGATATGTGGGACGAAAGGACACCAATCCGCAGAATGCAGTCTGTTAAACGAGACCAACTCTGAACAAGTGAACTACACCCAAGGGAACCCATTTTCAAATACCTATAACCCTGGATGGAGGAATCACCCAAATTTTTCCTATAAGAATAATAACCCTATCCAAAATACTGCCCCTCCGAGACAATCAAGTTATCAAGCCCCAAGATCAAATCAACCTATGCAACCTGTACCACCAAAACCGAGCCTTGAGAAAATCGTGGATAATTTTGTCGCTGCTCAAATCCAACAAAACAAGGAGTTCATGAACCAAAACGTTCATGTTAACGAACTAATTACCCAGTTAGGAACCAAGGTTGACCAAATAATCACTCACAATAAGATGCTTGAAACCCAAATCTCGCAGGTAGCTTTAAACCAAGCCCCTCAGACCACACCTGGAGGACAATTCCCTGGACAACCTCAACAAAACCCGAAAGGACAAGCAAATGCCATTACCCTACGAAGTGGGACCGCTTATGATGAACCTTGTAACCCAAGGTTGAGTGATCCCAAAACTTCTAAGGAAGATGACAACATCCCAGATAAAAGGAAGAAACCAGAGGAATCTGTAAACCAGGAAAGTCAAGAAAAAGGAGAAGAACCCAAAGACAAAACCTATATACCACCCCCGCCATACAAACCACCAATACCATATCCGCAAAGACTTAAACAAACCCAGATCAATAATCAGTATCAGAAATTCATTAAAGTTATAGAAAAACTTCACGTAGAAATCCCGTTCACAGAAGCCATTACCCAAATACCATCCTACGCAAAGTTTCTCAAAGACATCCTTACCAATAAACGTAGACTTGATGATCCGAAACCCTTGGAATGTAATTCTATTGCCGAAAATAAATTAGCAAAAAAGGATAAAGATCCTGGAAACTTTTCCATTCCTTGTATTTTGGGGAGTCATGTCATCGAAAAAGCTTTTCTAGACTTAGGAGCTAGTGTGAGCTTAATGCCCTTAGCGGTTTGCGAAAGGTTAAACTTAGGAGAGTTGTAACCTACCAAGATGTCACTTCAATTAGCCGATAGATCTGTTAAATATCCGATAGGCATACTTGAAGACGTCCCTGTTAGGATAGGTCAGCTGTTTATCCCTACTGATTTTGTTGTCATGGACATTAAAGAAGATGATGACATACCAATTCTTCTAGGTAGACCATTCTTATTGACCGCTGGAGCCATAATAGATGTCAAAAAGGGGAAGCTAACCTTTGAGGTAGGGAACGAGAAGATAGAATTTATACTTTCAAAATTTCTTATGGCACCTGTGATAGGAGACGCGTGTTATGCAATAGATATCATTGATGAATGTGTTAGGGAGTTAGAGCAAGAAGAAGTCATTGAAACAATTAAGCTACCATCAACTCTTATTTTGGAAGATGACAATTATAAGAAACCCTACATCGATGATAACCTTTACGAATGTTTATCCCATACCCCAGATCCTATGCCTTGCTCTATTAAACCAGCCTTGGAACTTAAGGAACTGCCTAAGAACCTGAGATATGAGTTTCTTGATGAAGAAATGAATCGTCCGGTTATAGTTAGTGCTGCCTTGAGACAAAAAGAAACAGATCAACTCTTGGACGTTTTACGAAGATATCCCTCAGCCTTAGGATATAATATCTCTGATCTGAAAGGTATAAGTCCATCCGTATGCATGCATCGGATTTCGCTCGAAGCAGATTCAAAACCTTCCAGAGAACACCAGAGAAGGATAAACCCTATACTGAGTGATGTTGTCAAGAAGGAAGTTCTGAAGTTGCTAGAAGCAGGTATAATATATCAGATCTCGGACAGTAAGTGGGTGAGCCCTGTGCATGTGGTACCCAAGAAGGGAGGCATCACAGTTGTGCAAAATGAGAAAGGTGAACAAATAGCAAAGCGGATAGAAGGAGGTTGGCGTATGTGCATAGACTATAGAAAGTTAAATAAAGCAACTAGGAAGGATCATTTCCCTTTACCGTTCATAGACCAGATGTTAGAACGTCTTGCCAGACATTCTCACTTCTGCTATCTAGACGGGTATTCGGGATTCTTCCAAATACCTATACATCCAGAAGATCAAGAAAAACTACCTTTACATGCCCTTTTGGAACTTTTGCCTACAGACGAATGCCTTTTGGACTCTGTAATGCCCCTGCTACTTTCCAACGTTGCATGATGTCAATCTTTGCAGATTATCTAGATGGAATCATGGAAGTATTTACGGATGATTTCTCGGTTTGCGGTTTTGATTTCCAAAATTGTCTTATCAACCTTGAGAAAATCCTGGAAAGATGTGTGGAGGTGAACCTTGTGCTGAATTGGGAAAAATGCCATTTCATGGTGACTGAAGGAATTGTTTTAGGACATATAATCTCCGAAAGAGGTATAGAGGTAGATAAAGCAAAAATAGAAGTTATAGAGAACCTAAAACCACCCAAGACTATCAGGGAAGTTAGAAGTTTCCTTGGACACGCTGGATTCTACCGCCGTTTCATCAAGGACTTCTCCAAAATAACAAAACCTTTAACTGGCCTGTTAATGAAAGATGCTGAATTCATCTTTGATGAAAAATGCAATGAAGCATTCAACCTTTTGAAGCAAGCATTGATTTCAGCACCCATTATGAAACCCCCTGATTGGTCTGAACCGTTTGAGATAATGTGTGACGCCAGTGATTATGCTGTAGGAGCCGTTCTAGGTCAGAGAAAAGATAAAAGATTACATGTAATATATTATGCCAGTAGAACCCTAGACGCCGCCCAGCTCAATTACGCAACAACCAAGAAAGAACTCCTAGCGGTAGTTTTCGCTATAGACAAATTTAGATCATATCTAGTAGGAGCCAAAATTATAGTTTACACCGATCATGCTGCCATCCGTTACCTACTAAGTAAAAAAGATGCTAAACCCAGGTTACTTCGATGGATTTTGTTGCTACAAGAGTTCGACTTAGATATCCGAGATAAAAAAGGCACAGAAAATGTAGTAGCCGATCACCTATCTAGGCTAGAATACCTGAATCCTGAATTAGTACCCATAAATGATGATTTTGCCTATGATAGACTGATAGCCCAGTTGGAAACCATTGAAGATAAAAAACCAGACCCTCATGAGCACTTCCAAAAATCCTTAGCAGTAAGTAACGTGCCCTGGTACGCTGATTTTGTTAATTACCTAGCTGCTGATATCATACCCCCTGATCTCGATTACCACAAGAAGAAGAAGTTCTTAAGTGATGTTAGAAACTTCTATTGGGACGAGCCACTCCTTTTCAAGAGAGGTAAAGATGGCATTTTCCGCCGTTGCGTTCCAGAAGACAAGGTAGAAAGTATAATTCAGCATTGTCACTCTGCGCCTTATGGTGGACATGCAAGCACCTCTAAGACCTACGCCAAGATTCTTCAAGCTGGCCTATTCTGGCCTACCATGTGGCATGATGTCCATGCTTACATTGTCAAATGTGATAGATGCCAACGAACAAGAAATATTTCAAGACGAGACGAAATGCCTTTAAGAAACATCCAAGAAGTAGAACTCTTCGACGTATGGGGTATAGATTTCATGGGACCATTCCCACCATCTTTAGGAAACAAGTATATCTTAGTTGCAGTAGACTACGTGTCTAAATGGATTGAAGCGATAGCTGCACCCACAAATGACACTAGAGTAGTGATTAAATTATTTAAAAATTATATATTCCCCAGATTTGGAACACCCCGTTTAGTTATAAGTGATGGAGGATCTCACTTCATATCAAGAATATTTGATAAGCTTTTAAGCAAGTATGGAGTTAAGCATAGAGTAGCAACACCATATCACCCACAGACTAGTGGCCAAGTGGAAGTATCTAATAGGGAGATTAAACAAATTTTAGAAAAAACTGTCTCTGTATCCAGAAAAGATTGGTCGCAAAAGCTTCAAGAGGCTTTATGGGCCTACAGAACCGCTTTCAAAACCCCTATAGGAACAACCCCCTACCAACTAGTCTATGGAAAATCTTGTCATTTACCTTTTGAGTTAGAGCATAAGGCCTATTGGGCCATTAAAACTTTGAATTTGGATTACCTAACTGCTGGTGAGAAACGTATCCTTGACATCCACAAATTGGAAGAACTCAGACAGCAAGCCTACGAGAATGCCATAATATACAAAGAAAGAACAAAAGCTTGGCACGACAAAAGAATCGTAAGAAAAGACTTCAACTTAGGCGACCCTGTTCTCCTGTTTAATTCTAGGCTACGGCTCTTCCCAGGAAAGCTCCGTTCAAGATGGACTGGCCCCTTCAAAGTATCAAAAATTCTGAGGTCTGGAGCTGTTGAAATAAAAAACGAGACATGTAAACCATTCATCGTCAATGGACAAAGATTGAAGCTCTACGAAGGAGGAGACATTCCAACAACCTACTCCAGCCACACTCTAAGTGATCCACCAATCCCGGCAAGAAATGTATAAGTTCCAGTCGTCAAGCTAACGACGTTAAACAAGCGCTGCATGGGAGGCAACCCATGATTTTCTTACCTTATTTACTTTTTCTACATTTTGTTTTATTTTATTTCTTGTTATATTTTGTCAGGACTAATGTTTGAAATGTTTGTGTTTTACAGGACCTTCTTCCTAACTCTGTGCAGAATGTAGAATTTTGACGACATGTATGTGACTTTCAGGAATGACGCCCAGAGAGAGCGTTACTTTGTCCACTTCAGGCGTCCTATGGCACCTACGAGGTACCCAGATCAGGGTTGCATGGAGGCTTTAGGCATTGAGCCTAGTGTCAGATTCTTATGCCACCAGCTTCAATGGGACCAGTTCGACGACCTGAACAACACCTATAGGAACCTCACTTTGGAGTTCCTCAGCTCGTTTTCTTATGACCCCTGGGCCAGACCAGATGGATGTGCTATTTTCAGGTTATTTGGGACTGAGTACTCCTTCACTCATAAGGAGTTTGGTGATTTATTAGGTTTTCAGACGACCCCTGATGCTATTCCTGAGACACCTATGGGATACTTTCTGAGTAGGGAAGTGGAGAAGTTCTGGAGTGATATCTCTGGTGGAGGGAGTCAGGATCCTTCCACCCAGTTCTCACATGTTATCCACAACCCTGCATTGAGGTATTTTCAGATGATCATAGCACACTCTTTCTTTGGATTGCCAGATGCTGAGACCTTGCTTAGTGAGGAGGAGATCTTTCTACTGTTTTGTGCGACCCAGTCACGTCCTGTGGCATGTGGGAACTTTCTGCTGAAAGGTCTTAGAAGTATTGCCAGGTCATCAGTAGGTATTATTCATGTGGGAGGTATTGTTACCCAGATTGCTGCTGCTTTAGGCCTATCGCGTAAGTTGTTACATCTCAGGGTTTTCAGTGAATACACCACCATGGACGTTGATTTCTGCCTAGACAGAGGGTTGATAAGGAGAGCCTCTGCAAACCCCAACCAGTTCAGATTGTTGATCGACAACGAGGCTGTTCATTACTTTTTGCTGCCTGATCCGATGATGACCAGTGTTCATGACCCAGTTAATTTTAATTACTTTATTTACTACCGTGCACTCTTTAAAACTACTGGTCATCATCGGATCAGGCAGCAAAAAGTAATGAACAGCCTCGTTGTCGATTAACAATCTGAACTGGTTGGGGTTTGCAGAGGCTCTCCTTATCAACCCTATGTCTAGGCAGAAATCAACGTCCATGGTGGTGTATTCACTGAAAACCCTGAGATGTAACAACTTACGCGATAGGCCTAAAGCAGCAGCAATCTGGGTAACAATACCTCCCACATGAATAATACCTACTGATGACCTGGCAATACTGCTAAGACCTTTCAGCAGAAAGTTCCCACATGCCACAGGATGTGACTGGGTCGCACAAAACAGTAGAAAGATCTCCTCCTCACTAAGCAAGGTCTCAGCATCTGGCAATCCAAAGAAAGAGTGTGCTATGATCATCTGAAAATACCTCAATGCAGGGTTGTGGATAACATGTGAGAACTGGGTGGAAGGATCCTGACTCCCTCCACCAGAGATATCACTCCAGAACTTCTCCACTTCCCTACTCAGAAAGTATCCCATAGGTGTCTCAGGAATAGCATCAGGGGTCGTCTGAAAACCTAATAAATCACCAAACTCCTTATGAGTGAAGGAGTACTCAGTCCCAAATAACCTGAAAATAACACATCCATCTGGTCCGGCCCAGGGATCATAAGAAAACGAGCTGAGGAACTCCAAAGTGAGGTTCCTATAGGTGTTGTTCAGGTCGTCGAACTGGTCCCATTGAAGCTGGTGGCATAAGAATCTGACACTAGGCTCAATGCCTAAAGCCTTCATGCAAGCCTGATCTGGGTACCTCGTAGGTGCCATAGGACGCCTGAAGTGGACAAAGTAACGCTCTCTCTGGGGTCATTCCTGAAAGTCACATGCATGTCGTCAAAATTCTGCATTCTGCACAGAGTTAGGAAGAAGGTCCTGTAAAACACAAACATTTCAAACATTAGTCCTGACAAAATATAACAAGAAATAAAATAAAACAAAATGTAGAAAAAGTAAATAAGGTAAGAAAATCATGGGTTGCCTCCCATGCAGCGCTTGTTTAACGTCGTTAGCTTGATGACTGGAACTTATACATCTCTTGTCGGGATTGGTGGATCACTTAGAGTGTGGCTGGAGTAGGTTGTTGGAATGTCTCCTCCTTCGTAGAGCTTCAGTCTTTGTCCATTGACGATGAATGGTTTACATGTCTCGTTTTTTATTTCAACAGCTCCAGACCTCAGAATTTTTGATACTTTGAAGGGGCCAGTCCATCTTGAACGGAGCTTTCCTGGGAAGAGTCGTAGCCTAGAATTGAACAGGAGAACAGGGTCGCCTAAGTTGAAGTCTTTTCTTATGATTCTTTTGTCGTGCCAAGCTTTTGTTCTTTCTTTGTATATTATGGCATTCTTGTAGGCTTGCTGTCTGAGTTCTTCCAATTTGTGGATGTCAAGGATACGTTTCTCACCAGCAGTTAGGTAATCCAAATTCAAAGTTTTAATGGCCCAATAGGCCTTATGCTCTAACTCAAAAGGTAAATGACAAGATTTTCCATAGACTAGTTGGTAGGGGGTTGTTCCTATAGGGGTTTTGAAAGCGGTTCTGTAGGCCCATAAAGCCTCTTGAAGCTTTTGCGACCAATCTTTTCTGGATACAGAGACAGTTTTTTCTAAAATTTGTTTAATCTCCCTATTAGATACTTCCACTTGGCCACTAGTCTGTGGGTGATATGGTGTTGCTACTCTATGCTTAACTCCATACTTGCTTAAAAGCTTATCAAATATTCTTGATATGAAGTGAGATCCTCCATCACTTATAACTAAACGGGGTGTTCCAAATCTGGGGAATATATAATTTTTAAATAATTTAATCACTACTCTAGTGTCATTTGTGGGTGCAGCTATCGCTTCAATCCATTTAGACACGTAGTCTACTGCAACTAAGATATACTTGTTTCCTAAAGATGGTGGGAATGGTCCCATGAAATCTATACCCCATACGTCGAAGAGTTCTACTTCTTGGATGTTTCTTAAAGGCATTTCGTCTCGTCTTGAAATATTTCTTGTGCGTTGACATCTATCACATTTGACAATGTAAGCATGGACATCATGCCACATGGTAGGCCAGAATAGGCCAGCTTGAAGAATCTTGGCGTAGGTCTTAGAGGTGCTTGCATGTCCACCATAAGGCGCAGAGTGACAATGCTGAATTATACTTTCTACCTTGTCTTCTGGAACGCAACGGCGGAAAATGCCATCTTTACCTCTCTTGAAAAGGAGTGGCTCGTCCCAATAGAAGTTTCTAACATCACTTAAGAACTTCTTCTTCTTGTGGTAATCGAGATCAGGGGGTATGATATCAGCAGCTAGGTAATTAACAAAATCAGCGTACCAGGGCACGTTACTTACTGCTAAGGATTTTTGGAAGTGCTCATGAGGGTCTGGTTTTTTATCTTCAATGGTTTCCAACTGGGCTATCAGTCTATCATAGGCAAAATCATCATTTATGGGTACTAATTCAGGATTCAGGTATTCTAGCCTAGATAGGTGATCGGCTACTACATTTTCTGTGCCTTTTTTATCTCGGATATCTAAGTCGAACTCTTGTAGCAACAAAATCCATCGAAGTAACCTGGGTTAAATAATAAGGCTGAGTACACCCCTTCACCTCCCTCTCCCAAAATCACTGTATTATCTAATAATTTGTCTTTGCAGCCACCCGATTTATACACCCAGGTTGTTGAGCTCCGCAGAGAGACTGCCAAGCTCAAACAGGAGGTAGCTGATCTTGCTTTGCAGATTGAGGTATCTGATCTCACTCATGCTACTGAGGCAGACTCTTTATACCATGAGATCGGAGAGCTTCGTCGCGAGATCGCTGAGCTTCGTGGATCCAGCCAGGAAGAGGAGCCAGCTGATTGATCATATTGCCCTGACTTACTACTCTATTATTTAGTATTCAGTATTTCTGC
This sequence comes from Lathyrus tuberosus, assembly GCA_022829125.1. NCBI lineage: Eukaryota > Viridiplantae > Streptophyta > Magnoliopsida > Fabales > Fabaceae > Lathyrus > Lathyrus tuberosus. The sequence continues at coordinate 327,111 of JALAZF010000494.1, forward strand.
GTTTTCTTTACTTTTTAGCATATCTGGACACATTTCGTATTTTCGCATTTCCTATATTTTCCTATGTACTTTGATTATATATATATATATATATATATATATATATATATATATATATATATATATATATATATATATCTATTATGTGTGTTTTTATTTTTCCTTTTATATATATATATATATCCAATAATAATTTTATTTTACTTAATATTTGATTTTTATTTCCACAAAAATTGTGCAAGTCCCGTGTTGAAGAGGAAAACAAATGAGAACGCTATCGGGACCCCCAAGACGCAAAAGGTAAGAGAGGCCCATTCCAAAATTCAAAATTTTGGCCCAGGTCCGAAAATGACCTTATGGCGCCCGCCATAGCCTTATGGCGCCCGCCACGGCGTCCTGGTAAATACGGGGGAGAACTTCATCTTCCACCATTTTTGAACCTCTAGACTCCCAAAACCCATTTTTCTCCTCTTCCAAAACTCCATTAAAACCCATAAAAGCTCCCACCTTTATTTAATACCCACTATCCATTAACCCTTTCAAACTTCCATTTGAAATTCCACCAATTAAATTCCATAAAAATCTCACCTTTACCAACTTATATTTAAACCCATCTTCACTATCTTCAAATCAATTCAAGGAGCAAGCTATGGAGTTCGAAGGATATATTTTGCGAGAAGGAAAACCCGGGGATAGGCAGAGGAGGAATATTCAAAGGCTTCAAGGTCGAGAAATTCTCTCGACGAGGTACGTGGACGACAACTGTCTCTATACCTTGGGTATTTATCATAGTGTTTATCATTTACTTGATTTTTTGGGACTGCACTCTATTTTTGAAAACCGAGAACCAACCTTTGAGAAACTGACAGTTGAGTTTTTAAGTTCTTTGATCTACACTGTCCACCCTAACACTGCTAGCACAGTCGGTACTGTCCAATTTAGAATGTTTGGAATAGAATATAAGTACAGTACCGACGAACTAACAAGTCTGTTAGGGATTCCTCTTTGGGAAGGTGCTATTTGTGAGACCCCTTTGGATGACGGATGGTCGGTCGATGCATTTACTTTTTGGCAGAGATTGTCAAATAATTTAATAACTTCTTTTGAAGGAATTCTCGCATCGACCATCCACAACCCGACCATCAGAGTTTTTAGATACCTGTTGGCATGTAATATTTTTGGCCGGGATAATCCAAATAAGTTTAATGCTAAAGAGCTTCAGTTTTTACAAGGAAGTCTCACAAATAGAAGAATCAATCCGGTCCCGTTTATGCTTTCTCACATGTCTGTTACTATTAATAAAGCAGGACCGATTGTTTTTGGAGGACTGATTACGTCTATTGCTCGGGCCCTTAACCTGAACAATGAAATAGCCACACTAGAGCCCTTAACTCCTCGCACAATCAACCTAAAATTTCTAAAAGATATGAAATTGTGCCGAGCGAGAAGAGAGGGTGGTTTTGTATTGATGATCCATGGTGTAGCTATCCCATCTGTTGCCTTGCCCTGCAGTAGACGTACCGATGTACGTAATGAAAGGAACTGGACCTATGATTTAAATGCTCCACCTGTTCTAGGTCCACTTCCTCCTAATATTCCTGATACGGAGGGACACGACACTGATGAAGAATTTGAGCGGAGAGATCAGTCTCCCATACCTCATGTGTCCCCCCATCATCCTTCACCACCACACACCGCACCCTCTTCCTCTAACCCTTTTGCAGGTTCAGTCCCTAGATCCTATGTCACTGAGGAGATGTGGCGTGACCTTATGGCTAGAGAAGAAAGGCGAGATGACCTTCTCTCTACCATTCAGCAACAACTGACGGATAATATGAGCTTCATGGAAGAATCACGACGAAGGACAGATCGATCCTTCGAGTCCGTTTCTCGCACCTTGCTTGCGATCACAGACGAGCAATCCTGTCAGCAAGACTTCAACCGCCGGCATTACTAGCTTATGGAGGCTACTCAAGGTTCCGTTCTAGGTAACCTTCGATTGGTCAGAGATGCCCAGGCGGCCTTATCAGCCCGATTGGACCGGAGAGACCAGCATCGCAGCAGATCCCGTCGTCCCAGGCATTCCCAGCAGGACGACGAGGGCACCAGTGGTCCACATCAGTAGTTTTACAGGTTACTCTCCTTATCTTATTTCGAAACATTGGGGACAATGTTCGATTTAAGTGTGGGAGGGGATTTTATTGCTTTCTATTTCCATTTTTAGTTAGTTGTTTATTTCTTGTTTTTGTCTATGTCTTTTTTCTAGAAAATGCATGAGTCTGACGAGTCACCAGTACAGTGTATCCCTAGTGCACCCTCATTTTTCCCCATTTCTTTAGCCCTACAAAAAAAAATTTTTTGCAAAAAGAAAACATTGTTGTTCTACACTTTTTTGGGCTTTAAGACAGGTTTGGATTAGGATGTGGTGACTTAGGTGAACTTTTTGAAACATTAGTATCGTTTTAGCACCGTAGACTTCACGAATATAGGAATCATTCCAAAACCCCATGTACCATGGCCTTAATTATCATTTCCAAATTTGTCCTAAGTAGTTTATTTCAGCAGTCAGCTCCGGCCTAAGCATGTTCTACGTAGGGGACTGATGAACATAAGTGAATGATCCAGTAAAATAAATAAAGAAAAAGGCAAACTCCGGATAGATGACCCTCACAAGGTCGTTTAAACCAAAAAGTTGAATTGTTGCCACAAAAAAATAATATATATATATATATATATATATATATATATATATAATTTTAGCTCACCCATTGTTAGTTGGTTCAGAGGTATCTGGCGCTGAACTCGGTAGGGCGGATTACGATCCGATCCCCCACAACTGCATTTGGGTTAAATAAAAGGGTTTACACAGTCTTATGTGCCAGAAACCCTATGTTTTGGATCAGAATCACTAACAGGTCACTCTACTATGAAACATGTACGGATAACGGGCTTAATGTGATTGCGCCTGAATGAAAAGGACCCAAAAAGAGATGAAGAGGTAGGCCTAGTTATTGTGGGATGATACGGTTGATTAATATAAGAATGAAGTTTATGTCCGCCTCTGCGGATAAGTGTCATTACGATACCCTTGGTTCACTTAGTACCTGTCACTGCATCCTGACTTGAACTTAGAAGCCCTTTTTGCCTGAATCACGTGTCAGCACTAGTTTTCTTACTTTGAGCTTTAAATGTTTTGCTTGAGGACAAGCAAAGGTCTAAGTGTGGGAGAATTTGATGACACTGAATTTCACCGTATTTTTGACTCCGATTTCGCATGCATTCTTAGTCTTTTAATGTCATTTTATTATGTTATTATTATTTTTTTCTTTGTTTTCAGGTTTTTAGTCTAATCGGAGCCCCGAGCGAGAAAAGGAGCGAAAAAGGAGCCGAAATGAGCTAAAATAGAGAAAATCAGCATTTTGCACTTATGGCATCCACTCTGGCGGCCACCACAGGGTCTTCCATGACGTGGCCATGTCTCAAACTCCTCCCAACTGATTTTCCCCACGATCTCCAACTGCCCAAGTAATTTTACACTCATGGCGGGCGCCACAAGAGGAAAACAAGTTATCGCCCAAATTCAAATGCTAGGGGCATCCTTGTCTTTTCCACATGTTTCCTTGCCTATAAATAGGACTTTAGATTTTCGTTTTTCATCATCCAAGTTCAGTTGTTCATAAGCATATATCAGTGTAATAGTGGTAATCGCTTCACATCGAGGTGTTACTACATTCGAGAGATCGAGTCTGTAAGAGCCTGTGAGATTGAGTCTTGGAGCACTCTGGAAGGAAGTTAATCCTGCCGCCATTTTACTTTCAGTTCGCATTTTATTCAACCACTCCGATTGGAGCAGGTTTTTATTACTTTACCTTTTGTCAACTTTATTTCTTGCACTGTCTTTTAATTTCATTTATTTTCCGCACTGCTTTACTTTCATTTACTTTCCGCACTCGCACTACTTTCATTTACTTTCCGCACTCGCACTTAAATACTTTTTTTTTATGAAAAATCTAAAAATGAACTTTTACTTTACCATGTCTGGCTAATTTTATAAAGGTTAGAATATGAGGATCATAACTGAACCGATAATCTGTACAATTGTTAGTGGAAACACTTAAGGGCTATTTTAACTTTCAATATAAGTTTTCCTGTTCTTAAATTCCGTTGGGTAAGATCGAAAGCCGTCCAACGCCTATCTAAACTTAATTGTTTTTAAACTATTTCAAAAACAGCGAAAGCGCTTTGTTTAGTTTATTAGGAGTTTTTAATTTAAAAGGAAAAGAGATTTTAAAACCATTTTCGGACGCGTTAAGAAGTTTAAAGTCTGGTTCGTAAGAACCTCTTTTCTTTAGAAAATCTAGGTTAACATACTTTTCAACTTGGTCAAGATACTATATTTCTTAAAAATAGGTTTACTACTCTAACGCAATGCGCGCCTTTTTATCCGTGACAATAAGAGGGTTTGATTAGGGGGTACAACTCGGTTCTGAGTACGCGAAAGCGACAGTTCCTGTCAAATTAGTTCTTTTCAAAGTAGAAAACATTGCCCGTAAGTAGTTCTATTAGCAAGTACTTGGATTATCAATTGGTTGTGTGAATTGCATTCGAACCTGTCTTTATCAATTAATTTTAATTACTTTATTTACTACCGTGCCCTCTTCAAAACTACTATCTTCAAGCACCTTAGATACACACCTTAACAATAGATAGCGATAGATTGACACTTGGTCTCGGTGGATACGATAATCTTTTATATTACTCTGACGCGTTCGTACACTTGCGAAAAAATACGCATCATTAGGTCAGTGTCTTGATCTTTCATTCCACCCTGAGCAAAGAACTGAAGTGATGTTTCAACATCAGTTGCGACATCAGTCTAAATCACATTAAACATCTACTAGGATTTAGAGACTACAACCATAGTAATCCACACATATCTCTTACAGCGAACACACGAGAACATATCAACATCTGATCAACTTCCAAGATCAGACCAACAAAATTGCAGTAACTTGCATAACACACTCTTCCAGAAGCTTCTTCTTATAAGCACAAGGTTCAGACCTCTTGTCTAACTTAAGAGTGATAACATACTATATACAATCTGCTACTTCCAATCCTTCAAGCCGCAAAAGAGCTCATGCATACACTAATTGACCACAGGCTTATTTACACTGCTACTGCACATAAACTCTTGGATGCATTTTCCCTATAAAATTGTCCTCAGACATTTTAGCCTAAATAGGGATCATCTCCTTCTCTTCTGCTAGCAAGATTACTACCTTTTCTTTAACCAGCTCCAGCTGAGATGCTATGACATTATGAACAGCATCTCAAAAATTGTTCAACTTCACAACTTCAGTGATCCTTCAAAACAACTACAATCTAATAGGACTTTGACTCAGCATTTACCATAAACTACTGATGTGTAGCGCGATGTCGAGACATTAGGATTGACATATCAAGCTCAGCTTCTTTCTTGATGAAACTTCCTCCAGTTCATGATTTTGAAAATCAAAAACATGTATATTCACAAGAGAATTCATCTTCAGATATACCAGAACTACATTGGACACCATAAATACGCTTAAGAGATAACTTATCAAGATCTTCACTCCCGCATGAAAGATTTGACAGTGATACTCTTTTGCTTTGGCTCCACCCTCTTCTTTCATCATCAAGAAAATTGAGAAGGAAGGAATCAGTGTTCTGGACAGATTGGTCTTCAATGTATTCTTCTTCTACTGAGGAGACCAAACTCTAAAGTCTTTCCAAGAAAATACCTTCCTAAAGTCTCACCACCAGAGACACAAGAAACAACCAGGGTTACATCAGATACCATGCAGCGGAACACACAACAACTCCTCAACACCCTTCAGGCACTACTCAATAATCCTTGCACACTAAAAAGGTTTGAAAATAAATCAAACTCACAACAACAGTTCTCCATGAAAGCTACACACCTGATAACAACAGACAGGTCCAATACATACCTTGTCATGAATAGTCCATCCTTCACTTCAAGGGATCAAACAAACAACTATATGAACTGACCAAGTCCATAACTCAGCAAAACTATCTTCCTTGCTCATGAACCAGAAAGTATCTTCCCTAGATCTCATCCAGAAACAGACAGGATGCCAGCTCTGATACCAATTGAAATTTTGGTATAACAGATCCCAGATGTCCTACATGATGTCGAGACATCTGGTCTGACATAAACAGCAAGGCAATTATAGACATTTAAATAAGTTGCTGAAAAGAAAAGTGCACACAGAATTTGTTCACCCAGTTCGGTCTAACAGCCTACATCTGGGGGCATACCAAGCCAGGAAGGAAGTCCACTATTAGCAGTGTTAAATAACAGACTCAACAATACCAGTTGACAATCTACTCACTTAATCCCTACCCAATGACCCTTCTACCTAAGTTGTCCCTAGGTAAGAGACTCCGTCTCACTTCCAATCATCGGAATGATGTCTAGCAGTCAACATCTCAGTCACTGCTTCAACATCTTGATTTCCAACAACTCTGCAAACACATAAAAATAGAAGACACACTCCTATAACAATACCTAGACATGACCCTCATGACTAAGAACAATTCTTAGAGTTGCTTAACAGCTTCCTCTAAGAACAATACATCTCTTACCTACAGGCTTAGAGATAAACATGATGACCATCCCACAGACCGGGTGGTTCATCAACCAACACAACCCTTATAATTTACATGATGGCTGGCCTTTTTTAAAACTAGGTTACAATGCTTCTATTTATAACCTATTTCCCAACTGGATTTGAGCCTTCAAATCACAACAAATCAGCTGCTACAAATCTGCAAAAGATTCTGCTACTAAATAGATCTTCAATCAAATCTTCAATTAAATCTTCAATTAAATCTAATTATTCTCCATATCTTTTTGCATGAAAATAGTAACAATATCTGCTCAATATAAGATTGCAACAGAATATATTTGTCCCATGATATTCACCTGCAATCTCTCCGCCAGATCTTCTCAAAACACACTTAAACAAATACAGCCCTAGAAAACACATCAGACTGATGTTCTGATGTTCTATCAACTGATGTCAAGACATCAGGTTTAACATCAGCATACACAACTGCAACCCTTCTGAACTTAACATCAACTCAATGTTAAGAACTCATGTTAAGACATCAGACATATGACATCATTAACAACACCATTGTCTTACCAAAATTCTAGCCAATACAAGAACTAACAGAAATTATGGCATTACTGGATTGCATACATTCCAGTTAAAGTGATTCCCCTTTATAACCAATCCTTCAATAACTCTGATGAATAGGTGAGATATCTCCCTTTAGAGATGACAAATTCTCTCTTAGTCAAACCTTTAGCTTCAATCTTGGGCTTTAAATAAGACACAAATACCCTTTTAGCTTCAATCTTGGGCTTTAAACAAGGCACAAACACTCATACAACTTCAATCTTGGGCTTTCAACAAGAAACCAAATATCTTTCCTCCCATAGAAATAGGAGGATCTACGATTGCTCTGATTTCCCAGATATCTTGACGGGAATACGTAGGCATAAGATTGCAAAATCTTAGCAAGCACACAAATCAAAAACTTTAGGTTCAATACCTTCACAAAAACAACAGAAAACCCGAAAACAACAAAAACACTCTCTCAACACTCCCAGAGTAGAAACTTTCAAAACCCATGACAGATAAACCAGAAAGCAGTTCAAATTAACAGAGAAATATGCAATAGAAAGTCTATGGATAACCATATATACATTGGGTGATTGAAAACTTCCCTTTGTATAACTTGACCAGGTTCCCCGTTCTCATAGCATTTGTTAAAGAAAAAATTTGCGTGGAAGGTTAGTTTTAGATAACTTCCCTTTCCTTTCTAGCTTCATAGGATAAATAAGAAATCAGAAAGTAGCACCCAATTCCAACCAATGGTGATAAGGTGGTCGCGTCACCGACAAAAATCGCATGCTACAGAAAAATGGCGACTCTGCTGGGGAGCCAAAAATAGAATTAGAATTCCTAAGAGGTAGGTTGTTTAGCATTATATATATATATATATATATATATATATATATATATATATATATATATAGTATAGGATCGGGAAGTAGTTTCAGAAGTAAAGGTAATATATATCCATGATGAAATGGTGAAATTAACATATAATTGAATATATAAGTTCATGTTAGGTAAAATATCAGAGTTTCTAAAATGATATGTAGAAGAATAATTTACATAAACATTTACAAATAAAGCCATGAGTTTATTCAATGTAAAAGACTTACAGATATAGAAGGGTTCAGGTTTCTACTCAAGTGTGAGGGAAAAATGAGCATGCCTTCTACTTACACAAGTGAATGCTTATATAGCATTCGAATTTCAAAGAAACTAAATTACAACATAATAATTTTACAGGTGGCCGACACAACCAAATGGCCGAAAGCAAAAGCAAAAGTAAAAGCAAAAGCAGAATGGCCGACAAGTGCTAATAGTCTGTAAAGTAAAAGTAAAGATAAGGAATCTTATCTTTTGTAAAAGAAAAGTAATATGGCCCACATGGCCTGATAATAATTCTGAAAAGCGATAAAAGTAATTTGTCGCTTTCCCTAAAGTAAGATCAGTAGTAAACAGAAGGAGATCTAATCAAAGATTCCATAATAGTCATCTTCATTTTCTTGCGTAGCATCTACTGAGTTGGAGGAGCTGGCATCCTCTGACATGGCTCCCATAACTTCTTGTAATTTTTCAGAGAATTTCTTAGGATCAGAGATTGCGGCTAAGGACGCTAGAAATTTACTCTTATCTGTTAAAAAACTAGCATCTAAGGCGGTCGTAATATTTGTGCACAAATTAGGATGCTTAGCATACCAGGCATTTATAACTTCAGGAGAAAGGAGTGCTGGATTAAAAGCATCCCACCATTTAATCGAAATTTTTCTAACTAACTGTGATGCTGGGGCACCTGTCCAAATCTGTTCAGTAGTGAACGACCAAGACATAATCCAAATAATCCCAAAGGTATCGGTAAAGGATATTAATCGTTTGTACTTAGGACACGTAGTAACATCACCAAACTCTTGGTAAGCTTTAGACGCCAGATCAGAAAAAATACAAGAGTCTAAACCAAATACTTCAAACCATTTAATGAACCAATTGGGAAACTTTAAAGATATATTTTTGTTAAACCAAATAAACCAGGTATGGTCATAAGGCCTAACTGTAAGAAAATAAGACCATGCGTCCATGTAATCCAAATAGGAATAGTGTTGGGGACTAAAAACCCGTGTAAAGCTTTCTGTATGATAAGGATGAGTTCATCAGTCTGAAGGAGAGAGAACCTTATTAATTTTGAACTTAGAGAACTTAATGTTGTCGGTAGCTTCGTATTTAACATGGGTCAAAGTAATAGAATCGGTATCTACCAAAATAAATTCATAGTAGGAACGGGTCTTGTTAACATTCGAGTTAATGAAGTGAGTTCCCAGAGGGAATATCTTGCTAATTGTCTGAAGTAGAGATCCTTCGTTGGAGCAGTAAAAGTCTTCTAGAGTAATAATCGGAACCGATAATTATTTGGTAATAAATTTTGATTTTACTCCTTGAGGGGGAGTGTAATAAGCTAGTTTACTTTTAATTGGTGTCATCTTGGAAGACGACGTAATATCCTAAACAAACTGCGAAGGTGAAACCAACGCAGGGTTGACTCCTATTCCCTTTGAAGAGGAAATGGGAGAAGTAATTTTTGATATATAGGAAGATGATCCTAATATCAATTGTTTCTGGTTTTCTGGTTTTTGTAATTTCTGTAATGGAGGTCCGTAAGAATCTTTTGAAGTAGATTTGTTACTCATGATTTTCCCTGTAAAAATTCTCTAGTTAAAAAATATGGTAATGCATTTTTAATACCTTTAATATGCGTAATTTCAAAATTGAAACATGCAAATAATGACTGCCATCTGGAAAATATGTGCTTTGACACTAAATTCTTGACATCCTTTTGTAAAACGCTTTTGGCTGATTTACAATCTGTTTTTAGCAAAAATGGTTTTGAAAACAAATCGTCTTGAAATTTTGTAATACAAAGAACAATAGATAAAATTTCTTTCTTTATAGTACTATAATTCAATTGGGCTGAAGACCAAGTTCCAGAATAAAACCTGACTACTTGTTCCTAGTCAGTACCCGGTAATTTTTGTTTTAAAATGCCTCCAAAACCAATGTCAGAAGCATCTGTTTCTACAATGAGATTGGCTTCAGGGTCTGGGATTCCTAGACACGGTAATTTTTTAGCAACTTGTTTTAAGTGGATAACACTTTGGGTCATGGTTTCATCCCAAGGTGGTGGATTTTTTCTTAATCTTCTAAATAAGGGTGTGCATATAGTCCTAAGGTTTGGGATAAAGTCTGACACATAACTGAGACAACCTAAAAACCTTTGTAATTGTGTTTTATCTTTAATTTCGTTAGGGAATTTACTAAGAAATTCTAAAGATCTGGTAATTGGAGTGTACTCACCTTGACTAATGTCAAACCCTAGGAATCTGACTTTAGGTTGGAATAATTTTAATTTACTTTCAGACAAAACTAGCCCGTTTTCTGTAATTATTTTGTAAAACTGTTCTTAGTGTTGAAAGTGTTGATTAATAGAATCTGAAAAGACTAGGATGTCATCTAGGTATACTATAGTAAAATTTGAGTATTGATTAAATATATCATTCATTATATTCTGAAATTCAGACGGTGCATTTTTTAATCCTAAGGGCATAATGTTTCATTCGTAATGGCCAAATGGTACAGTAAAAGCGGTTTTATATTTATCTTCTTCTTGGACTTGTATTTGATAATATCCAGATTTTAGATCAAATTTAGAAAAAATGCTTTTATTATGTAACCTGTTAATTAAGTCCTTTTTATTTGGTATTGGATATCTAATCCATTGTAAGGCGGTGTTCAAAGGTTTGTAATTAATTACTAAACGAGGGCTACCTCTTTCTAATTCCGAAGTGTTAATTACGTAGAAGGCTGAACAACTCCAAGGGGACTTGCTAGGCCTAATTAAACCTTTGTCTAAAAATCCTTGTATTTCTTTTTTACAATACTCCAAATGTTGTTTATTCATTTGTATAGGTCTTGCTTTCGTAGGTATATTAGCTTCTTTGAACTCAGGATGGTAAGGTAAAGATATCTCATGTGTTTTTCTTGTCCAAAAAGCATTGGGTTGTTCTGAACATAAATTTTTAATAAATTTATTTTGAAGAACATTAATTTTTTCTTTAATATTGGGCGTTTGTAGTTGTTCCACTATTCGTTTATAATGTATTTCTTTATTAATAAAATTAATCTGTTTTTTCTTATTGGTTATGAGATTAATTATGGTAATATTCTTGCTTTGAACTGAATTAAGATCTCTTACTTTAGGTTTATCTAAAAATTCAAAGCTAACTAAATGTCCTAAGGCTTCAGTAGTAATGGCTTGATCATTAACACTAAAAGGATAAAGCAAAGATAAAAATGGAGTTCCTAGGATAATAACTTCTTGAAGGTTTTTAACTAAGAGAAAGGAGGTTTTGTAACAAACTTTTCCTTTGCAGATTTTTACATTGGGTAATTTGTAAGTAACTTGTAGTCTACTTCCATTAGCTCCTCTAATTTTTTCTTTTGTCTTTTTGTAATATTGGGTTGGTATCAATCCTTCTTGTACACAATTAAGGTCTGCTCCTGAGTCTATTAGGGCAATTAATTTGAATGTTTTATTTTGAATAATTAAGTCTATCATGGTGTACCATTTGTGAGAGATTATTCTTTCCAGGTTAATGATATAAGGTTCTTCTTGTTTATTCTCTTTTATCTCACCTTCTGGGTTAGTGGCTAAAGATTTTAGTGCGTCAATGAATTCTTTATCATCTATTTTGGCGGTATTATCTCTTAATTGTTGTTGGGTAGTTTTTGCTTTTAGCCTATCTTCAAAATTTTGATTTTGTATTATCATAGTTCCTTGTAAATCTAAATATTTAACTTCTAATTCATCCTCCTGGGTTTTTAAAGTTTGTATCTCTCTTTTTAATATCTTAATTTCTTCATAAAGATTATTTATGGATAGGGGTTTATCTAGGGGTTTTTTAAACATATTCATAACGTCTTTAAATTCAATTTTATTAACGTGGTGTTTAGTAAGATCGTTATCATCAATTATCTCCTTTATTTGCCTCATGAAGGCATCCCTAGTTGAGGAGGGTTCCATTTTGTCTAAAATGGTTATTAATGTGTTAGCTTGGTTATTGGATATAACATTAACAATTTTTCTATTGCATTTCCCGCAATTACAGAAATCAATTCCTTAACAATCTTCCTAACTAGAATCAGATTCTTTCGAGCTATTAATTTGGTTTAAATCCTCATAAGAAGATTCTTCTGAGGAGGTGGTTTCCTCATAATCTGAATTTAACATAATTTTGTTTAGTGTATTAATTAAAGTTTCTTTTAAATCATCAGATAGATTTAAATGGCTTAATTGTTTTATTTTATCTCTAACTCTACAATCACTAGCATAGTGACCGAATCTTCCACATTTGTAACATTTTATATCTTTATTTTTGTTTTTATCAAATTTCTTTTTCTTTTGGTGATAGGGTTTTTTATAAGGTTTTTTTTTATTTTCTTTGTAATAATCTGGTTTACTAGAATATTTTTGTTTTCCATAGTTTTTTTAGTTTTTCCTTCCTTTACTAATATTCCTTTTATGTTTAGGGTTACTAGGTGCTCTTAAGGGAGTAGCTCCATACTGTTCGCAAAATGTTCCCATTTCGCGCTTGCTACTAGCTTGTTCATTCTTAATTTTGTTTTGAATTTTGTAGTCAGTACAGATTTGAATTCCAGTTTCTATAACGTAATTAGAGAGTTCGCCTATAGTTAACCTATCATAAAGAATTTCTCCTTGGTAGTTTTGCTGTATGTTGGTTTTGACCTTTTCCGCAAAAAGTCTGGGTAATCCACTAATAAATATTTCTTTCCAAAACGCTGCAGAGCCATCAGCTCTTAAGCATAACTTAGAGAGAAACATATCTCTATACCATCTATAATCAGACATGGTTGGACAATAGAGATTCATTAATTGATCTGAAGCTCGTTTTTGGAGCTTTGAGGGCTCTTCTACAAAGAATTTAGTAATGGCGTAGAGCAACGCGGTAATACTGGCCGGTTCATTATTTTCAGACTTAACTGCTATGTCTATAAGATTTTTATCTTCAGGACTAAGAAGGTTATCCCACCAACCTTTCAGCTGGCTGGTAAAACCCATTATTAACATTTCTCTAGACTTTTTTCTGAGTTTTTTCTTAACATAAAGGCGGTTGCTGCCATGGTCATATTTTGAATTGTGTCTAATATTTGCTGTTCAGAAGCTCCATCTATGTTCCATTCTACAATGGCTTCTCCTGAATAGCTATTTTCTACAAAACTAGATCTTTCCTCAAACTGAACGTCAGCAAAGGAATGCCTAGGGTAATAATTCCTGGTAGGGTTTCTAGGAGGTCTTCCTAATTTATTTACTATATTCTCGAATTCTTCTTCTTTTGATAGAGTGTTAACCTGGGGGTCAGGTTTTAAATCTAAAATTTTTAGTCTTTCCACTAATTCTTCTATTTTATCATACGTTGAATTTCCTAGTTTTATTTTCTGTAATTCTGAGGAGGAGGGAATGTCATAATGATATATAGGTCTAGTAGGATCTGGTTTTTCTACGGGTTCTGTAAGTTTAAACCCAAAAGTTTCTATCCTTTCTAGTTGTTGTGACATTGTATATAATATTTGATTCGAGTAATTGAGTTGGCTATGTATATTGTTTAAATCCCTTATTTCTGGTGTAGGGGTAATAATTGCTTTAAAGGGGGTAGCCTCTATTTCTAAATTTTTTTCTGGGGTAATTTTTATAGATTCTAAAGGTGTATGAACCGATTCTATTATATCTCTTTTTAGTGTTTTCCATCGGACACTAATTCTTTTATTTACTTCTACCAGTAATGCCGTAGCAAACGGATTTTTAATATCTTCCTCTAAATAGAGTAATTCAAACCAAGTGAAAAAATAAATATTAATTTTGTGGGTTTCTAGAAATTGGTAAAATTGGTTCAAATAATCATGCGTTTGATTTTTATAGAAGGTTTCAAAATACCACTTTCTTTTTTCTTTATTGTGTTCTGCTTCAAAGTCTTCTCTTATCCAGGTTTTATCTATGGTAAAGGGTTCTTCCCTAATAATGGTGCTTACTATCTGTGATTCAGTTGGAGAGGGGGACCTTGAAGTCCTTTCTTCATAAAAGCATTGAGGGACATTAGGGCTAAAGTTAACTCCAGCTAGGTTTACCCTAATAGTAGAATCTACTGAATGTCTAGCGCTTGAAGCTTGACTAATACTCGGAGAATTGTGGTATCTATAGGATTGACTTCTGTTCATCCTAATGGCCACCGTTCCATCAGTACTTTGTATAAAATTTCTAATTGATCTCGATTCTATTTTTTTCAGGTTTTATTACATCTTTTAATATCCATTCTTCTAAAAGACAAACTTGGTTTTAAACCTTATAGGTTACTCTACTAATCATACTAGGTTTGAAGCACCTTGAACGAAGGTATCTCCTAACCCAGCGATCATAACAACTAATGAACTTTTGGTAAATTCATCCGCTAAACTCATCGAATAATTGGGATGGCAGTTAAAGTATACTGGCCCATCATTTAGATTGGATTCTATAACCGCAATTGTTGAATTATGAAAATCTTTAATTCTGGTATCCCTTAAAACTAGTAATATAGGAGTGTTAAGTCCTAACTTGTGTAAAGGTTTTATAGCAATTTGTATTAATCCTAGATGTATATATTTGAAATTTTCACAGTAGTGTGATTCTAATAAGTTCCTGTCTAATAATTCTATAGTTTCTTGTTTATTGCTAATAGACCTTGCATTTTCTATTGTATGTATGATCTTTTTGGAGTTGTAATCAAAAGTTCCTACTTTATATATTTCTTTTAATTTAACCTCGGGCATAGACCAATTTAGTAATCTATTTTCCATTTCTTGAATTTCTAATTCTTTATTCTGAAATGTATCTTGATCAAGAAGGTTACTAGGTTCAGACGTACTACCTATATGATTCTGGTGACGCTGGTGTCTCCTACTACTTCCAAGTGAACTCAAAGCCCTAACAATGCTGGACATGATTAGTTCAAAAATTTTTAAACAAACTAAGAAATTTTATTTTCACTATCTCTTCCCCCCTTATAGTTTGTTCTAAGCGATTACCTCAACAAGCTGACCAACCGATTTACTACCCTTCGTTCTGCGGGTTTTACTACGTGGACCACCTGCTATTCAGAAGCTTTCAACCTAGACTCAAAGGTCAGGGTAAGGATGAAGATAATTTGGAGAAAATAAAGCAATTTGTAAAAATAACTTAATAATCACGTATCAGCACCTACAAAGGCTCTGATACCAATAGTGAAGTATAGGATCGGGAAGTAGTTTCAGAAGTAAAGGTAATATATATGCATGATGAAATGGTGAAATTAACATATAATTGAATATATAAGTTCATGTTAGGTAAAATATCAGAGTTTCTAAAACGATATGTAGAAGAATAATTTACATAAACAGTTACGAATAAAGCCATGAGTTTATTCAATGTAAAAGACTTACAGATATAGAAGGGTTCAGGTTTCTACTCAAGTGTGAGAGAAAAATGAGCATTGGGTTGTTCTGAACATAAATTTTTAATAAATTTGTTTTGAAGAATATTAATTTTTTCTTTAATATTGGGCGTTTGTAGTTGTTCCACTATTCGTTTATAATGTATTTCTTTATTAATAAAATTAATCTGTTTTTTCTTATTGGTTATGAGATTAATTATGGTAATATTCTTGCTTTGAACTGAATTAAGATCTCTTACTTTAGGTTTATCTAAAAATTCAAAGCTAACTAAATGTCCTAAGGCTTCGGTAGTAATGGCTTGATCATTAACACTAAAAGGATAAAGCAAAGATAAAAATGGAGTTCCTAGGATAATAACTTCTTGAAGGTTTTTAACTAAGAGAAAGGAGGTTTTGTAACAAACTTTTCCTTTGCAGATTTTTACATTGGGTAATTTGTAAGTAACTTGTAGTCTACTTCCATTAGCTCCTCTAATTTTTTCTTTTGTCTTTTTGTAATATTGGGTTGGTCTCAATCCTTCTTGTACACAATTAAGGTCTGCTCCTGAGTCTATTAGGGCAATTAATTTGAATGTTTTATTTTGAATAATTAAGTCTATCATGGTGTACCATTTGTGAGAGATTATTCTTTTCAGGTTAAAGATATAAGGTTCTTCTTGTGTATTCTCTTTTATCTCACCTTCTGGGTTAGTGGCTAAAGATTTTAGTGGGTCAATGAATTCTTTATCATCTATTTTGGCGGCATTATCTCATAATTATTGTTGGGTAGTTTTTGCTTTTAGCCTATCTTCAAAATTTTGATTTTGTATTATCATGGTTCCGTGTAATTCTAAATATTTAACTTCTAATTCATCCTCCCGGGTTTTTAAAGTTTGTATCTCTCTTTTCAATATCTTAATTTCTTCATAAAGATCATTTATGGATAGGGGTTTATCTAGGGGTTTTTTAAACATATTCATAACGTCTTTAAATTCAATTTTATTAACGTGGTGTTTAGTAAGATCATTTATCCCAAACCTTAGGACTATATGCACACCCTTATTTAGAAGATTAAGAAAAAATCCACCACCTTGGGATGAAACCATGACCCAAAGTGTTATCCAGTTAAAACAAGTTGTTAAAAAATTACCGTGTCTAGGAATCCCAGACCTAGAAGCCAATATCATTGTAGAAACAGATGCTTCTGACATTGGTTTTGGAGGTATTTTAAAACAAAAATTACTGGGTACTGACAAGGAACAAGTAGTCAGGTTTTATTCTGGAACTTGGTCTTCAGCCCAATTGAATTATAGTACTATAAAGAAAGAAACTTTATCTATTGTTCTTTGTATTACAAAATTTCAAGATGATTTGTTTTCAAAACCATTTTTGCTAAAAACAGATTGTAAATCAGCCAAAAGCGTTTTACAAAAGGATGTCAAGAATTTAGTGTCAAAACACATATTTGCCAGATGGCAGTCATTACTTGCATGTTTCGATTTTGAAATTACGCATATTAAAGGTATTAAAAATGCATTACCAAATTTTTTAACTAGAGAATTTTTACAGGGAAAATCATGAGTAACAAATCTACTTCAAAATATTCTTACGGACCTCCATTACAAAAATTACAAAAACCAGAAAACCAGAAACAGTTGATATTAGGATCACCTTCCTATATATCAAAAATTACTTCTCCCATTTCCTCTTCAAAGGGAATATGAGCCAACCCTGCGTTGGTTTCACCTTCGCAGTTTGTTCAGGATATTACGTCATCTTCCAAGATGACACCAATTAAAAGTAAACTAGCTTATTACACTCCCCCTCAAGGAGTAAAATCAAAATTTATTACCAATGAATTATCGGTTCCGATTATTACTCTAGAAGACTTTTACCGCTCCAACGAAGGATCTCTACTTCAGACAATTAGCAAGATATTCCCTCTGGGAACTCACTTCATTAACTCGGATGTTAACAAGACCCGTTCCTACTATGAATTTATTTTGGTAGATACCGATTCTATTACTTTGACCCATGTTAAAGACGAAGCTACGGGCAACATTAAGTTCTCTAAGTTCAAAATTAATAAGGTTCTCTCTCCTTCAGACTGGGGAACTCATCCTTATCATACAGAAAGCTTTACACGGGTTTTTAGTCCCCAACACTATTCCTATTTGGATTACATGGACGCATGGTCTTATTTTCTTACAGTTAGGCCTTATGACCATACCTGGTTTATTTGGTTTAACAAAAATATATCTTTAAAGTTTCCCAATTGGTTCATTAAATGGTTTGAAGTATTTGGTTTAGACTCTTGTATTTTTCCTGATCTGGCGTCTAAAGCTTACCAAGAGTTTGGTGATGTTACTACGTGTCCTAAGCACAAACCATTAATATCCTTTACCGCTACCTTTGGGATTACTTGGATTATGTCTTGGTCGTTCACTACCGAACAGATTTGGACAGGTGCCCTAGCATCACAGTTAGTTAGAAAATTTTTGATTAAATGGTGGGATGCTTTTAATCCAGCACTCCTTTCTCCTGAAGTTAGAAATGCCTGGTACGCTAAGCATCCTCATTTGTGTACAAATATTACGACCGCCTCAGATGCTAGTTTTTTAACAGATAAGAGTAAATTTCTAGCGTCCTTAGCCGCAATCTCTGATCCTAAGAAATTCGCTGAAAAATTACAAGAAGTTATGGGAGCCATGCCAGAGGATGCCAGCTCCTTCAACTCAGTAGATGCTACGCAAGAAAATGAAGATGACTGTTACGGAATCTTTGATTAGATCTCCTTCTGTTTACTACTGATCTTACTTTAGGGAAAGCGACAAATTACTTTTATCTCTTTTCAGAATTATTATCAGGCCATGTGGGCCATATTACTTTTCTTTTACAAAAGATAAGATTCCTTATATTTACTTTTACTTTACAGGCCATTCTGCTTTTGCTTTTACTTTTGCTTTTGCTTTCGGCCATTTGGTTGTGTCGGCCACCTGTAAAATTATTATGTTGTAATTTACTTTCTTTGAAATCCGAATGCTATATAAGCATTCACTTGTGTAAGTAGAAGGCATGCTCATTTTTCTCTCACACTTGAGTAGAAACCTGAACCCTTCTATATCTGTAAGTCTTTTACATTGAATAAACTCATGGCTTTATTTGTAACTGTTTATGTAAATTATTCTTCTACATATCGTTTTAGAAACTCTGATATTTTACCTAACATGAACTTATATATTCAATTATATGTTAATTTCACCATTTCATCATGCATATATATTACCTTTACTTCTGAAACTACTTCCCGATCCTATGCATGATGAAATGGTGAAATTAACATATAATTGAATATATAAGTTCATGTTAGGTAAAATAACAGAGTTTCTAAAACGATATGTAGAAGAATAATTTACATAAACAGTTACAAATAAAGCCATGAGTTTATTCAATGTAAAAGACTTACAGATATAGAAGGGTTCAGGTTTCTACTCAAGTGTGAGAGAAAAATAAGCATGCCTTCTACTTACACTTGAGTAGAAACCTGAACCCTTCTATATCTGTAAGTCTTTTACATTGAATAAACTCATGGCTTTATTTGTAACTGTTTATGTAAATTATTCTTCTACATATCGTTTTAGAAACTTTGATATTTTACCTAACATGAACTTATATATTCAATTATATGTTAATTTCACCATTTCATCATGCATATATATTACCTTTACTTCTGAAACTACTTCCCGATCCTATACTTCACTATTGGTATCAGAGCCTTTGTAGGTGATGATACGTGATTATTAAGTTATTTTTACAAATTGCTTTATTTTCTCCAAATTATCTTCATCCTTACCCTGACCTTTGAGTCTAGGTTGAAAGCTTCTGAATAGCAGGTGGAACACGTAGTAAAATCCGCAGAACGAAGGGTAGTAAATCGGTTGGTCAGCTTGTTGAGGTAATCGCTTAGAACAAACTATAAGGGGGGGGGGGGGGGGGAAGAGATAGTGAAAAGAAATTTTCTTTCTTTATAGTACTATAATTCAATTGGGCTGAAGACCAAGTTCCAGAATAAAACCTGACTACTTGTTCCTTGTCAGTACCCGGTAATTTTTGTTTTAAAATACCTCCAAAACCAATGTCAGAAGCATCTGTTTCTACAATGAGATTGGCTTATGGGTCTGGGATTCCTAGACACGGTAATTTTTTAACAACTTGTTTTAACTGGATAACACTTTGGGTCATGGTTTCATCCCAAGGTGGTGGATTTTTTCTTAATCTTCTAAATAAGGGTGTGCATATATCTTAAGGTTTGGGATAAAGTCTGACACATAATTGAGACAACCTTATTAATTTTGAAGTTAGAGAACTTAATGTTGCCAGTAGCTCCGTCTTTGGTCAAAGTAATAGAATCGGTATCTACCAAAATAAATTCATAGTAGGAACGGGTTTTGTTAACATCCGAGTTAATGAAGTGAGTTCCCAGAGGGAATATCTTGTTTAAAAACACATCAAAGATCATATATATATATATATATATATATACTGCTTTTCCTATCTGATACCCGTGTTTATTTTTCTGTCAAATGGGAATACGATTAATTCGCATGTGGAAAGTTTGAGAGAACAATAAGATAAGTGGTGGCATAGACGGGGAACATTTACCGGGAGTGAATCCTGACTAAGTTGAACCTGGTAGTCCACCAAATCAGTGGAGATACCCGTGTGGATGCAATGTTGAACGACCGATCGTCGTGAAAGCAAAGTTATCCCAGTGCGGTATCCGTGAAACTGAGGATTTAGTAGATATTAACCATATGACCATTTGGTAGTGCAGTGACTATCGGGAATAGTTGACACGCGTGTAGCGCGGTTCTTGTGGTTTCGGATCACTATCACTTTGGTACTACAATTCGATTCATTTTTATCCTATGAAGCTGATTAAGGAAGGGAAATAGATGTCTCCAATTAACCCTGCTTGTAAACTGAGGTTAAATAGTCAAAACTGTTGGTTTACAGATGCTATCAAATAGGAGGGCTCTGTCTTAGGTTATTTTTTTAAGTTCACAAGTTTCTGTGAGGCTCTTGGTGAGGTACTAGGTCTGATGTTTTTTTGATGGAGGTATGAAGGTACTGGATTCAGAATGTTTGATTAGTATGCTCGCTAAGATTTTGCAATCTTATGCCTACGTATTCCCGTTTAACAAAACAGAGAAATCAGAGCGATCGTAGTTCCTCCTATTCTAAGGGAGGAAAAAGGTGTTTTGGTGTCTTGTTCAAATCCCAAGATTGAAGCTAAAGGTGTTTTTTATCTTGTTCAAAGCCCAAGATATGAAGCTAAAAGGTCCAGACTGAGAGAGAATTTGTCATCTCTAAAGGAGTTGTTGATGTTTGTATGCTGTGAGCAAAGTACTAATTTGATGCTAAAAGGTTGATTGACTCAACCGGGGATTTCTTTATACAAAGCCTAAGAGGAGGCTAAAAGGTTGATTTTTCTGGGGAAAATGTTCTTTCTGTCTTGTACAAAGCCCAATATTAAGGCTAAAAAGGATTTTGACTCCATTAAGGAGAATTTGTATGTATCTTGTACAAAGCCCAAGATGGAGGCTGACAGGAGTTTGACTCAACGAGATAGTGTTTTTATATGTCTTGTACGAAGCCCAAGACGGAGGCTAAAAAAGGTTGACTCAACAAGAGAGCCTGAAAAGGTGATCGACTCAACAAGAGAGTCTTTTATACTCAACAAGAGAGTGTCTTTATATGTCTTGTAAGAAGCCCAAGACGGAAGCTAAAAAAAGGGTTGACTCAACAAGAGAGTCTGAAAAGGTGATTGACTCAACAAGAGAGTCTTTTATACTCAACAAGAGAGTGTTTTTCCTGTCTTGTACGAAGCCCAAGACGAAGGCTAAAAGGGTGATTGACTCAACAAGATGGTCTTTTATACTCAACAAGAGAGTGATTTGCTGTCTCGTACAAAGCCCGAGAGAGAGGCTAAAAGGGGATCGACTCACCAAGAGAGTCTGAAAAGGTTAGCTCCACTGGGGAGACATCATTTGTACAAAGCCCAAGAGGAGGCTATCTTACTGCTGAGGAATATTGAGATCCCTAGGCAGGTCCAAGTAGAAAACTCTCATGAGAGAGACTGGGTTTCTTCCTATGTTTGTAGGGGAATTGAGAATGTCTTCGAGACTCAAGAGGTTTAGACTGTCCGAGTCTAGAGTTTTATCTTTTGTACCATGCTCAAGAAGAGGCACCAACGTTTAAGGGATGAGGATCAACCCTAAAATGGCCGGAGGTTCGACACTAGAAAGAATGCTCTAGCAAAGTGTCATACCCTAAATTTTGACCACTAATATTTCCCATCATTGTGAAAATCATCATCACAATATGGATGAACCATCATACTTCATCAGTCTCCCCAAAGATGGGTGAGCATCCACTACAATCAAAATTAGGGTTTCGAGCCCTCTCAGAGCCTTGGACAAAGGATCAATCAAGGATTGACTTGATCGTCAACTTGTATAATCTCTCAAACATCTACAAAGGATCAAAAGGACTCCCACTCCAAGGATTAAGCACAAAGCTGCTCCCTTCTAGGTGGATCAAGCCTCAAGATCGACAGTGTCACCAAATTAGGGTTTTGGTCGACCAGGGCTTCCAGGTGGAGAATTTCATCTGGGCATGAGCCAAAGATCCAAAACATAACCTAATATACCCCATGGAGCCTCATGGACCCAGCCATCAAGTCAATTTTGCCTCAGGGGATGCATTCACTAAAAATCAGGAATTATGGTTTCTTGACCTAATTCACCCCTAAGTTGACTTTTGGGACAAATCATGAACCAAGACCTCAAGAGAGGGTTTGAGGGTCTCTAATGAACTATATTGATCCATTTGGAACAATGGATTAATCCAAGAAGTTTAAGCAACAAGTCTCAATTTCATCTGCACCACAATTAGGGTTTCGCGAGAAAAGTCAACTGTAACTTTGACTTTTGACCGGGACATGCTCCCAAACCCTAGGACATGCCTCAATATGCCCTATGACACCCATGGAACATGTCCATCAAGTTTGATTTAGGTCAAGGACATGATTTCCTGAAGAATTGCACAGTTTGAAATTCATCTGATAAAAAGTCAACTGTGCACAAAAGTCAACTTTGACTTTTTGAGATTTTTCACCAAAATGGATTTTTAACCCTAAAATGATGTTAATGTATGATTTGAATCATCATTCATCAAGAAAAATCAAGAAAAGTTGGATAACTTGTAAAAGGGATAACCATAAAAAACTTAGAAAATTTTCTAAGTTAAAAATAAAGTGGCAAGGGTACCAACTTTGAAGGATCATAACTCCTAAACCACAAAGCCATTTGTCCTCATCCAAAGATGGATTTGTATCCCTCATTACCCTCTACAAAAACTTCAACTAGACCTAAGTCCAATTCATTAAGGATTTTGAGTTATGGAGTGATCAAAATCAAGAAAAGTCACTTTGTTCCAACACTCAGTGAAAATTTCACTAAGTCAGATTTCACCTTACTTTTTGCCAAATGTAGGGGGATTTTTCACTTAGATTCAGAAGAGATCAAAACCAAACATGTTCAAACAGTTGTTGTATCATGTAAGGGCTTTCCAAAATGGCCAAGAACATTGCCAAATTCCATTTGGGCTATGAGTTATGACATTGTCAAGTTGCCTTGCTGAAATCTGTCAAGGCAAGGCAGAATTTGCATTTTTGCTCGATTTGCCAAAATCAGCCAAATCCAAACACTCCTATCCACTTGGACACATCTGAGGATTGAATCTAAAGGGGACAATCACTGAGCCAAGCCTCCAAAGTCCTTGGAGCAAGAAAAAGCATGTTGAACCTAGAATTGCCAAAATAGGGACAAGACTCCAAATTTGGATTGGAGCATTCAATGGAAGCATCAAGGTGGCATGGACTGAGCCATTTTCATTTGAATTCAGTCAAGACTTATCCAAGACCAAGGGAACCAGCAGCCTGTGCCCTAACCTCTAGTCAATGGCTAGAGGAGACTTGAACTTCCATTGGCCAACATTGAACAAACCTACTCAGCAGTTGCCATTCACTATTCCTTGCAAAACAAACTTGCTCTACTATAAATAGAGATCAATTGTGTTCAGTTTAAGTACACCAAAGGCCTACAACACTTGCCTTTCTCAAAATCTCTTTCTCTTGGCAAAAATGCCTTTCTTAGCAAGGTAGCTATCAGATTTTGAGCTAGAGGGCAATTCCACTCAAACCAATCACACACACACCTCATATACATCACATATGAGCTGATCAAACACTTAAACAACAACTGGAACACTGATTTCTCAGAATCAATAGTCAATTGCTCAAGGTTTTAACCAAAATGCAGTTGAGATGCCATGAATTGATCCAGCCAATTTCAATCAAGTCCAAGCATTCAAACACACTCCATAGGGTGTAGGGAAGCTGTTCAGATCATCACCACTCATCTGTAATACCTCCAAATCAAAAATCACATTGCACTTGCTGTCACGGCCTAGAGGTAAGCATATACTTGGTCATCTCTCAATCTATGCATATTTCCTCGCACAATAATTTGGCCATATGTTCATAATCATGCATGGAATGTTTCCCCTCAATTAATTGCATTGTTTGAATCGTGTATCAAAAATCCTAGCCTTCATGCAGAAATTAGGGTTCTTGAGGATTTTTCGTGATTTCTTGTTATATGTTTAATTTAAATGAAATTAATTGACATAGACATGATCGTGAGGTTGAGACGAGCATAATGATATGTGGATTGCATGATATAATCAAGTATTCAGGGAGATTGGATAGAAAATGCAAATCTGGCCAAACCCAGAACACGCGCGTGTTCTTGGTGTGTTCTTGGCGCCATTTTTCCAAATTTGAATATTTGAATTTTGTGGTTTTATTTAATTGATTCAAAAATTAATTTCTCTATGAGTTTTAATGATTTTGAGTTGATTATTTTTTTAATAATTCACAAAAATGTTGAAAAATTTTATTTTCCCAAAAAATCCCAAAAATATTATTTATTTCATATAATTGATATTTTTTTGCAAAGAATTAATATTTTAATTGTTTTTGACATTTAAAATATTTTTCCTACATTGATTTTGCAACTTTTAATGCTTTCTAATTATTTTGTAGGTCAATACTTAATTTTTGAAGCATTAATCCAAGATCACAATTTGTTTTTCATATGTTAAACAATTTTGATCATTTTTAATTGAATTTTTATTCAATTAAAACACATTTTGAAAACAAATTAGGGTTTTTGGATTAATTCAACCCTCATAAATCATTTTCAAAACTTTTTGGGCCTCTATTAGAGTGTAAGACCCAACCCTCTTGTACAGAAAACATTTTGGGCCTCATTCGTTGTATAAGTCCCTCTGTACATTTTCAAATAAACGACGCGATCGTCGCCTTTTGAAAAATAACCCTTGGGCCTCTCCTGGAGCTATAAGACCCATTCAAAACTCTTGGGCCTCTAATAGAGTGTAAGACCCAATCCCCTTTTAACCAAAACATTTTGGGCCTCACTTATTGTATAAGTCCCTCCGCGTTAAAAGAAAACCTCGGCGCGATCGCAATTTTTAAACGAAAAATCAATTGGGCATACCCTCGTGTTATAAGCCCCACTCTTTTTCTTTAAACCTTTTGGGCCTCTTGAGAGAGTGTAAGACCCATCCCTTTATACAGAAAACCTTTTTGGGCCTTAGTCACTTGTATAAGTCCCTCTGTACAAATTCAAACAGTGCGCTCACTGATAAAACCCTGGGCCTCTCCTTGAGCTGTAAGCCCCAAATCCTTCTTTTTAAAAGCACTTTCTCCTTTGATTTTGAATATACTGTTGTTTTCAATCTTTCTTTGTTGAACAACTAACCAAACAGCATGGAAGCTCTACAATCGAGTAAGTGGTTATTGCTTTCATTTACCGCTTTAATATACATATTACTGTATTGTGGGGCTGTTTCACTATAAGTCTTCTTTCATAAACTCATATCAACTGTGTAATAATAGTATAGATATTTAGAGTTTCCCCGGCAACTACGTCTAGCATTAAGCCCGTTGATCACTCTTAGAAATAGTCTAAACTAGATCCCCATAGGATTACCAGACACAGTCTTCCCTCCTCTTGGGGTTAAACAATATGGAGATATGAAAGGCAGCATTCTCTGTGAACCCTTTCATAGACTGTCACTCATAGAAGTTGTCAAAGAAACTCTATTTCCCAGAGATGATCTCTTCCCCGTGAATTGCATCTCTTGAGTTTCTTCCAAATTCTCGAACTTTCCTGACTTTGATCTATTCTCGGTGAATAGCATTGCCTTGAACTTCTCGGGGTTTGGGGACCCACAGGCTTCTTAAAAGCACTTGTCAAGAAACTCTACTCCCCAGAGATGATCTTTTCTCCGTGAATGGCATCTCTTGAGTTTCTTCCAAATTCTCGAACTTTCCTGACTTGATCTATTCCTTGTGAATAGCTTGCCTTGAATTTCTCGAGGTTTGGGGACCCATCGGCTTCCTAAAAGAAATCGGCCTCCTCTTGGGCATCGTATAAGGACCCACGGGCTTCCTAAAAGCAACCCCGCCTCCTCTTGGGCTTAGTACAAGGACCCTAAGGCTTCTTAGAAGTATTCACAGCCTCCTCTTAGGCTTCATATAATAATCTCTTCCTCCGGGAATGATATCCTCCTCTTGGGCTTCGTACAAGGACCCGTCGGCTTCTTAAAAGTTTCCAGCCTCCTCTTGGGCTTCGTACAAATTGTCCCGACGACCTCCTAGAGGTATAAGAACAAAACTTAATCATCTCTATAGAACAGTCCCTTCCAAGAGTCTACTACTATTTCTCAAAGCCTAGTACAAAAGATGAAACTCTAGACTTGGACAGTCTAATCCTCTTGAGTCTCAAAGATATTCTCAAGTGACCCCTTCCAGAATAGGAAGTAAACCCGTAGACTTGGACAGTCTCAATACCCTTCGGATTTCCCGCTTCCTTAAAGAACATGAATAACCCGGATCCTTGAATCAAATCCTTGAGTACAGTGTTACTCATATAAGAACTGATTTTCCCTTTAAATCAGCATACTGGACCTGTCACTCAACTGAAACAGTCACCATAGCCTCCGCTTGGGCTTTGTACAATGATCCTCCCCAGTGGAGTCAAACAATGTTTAGCCTCTCTCTCGGGATTTGTACGAGACACATAAGAGACTCCCTCGAAGAGTCAATCACCCCTTTCGCCTCCATCTCGGGCTTTATACGAGATATAAAGAGGTTCTTATGGAGCCAAACAAATTTTCGCCTCCATCTCGGGCTTCGTACGAGATACAAAAAATCTCTTGTTGAGTCAAATAGCCTCCATCTCGGGCTTTATACAAGATACCAAAAGATTCCATCGTTAAGTCAAAACCTTTTATCCTCTCTCTCGGGCTTTGTATGAGACACATATTAGCCTCCTCTTAGGCTTTGTATAAGAAAACCACTGGTTGATCCAATCAACCTTTTAGCATCAAAGCTGTGCCTCGTTCACAGTAAACAAACATCAACAACTCCTTCCCCTTCATCTAATCACTGTAAGCGGCAAGCCTCTGGATCATCTACATCCATGCCACTGTCCCTCTTTTAGCATGAGAAATTCCTAAGGAAAGATAGCATTGCTCTACACTGAGTTAAAGTCTTCTCCTTCAGGTTGAAAATCCCCTATAAAGGAAATTATGGCATTACTGGATTCAAATATCCCGGTTAAAGTAATGCTCCTTTATAAACAGTCGTAACAGACAACCCCCTCTTTAGAGATGACAAATTCTCTCTAAAGGTGAGACCTTTTAGCTTCATATCCTGGGCTTTGACCAAGATACAAATAAACTCTTCAGCTTCCCATCTTGGGCATTGAACAAGATACAAATCACCTTTTGCTTCACGTCTTGGGCTTTGAACAAGACACCAAAACAACCATTTCCTCCCATAGAATAGGAGGAACTACGAACGCTCTGATTTCCCTGTTTCGGTAAATGGGAATACGTAGGCATAAGATTGAAAGAAAAATCTTAGCGAGCACAATCAACAAAAAACCTAAATCCCATACTCTCACATCAAAAAGCATCAGTCCTAACATCCTAATCCTTGTTCCCCGCCAGAAACCATTATGTCAAAATAACACAAGAAAGGCCCCCCCACATTGATTGCATCCGTAACCTAACAGACCGCTGTTTAAACTCAGTATGCAAGCAGGGTTAATTGGAGACATCTATTTCCCTTCCTTCATCAGCTTTAATAGGATAAAAAATGAATCGACCTGTAGTAAGCTCAAACCGCAGAGAGCGACCAGCGCTTAAGAACCGCGTCCAAAATCGCTCGCTACAGAAAAATGGCGCCCACCGTGGGGCCTTTCAAAGTTAGATCTAGGCACGGTCTTCCTTTTCACCTCTTGTGTGAAAACCACAGATTGGGGCTTCCGCCGGGGAACCCATTTTCTGTCAGGAACTTAGGATTCATAGCTTTAAAGGTCTAGGATGTTTAGGACAAATATATATACTGCTTTTCCTAATTGCTATACATGTTTATTTTTCTGCTAATGGGAATGCGTGTGATGCCGCATGTGGAAAGATTGAGTATACACTTAAGATAAGTGATGGCGACGAGGTCGACCATCAACCTCAGTGGAGGCTGACCAATGCAACCCATTCTCTCACCTAGACAATGGGCCGATTGTTAAGTCTGAGAAGCTGAGGAGCCAAACCCTTTCGTAGTGCGGAAACTATCGGGAATAGTTGTTACGCGATACTACCCTCATTTGAGGCTGGTGATCTATTCTCGATGAATGGCACTTACTCTAAGATTGCTCTACAACTCACTAGCGATCCGCTTGTTGTTTTGCTTTCCTGGGAGGAGCTGATGATAATGAGTACAGGTACAAAAATCACCCTAGTATAAACCTTTGGGGATGGGTAGAGCCTTGACTTCATGACAACGACCCTTTGACCCCAAGTTTTTTCTATGTTTTTGTGTGCTGTATTCATGCATTCATTTAAAAATCATTAAAACATTCAAAAAATCTTCTCTTCTAGTCTCTCTGTTTTTCAAATTAAACTAAGACCATGATTGCAAATATCAGAGAAAAGGATTGCACTAATGGATTTCGGTAGAAGGAGAACTCATAGGTATACCTTCAAGGTTCCAAAACTAGAGGATTTGAGAAGGTTAACAAGGATGATCACTAACCAAGAGGCTTTCAGAGCCAAGCACAGAGGTCTGTTACCACTGTTAAGAGTCCATGTCATTGAGGGAATCATGGATACGCTCATTCAGTTTTACGATCCAGTTTATCACTGTTTCACATTCCCGGATTACTAGCTAGCACCAACGCTGGAGGAGTATTCTCATCTGACTGATCTACATATCACTGATCGAGCTCCATTTTATGGACTGGAAGAAATTCCAAAGAATCAGACCATTGTAAGAGCAATTCATCTGGACGAGTCTGAGGTCAGGACTCACCTAACCACCAAGGGTGGCATCCAAGGTTTGCCAGCCCAGTTCTTGACAAAGAAAGCCCTATATTTTTCCAGTATAGGAAACATAACTGCTTTTTAAAGCATCTTTGTCTTGCTCACCTACGGGTTATTTTTATTCCCCAAGAACAATAACTTCATCGATATTAACGCTATTAAGGTTTTTCTCATTGGAAACCCTGTGCCAACTTTGCTCGCAGATGCGTATCATTCTGTACACTTGGGAAATTTGTACAGCGGAGGGGAGATCACATGCTGTGTACCTCTGCTTTATAAATGGTTTATCTCCCACTTGCCCAAGTCTGCTGCTTTTTGGGATTGTAAGAGTGCCTTACGTTGGTCGCAGAAATCATGTCTCTTACCAACTCTGACATTGATTGGTGTAATAGGATTTATGATGGAATCAGAATTATTGATCGTTGTGGAAACTTCCCCAACGTACCCCTTATAAGAACTAAAGGAGGAATCAACTATCATCCGGTATTGGTTCGCCGTCAATTTGGATACTCGATGAGGCATGTCCCACTTAATGCTCATCTGGAAGGTCTTTTCTTCAAGGAAGGAGAAAACGACAGAGCACTAAAGACGGAAATAGTGCACTCTTGGAAGCATGTTCATAAGAAAGGACGAGAGTCTCTAGGAAAACCGGACTGTGTCTCGGTGGAGCCTTACCTCCACTGGGTACAAACTAGAGCTCTCAAGATGAAGATGCCTTATCCTCGTTACGAAATTCTTCCGCCAAAGGAGTCTGTCATGTACTTCATGACTGAAACTGAAAAGCTTCAGGTTACTCTCAACAAAGTTCAATGGGAGAGAAGGTCTTGGAAGAACAAGTACCGCACCCTCGACGTCGAGTGCATCAAAATACAGCAATTACTGAAAGAGAAAGATGCTCTGATTGAAATTTTAGAGCAACATGCTGTAGAGAATCAAGATGACCAAAGGAATTTGCTCGCTCCTTTCACTTGGAAAAGGAATGACAACCCGACAACGGCCCAAGAGCCCCGATCAAAGAAAAGGAAAGTACCAGAATCAGCACCCGATTTCTCTTCAGAGAGGACTCGGGACCCATTAGTTTAGGTTTCTGTTTCTGCACCTTGTAATCTACTGTATTTCCATTTCTGTAATCCTTTGAATTTCAATAAAAAGGGGTTTCCCCACCGTTTGATATTTGCAATCTAATTGTCGAAGTTTATTTTGATTAAACTAAAAAACAATTAATAGAATCATTGCATTCATCATTCTCACATCGCGTATTCTTCTTCCCTACGAATCTCACGTTTGTGTCTCGATTCTAGAGTCAAACTGTCTCATTCGTACAATACTCGGGCCAATCGTCAGAAAAATATGGATGATCTTGAGGAAGAAAACAGAGAGTTGAAAGAAGAGATCGACGCTCTGAGAGAGGATATGAGAAAGCTTTGTAACGACATGCAAGCCATGGCAGAAGCTCAGCTACAACGAACTGTGATCTCAGAGATCACCTCAACGCCCATAGTGGAGAAGTATGATCCTAGGTATCAGATACCGAAAGATCGCCCTTGGGGCATGCCTGTTAACTATATCTTGGAAGGATATGTTTCGCCGATCACTGAAGATCAGGGAATCACAACAGAAGCCGCTGGGCCTGAAGGTTACAAACTTCGGGAAAACGAAGATTCCAGGGGCATACTAAAGACTCCTGAAGGTTACAAACTTCGGGAAACGCAAAGATTCGCTGCCGTAGTCACGGTACCACCCCCTGTGGTGCACACTGTCCCGAAAGGACAGATTTCGCCAATACCTTCTGGTAAAAAGGAAACTATGTTTGACCGAATGGATGAATTCCAGGAACAGTTCCTGGAAATGCAGAAGGAACTGCAAGCCATTCGCGGTCAGGATCAATTTGGAAAGGACGCCGCAGACCTCTGCTTGGTCCCCAATGTGAAAGTCCCGCACAAGTTCCAAGTGCCCGACTTTGAAAAGTACAAGGGTAACTCTTGCCCTCAAAGCCATCTGGTGATGTACGCTCGGCGGATGTCAGCTCAGACGGAGAATCAGGACCTACTGATTCACTACTTTCAGGATAGTTTAAATCGTACTACGATCTGCACTTTCAGAGATCTTGGTACTGCCTTCGTCCAACAATACAAATACAATTGGTACATGGCACCCGACAGAGATCAACTCAGATCAATGTCACAAAAGGACAAGGAAACCTTTAAGGAGTATGCTCAAAGGTGGCGTGAAATTACCGCTCAAATTTGTCCGCCTCTTGAGGAAAAAGAGATGATAAAAATCTTCTTAAAGACCTTAAGCTCATTTTACTATGACCGAATGGTTGCCAGTGCGCCCAGTGATTTCACCGAGATGGTCGGCATGGGCGTATCTCTTGAGGAAGCCATCCGAGAAGGACGTTTGGTAAAAGACACTGGATCGACGAGCGGTACTAAAAAATACGGTAGTGCTCTCCCTAAGAAAAAAGAGCAAGATATTGGGAATATCTCTCTCGGAAAGCAAAGGCGACGTTATCAGTCGATAGCAGCTGTGACTCCTGCTATCAGCCCTGCGCCTATTCCTACGTATCAACCTCAGGTTGCACAGAGCCAACCTAATCAGTAAAGGACACAACAGCCTCTTCAGCAGGCTCGTCCCCAATACAACAACAACCGTATAACACGGTCACCAGGATTTGATCCTATACCCGTGACGTACGCATAACTATTTCCATTACTACTGGCTAAGGGGCACATTCGGACTAAATCTCCTCTTACAGACATGCCCTTACCACCAAGGAGGTTCAGGGCATAACATAGAGAACTGTCTCAGTTTCAAATCTGACGTTCAAAAGCTTGTTAAGAGCGGGCTCTTATCTTTCAAAGATACAAATCCTAATGTTTTTACGAACCCGCTGCCTCAACATGACAAGGCTGCAGTCAACCTGATAGAAGGAGAGACCAACAATGTCTATCAAATTCACGATGTACTCTTGTTGAGGACCAATCTGGTCAAGATGCATTGTAGACAGAGCGGATATGGCCATGTGCCACCTCATAATTATCATCAGTGTGATATCTGCTCTAAGAGTAATCAAGGATGTTCTGTGGTGCAAGCAGCTCTACAGGAACAAATGGATCTCGGATGGATCCAAGAGCACCGAGTTCGTGGAGTTAACATGGTTTACACGAATTCTAACATCATTCAGAATCACGATATCTGTACAATGAATGTCAACTTGGTGGCGATGCACTCAAGGCAAAGCCAGTATCATAATCTGTCGCGGCACGATTACAGTTCCTGTCTGACTTGCTCGGTAAACAAACAGGGATGCTCTTTCATACAAGAGGCCCTCCAGCGTCAGATGGATCTTGGATGGATCCAAGACTACCATGATAGGAACCCTTATCAGATCAACATGGTTCAAATCTTTGATATTCGAATGATGAATACCAACTTGGTAGAGTTACATGTTGAGCAGGTCCGATTCAGATTCTTAATATCACACGACTATCAAAGCTGTAAAGCGGGTTGCGAAAACGATCGAGGTTGTACCCTTGTCCAGGAGGCACTTCAACACTTGTTAAATCATTGGTGGATGCCAATCTATATGGATGAAGATACTCAGCAAATTAGTATCAGTAACAGGAATCCTACTCGGCGTCAGAGTCAGGATGTCCGATCAGTGGAAGCTAACCTAGTAAGGTTACATTGTATTCAAAGTGGGTATGGCCAGGTGCCACCACACGACTATGACCGTTGTAGTGTCTGTTCGGAAAGTAACCAAGGGTGTTACCTTGTGCGAGCAGCTCTTCAGGGTCAGGTGGATCGTGGAGAAATTCGTCCATATCCGGGTTCTAGACCCATCAACTGGACGCCGAACTACCTTGCCGATCAAGTTGAGGATGTTGTCACAATCTCTGGTCGTCACCAGACCCGGGATGTTTTTACCATCATCCCTCTACTTGACGAATCTAGAATTCCTAATCGGGAATGGATCGAGATTACTTATGATGGTCAGAAAAATCAGAAGGTTCCCATAGTCATCTATCCATCGGGACCCCTACCGTATGAATCAGCTAAGGCTATCCCTTACAAATACGGTGCAACGACCATTGAAAATGGAAAAGAAATTCCATTACCCTCCGTCGTGAATATTGCAGACATCAGTCGTGTAACACGGAGTGGTAGAATCTTCAACCGAGGGGTTGGAGAACCTAACAAAGAAAAGGACCTTCAGACGGAAGCTCCTGATCCACCAGTCGGTTAATCCAGTAATCCCGACCTTTAAAAAAATGATGATGAGATGCTGAAGCTCATCCAAAGAAGTGAATATAACATTGTTGATCAACTGTTACAGACTCCTTCAAAGATTTCAGTATTATCACTGTTGCTCAGTTCAGAAGCCCACAGGGAGGCTCTACAGAAAGTCTTGGAGCAAGCCTTTGTGGAACAGGATGTAACAATCAGACAGTTCGATAGCATTGTCTCTAACATCACTTCCTGTAACAATTTGGGATTTAGTGATGAGGAATTACCCGAAGAGGGTCGCCGTCATAACATGGCGCTCAACATTACAGTTAACTGCCAGGACGATGCTTTAGCCAGCGTACTGGTAGACACAGGGTCAGCCCTGAATGTTATGCCGAAGTCCACTTTGATGCAATTATCATTCAAAGGCCCTCCAATGAGAGTCAGCGAGGTCATCGTCAAAGCATTCGACGGATCTAGAAAAACGGTTATCGGCGAAGTTGATCTTCCCATAACTATTGGTCCTCACACTTTCCAAGTCACTTTCCAGGTCATGGACATCCGGGAAACATGCAGTTGTTTATTAGGAAGACCTTGGATACATCAGACTGGAGCGGTCACTTCGACCCTCCACCAAAAGCTAAAGTTCGTCAAGAACGATCAACTTGTCACGGTTTGTGGGGAACAAGCCTTGCTTGTGAGTAACTTGTCATCATCTATTGGTATAGAACCCGAGGAGGTTATTGGAACGCAGTTCCAAGCACTGTCGGTAAGCAAAGACAATCAATCCCAAGGAGGAACCTCGATTTCCTCATACAAAGATGTTATCACAGCAGTCGAGAGTACCGATACAACCGGATGGGGACAACTTGTCATTCCTATTGACAATAAAACAAAGAAGGGTATTGGTTTTTCTGCAACCTGTACCCAGACAGTTGCCAACGATGATAGTCTTCATCCCCTTCAAAACTTCTTCCACAATGGAGGTTTTCTTCACCCAGTGTCTCAGACAGTTCATGCCATTAATGAGGTAGATCCCTCTGAAACAGAGGAAGAGTGGAAGTCCTACCTTAACGAGGACGGTTATATGTCTCAGGAAGAGGTGCCTATACCATTTTGCTATCCCGCACAGAGTCTGAGATTTATACCAAGATCAGACGTCGAAATGATATATGGAGATTGTGATCCGGAAGGATGTCGTGCTCTGCCAAATTCATTAGAGGAAGACACTCCGATGAAAGACAACTTTAACCACACCTACTATGGCCCAATGGATGGCCTGCCAATGTGGCAGCCTTACCCAGGAAACTTGGGGCAAGAAAGTCAGCCGAGTAATGAAAATCAGCTGAGTCTCATTGAACAGAATACCTGTGTCCCCACCATGCCATGGGATCAACACTCAGGTCATTCAGAAACTACTCAACACGACGATGAATTCACAACGTTCACAGGACTTGAATTCATCAACTATGCTTTTCTCGAGGTCAACGTCATCGAGAGGGATGACTCCTCTAGTTCCAAAGAAGTGTGGGACACCTTGGGACAACCGAGTGGAAAATTCGACTATATGGTCAAGTACACTACTCCCGAAAGCTCTCGTATCAGGCTCGAAGATATCCAGCCAACTGGATGAGGAGATGTACCTGAGAGTACAAATGTTATACAAAATGCAACAGAGGAATTCTCCTACGACAACTCTGCCTGGGAGACAGATTCCAATGATCCTGCTCCACTAGAAATCAGCGTCATTTCTGAAGACAAATCAAGGAAGGTGCCAAACTTTGTAATTCACCGAGGAGTTCGCCGCCAATGGGTTGCCATCGAGGTTCCGAAGGCCGTTCATCAGTCAAAGTAATTGCCATCTTTAACCTTTCACCCTGCCCAGGTGAAACGGATGTTTTGATAGGGCTCGCTTTCTGTAAATTTCCCTCTTCGCTTTGCCCGAAGCGATAGAGTTTTGTTTTATAGGGTTGTAGTTTCAAGATTCGACTTGTTCATTAATAAAATAACGTCATTCTATAATTCCAGCAATATTTGCTATTTTCTCTTTTTGCTTTTTCAGAAAATGGTAATCCTAAAAAACAATTAAAAATAAAAACAAGCAGTAAAATAAATACACTGCACACACTTGCATTCTTCTTTATCTCTTCTAAACACGAATCATCACGTCATGCAGATTGCTTGTTTTAAACCCCGTTGAAACATACGATCCGATGCCTTCTCCCAACTTTGAGTTCCCGGTATTTGGGGCTGAAGAAGAAAATGACGACGAAATTCCAGAAGCGATCTCCCGACTACTTAGACAAGAGGAAAGGTCTATTGAACCTCACAAAGAACCGTTAGAAATGGTAAACTTGGGTTCAGAGCAAGAGAGAAAAGAAATCAGGATTGGGGCACTGCTCAGTCCACCTGCCAGAGAGGGTTTGATAAAGCTTCTCAGAGAATTTCCCGATGTATTCGCTTGGTCCTATCAGGATATGCCAGGGTTGGATACCAGCATCGTGGAACATCACTTACCGTTAGGATTGGAATGTCCGCCCGTAAAGCAAAGGTTGAGACGCACTCACCCGGACATGGCCATCAAAATCAAAGAGGAGGTACAGAAATAGATTTACGCAGGTTTCCTCGCCACATCAGAATATCCTCAATGGTTAGCCAATATTGTACCCGTTCCCAAAAAGGACGGAAAAGTCAGAATGTGTGTCGATTACAGGGATCTGAACAAGGCAAGTCCAAAGGACGACTTTCCTTTACCACACATTGACATGCTGGTAGACAGTACAGTAAAGTTTAAAGTGTTCTCCTTCATGGATGGATTCTCGGGCTATAACCAGATCAAAATGGCTCCGAAAGACATGGAGAAAACTTCATTCATTACCCCATGGGGTACCTTTTGTTACAAGGTAATGCCGTTCGGTTTGAAGAACGCCGGGACAACCTATCAAAGGGCCATGACTACTCTGTTTCATGACATGATACATAAGGAAATCGAGGTATATGTCGATGATATGATTGCAAAATCAAAAACAGGGAGTGAGCACGTTGAACATCTGTCAAAATTGTTCGAACGTTTAAGAAAGTTCAAACTCCACTTGAATCCCAACAAGTGCACCTTCGGTGTCCGTTCAGGGAAACTCTTAGGGTTCATCGTCAGCCAGAAAGGAATTGAGGTTGATCCTGACAAGGTCAAGGCCATTCAAGAAATGCCTTCTCCGAAAACTGAAAAACAAGTCAGAGGATTCTTGGGACATTTGAACTACATCTCCAGATTCATATTCCTCATGACAGCCACATGTGCGCCGATATTCAAGTTACTAAAAAAGAACCAGGATTGCGTTTGGTCAGAAGATTGCCAAACCGCCTTCGACAGTATTAAGGAATACCTGTTGACTCCTCCGGTTCTATCACCTCCAGTGGAAGGAAGACCACTGATCATTTACCTTACAGTCTTGGAGGACTCAATGGGGTGTGTACTTGGCCAACAAGACGAAACCAAACGGAAAGAGTCTGCCATCTACTATTTAAGCAAGAAATTCACCGATTACAAAACTCGGTACACGATGCTCGAGAAAACATGCTGTGCTTTGGCTTGGGCAGCCAAACATCTTCGCCAGTACATGATTGGTCATACTAATTGGTTGGTCTCCGAAATGGATCCAATCAAGTACGTTTTTGAAAAACCTGCTCTCACGGGAAGAATTTCCTGTTGGCAGATGCTGTTAGCAGAATATGACATAGAGTACCACGCTCAGAAAGCCGTTAAGGGAAGTATTTTAGCGGATCATTTGGCTCATCAACCAATTGACGATCAAGAATCAACCGGGTTTGACTTCCCAGACGAAGATGTCATGTATCTAAAAATGAAAGATTGCGATGAACCGCTACCCAGTGAAGGGCCAGAACCAGGTTCCCAATGGGGACTTATCTTTGACGGAGCAGTTAATCATTATGGAAACGGAATTGGGGCAATCATTGTTACCCCTCAGGGTACCCATATTCCTATGACTACCAAACTTACGTTCAAATGTACGAACAACGAGGCCGAATACGAAGCTTGTATTATGGTTCTCGAGGAAGCGATTGATTTATGGATAAAAAACTTGGACGTATACGGCGACTCAGCCTTGGTTATCAATCAGATAAAAGGAGATTGGAACACATACCAATCAGGACTGATTCCTTACAAAGACTACGCGAGAAGGTTGCTACCTTTCTTCAACAGAGTCGAGTTTCATCACATCCCTCGTGATGAGAATCACATGGCTGATGCATTAGCCACTCTCTCTTTCATGATTAGTGTAGGTCAATGGAACGACCTACCTAAGATCGACATAATGCGCCTTGAACGGCCCGCTTACATCTTCACGATTGAAGCAGTCATAGAAGACAGACCTTGGTATCACGATATCAAATGCTTCCTTCAGAAACAAGAGTACCCATCTGGGGCATCTAGGAAAGACAGAAAAACCCTCAGAAGATTGGCTGGAAACTTTTTCCTGAGCGGTGACACTCTCTATAAGAGAAATTTTGACATGGTCTTGCTCCAATGCGTAGACAGGCCAGAAGCAGACATGCTTATGAGAGAAATTCATGAAGGATCCTTTGGCACTCATGCCAACGGACACACAATGGCGAGGAAAATTCTAAGAGCATGGTACTATTGGTTGACCATGGAATCCGACTGCTACAAGTACATGAGGAGGTGTCACAAGTGTCAGGTATACTCTGACAAAATTCATGTACCGCCATCACATCTCAAAGTTCTTTCTTCCCCGAGGCCCTTTTCCATATGGGGAATCGACATGATTGGCTTGATAGAACCTAAGGCTTCAAACAGACATCGGTTTATCCTGGTAGCCATTGACTATTTCACCAAGTGGGTCGAAGCAGCGTCGTACGCTAATGTAACCCGACAAGTGGTGGTCCGATTTATCAAATACAATATCATCTACCGTTATGGTGTTCCAAGTGAGATCATTACTAATAATGGATCTAACTTGAACAACAAGATGATGAAAGAGTTGTGTGCAGAGTTCAAGATCGAACACCATAACTCATCTCCCTACCGACCCAAGATGAATGGAACGGTATAAGTGGTTAACAAGAACATCAAGAGGATTGTTCAAAAGATGGTTGTAACCTACAAAGACTGGCACGAGATGCTACCCTTTGCTTTTCACGGTTATCGCACATCTATCCGCACTTCAACAGGGGCAACCCCTTTTTCTCTAGTGTATGGCATGGAAGCAGTGCTCCCCATAGAAGTAGAGATCCCATCAATCCGAGTACTGATGGAAGCTAAGCTTACAGAAGCTGAATGGTGTCAAAGTCGACACGACGAACTGAATCTGATTGAAGAAAAGAGAATCACGGCACTATGCCATGGTCAGCTGTATCAACAGAGAATGAAGAAGGCGTTCGACAAAAAGGTCCGACCCCGAATCTTCAGGAAAGGAGACCTTGTGCTCAAAAAGATACAATCGTTTCTCACTGACTCTCGGGGCAAATGGACCCCAAATTATGATGGCCCCTATGTGGTCACGAAAGCTTTCTCAGGCGGCACCTTGAGACTTGCAACCATGGACGGAGAGGAATTTGCCTACCCCACGAATGTTGATGTAGTCAAGAAATACTTCGTCTAAACTAAAAAAAAAAACATCTCGGTGGATTGAAAACCCGAAAGGGCGGTCCAGGTAAAAGTTAGAGACATGAAAAAAAATCATCCCGATGGATTGGAAACATCATAGTACAATCCAGGCAAAAATTAGGGATAATGGCAAGTAACTATGTTCAACAGGGGCAAGTCCCTCAGCAGCAGCAGTTACACCATCCATCGCAGGAAAACTCCAGTCAAGGTCATCTTCGACAGAAGCTCAGGATGCCCCGAATTCAAAGTTGGTAGAAGGATAGCGGTCGTTATGTTTCAAACTTTGTATATACTCTTTGGAATCACGCGTTTGGCTGATCTCCATCTTATCAATAAAATTTGAGCCCTTATGCTTTTGTTTGCAATTCTTATTTGTTTTAGCTTTACAGAACGATGTTGTTAACATGATTAATGATTCTAGAAATAAAACAAAAATGAATTTACTTCTTAAAACTTTTTCTACTTTTAAAATAAAGTCGACAATTTCTTTTGACTGTTGAACATCAGAAGGATCTCGGTCGCTTCTCCAGAAGTAATCGAACCTCAAAGTGCAGAATCAAAGTACTCCTACTACGCCAGTACGCCTGAATGAAGGATCAACTGTATCAGAGACCTTGTTTCGTCTGACACACCTCGGCCGAGTTCTCATCTCCTAAGCCCGACCAACTGTAGCTCCCCGATAGGGACTATCTCTCCTAAGCAAGGTGGAATTGCTATTCTGAACCAACGTTACTTCTTCGCCCCGCGATGCCCGAGTATCCAGTCGTGTTCACCCGTCAGTTTGTATGGCGCGTCAGTTTTGTCAGCATATACATACATACATCATGCATTTGATTTGCATTCACATTTCATATTGCATCACTATCACTCTAGTCAGTCTTGTTCCGTAGTGGTAACAGTTATCTCAATCGAGTTGTCAGTTCTTGCCTCGTCAGGAAACGCTGCGTTTGAACAACCTCGCCTCCAGTTTATTTCTGGAAGGAAGTTGGTCCTCGACCACTTTGATAACTTGAACCTCTGAAAAACCAGAGGAACCTTCAGTCAGCATCACTCTTCGCCATTGAAGATGGTATCCTTGCTTTCCCGGATTAAGGAAAATCCACAGAGAAAGCCTCGTGATCAGAGATTCGGTAGCATGCCAGTTTCGCTCCGAAAAGACCGCTGATGAAAAGGTCATCGGCACCTCAAAATTGGACCCCATCATATGGTATTTCTCCGGGAAGATCCTGAGAAAAGTATGATGTAAGATCCCACGCAGAAGCAGTCTCTCAAGAGACTCGCTTTCTCCAGATAAAGTCGGCAAATGGCGTCTCCAACAGAGAAGTTTGTTCAACTCTACAACTCAGACAACTGGGTTCCCCAGCAAGTTCGACATCAGATCTTTTTCCATCAAATGGCATCTCCCCAGGAAAATTCGGCGAGAAGTTTGAGGAAAACCGCTACGCATAGCGTTCCGTGTCAATTAAGTTTATTGACAAAAGAAACTAAGACCAATTCCTTGGTAGGAAACCAGGATCGAGGGGAAGTTTAAAAAAGAAACTAAGACCAGTTCCTTGGTAGAAAACCAGGATCGAGGGGAAGTTTAAATCAAAAACTAAGACCAGTTCTTGGGTAGGAAACCAGGATCGAGGGGAAGTTGACAAAAGAAACTAAGACCAGTTCCTTGGTAGGAAACCAGGATCGAGGGGAAGTTCATCTCAAAAGAAAACTGAGACCAGCTCCTTGGCTGAAGACCAGGATCGAGGGGAAGTTTACCTTTTCTAAGCATCATTGCTTAGCTAAAGAAGATGAATGCGTAAGCTACCATTCATAACCACCATCAAAATTTCGGGTATTCCGATATTTAATCCTCTTGCACCCCGAATGCCCGAATACCTTCGTCATTCACACCTTCGGGTCCAAGAAGATTAAATAGGGGCATCTGTCATACCCCAAATTTTGACCACTAAGATTTCCCATCATTGTGAAAATCATCATCACAGTATGGATGAACCATCATACTTCATCAGTCTCCCCAAAGATGGGTGAGCATCCACTACAATCAAAATTAGGGTTTCGAGCCCTCTCAGAGCCTTGGACAAAGGATCAATCAAGGATTGACTTGATCTTCAACTTGTCTAATCTCTCAAACATCTACAAAGGATCAAAAGGACTCTCACTCCAAGGATTAAGCACAAAGATGCCCCCTTCTAGGTGGATCAAGCCTCAAGATCGACAGTGTCACCAAATTAGGGTTTTGGTCGACCAGGGCCTCCAGGTGGAGAATTTCATCTGGGCATGAGCCAAAGATCCAAAACATAACCTAATATACCCCATGGAGCCTCATGGACCCAACCATCAAGTCAATTTTGCCTCAGGGGATGCATTCACTAAAAATCAGGAATTAGGGTTTATTGACCTAATTCACCCCTAAGTTGACTTTTGGGACAAATCATGAACCAAGACCTCAAGAGAGGGTTTGAGGGTCTCTAATGAACTATATTGATCCATTTGGAATAATGGATTAATCCAAGAAGTTTGAGCAACGAGTCTCAATTTCATCTGCACCACAATTAGGGTTTCGCGAGAAAAGTCAACTGTAACTTTGACTTTTGACCAGGACATGCTCCCAAACCCTAGGACATGCCTCAATATGCCCTATGACACCCATGGAACATGTCCATCAAGTTTGATTTAGGTCAAGGACATGATTTCCTGAAGAATTGCACAGTTTGGAATTCATCTGATAAAAAGTCAACTTTGACTTTTTAAGATTTTTCACCAAAATAGATTTTTAACCCTAAAATGATGTTAATGTATGATTGGAATCATCATTCATCAAGAAAAATCAAGAAAAGTTGGCCAAACATGTTCAAACAGTTGTTGTATCATGTAAGGGCTTTCCAAAATGATCAAGAACATTGCCAAATTCCATTTGGGCTATGAGTTATGACATTGTCAAGTTGCCTTCCTGAAATCTGTCAAGGCAGGGCAGAATTTGCATTTTTTCTCGATTTACCAAAATCAGCCAAATCCAAACACTCCTATCTACTTGGACACATCTGAGGATTGAATCTAAAGGGGACAATCACTGAGTCAAGCCACCAAAGTCCTTGGAACAAGAAAATGCATGTTGAACCTAGAATTGCCAAAAAAGGGACAAGACTCCAAATTTGGATTGGAGCATTCAATGGAAGCATCAAGGTGGCATGGACTGAGCCATTTTCATTTGAATTCAGTCAAGACTTATCCAAGACCAAGGGAACCAGCAGCCTGTGCCCTAACCTCTAGTCAATGACTAGAGGAGACTTGAACTTCCATTGGCCAACATTGAACAAACCTACTCAGTAGTTGCCATTCACTATACCTTACAAAATAAACTTGCTCTACTATAAATAGAGCTCAATTGTGTTCAGTTTAAGTACACCAAAGGCCTACAACACTTGCCTTTCTCAAAATCTCTTTCTCTTGGCAAAAATGCCTTTCTTAGCAAGGTAGCTATCGGATTTTGAGTTAGAGGGAAATTCCACTCAAACCAATCACACACACACCTCATATACATCACATATGAGCTGATCAAACACTTAAACAACAACTGGAACACTGATTTCTCAGAATCACCAGTCAATTGCTCAAGGTTTTAACCAAAATGCAGTTGAGATGCCATGAATTGATCCAGCCAATTTCAATCAAGTCCAAGCATTCAAACACACTCCATAAGGTGTAGGGAAGCTGTTCAGATCATCACCACTCATCTGTAACACCTCCAAATCAAAAATCACATTGCACTTGCTGTCACGGCCTAGAGGTAAGCATATACTTGGTCATCTCTCAATCTATGCATATTTCCTCGCACAATAATTTGGCCATATGTTCATAATCATGCATGGGATGTTTCCCCTCAATTAATTGCATTATTTGAATCGTGTATCAAAAACCCTAGCTTTCATGCAGAAATTAGGGTTCTTGAG
The DNA here is from genome assembly GCA_022829125.1 of Lathyrus tuberosus. NCBI lineage: Eukaryota > Viridiplantae > Streptophyta > Magnoliopsida > Fabales > Fabaceae > Lathyrus > Lathyrus tuberosus. The sequence continues at coordinate 370,174 of JALAZF010000494.1, forward strand.
GATTTTTCGTGATTTCTTGTTATATGTTTAATTTAAATGAAATTAATTGACATAGACATGATCGTGAGGTTGAGACGAGCATAATGATATGTGGATTGCATGATATAATCAAGTATTCAGGGAGATTGGATAGAAAATGCAAATCTAGCCAAACCCAGAACACGCGCGTGTTCTTGGTGTGTTCTTGGCGCCATTTTTCCAAATTTGAATATTTGAATTTTGTGATTTTATTTAATTGATTCAAAAATTAATTTCTCTTTGAGTTTTAATGATTTTGAGTTGATTCTTTTTTTAATAATTCACAAAAATGTTGTAATATTTTATTTTCCCAAAAAATCCAAAAAATATTATTTATTTCATATAATTGATATTTTTGCAAAGAATTAATATTTTAATTGTTTTTGACATTTAAAATATTTTTTCTACATTGATTTTGCAACTTTTAATGCTTTCTAATTATTTTGTAGGTCAATACTTAATTTTTGAAGCATTAATCCAAGATCACAATTTGTTTTTCATATGTTAAACAATTTTGATCATTTTTAATTGAATTTTTATTCAATTAAAACACATTTTGAAAACAAATTAGGGTTTTTGGATTAATTCAACCCTCATAAATCATTTTCAAAACTTTTTGGGCCTCTATTAGAGTGTAAGACCCAACCCTCTTGTACAGAAAACATTTTGGGCCTCATTCGTTGTATAAGTCCCTCTGTACATTTTCAAGTAAACGACGCGATCGTCGCCTTTTGAAAAATAACCCTTGGGCCTCTCCTGGAGCTATAAGACCCATTCAAAACTCTTGGGCCTCTAATAGAGTGTAAGACCCAATCCCCTTTTAACCAAAACATTTTGGGCCTCACTTATTGTATAAGTCCCTCCACGTTAAAAGAAAACCTCGGCGCGGTCGCCATTTTTAAACGAAAAATCAATTGGGCCTACCCTCGTGTTATAAGCCCCATTCTTTTTCTTTAAACCTTTTGGACCTCTTGAGAGAGTGTAAGACCCATCCCTTTGTACAGAAAACCTTTTTGGGCCTCAGTCACTTGTATAAGTCCCTCTGTACAAATTCAAACAGTGCGCTCACTGATAAAACCCTGGGCCTCTCCTTGAGCTGTATGCCCCAAATCCTTTTTTTTCAAAGCACTTTCTCCTTTGATTTTGAATATACTATTGTTTTCAATCTTTCTTTGTTGAACAACTAACCAAACAGCATGGAAGCTCTACAACCGAGTAAGTGGTTATTGCTTTCATTTACCGCTTTAATATACATATAACTGTATTGTGGGGCTGTTTCACTGTAAGTCTTCTTTCATAAACTCATATCAACTGTGTAATAATAGTATAGATATTTAGAGTTTCCCCGACAACTACGTCTAGCATTAAGCCCGTTGATCACTCTTAGAAATAGTCTAAACTAGATCCCCATAGGATTACCAGACACAGTCTTCCCTCCTCTTGGGGTTAAACAATATGGAGATATGAAAGGCAACATTCTCTGTGAACCCTTTCATAGACTGTCACTCATAGAAGTTTTCAAAGAAACTCTATTCCCCAGAGATGATCTCTTCTCCGTGAATTGCATCTCTTGAGTTTCTTCCAAATTCTCGAACTTTCCTGACTTAGATCTATTCTCGGTGAATAGCATTGCCTTGAACTTCTCGGGGTTTGGGGACCCACGAGCTTCTTAAAAGCACTTGTCAAGAAACTCTACTCCCCAGAGATGATCTTTTCTCCGTGAATGGCATCTCTTGGGTTTCTTCCAAATTCTCGAACTTTCCTGACTTGATCTATTCCTTGTGAATAGCTTGCCTTGAATTTCTCGAGGTTTGGGGACCCATCGGCTTCCTAAAAGCAATCGGCCTCCTCTTGGGCATCGTACAAGGACCCACAGGCCTCCTAAAAGCAACCCCGCCTCCTCTTGGGCTTAGTACAAGGACCCTACGGCTTCTTAGAAGTATTCACAACCTCCTCTTAGGCTTTGTATAATGATCTCTTCCTCCGGGAATGATATCCTCCTCTTGGGCTTCGTACAAGGACCCGTCGGCTTCTTAAAAGTTTCCAGCCTCCTCTTGGACTTCGTACAAATTGTCCCGACGACCTCCTAGAGGTATAGGAACAGAACTTAATCATCTCTATAGAACAGTCCCTTCCAAGAGTCTACTACTGTTTCTCAAAGCCTAGTACAAAAGATGAAACTCTAGACTTGGACAGTCTAATCCTCTTGAGTCTCAAAGGCATTCTCAAGTGACCCCTTCCAGAATAGGAAGTAAACCCGTAGACTCGGACAGTCTCAATACCCTTCGGATTTCCCGCTTCCTTAAAGAACAGGAATAACCCAGATCCTTGAATCAAATCCTTGAGTACAGTGTTGCTCATATAAGAATTGATTTTCTCTTTAAATCAGTATACTGGACCTGTCACTCAACTAAAACAGTCACCATAGCCTCCTCTTGGGCTTTGTACAATGATCCTCCCCAGCGGAGTCAAACAATGTTTAGCCTCTCTCTCGGGCTTTGTACGAGACACATAAGAGACTCCCTCGTTGAGTCAATCACCCCTTTCGCCTCCATCTCGGGCTTTATACGAGATATAAAGAGGTTCTTATAGAGCCAAACAAATTTTCGCCTCCATCTCGGGCTTCGTACGAGATACAAAAAACTCTCTTGTTGAGTCAAATAGCCTCCATCTCGGGCTTTATACGAGATACCAAAAGATTCCATCGTTGAGTCAAAACCTTTTAGCCTCTCTCTCGGGCTTTGTACGAGACACATATTAGCCTCCTCTTAGGCTTTGTATAAGAAAACCACTGGTTGATCCAATCAACCTTTTAGCATCAAATCTGTGCCTCGTTCACAGTAAACAAACATCAACAACTCCTTCCCCTTCATCTAATCGCTGTAAGCGGTAAGCCTCTGGATCATCTACATCCATGCCATTGTCCCTCTTTTAGCATGGGAAATTCCTAAGGAAAGATAACATTGCTCTACACTGAGTTAAAGTCTTCTCCTTCAAGTTGAAAATCTCCTATAAAGGAAATTATGGCATTACCGGATTCACATATCCCGGTTAAAGTAATGCTCCTTTATAAACAGTCGTAACAGACAACCCCCTCTTTAGAGATGACAAATTCTCTCTAAAGGTGAGACCTTTTAGCTTCATATCTTGGGCTTTGAACAAGATACAAATAAACTCTTCAGCTTCCCATCTTGGGCTTTGAACAAGATACAAATCACCTTTCACTTCACGTCTTGGGCTTTGAACAAGACACCAAAACAACCATTTCCTCCCATAGAATAGGAGGAACTACGAACGCTCTGATTTCCCTGTTTCGGTAAACGGGAATACGTAGGCATAAGATTGAAAGAAAAATCTTAGCGAGCACAATCAACAAAAAACCTAAATCCCATACTCTCACATCAAAAAGCATCAGTCCTAACATCCTAATCCTTGTTCCCCGCCAGAAACCATTCTGTCAAAATAACACAAGAAAGGCCCCCCCACATTGATCGCATTCGTAACCTAACATACCGCTGTTTAAACTCAGTATGCAAGCAGGGTTAATTGGAGACATCTATTTCCCTTCCTTCATCAGCTTTAATAGGATAAAAAATGAATCGACCTGTAGTAAGCTCAAACCGCAGAGAGCGACCAACGCTTAAGAACCACGTCCAAATCGCTCGCTACACAAAGGATGACTAAGTTTTGTCTTATACCTTTAAGAGGTCGTTAGGGTCCTTGTATTAAGCCCAAGAGAAGGCGTGAGAACTTCTAAGAAGCCGAAGGATCCTTGTACAACGCCCAAGAGGAGGCGGAGATGCTTTTAGGAAGCCTGTGGGTCCTCAAACCAAGAGAAGTTCAAGAAATGCAATTCACTGAGAAGAGATTATTCCAGGAAAGTTCGAAAATTTGGAAGAAACTCAAGAGATGCCACGGAGAAAAGATCATCTCTGGGGAGTTAGAGCTTCTTTGACAATTTCTAAGTGTGACAGTCTGAGAAAAGGTTCACCGAGAATACTACCTTTTGTCGCTCCCAGGATTTTCATCCAGGTACAAACGCGAGAGTGGCGCGGAAAAACAGAGTCGCCAGCCGTGTAAATTTATCCTGAGAGAGGGAAAGGGAACACCGCATAAACCTGAGAAAGAGGGAAAGGAATGTTCATCGCAACCATAACCTGGGTTCGGGAGTCGGTTACACGAGGGGATGGTGCTAGCACCCCACGCGTCCATCGTACTCGATGGGATCCACGCTCTTTTTGTGTTTTTTATGAGCGACGTTAAGTTCACGTCCGGCAGTTAGGGTCGATGCCTATTTATGTCTCAGACGGAAGGTAACGTGCCCTTTTGAAAATAGCCTTTAGTTTGACAATCCCGAAGGACAAAAAGGTTTGGAGTTTGTTCGTATTTTTTAGGACAGAAGTGGCTTAAGTTAGTTCATAAGTTGCATTGCACCAAAGTCTAGGGCACAGGGGCGAATACTTAACGCATCGTTCCAAGACAGGACGCTCGCTAAGCACTCTAGAAAGATGAGAGGAAACCCCTCATTTCTCATTCCCCACGCTTAAGGCTCGTGCGCAATACACTTTATTCTTATTAAGTATTTTCAAGAAGTTTTGAGATGAGAAGAGAGAAGACACAAAGGAAACTCTAAAGGGGAACTATGAGTCCTAATGTTATCATGCATGGATGACCTACGATTAGTGAGGTTTGACGAAAACCTTAGCCTAAAGAAAGGAAAGGATGAGAGAAGGAAAGAGTAAGCGTGAACATGGATACTATCCATACCCTCAAATAACTTACCTTAGTCCCTGCATAAAAGGTTAGTACGAAACAGACATAAGTAAAAGAAATGAGATAGATGGGACCCAAGCAATGACATATAAAGGAAATCAAGTGACCAATAACCACCAAACATGAATTAAGAAATCAAAGAAACAAACCCCCAAGCAATGGCACAAGTGCCTTCTCAAACAAAAACTCAGGCATGATCAGAAATATGCATAAAGGAGATCTCAAGTGAAAGCAATCAAATAATTAGAAAAACATCTTATAAAATTGCCAAATTAATTACCACTATTGCTCAACCAGAGGCAAACGATATATCAAAAACTCCTGCAAAAATTCAAGATGTTAGTCACTCAAACAATTATGCAAAGCTCAGATGAGAAGTATGGATCAATATGCAAAAAAGGAGGACCAAAATGCAGTATGAGATGATTTTAAAAATGGTAGAAAAATACTTTAATGCATTTAAATGTATTGGTGAAAAAATTAAAAAAGAATGAGTTCTAAATAATTTATGGATGCAGAGAAATAAAATAAACAAAGTTGAGTATGCATGATATGAGTAATTCAAAAAAGAAAATGAACCAATATTTAATTCAAATGATAAAAATAAAATAAAATAATAAAATAAAATTTGTGAAAATTTTATAAAATTATAAAAAGTATGCATAAATTTTCTTGGAATTTTTAAATGCATATAACTATTTTAAAAAAATAAAAATGAAAATGTAATAGTTGAATAAAAATAAAATAGAAAGAAATATGCAGGGGGTGCGTTGAGTAATCCAAATGCGTTGGATATTGAAGTGGGCTAGGACGGGGGGTACGAATAGGAAGCCCAGTCCAACAAAGTAATCAGAAAAAAAAGGAAAAAAAAAAGGTGTACGCATGGACCAAGTCAAAGGTCAGGCTCAGTACACACCGTCTGATCAATCTAACGTTCACCAGTTAGTCAACCTAAACAAAAAGTATTCATGATTAGTGGTTTAGATCTCAAGACTCACCATAACAAACAAACACACGCGCGTATGAGATTGTTCAGCATATCATATGATCCCACGTGGTAGGCACGTGGTTTTTTTAATTCGTTGGCACAATGCTAGCCATACGATTCATCAGACGCTCACAGTTAAGTCAACAAAAACAAAAGTAATTAAAATAAAATAACCTGATTGGATGAACACGATAAGTAACGTGAGGTAATAAACACCAGATCATAAAATAAAAATCAGAAAAAAAATAAAAGGAAAAAAACGTGGCAAGCTGATGGCCATTGGATCAAACGAATGGATGGTCCTGATTATGTCTTCAACCTCCAGCCACCTTCCTTCGCCGAAACCCTCACAGCCACCGGAGCTAGGGTTCCGGCCACCGTCCACGGCCACCTGTAACCTAAAAGAACCCAGAAAATGCAAAGGCCTATACCATTTTGTCCAGAATTTCATGAGGATTACGAATATCCTATCCAAATTCACAAACGGTTAACACATAAAGAGATTCGAACAAGAAAAGGTTAGGGCTCAAAACTTTAAACTCATAAAACAAACAATATACACATCCATATTCAAAACAAATTATATCAGCATGATCCACGGACATCACACAACATTATGCACGTTTAAAATTTGAGTTTTATGATCACGAAAAAATGCCCTAACTTGAGATGGTGCACTCCTAATCCTTGCTGTTGGCTGCGAATGACGGATGGTTTGCACTCTATTGATCACAAGGAAGAAGTTTGTGGAAGAAGTTCTTGAAAAACTCTTCTTGCTTGAGAGATATGAAGGAATGATCTTTTAGGGCTCACACTTGAATTCTCCACAAAGGCACGTGAATGAAACCCTAACCAGTGCATGAATGAGTTTAAATAGACTAGGGTTTTTCACTGATAATGATTTGGGCCTTGGTAATTCCTTGTCTAGTAAGTTTTGGGCAATTTTGGAAAATTACATAATTTTAGATACACCTCCTTCCATGCATTAATATTCAAACATTTCATCGTCGATCACTTAACTTCTAATTGCTAATCACACCCACATTGAAATTGGGCCTTGAAACATTTTGATTCATGAGTTTTCAATGACTTGGCAATTTGAAATAATGGAGAATAAGTGATGAATAAACCATAAAACTTCTTGATTCAAACGTAAAAAATGCTCCTTGGGGATTGTACTTTGATGTTATAATGTGCCTTGAAGCAATGGAATTGATCATGCCCCAAAATGCAAAAGTTATGAAAATGGAACCCTAAAAACCACTTTGCCTTCTTTTGGTCATAACTTGAGTTTCACAAATGATATTGAGACCCACTAGTACTTGTTGGAAAGAGGAGAAAAAGATCTTCAACTCTCATGTTGGAGGAAAATTAATTTGAAGCTTATTTGATGATGAAAATTCAAGTTGAATGTAGGGTAAGAACTTGCCCAAAAAGGAAACTTTCAAATTATAGGTCATTTCCATTTTTAGTAACTTTTGCACCAAACCTTGATTCTTGATAAATGGTATGAAACTTGAATTTTGAAGACCATATGAGGATGTGAGACCTTGAAAACCTTGAAGAGAACCTCAAAATTTCACAGTTGACTTCCCCTCTCATTGTTGACTTTTACCCAATTCACTTGATTCCCACTCCATTGGCCAATTGAACTCCTCCTGAACCAAACTGATGGACAATCTTCCATTCCTAGATACTTAGGGACCCAAGGAATACCATGGAATCAAGTCTTGCCCAAAAAATCAGAAATAAACTGACTTTATAGCAAACCCTAATCTTGGTACCCTCAGTCTAGGAGGAAATAACACAGTCTCCAAATCCAAATTCCTCTGAATATGATGTGTATCTTTTCCAACAAAGATAAGATATGCCATTTGGTGGTGATAAAAACCCAAGGAGCTTGCCCATTGGAGCAATAAACCCAAGAATTTCAAAACCCTAATTTATGCACTGGTTAGGAGAGAGTGATCCACTTGAGTTTACTTGGACAATACCAGGACTCTTGCTTAACCCTCTGAAGAACTGCCTCAGCCCCCTTGACCCCATGCTAAGAACCAATGATATGCACACATGATAATGCAAAAAATGAAATGAAACATAAGCCAGTTAGTAATAAAGTAAGGAGGGTAAATTTTGGGGTGCAACAGCTGCCCCTATTAAATCAACTTGGTCCTGAAGGTATGATAGCGACGACTCTCAGACATTCGGGATCCACGGAGATTGAATACCAAAGAACCTGGAAATTTGCAATCCTCCGCTGAAGAACTAGCCAAAAATGCTGTACTGTCGCAACGCAGACGAGTGCTAGATATGCTGGGTATAAAGTGAAACAAACTCTCCCAAGTTACGTCATCTCTGCTGATAAAGAGAACTGACAAAGGACTCTCAAAATATGCCATCCCTGCTGATAAAGGGGATTGACAAAAATAAAATCTTCAAAGGATTGCTATCTCTGCTGATAAAGAGAACTAGCAAAACAAATGCCATCCCTGCTGATAAAGGGAACTGACGAAGAAAGTGTTCAAAGGATTGCCATCTCTGCTGATAAAGAGAACTAGCAACATAAATGTCATCTCTGCTGATAAAGGGAACTGACGAAGAAAATATCCAAAAGATTGCTATCTCTGCTGATAAAGAGAACTAGCAAAATAAATGGCATCCCTGCTGATAAAGGGAACTGACGAAGAAGATGTTCAAAGGATTGCCATCTCTGCGGATAAAGAGAACTAGCAACATAAATGTCATCCATGCTGATAAAGGGAACTGACGAAGAAAATCCAAAATATTGCTATCTCTGCTGATAAAGAGAACTAGCAAAATAAATGTCATCCCTGCTGATAAAGGAAACTGACGAAGAAGATGTTCAAAGGATTTCCATCTCTGCTCATAAAGAGAACTAGCAACATAAATGTCATCCCTGCTGATAAAGGGAACTGACGAAGAAAATATCCAAAAGATTGCTATCACTGCTGATAAAGAGAACTAGCAAAATAAATGTCATCCCTGCTGATAAAGGGAACTGACGAAGAAGAATATTCAAAAGATTGCTACCTCTGTTGATAAAGAGAACTAGCAAAATGAATGCCATCCCTGCTGATAAAGGAACTGACGAAGAAAATCTTCCAAAGATTGTTATCTCTGCTGATAAAGAGAACTAGCAAAATGAATGCCATCCCTGCTGATAAAGGGAACTGACGAAGAAAATCCAAAGATTGCTATCTCTGCTGATAAAGAGAACTAGCAAAATGTCATCCCTGCTGATAAAGGGAACTGACAAAGAAAATATCCAAAGATTGCTATCTCTGCTGATAAAGAGAACTAGCAAAATGTCATCCCTTCTGATAAAGGGAACTGACAAAATAAATGCCATCCCTGCTGATAAAGGGAACCTGGCAAGCAAAATATGTAAGCGAGAACTGACTATCAGGCGAGAACCGGATTTCACAAGAGAAAGGCCAAGCCAAGGCAAACTCCTAACGGACTCACGGTCCACAGATAAGATGACTCCGCTGGGGAAAGGAGAAGTCTAAATAAAAGACTCTGCCGGGGAGCACAAATATGAGGAACGCATCCCTCCAAAATCTCCTGAGTTATGCCATCTCTGCTGAGAAAGAGAACTGGCAAGGAAAGTATCAAACCTGGCTTATGCTTCGAATGCAAATGTTTGAATTTTGCCGTAATGCTCCACACGAAGTGGAAATGCTACGCGTTTGAGGATGCAATACAAATGCTTATGATATGCAAAAGGGGTCCTTCCGGAAAAATAAATGCTGGAGAGAAAAGATCAATTCAGCTGGGGATGACAAAAATAAATTGTCCTCTAAATCCAAGAACTCTGCTGAGAAGGACCATGCTGACCGACCCTTTGGATCCACAACTTCTACTGGGGATGAAATCCCAAAAGAACCTCCACACTACCGGGGGTTACACATGTCCTTTACTGAAGGTAACATCCAAAACCTGATATTTCTCCTCTGCTGGAGGAGTTGAGAATGAGTGCCAATAACGGAACCGGAAGTTTGTTACTGAGGATTGCCAATAACAGATGGGCTTAGGACCTGTTGGGGGAATGCCAGCCCATAATACCATCCTGCTTGGGGAAAACAGCCCATAATACCATCCTGCTTGGGGATACTGCTGAACCTAGCCTGCTAATGGGAGAATGACTTTACTCTCACCTTGCTGGGGATTATAACATAACGTTGTCAGTGAAAGTACACTTCCTGACTGGCTGGGGAAAGTGAACACCCTAATTCTGTGGGGAAATAACGTCTTGATCCAGAGAAAATACTTCCCTGAGTCTCCTGCTGGGGAAAGTCTGCTCTGCTGAGAAAAGTTTTGCCCTGCTAGGGGAGGAGCAATCTCAATGCTGGGGAGAGCAAATTGCTGGGGAAGTACAATCTTGTTGCCCTGCAACCTGATTTGTCTTTATGGTCATAAGCGGCTCTTTGAACTTTTCACTTGCCCCAGACCACCAGGTCTAATGGAAGAAATCATCTCAAGAGGATTTTATAGAAGATCGGGCGTTCGCACTGCCCCAGGGTCTTCAAACTCTTGGAGAGATTTATCATATCTCGACATAACTGCCCCAGTCTTCATAATCTGAATTTCGGAGAGATTTCTCGACGTGACTGCCCCAGATTGGCTACATCTTAACACGACTTACTGGGGAGAGCCCGCTCTACACTGAGTCTCTTGGCAGCATGCCCTTTGATATGATTGTCCTTCGGAGTTTTCACCATCCCAACTTGGCCGGATCAAGCTTCTTGACTGACGTTCACTGTGTAAGCTTCCTTGATGCTTAAGCACATGTAGGCAAGCAGAACAAGTTTATTATGAGAATGATAATTCTAATGCAACACTCATATTAACCTTGAAGTTTTATTGAAAATGTGTCGCCAAGCCTTGTGAACGAATCACTAGCTGGGATGCGACCTTGATTTTTGAATGGCAAAACAATACGCACATGCAATACCAACAAATCTTATTAGCACAACTCGTAGGAGTCAGGAACGCTATCCTGTTGAAGTACGCTTTCGGAATAAACCCTGTTTCAATTAGGACTTTTAAGGGTTGTAACGTGGTCTGGTTCACAGTTTTTGAAAAAGGATTTATGGCTCAAAATTTATCGGTGCCCACCCATTCTTCGTGACGTCCTCCAGTCCTATGTTCAGTTAATCTGACCCAAACGTTCATCTCTCAAAAGGTTTAGGATCTTCAAGGAACCTATGCCACTAATGTTTTGGCACCTAAGGAAGTTTTGGAGTGACATGCACCCCTTTTTATCTTTTATGTCTGTAATCACACAAATTTGTTCTTATCGAGGATTTTTCTTTCGATCTTTTGTTTTTGTTTTTCGCCCTTTTTTTTTATTTCCCTGATTTTGCCTGGACTGATTCTTTTGAGTTTTTTCGATTTTGAAGTCCAGCGGGATGCCCTGACTTTTGCCTAAGTCACTTGTTTACAAGTTTCGACTTAGCGGGCTTTCTTTTTTTTTTATTCCCCTCTTTGAACAAAGCGTGTGACGCTGGTTGTCTTACTTGCTTGAAAGGGTTGTGACTGCCTCACTCCTTGATTGTTGATGGATAACCATTGTGGTTTCACATCTCTTGACCTCTTGATGGTGGGATAGAAGGTAATGGATCCTCGGATGCACGCTCTCCTTGAAATTTGAACGCTTGGTCAAATTAACTGACGCCTACCCTGCCCCTGGGTTAAGTATGAGGGTTTTTTCGTACGAAAGAAACTCCTACATCAAGGCTTAAAAGGGGTTAACGAGGATCTATCTCCCTTATATCTCCGGTGTTTAGGGGTTTGAAATAATGTCTGTACATCCTCAACAGGGTTCTATCCTTGAACATACGACCAGAGATTTTGCGTTTTCATCTCATCATCCTCCCTCGAGAGTTCTAGACAAGAAAATTGGTATTGTAGTGCATATAAACATTTAGGAGTGAACACGAATGGATTACTTCAAGGAAAACATACACATTGCATTAATATCATCATTAAAAAACAAACAAGTTTCTACATGCATACAATGCTTTAACGAGAAATGAAAAACTACAAATGAAAATGCAGTAAAGAAACTGATGACTGCCGTTGTTGAGAAGACTTGACTCCGCTTGGACTACTGGCCTTAGAAGACGACCCTTGAAGTCTTCAAACAGATAAGAGGTCGACATGCACAACCAATTCTCCTTCTGGAAATGATATGTACCCTTTGTCAATCAATTGTTGCACTTTGGCTTGGAAGGCTTTGCAATCTTCGGATGAGTGCCCCATAGATCCTCCATGATATCCACATTGCACATGGGGATTGTACCCCAGAGGGTATGGTTCTGGAACAGGCTTCAAAGTCTTAGGCCCCACCAATGAGTTTCGAACCAGGTGTGGCAAGAGTTGACTGTGCGATATGGGAACTGGATGAAGAGGAGCATTCCTTCTTTCCAAGTTATTGCGCGGCCTATGCTGATTCTGACGCTGATACTTCTGTTGTTGAGGAGCATGAGGTTGTTGGTACTGAACGACATTAGTCTCTCCTTCTTCTTCCCTGTAACGTTTCTTCGCATTTTCAGAATAACCGGGAGCAACTTGAATCTTTCCCATTTTGATGCCGTTTTCAACTCTTTCTCCTGCCAATACAAGACCTGAAAATCCAGCTGACAAACATCCAACCAATTTCTCATAATAATGCCCCTGAAGCGTATCCATGAACATATCAACAAGCTCTCTTTCCAACATCGGAGGTTGAACTCGGGAAGCCAATTCACGCCACCTCTGGGCGTACTCTCTAAAGCTTTCATTGCTCTTTTGAGACATATTTTGCAGCTGTGTACGATTGGGAGCCATATCAGTGTTATATTGATAGTGTCTAATAAATGCCCCTGCCAGCTCTCTCCAACTACGAACGTCTTTCCTCTCTAGCTGCATATACCATTCCAGGGATGCCCCAGATAGGCTATCTTGAAAGCAATGCATCATCAAATTTTCGTTCTTTGCGTGAGCAGCCATTTTATTCGTGTATGCCCTGACGTGAGTCCTTGGGCAAGTCATATCATTGTACTTTTCGAAGGTAGGAGTCTGAAACTTGTGCGGGATAACAACGCCTGGAACCAGCCCCAAATCCTCTAAATCTATACCTACAGAATCTTGATTGGCAATACCCCTCAGTTGTTCCTCAATCAACCTGAACCTCTGATCATTGTCAATCTGGGGTCCAGCATCCCCAACTGGCACAGAGAATGCATCATCTTGAATATCATCAAACTGACGGCTATGAATAGCACAGACACCAATACCACCTCCCCCGATATTTTCAGCCCCGCCCGGAGGGATCACAACACCAGAAACAGGAATACCTCCGCCCGGAGGGCCATTCTGAACATTAGTACCAGTAACACCAGTATGGATTCCTCCATGAAGGACCGCTTCGTCATCAATCCTTGCAATCAGTGGTTGGACAACAGTTCTTAACTGCTATTGGCCCTGAGCAACCCCTTGCATTAAATCCATGAATTGGTTCATGCGGGTCCGCATCTCACTCATCTCAGCCTGTAGTTGATTCATGAGCCTTTTCTGATCTTGTCTGGTAGAATACCGGTGAATGTGTTGATCTGCAATCCTGAGTTGAGGAGGAGAACCAAGTAAGAACGCCAGAGATAAACACCTGTTATGCAAAATGATTATGGATATGCAAATGCAAATGAACAAGTTTAAAAATTCGCAGGGCGATCCCCCCTTTGATTCCAGTTTAATTTCAAAAACCAGAATCAAAGTTAGGATGCAACCCTACAAATAAATAAACATGTTGGGATGCAAAATGATGATGCAAAGGCACACATGGGATCAAGGATGCCACACAGACTGGACAACTGCTGCACTGAACCAACTGAACCATCTCAAATATCTACCCAAATACCCAGAATACCAGAATAACCATAGTACCACACTGATAAACCTGCTGATCAGAAAACCGGGTATGTTAAAGGTCAAGGTTACCTGCAAACCTGTAAACACCCATCCCCTCTCACGTGTGGGTACTAGGATGTTTAGTATCCTGGGCTCTCAGGTCGAGAAATGATGATACGTTCACCATTTCTGGTTTGGCATCATCATCAATCGAGGAGGCCTCAACTGATTCTCCAAAACGAAAGGTCCTCAGCTTCTGGCACTGAGGTCGAGAAACAATAGTACATTCATCCCTCGGGGTACAGTACTATCGTCAATCGAGGAGTGCCTCTACTGATTCTCTTCAAAAGATAGGGGCCATCCTATGCGAGTTCCAAAGTCGGCCCTCGGGTGCGAATGAGTTTGCCACAAGATGTGGTCTGCCACTGTCACCACTAAAGAGGGATGTTTCCACTAAGGTCCTCGATGATCAGTCACCAGAGTCGACAACTCTCTAGATCGACATCCTAACATGCGCAAGACACACACGTTAGAATGCGTCCCAAGATAGCCTCGTCTGATTGTGAATTTCGTGAACACACAAATGTACCAAGCGGGCACGTAGGTCCCACTACTCTCCACTCTAGTCCTAGGGTGTACTCAAGCCTGGGTATTGGGCTTATCTCTCAGAACAACCCAACCTGCAAAACAGAAACAGCCAGCACAACACAGCAATATCCAGTATGACAGTAATAAAAATGAAATGCAATGCGGTAAAAATAAAATACAACAAATAAAGCAAAAAAAAAACAAAAACACCCAAAGAGAACAAAGACAAGCAAGCGCTAGGATTGACTCGCTTAGGGATGGACCAGCATAGGTCAACCAGATTCCCCAGCAGAGTCGCCAGCTGTCGGTCCCAGGATTTTCATCCAGGTACAAACGCAAGAGTGGCGCGGAAAAACAGAGTCGCCAGCCGTGTAAATTTATCCCAAGAGAGGGAACGGGAACACCGCATAAACCTGAGAAAGAGGGAAAGGAATGTTCATCGCAACCATAACCTGGGTTCGGGAGTCGGTTACGCGAGGGGAAGGTGCTAGCACCCCACGCGTCCATCGTACTCGATGGGATCCACGATTGTTGTCTATTCTAAGGGTGAGTTATCCTATCATCTATGGTTGTACTAAGACGGGAAGGGGAAGACAAAGACAGACTCGGTAGGACGTCGACGTCCTAGGCCTATGTACCCCCTTTGTGCAATGGGGAATTCAGAGTCAACGTAGTTCGGACCAAGTTCTTTTTGTGTTTTTTATGAGCGACGTTAAGTTCACGTCCGACAGTTAGGGTCGATGCCTATTTACGTCTCAGACGGAAGGTAACGTGCCCTTTTGAAAATAGCCTTTAGTTTGACAATCCCGAAGGACAAAAAGGTTTGGAGTTTGTTCGTATTTTTTAGGACAGAAGTGGCTTAAGTTAGTTCATAAGTTGCATTGCACCAAAGTCTAGGGCACAGGGGCGAATACTTAACGCATCGTCCCAAGACAGGACGCTCGCTAAGAACTATAGAAAGATGAGAGGAAGCCCTTCATTTCTCATTCCCCACGCTTAAGGCTCGTGCGCAATACACTTTATTCTTATTAAGTATTTTCAAGAAGTTTTGAGATGAGAAGAGAGAAGACACAAAGGAAACTCTAAAGGGGAACTAAGAGTCCTAATGTTATCATGCATGGATGACCTATGGTTAGTGAGGTTTGACGAAAACCTTAGCCTAAAGAAAGGAAAGGATGAGAGAAGGAAAGAGTAAGCATGAACATGGATACTATCCATACCCTCAAATAACTTACCTTAGTCCCTGCATAAAAGGTTAGTACGAAACAGACATATGTAAAAGAAATGAGATAGATGGGACCCAAGCAATGACATATAAAGGCAATCAAGTGACCAATAACAACCAAACATGAATTAAGAAATCAAAGAAACAAACCCCCAAGCAATGGCACAAGTGCCTTCTCAAACAAAAACTCAGGCATGATCAAAAATATGCATAAAGGAGATCTCAAGTGAAAGCAATCAAATAATTAGAAAAACATCTTATAAAATTTCCAAATTAATTATCACTATTGCTCAACCAGAGGCAAACGACATATCAAAAACTCCTGCAAAAATTCAAGATGTTAGTCACTCAAACAATTATGCAAAGCTCAGATGAGAAGTATGGATCAATATGCAAAAAAGGAGGTCCAAAATGCAGTATGAGATGATTTTAAAAATGGTAGAAAAATACTTTAATGCACTTAAATGTATTGGTGAAAAAATGCAAAAAGAATGAGTTCTAAATAATTTATGGATGCAGAGAAATAAAATAAACAAAGTTGAGTATGCATGATATGAGTTATTCAAAAAAGAAAATGAACCAATATTTAATTCAAATGATAAAAATAAAATAAAATAATAAAATAAAATTTGTGAAAATTTTATAAAATTATAAAAAGTATGCATGAATTTTCTTGGAATTTTTAAATGCATATAACTATTTTAAAAAAATAAAAATGAAAATGTAATAGTTGAATAAAAATAAAATAGAAAGAAATATGCAGGGGGTGCGTTGAGTAATCCAAATGCGTTGGATATTGAAGTGGGCTAGGACGGGGGGTACGAATAGGAAGCCCAGTCCAACAAAGTAATCAGAAAAAAAGGAAAAAAAAAAGGTGTACGCATGGACCAAATCAAAGGTCAGGCTCAGTACACACCGTCTGATCAATCTAACGTTCACCAGTTAGTCAACCTAAATAAAAAGTATTCATGATTAGTGGTTTAGATCTCAAGACTCACCATAATAAACAAACACACGCGCGTATGAGATTGTTCAACATAGCATATGATCCCACGTGGTAGGCACGTGGTTTTTTTAATTCGTTGGCACAATGCTGGCCATACGATTCATCAGACGCTCACAGTTAAGTCAACAAAAACAAAAGTAATTAAAATAAAATAACCTGATTGGATGAACACGATAACTAACGTGAGGTAATAAACACCAGATCATAAAATAAAAATCAAAAAAAAAATAAAAGGAAAAAAACGTGGCAAGCTGATGGCCATTGGATCAAACGAATGGATGGTCCTGATTGTGTCTTCAACCTCTAGCCACCTTCCTTCGCCGGAACCCTCACAGCCGCCGGAGCTAGGATTCCGGCCACCGTCCATGGCCACCTGTAACCAAAAAGAACCCAGAAAATGCAAAGGCCTATACCATTTTGTCCAGAATTTCATGAGGATTACGAATATCCTATCCAAATTCACAAACGGTCAACACATAAAGCGATTCGAACAAGAAAAGGTTAGGGCTCAAAACTTTAAACTCATAAAATAACCAATATACACATCCATATTCAAAACAAATTATATCAGCATGATCCAAGGACATCACACAACATTATGCACGTTTAAAATTTGAGTTTTATGATCACGAAAAAATGCCCTAACCTGATATGGTGCACTCCTAATCCTTACTGTTGGCTGCGAATGGCGGATGGTTTGCACTCTATTGATCACAAGGAAGAAGTTTGTGGAAGAAGTTCTTGAAAAACTCTTCTTGCTTGAGAGATATGAAGGAATGATCTTTTAGGGATCACACTTGAATTCTCCACAAAGGCACGTGAATGAATCCCTAACCAGTGCATGAATAAGTTTAAATAGACTAGGGTTTTTCACTGATAATGATTTGGGCCTTGGTAATTCCTTGTCTAGTAAGTTTTGGGAAATTTTGGAAAATTACATAATGTTAGATACACCTCCTTCCATGCATGGATATTCAAACATTTCATGGTGGATCACTTAACTTCTAATTGCTAATCACACCCACATTGAATTGGGCCTTGAAACATTTTGATTCATGAGTTTTTAAAGACTTGCCAATTTGAAATAATGGAGAATAAGTGATGAATAAACCATAAAACTTCTTGATTCAAAGGTAAAAAATTCTCCTTGGGGATTGTACTTTGATGTTATAATGTGCCTTTGAAGCAATGGAATTGATCATGCCCCAAAATGCAAAAGTTATGAAAATGGAACCCTAAAAACCACTTTGCCTTATTTTGGTCATAACTTGAGTTTCACAAATGATTTGGAGACCCGCTAGTACTTGTTGGAAAGAGGAGAAAAAGATCTTCAAATATAATGTTGGAGGAAAATTCATTTGAAGCTTCTTTGATGATGAAAAGTCAAGTTGAATGTAGGGTAATAACTTGCCCAAAAAGGAAACTTTCAAATTATAGGTCATTTGCATTTTTAGTAACTTTTTCACCAACCCTTGATTCTTGATAAATGGTATGGAACTTGACTTTTGAAGACCATATGAGGATGTGAGACCTTGAAAACCTTGAACAGAACCTCAAAATTTCACAGTTGACTTCCCCTCTCATTGTTGACTTTTACCCAATTCACCTGATTCCCACTCCATTGGCCAATTGAACTCCTCCTGAACCAAACTGATGGACAATCTTCCATTCCTAGATACTTAGGGACCCAAGTAATACCATGGAATAAAGTCTTGCCAAAAAATCAGAAATAAACTGACTTTATAGCAAACCCTAATCTTGGTACCCTTAGTCTAGGAGGAAATAACACAGTCTCCAAATCCAAATTCCTCTGAATATGATGTGTATCTTCTCCAACAAAGATAATATATGCCATTTGGTGGTGATAAAAACCCAAGGAGCTTGCCCATTGGAGCAATAAACCCAAGAATTTCTAAACCCTAATTTATGCACTGGTTAGGAGAGAGTGATCCACTTGAGTTCACTAGGACAATACCAGGACTCTTGCTTAACTCTCTGAAGAACTGCCTCAGCCCCCTTGACCCCATGCTAAGAACCAATGATATGCACACATGATAATGCAAAAAATGAAATGAAACATAAGCCAGTTAGTAATAAAGTAAGGAGGGCAAATTTTGGGGTGCAACAGCTGCCCCTATTCAATCAACTTGGTCCTGAAGGTATGATAGCGACGGCTCTCAGACATTCGGGATGCACGGAGATTGAATACCAAAGAACCCGGAAATTTGCAATCCTCCGTTGGAGAACTAGCCATAAATGTTGTACTGTCGCAACGCAGACGAGTGCTAGCTATGCTGGGTATAAAGTGAAACAAACTCTCCCAAGTTACGTCATCTCTGCTGATAAAGAGAACTGACAAAGGACTCTCGAAATATGCCATCCCTGCTGATAAAGGGAACTGACGAAAAGAAAATCTTCAAAGGATTGCTATCTCTGCTGATAAAGAGAACTAGCAAAATAAATGCCATCCCTGCTGATAAAGGGAACTGACGAAGAAAGTGTTCAAAGGATTGCCATCTCTGCTGATAAAGAGAACTAGCAACATAAATGTCATCTCTGATGATAAAGGGAACTGACGAAGAAAATATCCAAAAGATTGCTATCTCTGCTGATAAAGAGAACTAGCAAAATAAATGTCATCCCTGCTGATAAAGGGAACTGACGAACAGGGCTTTACCTAGTTCTAGACGTAGTTGTCGGGGAAAACTCTAAATAACTATACTAGTATATATACAGTTGATATATGACAAGTATATAGGAGGTGTAAGAAGAATAACCATGCGCCGCTTCCCACAATACAGTTATATATATGAAAGCAGATAAAAGAAAGCAGATAAACACTTACCCATTGTAGAGCTTCCATGCTGTTTGGTTAGTTGTTCAACAAATAAAATTTGATAACAACAGTATATTTGGATTCAAAATCAAAGGAAAAAGTATTTTCAAAAGATGGTTGGGGCTTACAGCTCACAGAGAGGCCCAGATAATTTGTTTGAGAACGACGATCATGCCGAGGTTTTTGAAAACACAGTGGGTCTTATACAATGACTGAAGCCCAAGATTGTTTTGGTTTTCAAAGGGGGTTGGGTCTTACACTCTATTAGAGGCCCAAAGATGATTTAAAGAAAAGAAAAGGGACTTATAGCTCGAGGAGAGGCCCAAGTGATCTTATACTGAACTGGCGATCGCGCATATATTTTCTTTTTACGCAGAGGGACTTATACAATATCAGAGGCCCAAAAATGGTTTTGGTAAAAAGGGGATTGGGTCTTACACTCTATTAGAGGCCCAAAGATGTTTGAAAAAGTTTGTTAGGGTGAAAATAAACAAAACCCTAATTTCATCATTTTTTAAAGTAATTATTCAAAGAAAATTAATTAAAATGACAAAAATACCAAATAAGTTTGAATAAACAACTTGTGATTTTTGGTTTAGGTTTGAAAAATGAGGTTTTAATCACAAGATGAATTAAAACTCATTTGGTGTTGATTTTTCAAGGTGAATATTTATTTTTAAAAGGTTTAAAAACAAATAAAATGTATTTATTTACAAAAATATCAACTATATTAAATAATTAGCATAAATCTGATTTTGTTGTGGAATAAAATATTTCAACATTTTTTTGATTTTTTGCAAAAAGAACCAATAAAAAATAATTAAAATTGAGTGAGTTATTAATTTTCCAAGTTATTAAAAATAATATGAAAAATGATAAAAAAAAAGGAAAAAGTGGTAAAAAAGAGGATCTGGGGCGAGGGGGATTCGAACCCCAGACCTCTTGTGTGCAGCGCGCGCCCTCTACCATTGGGGTGGTTATACATCCGTGTATTGAAACCCAACCACAAATATACAAGGCTTGCCTTGTTTTTAGGCCTAGCCAAGGCAAGACAAGGTTTTTGGCAAAAAACGTGAAGCTTGTAACTTCCTTATTTCTCCATGGATTGAGAAAAAATTTATATGTATCTGGCCC
Source organism: Lathyrus tuberosus (assembly GCA_022829125.1). Classification (NCBI taxonomy): domain Eukaryota; kingdom Viridiplantae; phylum Streptophyta; class Magnoliopsida; order Fabales; family Fabaceae; genus Lathyrus; species Lathyrus tuberosus. The sequence continues at coordinate 390,653 of JALAZF010000494.1, forward strand.
AGAATTTCCCAAGGAATCCAATGGTGGTGGTAGTTTTTTTTCAGAAAATAAATCCTCCTCAAAACCCGATAGTGGTTTTGAAATAGGCCATGATTTGCATTTTCTGTGCTATCTCTTGGAACAGGCATGAATTACATAATGAATTGGTTCAAACAAAACATATATAACATGTATAAGATGTGCATGATCAGTGGACCTCAAAGCAAGACATATTTTAAAGAGTTCAAGTTGAGATGCTTACCTCTTTAGGAGCTTTTTGGGCAATCTGTCAAGGGCTTTGTTCCATAAGTGTTTTGATGATTTGAACAACCTCAAATGATCTCTTAGAAGCTTTGAGGATGATTGGAATCAGCTAGAAACCTCAGGAATGGAAACTGGCCCTTTCTTGCAAAAGGGGCAAAAGTGACCAAAATAGCAACTCTCTCAAATGGTGTTCCAGATGTGTGGAATAATTTGGGATAGTTCAAGGATGATATTTGGAGTGTGTTTGAGGGTTTATCTGGTTTGGAAAGTGACTGAATTAAGACATGGCTTGAAAAATGCAAAAAAGTCCAATTTTGAGGGTTTGAGAGGGGACCTTGTGATTTTGGTGTTACAGGTCACTTGTGTGAGTTTGGACAGCTTAGATATGACATATTGGATGTGCTTGGATCATGAGTTGTGATGGAAATTCTCTCTAACTAAAAAACTCAGAGTTACCTTGCAAAAGAAGGTATTTTTACCTAGAGAAAGGGATTTTGAGGAAAGCAAGTGTTGTAGTGCTTTGGTGTACTCAAACTGAGCACAAATGAGCTCTATTTATAGTAGAGCAAGTTTGTTTTGGCTGCAATAATGAATGGCAACTGCAGCAAAGGTTTGGCCAATATTGATCAAATAGGAATTCAAGTCTCCTCTAGCCATTGACTAGAGGTTAGAGCACATGCCTATGGTCTTTAGTTCAGAGATAATCTTGGACTAAATTCAGTTAGAATATGCTCAGTTCATGCCACGTTGGTGAATCCATTGTATGCTCCAAAACAAAATTGGAGTCTTGTCCCCCCTTTTAGGCTTTTTAGGGTTGGCATGCTATTCTTGAGGTGTTCAGATGGATAAACTTGTTTATCATTTGCACAAATTACCCAAATCGAGCAACATACACAAATCTGCCTTGTTATGACAGTTGCAGCAAGGCATGTTGCCACTGTCACAACTCTTAGCTCAGGTTGAGTTTGATGGGGCTCTTGGCCATTTTGGAAAGACCTCATATGATACAACATATGTGTGAACATTATTTGTTTTGACACTTTTTGAATCCAAGTGAAAAATGCCCTTACATTTTGGAAAAAGTGAAACAGATTCTGACTTAGTGAAAATTTCACTAAGTGTTGGAAAAAGTGACATTTCATGTTTTCAGCTATTTTGATCCACCCATAACTCAAAATCCATGGTGAATTGGAATGAGGTGTAGTTGACACTTTTAAACTATGCCATGAGATCTACAAATCCATATTTGGATCAGCCAAAATGGTTGCTTGGATCTCAAGTTATGATCCTTGGAAGTTGGTACCCTAGCCACTTTGTTCCATAACTTCGAAAAATTCTAAGTTTTTTATGGTTACCCCTTTTACAAGTTATCCTAATTTCTTTGATTTTTCTTGATGAATGATGATTCCAATCACACATTAACATCATTTTAGGGTCAAGGAACCATAATTGTGAAAAATCTCAAAAAGTCAAACTTTGACTTTTGTGCACAGTTGACTTTTTGTCAGATGAATTCAAAACTGTGCGTTCCTCTATGAAAACAAGTCCTTGACCTAAATCAAACTTGATGGACATGTTCCACAGGTGTTATAGGGTGTATTGACTCATGTCCCAAGGTTTGGGAGCATGCCTGGGTCAAAAGTCAAAGGTACAATTGACTTTTTCGTCAAAACCCTAATTGTGGTCCTGATGACATTGAAACTTGTTGATCAAGCTTCTTGAATCAATCCATTGTTGAAAATGGATCAATGTACTGTGTTGGAGACCCTCAAATCATGTCATAAGGTCTTGGCTCATGTTTTGTCCCAAAAGTCAACTTAGGGGTGAATTAGGTCAAGAAACCCTAATTCCTGATTTTTGCTAAATGCATCCCCTGAGGCTAAATTGATTTGATGATTGGGTTCATGATGTCCCTTGGAGCATCTTAGGTTGTGCTTTGAAGCAATGGCTTATGTCCAGAGGAAAATTTCTATCTGGAGGCCTTGGTCGACCAAAACCCTAATTTGGTGACACTGGCGATCTTGAGGCTTGATCCACTTGGAATATTGCAGCCTTGTGCTAGATTCCTGATATGGGAGTCCTCTTGATCCCTTATGGGTGTTTAAGAGGTTACACAAGTTGAAGATCATGTTATTTCTTGATTGATCCTTTGTTTAAGTGCTTGGAGAGGGTTTGAAACCCTAATCTTTGATTGTAGAGAATGCCTAACAATTCTTTGAGTAATGATGGGAAATCTTAGTGGTCAAAATTTGGGGTATGACAACGCTATACTACACTCAAAATGAGATTCATCCTAGGATGTTATAGCTCGCTCAGGTGAACCAGCTTGCTGTTGATATCTCTATAAGGGGTCAATGATTTTTGGGAACCTTAGAACCCGTTCTACAGGTACAAAAGTTTGACCAAAATAGTACAACCTTTGGGGATGGGTAGAGCCATGACTTCATGCCCATGATGTTGAACCCTTGAACCCATGTTTTCAATTGTTTTTGTGTGCTGCATTCATGCATTCATCTAAAAAAACTCTTTTCACACAAGAAAAATCTTTTTCTTTCAAAATGAACTAAAACAATAATTGTAAATATTAGAGAGAGATTGCATTATGGATTTCGGTAGAAGAAAGACGCACAAGTACATCTTCAAGGCTCCAAAACTAGAGGACTTGAGGAAGCTGGCAAGGATGGTTACCAACCCTGAGGCTTTCTGATCTAAGCACGAAGGGTTGTTATCTCTATTAAGGGTCCATACAGTTGAAGGAATCCTGTCTACGCTGATACAGTTCTACGATCCGGTTTACCACTGCTTCACTTTTCAGGATTACCAACTGGCACCAACTTTAGAGGAGTACTCTCACCTGACTGATTTACCTGTCACTGACCAAGCTCCATTTTCTGGACTGGAAGAAATTCCAAAGGAACAAACCATTGCAAGAGTAATCTATTTGGACGAGTCAGAGGTTAGGACTCACATAACCACTAAGGGAGGAATCCAGGGTTTACCAGCTAAATTCCTGACAGAGAAAGCTCTATATTTTGCCAGCATAGGAAATATATCTGCTTTCGAAGATATCTTTGTTCTACTCACATATAGGTTATTCCTTTTTCCCAACATCGATAATTTCGTCGATACTAATGCCATTAAGATATTTCTAATTGGAAACCCTGTACCAACCTTGTTCGGAGATGCTTATCATTCTGTTTACTTAAGGAACTTGTACAATGGAGGAATGATCACATGTTGTGTACCCTTGCTCTATAAATGGTTCATTTCCCATTTGCCCAAGTCTGCAAGGTTAGTTTTAGATAGCTTCCCTTTCCTTTCTAGCATTATAGGATAAATAAGAAATCAGAAAGTAGCACCAAATTCCAACCATTGTGGTAAGGTGGTCGCGTCATCAACAAAAATCACACGCTACAGAAAAATGGCGACTCTGCTGGGGATGCTAATATAGGATTAGAGTTCTTAAGAGGTCTAGGCTTTGCACTGCTTTTATTTCTCTATTTACGTATTTTCTCCTATATATATCATTTACTGTCATATTACTTGATACCCGTGTTTAAATTTCTGTTAACTGGGAATGCGATTAATACGCATGTGGAAAGTTTGAGAGAACATTAAGATAAGTGGTGGCATATCCGGGAAACACTTATAAGGAGTGAATCCCGATCAAGCTAACTTGACAGTCCACCGAATGTGGCGAGGTACCCATGTGGAAAAATAGGATGTTGAACAACCGATTGTCATGTGTCATACCCCAAATTTTGACCACAAGATTTCCCATTATTTTGCAAATCATAACCATAATATGGATGTGCCATCATACCTCATCAATCTCCTCAAGGATTGTTGAGCCTTCACTACATTCAAGAATTAGGGTTTTGAGCCCTCTCAGGACACTTAAACAAAAGATCAATCAAGAAATGACATGATCTTTAACTTGTCTAACCTCTCAAACCCCCATAAAGGATCAAGAGGTCTCCCACATCAAGAATCAAGCACAAGGTTGCAACATTCCAAGTGGATCAAGCCTCAACATCGCCAGTGTCACCAAATTAGGGTTTTTGGTCGACCAAGGCCTCTAGATGAAAATTTTCATCTAGGCATGAGCCAGTACTTCAAAACATGACCCAAAATTCTCAAAGTGACCTCATGGACCCAATCATCAAGTCAAAATAGCCTCAGGGGAAGAATTCATCAAAAATCAGGAATTAGGGTTTCTTGACTAAATTCACCCCTAAGTTGACTTTAGGAGTAAGACATGAGCCAAGACCTCAAGAAGTGTTTTGAAGACCTCCAATACATCATATTGATCCATTTATAAGATTGGATTAATTCAAATAACTTGGTTCATAAGCCATACAAAGATTCAAATTCATCTGGGCCAATTAGGGTTTCCTGATGAAAAAGTCAACTGTACCTTTGAATTTTGACCAAGACATGCTCCCAAACCTTGGGACATGATTTAAGACCTTCTAAACACCTATGGAATCCATCCATTAGGTTTGAATTAGGTCAAGGACTTGATTTCATAGAGGATACACAGTTTGAATTTCATCTGACAAAAAGTCAACTGTGCCTAAAAACTAAGTTTGACTTTTTGAATTTCTTGACAAACAAGGCTTCCTTAAGTCAAGAACAATGTTAAATCATGGTTTGGATCATCATCCATCAAGAAAAATCAAGAAAAGTCAGGTAACATGAAAAAGGGGCAACCATAAGAAACTTAAGTTTTTCTAAGTTATGGAACAAAATGGATTTGGTACCAACTTTGCAAGGTCATAACTCCCAAACCCTAAGGCCTTTTTCTTCCATCCAAATCTCAAACGAAATTTCACTTGACATACTTCAAAAGTGTCAACTACAAAAGATTCGAAATCCTCATGGATTTTGAGTTATGGATTGATCAAAATCACAAAAACATGAAAATGACCACTTTTTCCAACACTTAGTAAAACTTTGGACAGAATCTGTCTTGAATTTTCACAAACTTTGAGGCCATTTTTCACTTTGATCCAAGTTGAACCAGGTTCATTGGTTGACATCAAAGTTAAAGTATGTCATGAAAGCTTTCCAAAAAGTACTAGAACTCATCCTAATTCAATTTGAGTAGGGAGTTACAACCCTTGGAACATGGCACCAAAAACTGATTTCTTCCCGAGGCAGATTATAGGTCATTTGCTCGAATTGGCTAATTTTTTCAATTACAAGTCTTTTAATCCTTCTAGAAACATTAAGGAATAGATCAAAGCAAAATATCTCTGAGCCACAAGCCTCCCAAGACAAAAGATCATCATGTATGCATGTGATATCTAATGATGCAAAAGCCAAAAACTTCAAAGTTGTCATGGAGCATTCACTGGATTCATCAAGGTGGCATGGGCTAAAGCAAATACAACTGAATTAGTCAAGATAAACTCAAGCATCAGAAGACCATAGGCCTGCAACATTGACTCAAGTCAATGGCTAGAGAAGGCTTGAGATTTCTTTTGAAAACCAATGGACAATGGATTGTCTCAGCCACCATTCACTATTGCTGCCAAAACAAACTTGACACACTATAAATAGAGCTCATTTGTGGTCAGTTTGAGTACACCAAAGCATCACAACAGATGCTGTCCTCAAAATCTCTTTAAAAAAACCAGAATTACCTTATTTTGCAAGCCACCATCGAATTTTGAGTTAGAGAGCAAATCCACCACAGCTTATGATCCAAACACATCCAATATATCATATATAAGCTGTTCAAACACTCATCCTTCATCTGGAACACTAGAATCATAGACCTCAAATTCCACTTGAGGCCTACTTGCAGTTGAGGTACTACAAGGTGATCCAAGCAACTCCAATCAAGGCCAGGCATCTCAACACACTCCATAGGGTATAGTGAAGCTGTCTAGGTCCTTACAACATGTAACACCTCCAATCTATACCCCCAAATAAGTAAAGCGGTAAAAGAAAATTCAAAATTTCGTCAGAGTATAATTGAAATTCACAGCATAGACCGAAGGGTCACATCAATTTGAAACAATACATACAACACCTGCTCATAAAGATATGCAACAGTGGGGTAGCAATCAATAGAGGAACTCAGTTCCTTGCACCCACATTTCAGATTTTAGAATAAAAGCGGAAAATTTAAAACTGAATAACATATATATATATATATATATATATATATATATATATAAATATATATCACGTGAAGAGTTGTCATACATCAAGTTATACATGCACAAGCCAAAAGATATATATACATAATACACAATAATCACTAACGGCCTCCCTAACTACCCGGTGTCACATATCAGAGCCGACCGACAAAAGAATGAAGACGCAAAGCTTCACAAAAATACCTCCAGCGACTCTAATCTGCAATGCCTCATAGAGCATTATAAAACAGCAGAAGGGTGAGAAAAACAATCATAATACAGTTGCATATAGTTATATATTACACAACAATGCACATATAAATTTCTCACCACAACGTACACCAGAATCCAAATACCACAAAACATCATACATATTTCATTTATCTAACAACAATGCATATTAATCGTACACAATGCAATTATCACCAAGAATATCAATTCATCAATTCCACACACGATTAATCCATTCACAATTCTCATACATAGTTAATCATATTTATGATTTATGCAAACGCACAGAGACCGACAAAACGACTCTATGCACATGCCATGCGGTACCGACTCCCAATATTTCTCATCACTAGTTCACTCAGGAACTATTGGAACCATCGCTCGTTACTTAGTGTAACTCCCCATCGGGCATACGATGTTCCCCGTCGCTTTCGGTCCTCTTTGTATAAAGCTCACGACGTTTATGGATCACTTTCGGTCCTCTTTGTATAAGGCTCACGATCCGATCGCTCACACCCCACATGGGCACACGATCGTCTATAACCATCGCTTTTGGTCCTCTTATTTTTAAGGTAACGATATATCAAATCGCTTTCGGTCCTCTTATTTTTAAGGCTCACGATGTTATAGCAGATTCCCTCTGGAATCAATCCGTCACTCAGGACGTCACAAGAATGCATATCATGATGCTTGGCATATAATGACTCATGACATTCAAAATACACACATATATGCAACCACGATCATGCATATATCATCAAAACATCACACATTTCATTTACTTGCCTTTCGGCCACAAATCATCATCATCACATGTCATTACAAGTATTTTCATCACACAACGGTACATGGCATAATACACATCATTTACACACCATTAAAACGGAAAAAGTCGACAAACGACACTATTCACATTTCCCGACATAATTAAATCGGCTACTAATCCTAAAAAAACCATTTTTATAAGGAAGGACATCTCATTAGCTTCCTATCGCTTCGAACGGCGGCCAAAACGGACTTACGGTTCGAAGGATATGAATTTTCAAAGTTTTGGATTTTTCAAATTTTTGCCTTGGTTAATCAGTTAACCCATTTGGTTAACCGGTTAACAGTATGAAACTCACGTAAAAACACTCAAATTTTTCACGTGTTAATCGATTAACACATTTGGTTAATCGATTAACACTGCTGCAGAACCACCAAAAACTCTATTTTAATGACAGAAAAACCAACCAAAACCCGATTAAATCCCGTAGACTCATTCCAACAATTCCATCCGATTAAATACCAGCCAATGACAATTATACCAGACCTATCCAAACACCATTCAATCAATCACTCCTCAATTCACCCCAAATTCCTCAATATATATCAAAAATGCGAAAATTACAAAATCAACCAAATTCAATCAAACAATCATACTAAATCACGGCCTAACATCACTCGACTCCACTACGCGACTTAATCCGACTTTCGTCCGCGAAAACATCGATTTCTATTCATTTTTACTCATTTTCAACCTAGAAATGAAAACTATGGTAACCCAAATAAACATTCAACCACATACATACATAATCATACACAAGCATAAGATAATCGAGTTTCACACCCTTACCCGATTAATTCGCGTTTGAAAAGTCGGTTGAATCGGTTCCTAAATCCACAAGTTTTTCCTCTTTTCTTCTCTTTCCTCTTCTCTTTCTCTTCTCCTTTTTCTTCTTCTCTTTTCTCTCTATTTTCTTTTCTTTCTACTTTTCTCTCTATTCTTACTACTTTTCTATTTTTATAAAAATCAAAATATCTAACCACCCAAAAAGACTAAAATACCCCTACACTCAATTTTCTCGCAAACGTTCCCAAAACCCGATACAATATCACAACATTGAAAAATAACATATTTTCAGATAAAAGTCGAAAATAAAATAAAATAATAATAAAATAATAATAAAATAATAATAAAATATTCAAACGACTCGATTAAATAAAACTCACACAAAACTGGGGCGTTACAACTCTCCCCCACTTAGAAATTTTCGTCCTCGAAAATATTACCTGAGACGAACAACTCCGGATACGACTCCCGCATCCGACTCTCCAACTCCCAAGTCGAATTGCCCTCAGCAGCGCCTCCCCGCGCCACTTTCACAAATGCAATATCCTTGCCCCTCAACCGCTTCACCTCGTGATCCAAAATCCTAACTGGTAATGCCTCAACTATAAGGTTCTCCCTTACCTCAACCTCGTCCATCGGAATCACATGCGACAGATCCGGAACATACTTCCGAAGCTATGAAACATGGAACACATCGTACAAATTCGACAGATTCGGCGGCAACGCCACCCTATAAGCCACAGCACCCACTCTCGCGGATATCTGGTAAGGACCAATAAACCGGGAAGTAAGTTTCTTCGATTTCAATGCACGACCCACACCCGTTACCGGCGTAACCCTCAGAAATACATGATCGCCCTCTTGGAACTCAAGGTCTTTCCGTCTCCGATCATGATAACTCTTTTGTCTACTCTGAGCAGCTTTCATCTTCTCACGAATACACTTCACTTTCTCCGTCGTCTGTTGCACCAACTCTGGTCCAACCACCGAACTCTCACCAGATTCGTGCCAACACAAAGGTGTTCGACACCTTCGTCCATACAATGCTTCAAATGGTGCCATTCCAATACTAGAATGGAAAGTGTTATTATACGTAAATTCAATCAATGCAAGATAACTATCCCACGCACCACCTTGTTCCAAAACACACGCTCTCAACAAATCTTCCAACGACTGAATCGTCCTCTCCGTTTGACCATCCGTCTGCAAATGATAAGCCGAACTCAATCTCAATTTAGAACCCAACGCCTTCTGTATACTTTCCCAAAATCTCGAAGTAAACCTAGGATCTCGATCAGAAACAATACTTAACGGAACCCCATGCAACTTCACAATCACACTGATGTAAATCTCCGCCAACCTCTCCAAAGTAAAACTGATGTCAATCGGAATAAAATGAGCCGATTTAGTCAGCCTATCAACAACCACCCAAATAGCATTATGCCCTCGCTGAGTATTTGGCAACCCCGTTACAAAATCCATGGAAATGCTATCCCACTTCCACTCAGGAATATCCAACGGCTGCAACAAACCACTAGGCCTCAGATGTTCCACCTTCGATTTCTGACAAGTCAAACATGCATAAACAAACTGAGCCACATCTCTTTTCAATCCAGACCACCAGAAAATCTTCTTCAAATCTTGGTACATCTTATTCGCTCCCGGATGTATACTCAAATTACTCCGGTGTCCTTCTTCCAAAATCATCCTTTTCAACTCCGCATCGTCAGGAATACAAATCCTACCTCGGAATCTCAAAACACCATTAATATCCACCTTAAAATCACTATTCGCATCAAATCCACAAATTTCACATCCAGCTTTTGTTTCTCACTAACAGTCATCAGAAAATCATTAGTAATCATTAGCATCCCAAGCCTCACGCTATCCGACGTCACTTCACAAACCAAACTCAAGTCTCTAAATGATTCCAAAAGTTCCCACTCCTTAACCATTAAAGCGGACATATGCAATGATTTCCGACTCAATGCATCGGCTACCACATTAGCTTTACCAGGATGGTAATTCAAGCTAAAGTCGTAGTCCTTCAAGAATTCCAACCATCTACGTTGCCTCATATTTAGCTCTTTTTGATCAAACAAATATTTCAAACTTTTGTGATCACTAAAGACTTCAAACCTGGCACCGTAGAGATAATGCCTCCAGATCTTCAACACAAAAACCACAGCCGCTAATTCAAGATCATGAGTAGGATAATTTTTCTCATGAACTCTTAATTTCCTTGAAGCATAAGCCACCACCTTACCTTCCTGCATCAGAACACCACCTAGACCAATCAACGAAGCATCACAATAAACCACAAATGGTTCATTAGGATTCGGAAAAATCAGAATCGGAGCTGTCGTCAATCTTCTCTTCAGCTCATTAAAACTTTCCTCGCACCGAATATCCCAAATGAACGCTTGCCCTTTGCACGTCAACTGGGTCAAAGGAAGTGCTAGTTTAGAAAAACCCTCAATAAACCTTTGATAATATTCGGCCAACCCCAAAAAGCTTCAAATTTCAGTAACAGATCTCAACGCCTCCCATTGTAGAACTGCTTCTACTTTAGATGGATCCACAGAAATACCATTGCCTGAAATCACGTGTCCAAGAAAACTCACCTCCGATAACCAGAATTCACACTTAGACAATTTGGAAAAAAGCTTCCTTTCTTTCAAAACCTGCAAAACAATACGTAAATGTTCCGCTCCTCCCGAGACTTAGAATAAATTAAGATATCATCAATAAACACCACCACAAAACGATCCAACTGCTCGTGGAAAATACGATTCATGTACTCCATAAACACACCTGGCGCGTTAGAAACCCCGAACGGCATCACAGAATATTCATAATGACCGTAACGTGTCCTAAAGGCCGTCTTCTGGATATCTTCTTCCTTTACCCTAATCTGATGATACCCTGATCTCAAATCAATCTTACTGAACACACAAGCACCAACCAACTGATCCATCAGATCATCAATCCTTGGAAGAGGATACTTATTCTTAATCGTCACCTTATTCAACTGACGATAATCGATACACAACCGCATACTTCCATCTTTCTTTTTCACCAATAAAACTGGAGCACCCCAAGGAGAAACACTAGGTCTTACAAACCTCTTTTGCAACAACTCACTCAACTGTTTCTTTAACTCAACCAACTCAGATGCCGACATACGATAAGGTGCCATAGAAACAGGTCTAGTACCAGGAACTAGATCTATAGAAAACTCCACCTCTCTCTCAGGCGGCAAGTCCGAAATATCCTCAGGAAACACTTCAGGAAATTCACACACAACAGGAAACACATCAAGTGAAACTTGACTATCCACCGTCAACGATGCAAACAATCCAAACAAATGAGCTTCATCCGCCAAAAGTCTCTTCAACTCTTTGGTAGATAAGAAACTCGAGTCTTCGTCTTCCTCAAGAGAAGGAAACCTTACCAACTTATGATAACAATCAATATGAACTCGATTGAATTGCAACCAATTCATTCCCAGACCCACATCTAAACAATCCAACAGCAAACACACTAAATCCATCACAAAGTCTTTACCATAAATGGTCAAAGGACAACTTAAACAAACCAAAGAAGTAGTTACTGACCCCATTGCTGGAGTATCAATAACCATCTCACCATCCATCGAAGACAACACAAGATTCAAACGCTTCGCGCACTCAGACAAAATAAATGAATGAGTCGCTCCAGTATCAATAATAGCAACTAAAGGCGTACTATTAATAAAACAAGTACCTCTGATCAGACAATCTGCACTGGAAGTCTGAGTTCCTGCCAAAGAAAATACCTTCCCACTAGATGGAGCTTGCTTCGGTTTCTAACACTTCGTACTAATATGACCAGGTTCACCACAGTTGAAACACTTAACCACATTCTTCCTGGCACAATCAGCAGCAACATGTCCAACATGTCCTACACCTCCACAATTAGAACACTTCCTCAAATCTTTCTTACACTCGGACTGACGATGTCCCACATCACCACACCTAAAACATCTCAGAGGCCCAGACATACCTCCTCCACCTGACCTTCGATCAAAAGTACCCCTTTGTTTACCTTTATCAGCTGGTGTCACATACGGACCACCACGGAACTGTTGCTTCCCTTTCCTGTCACTTACACTTTTGTAATGTGTAGAACGAGCCTTACTATCCTCTTCATAAATCCTACAACACTCCACCAAATAAGCAAACCTCCTTATCCTCTGATAACCGATTGCTTGCTTAATCTCAGGACACAATCCACTTTCATACTTCACACACTTAGAAAATTCTGCGGTCGCTTCAGCATAATGAGGATAAAACTGCACAAGTTCCACAAACCTAGCATTATAATCAATGACAGACATATTACCTTGTTTCAGTTCCAAGAACTCAATTTCCTTCTTTCCCCTCACATCCTCCGGAAAATACTTCCTCAGAAACTCTTGGCTAAACAATTCCCAAGTTACCTCTTCATCACCAGCTTCTAACACAAGACGTGTACTAACCCACCAGTCATCCGCTTCTTCCTATAACATGTGAGTTCCCAGTCTCACCTTACTATCCTCAGCACAATCCATAACTCTGAAAATTCTCTCAATCTCTTTCAGCCAAATCTGTGCACCATCAAGATTATGTCTCTCTTTGAAGACAGGCGGTCTATTCTTTCTAAACTCATCATTCTCTCCAGCATTAGGTGCACCCTGCACAGCTCGTGCCATAGCTTGCATAGCAGCAGCCAAAGCAGCATCGTTTCTTCCAACCATATTCTGTTCATTTCCAATAACAGCACTTATGGTTAAACACACAGCCCACTCCAAACACAACGACCAACAAGGACTGACACAACTGACACGGACTAGCTCTGATACCACTTAATGTAACACCCCCAATCTATACCCCCAAATAAGTAAAGCGGTAAAAGAAAATTCAAAATTTTGTCAGAGTATAATTGAAATTCACAGCATAGACCGAAGGGTCACATCAATTTGAAACAATACATACAACACCTACTCATAAAGATATGCAATAGTGCGGTAGCAATCAACAGAGGAACTCAGTTCCTTACACCCACATTTCAGATTTTAGAATAAAAGCGGAAAATCTAAAACTGAATAACATATATATATATCACGTGAAGAGTTGTCATACATCAAGTTATACATGCACAAGCCAAAAGATATAGATACATAATACACAATAATCACTAACGGCCTCCCTAACTACCCGGTGTCACATATCAGAGCCGACCAACAAAAGAATGAAGACGCAAAGCTTCACAAAAATACCTCCAGCGACTCTAATCTGCAATGCCTCATAGAGCATTATAAAACAACAGAAGGGTGAGAAAAACAATCATAATACAGTTGCATATAGTTATATATTACACAACAATGCACATATAAATTTCTCACCACAACGTACACCAGAATCCAAATACCACAAAACATCATACATATTTCATTTATCTAACAACAATGCATATTAATCATACACAATGCAATTATCACCAAGAATATCAATTCATCAAATCCACACACGATTAATCCATTCACAATTCTCATACACAGTCAATCATATTTATGATTTATGCAAACGCACAGAGACCGACACAACAACTCTATGCACATGCCATGCGGTACCGACTCCCAATATTTCTCATCACTAGTTCACTCAGGAACTATTGGAACCATCGCTCGTTACTTAGTGTAACTCCCCGTCGGGCATACGATGTTCCCCGTCGCTTTCGGTCCTCTTTGTATAAGGCTCACGACGTTTATGGATCGCTTTCGGTCCTCTTTGTATAAGGCTCACGATTCGATCGCTCACACCCCACATGGGCACACGATCGTCTATAACCATCGCTTTCGGTCCTCTTATATGTAAGGCTCACGATATATCAAATCGCTTTCGGTCCTCTTATTTTTAAGGCTCACGATGTTATAGCAGATTCCCTCTGGAATCAATCCGTCACTCAGGACGTCACAAGAATCCATATCATGATGCTTGGCATATAATGACTCATGACATTCAAAATACACACATATATGCAACCACGATCATGCATATATCATCAAAACATCACACATTTCATTTACTTGCCTTTCGACCACAAATCATCATCATCACATGTCATTACAAGTATTTTCATCACACAACGGCACATGGCATAATACACATCATTTACACACCATTAAAACGGCAAAAGTCGACAAACAACACTATTCACATTTCCCGATATAATTAAATCGGCTACTAATCCTAAAAAAACCATTTTTATAAGGAATGACATCTCATTAGCTTCCTATCGCTTCGAACGGCGGCCAAAACGGACTTACGGTTCGAAGGATATGAATTTTCAAAGTTTTGAATTTTTCAAATTTTTGCCTTGGTTAATCGGTTAACCCATTTGGTTAACCGGTTAACAGTATGAAACTCACGTAAAAACACTCAAATTTTTCACGTGTTAATTGATTAACACATTTGGTTAATCGATTAACACTGCTGCAGAACCACCAAAAACTCTGTTTTAATGACAGAAAAACCAACCAAAACCCGATTAAATCCCGTAGACTCATTCCAACAATTCCACCCGATTAAATTCCAGCCAATGACAATTATACCAGACCTATCCAAACACCATTCAATCAATCACTCCTCAGTTCACCCCAAATTCCTCAATATATATCAAAAATGCGAAAGTTACAAAATCAACCAAATTCAATCAAACAATCATACTAAATCACGGCCTAACATCACTCGACTCCACTACGCGACTTAATCCGACTTTCGTCCGCGAAAACATCGATTTCTATTCATTTTTACTCATTTTCAACCTAGAAATGAAAACTTTGGTAACCCAAATAAACATTCAACTACATACATACATAATCATACACAAGCATAAGATAATCGAGTTTCACACCCTTACCCGATTAATTCGCGTTTGAAAAGTCGGTTGAATCGGTTCCTAAATCTACAAGTTTTTCCTCTTTTCTTCTTTTTCCTCTTCTCTTTCTCTTCTCCTTTTTCTTCTTCTCTTTTCTCTCTATTTTCTTTTCTTTCTAGTTTTCTCTCTATTCTTACTACTTTTCTATTTTTATAAAAATCAAAATATCTAACCACCCAAAAAGACTAAAATACCCCTACACTCAATTTTCTCGCAAACGTTCCCAAAACCCGATACAATATCACAACATTGAAAAATAACATATTTTCAGATAAAAGTCGAAAATAAAATAAAATAATAATAAAATAATCAAACGACTCGATTAAATAAAACTCACACAAAACTGGGGCGTTACACAACATATGTGTAACATCTCCATCATCAAGCTCGATCACCAGCTGCAAGAGGTAAGCCTGAAGCCTTTAAACTCCATACTACATGCATGATAAATGTGTTTTTGAGTTACCATCTTGTTTCTGCATGTGTATAGAGTGATAACCCTCAATCAATTTCTATGTATGAATCGTGTATAGGATTTCATGATGTTCTTGCAAAAATTAGGGTTCTTGAGTTCATCTTTTGATTTCTCGCTCCACATTTAATATAAGTGCAATTAATTTATATGGTTGTAATCCTTGATCAAAAACGAACGATTTTCATGTTTAAAAAAGTCATTTTCATTGAGTAATCAAAGAGATATGAGAGGTTTTGCAAATCTGGAAAACCAGAGCTCGCGCAAAGAAGATGACTTGTCTTTGGCGCCATTTTTGAATATTTGAATATTTGAATATTTTGATATTTTATTTAATTGATTCAAAAATTAATTTCTCTCTGAATTTTAATATTTTTGAGTTGATTCTTTTTTTCAAAATTCAAAAATATGTTAAAATATTTTATTATACAAGAATTTCACAAAAATATTATTTATTTTATAAATTTGATATTTTTGTAAAGAATTTATTTTTATATTTTTTAAGCATTTAAAAATATTTCTTTCTCTTGATTTTTCAAATTCAAATGATTTTCAAATCATTCTATGGATAAAACATGACTTTTAAAACATTTATCCAAGATCACAACTTGTTTTTCACACATGTTTGATAATTTTGATCATTTTAATTGATTTTTATTCAAATTAAATACATTTTAAAATCAAATTAGGGTTTTAATTATTTTCACCCTCACAAACATTTTTCAAAACACTTTTGGGCCTCTTGATAGAGTGTAAGTCCCATCCCTTTGTAAATAAATAATTTGGGCCTCAGTCATTGTATAAGTCCCGATACGATTTTAAAAATCTCGGCGCAATCGTTGTTTTCAAAAACAATTTTCATCTGGGCCTCCCCTTGTGTTGAAAGTCCCATTTTTCTTCTTTTTCAATAATGTTTTTGGGCCTCTAATAGAGTGTAAGACCCAACCCCCTTTGTACATAAATAATTTGGGCCTCAGTCATTTGTATAAGTCCCGGTACAATTTTTAAAATAACGGTGTGATCGTTGTTTTTCATCTGGGCTTCTCCTTGAGTTGTAAGCCCCATCTCTTGTATAAAAATAAAATTTTGGGCCTCTAATAGAGTGTCAGACCCATCCTTTTTGTAAACAAAATAATTTGGGCTCAGTCATTGTATAAGTCCCTCTGTGGTTTTCAAAACTACGATGCGATCATCGCCTTTTCGAAAGAATTCATCTGGCCCTCTCTTTGAGTATAAGCCCCAAATTTCCTTTTAAAACAACTTTCCTTTTGATTTAGATTCAAATTTTAAGTTTTATCAAAACTTTCTTCAATTTCTTGAATAACGTTGTGGTTACAATGATGGAGCTTGCACAACTATAAGTTATACTATTTCTTCTATACATACTGGTTTATATATTTCATCTGTCTAGATATACCTGTATATACTTGCTTAGAGTTTTCCCTAGCAATTAAGTCTAGGTCTAGATCAAACCAGTGGTTACTCTTTTAACACAGTCAAAACTAGTTCCCCATAGGAAATTCCAGATACAGTCTTGCCTCCTCTTGGGCTTATACAATATGGAACAGATAAAGGCATTATTCCCGGTGAAACTTTTCTCAAGACTGTCACAACTTAGAAATATTAGTACAAGAAATTCACTTCCCCAAAGAGTATTAATTCCCGGTGTAACCTCTTTTTAATTTCTTCAAACCCTAGAACTGTTCACTAAAGAAAGGATTATTCCCGGTGAAACTTTTCGTGAACTTTTCTTAGGTTTGGACCCACAGGCTTCCTAAAAGCATCCCCAGCCTCCTCTTGGGATTTGTACAAGGACCCTCAGGCTTCTTAGAAGTTCTCAGCCTCCTCTTGGGCTTAGTATAAGGACCTGAAGACCTTCTACAGGTATAGGACAGAACTTAGTCATCTCTACTTGTTCAATCCTCCAGAGAGTTAGAATTCCAAAACATCAGACCAATTTAGGGTTGATTCTCATCCCTTAAAACATCAGCCTCCTCTTGGGCATCATAAAAAGATCATTCTCTAACTAAGAGTCAACCTCTTCATACCAGTAGACTTGGAAAGTCTCATCTCCTCTTGGATCTCAAAGAAACCCTCAAGTTTCCTAAAAGCACAGGAAAAACCCTGATCACTTCATCTATCTCCAACAGAGTTTGAAACCTCCATAGGTTTTCATACTCAAAGTTTAAACCTTTACTATAAATATAACCTTAACAAATTCAGAACCTCAGGGCATCTGATATCCTCAGCAAGAATTGATTCCCCAATTTGGACCTGTCTCTGGATCTCAATAATCCTTAGCAGAAGCCAGCCTCCTCTTAGGCTTCATATAAGAATTTCCCCAGCCAGCCTCCTCTTAGGCTTTGTATAATGATTTTTCCTCAGCAGATTTAGCCTCAATCTTGGGCTTTGTACAAGACAGATACAACCTCCCCAATGGAGTCAATTTCTTTTAGCCTCAATCTCGGGCTTTGTACAAGACAAATAAAACCTCCCCAATGGAGTCAATTTATTTTAGCCTCAATCTTGGGCTTTGTACAAGACAGATAAAACCTCCCAAGTAGAGTCAATTTTTTTTAGCCTCAATCTTGGGCTTTGTTCAAGACAGATAAAACCTCTCCCCAGAAGAGTCAATCTCTTTTCAGCCTCAATCTTGAGCTTTGTACAAGACAGATCATACTCTCCACCTGAGTCAATCTTCTTTTAGCCTCAATCTTGAGCTTTATACAAGACAGGTATAAAATCAACCTTTTAGCTTAAACCTTTGGTTTTGGCTTTGGCTTTGACCAAGGCACACAAAAAATAACATCCCCTCAGAGGAAATCAAAAGTTCTCTCTGCAGGAAGGCATTTCTCTGTACATCACACATCAAGACAAATAATCAAACAAACCCTAATTCCAGATAACTGATGTAAGTGGCACACTTGTTGATTCAAAAACTCAAGCTGTGATCCCTCTTTTATCCTGGTAAACTTCCTCTTTCATTTAACAGCTGTAAGTGGCAAGCCTCTGGATTATTTACATCCAAGCCAAAGTCCTTCTCTTAGCATGGAAGACTCCTAAGGAAAAATGGCACTGCTCTACACTGAGTTAAAGTTTCCTCCTTTAGGACATTTCCCCTATAAAGAAAATTATGGCGTTGATGGATTCCATACATTCCAGTTAAAGTAATTCTCCTTTATAATCAGTTACCCAACAACTGTGATAAACAGGTGAGATACTTCCCTTTAGAGATGACAAATTCTCTCTCAAACCCTTTAGCTTCAATCTTGGGCTTTAAACAAGACACCAAACATCTTTTTCCTCCCATAGAAATAGGAGGAACTACGATTGCTGTTATTTCCCAAATCTCTTTACGGGAATACGTAGGCATAAGATTGTGAAATCTTAGCGAGCACACATGCCAAACACTTTAGGTCCAGTACCTTACCAAAAACAACAGAAAACCCGAAAACAACAAAAATACTCTTTCAACAATCCCAAAAGAGAAACATTCCCAACCCAAAATAGATAAACACCAAAAAGTATTTAAATATGCCAAAGAAGATCTACGGATAACCATATATACACTGGGTAAATGACAACTTCCCTTTGTATAACCTGACCCCGACCCCCTAATCTTTTAGCATTTGTTAAAGAAAATATTTGCATGCAAGGTTAGTTTTAGATAGCTTCCCTTTCCTTTCCTTTCCAGCTTCATAGGATAAATAAGAAATCAGAAAGTAGCACCCAATTCCAACCAATGCGGTAAGGTGGTCGCGTCACCGATAAAAATCGCACGCTACAGAAATATGGCGACTCTGCTGGGGAGTCTTTAGGATTAGAGTTCCTAAGAGGTCTAGGTTTTGTTTGGCATTTTCTATACTTTCTAATATATATATATATATATATATATATATATATATCATTTACTATTATACTAGTCGGTACCCGTGTTTAATTTTCTGTCAACTGGGAATGTGATTAA
This sequence comes from Lathyrus tuberosus, assembly GCA_022829125.1. Taxonomy (NCBI): domain Eukaryota; kingdom Viridiplantae; phylum Streptophyta; class Magnoliopsida; order Fabales; family Fabaceae; genus Lathyrus; species Lathyrus tuberosus. The sequence continues at coordinate 410,287 of JALAZF010000494.1, forward strand.
TATGCATGTGGAAAGTTTGAGATAACATTAAGATAAGTGGTGGCATATCCAGGAAACGCTTATAGGGAGTGAATCCCGACCAAGCTAACTTGGCAGTCCACCGAATCAGTCGAGGTACCTGTGCGGAAATATTGATGTTGAACGACCGATTGTCGTGAAAGCATTGTCTATCCCAGTGCGGTACCCATTGTAATACCCCAAAATTTGCTCTCCCCTTTTGTCATCATAGCATGGCATTATCATATCCACCTCATTAACATTACATTGCATCTAACATAGAAAAATGAAGCATGGCATCCTTCTTACCATCAGGGCATGTGATCAGGTGGAAGGTGGACAATCAAGGAATCATTCAAAGCACAAAAAAGTCAATCAAGTTGGCTCTAGGCAAGCCAAGAGGTCTCTCATGTCTCATACTATGTCAATTGATCTTCCAAAACCTCAAAGAAGTGAGATTCAATGGGAGATTGAAGCACTACATCTTTTACTATGCAAGAGGTTCAAAAATTGAAGGAAAACCCTCAAAAGAGATAGCTCATTGATTCAAAATCATTCTCAAGTGGCATTTCTCATCATCCTTTAAGAGGATACACAACATACTCTGAGGAATTTGGATTTGAAGACTGCACATTTTTCTCCTAGGAGGTGGGCACCAAAACTAGGGTTTCCCATTAAATCAGGGAATCTTTGATTTTTTGAACAAAACTTGATGTCATGGTATTCCATATGTCCTTAAGTGTATGTATGTGGAAAATTGCCTCTCAATTGGTTTTAGAAGTGGTTCAATTGGAAGAAAGATCAAGAATTAGAGAAATTGGGGCAAAGTCAAATAATCAGAGGAAAAAGTCAACTCTTGACTTTTTGAGGCCAAGTTCATGAAATTCATGTTACATATGTCCAATGTACAAAATTTGATCAAGAAACTCCAAAGGAATCATGAAAAAATCAAGATGTAAAAAGTTGCCATTTTTGGATGAAGTAGGGTTGCTAAAAATAGCAAGTTTTGGCCATTTTGCATCAGAGTTTGAACCAAGGCCATTTAAATTTGGAGCACCAAATGAAAATCCACTCTGCCTCAATGAAAGGCCTTGCTTTAAGCTTCAAATCCATGTGTGGAACATCTCCGTTGGATAAAAATTGAGTGAGATATGATTGATCAAAGTTTGAGCAAAGTAGGTCCAAAACTAGGTCATGACCAAGATTTTCAGGGCACGCGCGCAGTCATTTTCTCAAACACTTGGTGGGCCAAATGTATTGATCAATTACTCATGATTAGAGGCTTCAAATGGAAAATCTTTCAACATCAAAGTTGTTCCTCTATGTGAGGTCTTCAAAGTTGGTGTTTATCAATTTTTCATCTGATCAAAGGTTAAGGAGTTATGATGGCTCAAAGAATGGTCATTGCAACTGAAATTTGACCAGGTCACAACCAGGTCATGCCACAAGTCTGCGCACCCATGTACCAGCTTCTTTTTCCATCTGTTTGAGGTCATTTTTAGACATGTTTGAGACCTCATTCCACTTCAATTTCCAAATCAATATTGTGCTCCAATGCATCCTCTTTCCAATGAACCCATAAACTCCCTAATGCAGCCATTGAGTAGAGAGAAAAACCTCCACAAACTACCCTATGTTGGCATGGATACATTGACAGCATGTTGCATGATTTTGGTTCACACACACCACAAACACTTCTTAACCTCAGCTTTCCTCTTTAAACCAAGCACACATGACATAAAACTCATACACTAGCACGTGCCTTGCATGGAAATAGAAAAGACAAGCTTGCTGAGCAAGTTTCTAATGCAACAGCCTTTGCCATTCGTTTCTCTTGCTGCTTCACCATAACTGTCATGAGATTAACCTCACCATAACCCAGCCTTGATCACTCGCCCCCTAACTAACTTGACTCAGTTAGTTAGGGTGGACTCAGTTAACCACCTTGACTCACCCTAACTCAACTCATTAAACCGTGGTAAGCTCACACTATAAAAGAAATCACACACTCCATTTTCATTTTTCAGTTTTTGCCAGCCACATTCTCTCAAAAACACTTCAAATTCTTTCCACATTCTCTGATTTTTCTCCCTCTCTGTACACGAATTTCATCATCATCTCCTACATTTCATCTCCATCTTCATCTTGATTCTACTTTGGAGATTAAGAACAAGAGTGCATAGGTTCAGTTAAAGAAGTTCAGGATCAAGAGAGTTGAAATTCTGGTTGATTCTTTGCACGAATTCAAGCTCTCAAGCCTTTATTTGGCCAAGTGAAGCTCAAGGAAGAAGCATCTCCTTCTGGTATTCTTGTGCCTTCCAAGTTTCATCATCATTCAGGTTTGAACTCTTGAAATTACCTTGCACAATCTCTGTCTATTTTTACTTGTTTTTTTTGTGTTTTAAGCTTGCTAGAAGCTCTGCTCAAACCGGCTAGTTGATAGGCCTCCTAAGGGCTTAGTTGCAAAACCTAGGGCTTACTTTAATCTTCTCTGTTCTCTCTGCGTATGTGTGGTATGTAAAAAATAAGGCTGAATCCTTGATCTCCATAATTTCCTCTTCATTTTGGTATGCGGATTGTGTGTTTTGGTGAGAGGCGAAAATTGCAGGCGGTGGCTGTTGGCCGGAGAAGGTGACCGGAAGTCATCTCCGGCCGGTACCTTTGAATGCTAGGGTTTTCTCACGTTTTAATCGTGTCCGTTCATTTTGCGCGATCGTGTGGCTTGAATGGTGACAGCACATTAAAAGGCATGTGCTTGTCACGTGTGTATTTTCTGAATCCACTTAAACAGCGTGTGGCATGGTACATGGTATGGAGCGAGGACATGCGGGTGTGAGCGTTTGATCTGATTACTTTGACTTTGGCTTGACCTTGACTCAATCCAGTGGCTATTAATGAGTCCATTTTGTTGACTGAAGTGCATGCTTATTATGGTGTTTTGCGCGTAATTGGACCTATGACAGATTGCTTTCCCCACCCCTCATTTTAAGGCCCAAAGCATATTGAACTAATGTTTTGCTATGTTTACACCCCCTGTCATTTTCTATTCCATTTTTATTTTCATTTCTTCTACACGTTTGATTTTTAATTTTTAAAAATACCAAACTTCATCATAAAATTCCATAAAAATTCATGAGCATTCTTAAAACATTTAGGAAATTTTTCATGATTTTATTTCTTGATTTTATGACCTTTTTGCCCTTCTTCTCTAATTTTCTTTGAATTTCATTTGTGTGCATACTTAATGTGATACATAAGCTTGTGCATTTTTGTTCTTGATCATTACAAATAATTTTGATGCTCTTCTTTTTGGATTGTGTTCACAACATGTTGAGGTATGTTTGAGATTTTTGGGATGATTTTTAAGTCTTGTTTGGATGACTTTTGATGTGTGGCTTTGAGCATGAATGTATGAAACACTAAGGAGGCTTTGACCTAATTCTTGTGTGACATTAGTTCTGATCCATTGCTTGTGGCTTTGATATGTTAATTGTACATAGTTGAAATGTTTGAATCCTGAAGCACATAATTTTTGAAGCATGTTTGTTATTTCTTTGAAACATGAACTTTAACTTGTCCAAGTTGTGAATATATGCTTCATGTTTGGTTTGCTTGATCATGAAGGCACTTGTGCCATAATTTGAGGTCTTGATTGAGGATTGATAGCATGATTAATTGACTTCTGGTTGTGATATTTGAATCCCATCTTTGCATATTTAGTGTTTTCCTTGCACCTTAAGTCACTTGTTTCACAAGTATGAACCATGATTCACTTCACTTCACTTCTTCATCTTTGCTTCTTAATTGATTGTGAAAGTGTTTGTATGACTTGAATGATGTTTGAAGATCATGATTGTGCACATGCTAAGTTGTCTATATTCTGACCTTTGCCATTTCATGAAGCATTATTGCATAGTTATCTTGCATATCCTTTCATATTCTTTCTACTTCTTTTATTATGCACTTCTTTGGGTTTTAGGACTTTGGTTGTGTGCATTTGACTTGTGTGTGATCCCATGGTATTAGTGAATATTCTTGGGGTGTACATTCTGACTTTAAACTTTTCCTTAACCATTAAGTGGTTTTACTTTGGTTATTAGTTCAAGTTTTATTTTGTTCATCTTCATTTGTTTCTTCACTTGTAAATAATTGTGCTAACCATTTCAGGGGCTAATGGTAAGTCACTTGAGTGTGGATAGGCTTCCACATTCTAATTTCTTCCTTTCCTTTTTAATCATTCAATTTGTGTTTGTTTAAGCATTTAATAATGCTTTGCTTTCATAACTTTCTTTCTTCCCTCTTAGAGACAACTTAACTTCTACTTTGGAAGTAAGTTGCTTTCCCTCTTCTTCTTCTCCTTTCTTTTAGGATTAGATTTCTTAAACTTCACTAACCTTAGGATATCCATGTATGATAACACTAGGGTAAGTCTTAGTCCCCCATTAAAGTTTACCTTTTCTCCTCTCTTGAGTCTCTCTTCTTATCCCTCAAAGAAAATTCAAAATATCTAATAAAGGTAGGCATTTATTGCATTTAGGCCTTTCATATAAAGAAAAGGTTATAAGGGGTCTTCTCTTATAATCTTAGAATGTATAGCATATAGCCCATCTTGGGTCAATGTGTTAAACATTTGATCTTGTATGAGGGACTTAAATGCAATATTTGTTGAAGGTGCAAATAATAAAAAACACTTCTTCATTTCTTAATTAACAAAAACACTTAATAAACACAAGTATGCTAGTGTGTTTGAACCTTGACAATTGGAGCTAAGTGTGGGGGTCTTCTTCACTCTTAGTGTGCTTTCTTACCCATTCCATCTTGGAATGTGAGAATGTACACATTCCAGTGACTAAGATCCAGATACACTGTCATATGCAAACAAATCCAAAACACTTCCTTCTAAAAGACAAAACCAAACAATAACGTCTTTCCTTCGGGAATTCTTTTCTCACCTCATTCACTCTTAGCGTACGAACGCGCTTCTACTCGTTCTTTTGCAAGACGGTAACGCACTCGGACCAGCGAGCCTGCAACACCTGAGCTAGAACGTAAGCCGTTCTCTAAAAAACACAAACAATTCATCCCTAGTGAGGGGAACTACGTCGCTCTGATTCTCATGTTCCCGATGAGATACGTAGGCAGTGGGGTAGGGCCCATGCGAGCACTTCTTTTATTTTCCCTACATTTGTTTCTCTTTCTCCTTTCCTTTTTCAGTTCTTTCTCAGTATTCCTTTCTTTACACCCTTTGATCGAGACAAGCAAGCGTGGATCCCATCGGGTACGATGGACGTGAGGGGGTGCTAATACCTTCCTCTCGCGTAACCGACTCCCTTACCCACTTCTCTTGGTCGCAAGACCATGCTTTTCCTTTCTCTCAGGTTTACGCGGTGTTTCCTTTCCCTCTCTTGGGATAAATACACATTGCTGGCGACTCTGTTCGGTGCCACTTTCGCGTTTGTACTAGGATGAAAATCCCGGGAGCGACAGCTGGCGACTCTGCTGGGGAACGAACCCAGAATCTCTGGTTTCCTTAGCGAGTCAATCCTAGCGCTTGTCTGCTTTTCTTTCATTGGGTGTTTACTGTTGTGTTGTATTTACTGTTTTATTGTATGGTTATTTACTGCTTTACTGTACATTATTGTATTTACCGTATTTTAGCATTTTCATTTCATATGATATATTATGCTATACTGGACTGTGTTGTTTTCTGTTTGGCGGGCGGGATTTCTGAGAGATAAGCCCATTACACAGGCTTGAGTATACACTTAGAATTAGAGTGGAGAGTAGTGGGACCTACGTGCCGTTTGGAGTGCGTTGGGTGTTCACGAAATTCACAGCTAGACGAGGCTATCTTGGGACACGTCGTGGCATACGCATCTTGCGTATTCCAGGATGTAGATCTAGAGAGCTGTCGACTCTAGTGACCGATCATGAGAACCTTAGTGGAAATATCCCTCTTTAGTGGTGACAATGGCAGACCACATTCTGTGGCAAACCCATTCGCACCCGAGGACCCACTTTGGAACTTGCACAGGATGACCTTTATTTTCTAAGGGGAGTCAGTGGACGACCTCTTTGATTGGCATAGCATTGTATCCTACGGGCTGAATGTGCTATTGCTTCTCAAACCTCCGAAGCTGACAAGCCTTATTTTCTAAGAACCACATGTGAGTATGGACGGGATGTTTACAGGTTTGCAGGAAACCCAGCCTCCTACCTACCTTACTCGTGATTCTATGATGATTTCAGACATTGTATCCTATGACAGTGATTTAAGTGTTCATCTCAGATATTGCCAGACTCAGTACAGAGACACAGTGCACACAGTTCAATACAGACACCGACACTTGATTACCTGATCACATGCCCTTTTGCATTGCATTATCATATCATAACAGTTATGTTTGTCATTTTCAGGTGCATAATACATTTCTGATTCCAATCCATGGGTTCAACAGAGATCGTCGCCGAGAGAAAGAACAATGTGTCTTACAAGTTTCCAGATCCTGTTTTGGATTCATTGCTCAAAGTTATAGATATGGCTGGTCCGGGTATTCTTGATAGGTTTCAGAAGAGCTACGGGAATTTGGTGGGGATGGTCCGTACAATCACCAAGTATGAACATGATGCCTTGCACACTCTGCTGCAGTTCTACGAGCCTTCGTTGAGGTGTTTTCTTTTTTCAGATTACATTTTGATGCCAACACTGGAAGAATTCTCATTTATTTTGGGAATTCCGATCACGTCAGCAATACCATTCTTCTCTGGTAGTTCTCCCAGCGTAAAAGAAATTGCTGCTGCTTTACAAATGGATCAGGCATTGATAAAGAGTGGTGTGAGCAGTAAAAATGGAGTTAGCGGATTTCCTTTAGAATTTCTGTCTGGACAGGCCCAAGAGGCTGCAAGTGCTAAAAATTGGACGGTTTACAATTCCATTCTGGCTCTCTGCATATATGGCCTAGTTTTCTTTCCCAATCAGCAAGACTTTGTGGATATGCAAGCAACGAGAGTTTTTGTCCTTAAAAATCCAGTCCCTACTTTGTTAGGAGATTTTTATCATTCCGTGCATTACAAGAATGAGAAAAGGAGGGGAGGATCTGTTAGTTGTTGCACTCCACTGCTGAGTCATTGGTTTTTCAAGCATTTGCCTCAGACAGGTGCCTTTGTGGAAACCAAAGATGTGGCGAAATGGTCTAAACGATTGATGAGTTTAACTGCTGATAACATTGTATGGTTTGATCACCGGTTGTTGAGAATAGAGCTTGTCACAAGATGCGGAAATTTTCCAAATGTGCCTTTGATTGGCAGAAAAGGAGGGATTAATTATAATCCAGTTTTGGCCATCCGACAGTTTGGGTATGCTTCCAGATATCCTCCTACAGAGAAAGATGTGGAAGAATCTTTATTCTTTACAGGAACTAAAGATGCGAAGGTGGTAGAAGTGGTGAATGCTTGGAAAGATAAGCACAAAATTGGAAAAGCAGTTTTTGGAAAAGGAGATTGTAGATCTTATCCTGAATATGACAGGTGGATTGAGACGAAAGTAAAGGAATTGCTTTTACCCTTTTCAAGGGGACCTCTTTTATGTGCAGTACAGCCAGAACAACCCACTATGGTGGCTATTGAAGAATGTGAGAAGTGGAAGAAAATGGTCAGAGAGTTGCAGATAGAGAATTCTGGAATGAGCAGATGTCTTCAGAAAGCTCTAGCTGACAACAAAGAGTTGGAAAAGAGAGCCTTGAAAGCAGAAAAAACCTTGGCTGACAAAGAGGAAGATTTTGATGACAGAGCTCGGTACTTTCGGAAACTTACTTTGGGAGCAGATGACACTAGTCAGGCTCACAAGATTACAAAACAGGCTTTAGCCCGAAGCAAGGATTCATTAGCTCAACTTCGTCAAGCTTGGGATGAAGTCAGAATTGAAAATGCCGAGTTAAAGGATCAGTCGAAGACTAAAGACGAGGAGCTTAAAAAGGCACATGAGCAGAGGAGAAAGTATCGGGAAAGTCTCGGTAAAAGTCAAGAACAGTTAGAAGAAGCTAGGAGCCAGCTGAATAATACCAAGAAAGAGCTTGAAGAAGCCATGATAGAAAGAGAGATACTCAAGACGCAAGCTGGCGTAAAGAGACACAAAGGAGTGCATGATGACGAAGCTCTGATGCTGCATATGGGTTCTTTAAATGAAGCTCTTGAGAAAAGGGATGTCTTGATCAAAGAGATGATTGAAAAGCCGAATCACTAGCGTACCCGTATACTTTTTGAGGAGATCAAATACTCAAGTGATAAGCTGAAGGATGTGGAATTGTCAGACTGATGTTCTTTTCCTTATATTTTGTTGTTAATGGTTACCATCAGGCTTGTTGATGGATCCATTTTTCCTTGTATTGCATTTGCGGATGAGCCTTTCTTAAATGTACTTGAATACTTTGTTGAATGAGTATGAGCAGTTTTATTCAGAATTATTCCTTATCAGATAGCTGCACACAAGCACATGACCACGATACGTCTCTTTATATCACGATTTCTGGTCTTCAGATTTCTGTGGTTTGGATTGGAATCAGGGTATAAAGCACCTCGGAAATGACAAACATAGCATTGCATATCATTTTGCATTTTTGTTACTTGCTTTTCAGGTACTCGTTGCGGGGTCTCTAACCTTTATTTGGTTTCAGGCAGTATAGCTGAGAATCATATTCACCGATATTCGACGCGAAGAAATCAAGTAAGAATCATGGATCAAATGCAGAAGGATTTGGCTGGGGTGAGGGCCCAATTGGGGCATTTTATGGGGGACATTCAGGCGCTGTCCCGAGGTCAGGAACTACTGAGGGAGGAAGTCAACCAGATGAAGATTCAAATGGGCCTGGTCATGGAAATCTTGAATAAGGTGTTAAAAAAGGAAAATGATCATGTGCCCGCTTCCACAACAGAGGTCTCTACTCCTCCCATCTCTTTGGGATATGCTTTAGATCATGGATTGCTTCGTGAATCTCCTCTGAAAGCTAAAGGTTCAGAGCTCTCGCATCAACAGTCACTTCCTGATTTCCAAGAGGATCCTAAGTCAGAGGGGCCTAAGAGGAAGTTCGATCCCATTCCGATTTCGTATGCGCAATTGCTTTCTTACTTGCTCGAGCTCAAGCTGGTTGAGTGTGTTAGTTTGGGACCATTGCCCACGAAGATTCCTCTGGGACCTAATGCTAAGGCTAGATGTGAGTTCCATTCTGGGGCACCTGGTCACAATGTTGAGAATTGTACCAGGTTCAAGCATAAAGTCCAGGAGCTAATTGATTCAGGGGCAATCAAGTTTGCATCAGTTGGTGCTGGTAAACCAAGTGATGTCACTCCCATTGTTGCAAGGGAACTGAGGACTCTCTCCTTTTCCAAAGGGTCTACCTCGCGTCAGGGATCTCTTCCACAACCCTGTGTTGCAGAAGACCTATGTCAGCAACCCTTATTTGTGCCTCAGCCGAATGCAGAAAGGAAAGTGCAGGGCCAGGTTGGGCGCCCGAACCAGCAGCAGCAAGATTATCAGCAGCGGAGGCTACTCAGACCAAGGAAGCCCAAGAGGATATTTGATCCTATTCCTATTCCGTACAGTCAGTTGTTGGCTCGTTTGCTCAAAAGTTCGCAAATCCAGCTGAGAAGGGCCATGCCCGTGCCATACCCCATTCCTCTGGACTATGACATGAGTGTTAGCTGTGAGTTCCATTCAGGAACGTTTGGGCACACACTTGATAACTGTAATGTGTTCCAGCACAAGGTGCAGGATTTGATTGACTCAAAGGTTATCACCCCAGACGGTACCCCACAAGGTGAAGCTTCTGTACCATGGTGAGTGCTCAAAGTTACAAGAACATCACCAGAAGTGGTCAGTCTAGACGGAGCCAAGCCTCCTCAACAACGACAATCTTTATTTTCCTTGCTGCATTTTCATATGTAGTCTTTATTTGTTTGTTCAGACATTGTTCGCATGTTAAAATTTGTTTGTATTTGGTATGAGGATTTTAATGCAATGAATATGTTTTCTTGAAGAATTTCATTTGTGTTTACTCATTTAATGCTAATGTGTACTGCAATACCATTTTTCTTGCTCAAACTCTATGAGGGAGAATGATGATCTGAAAACGCAAAAATCTCTAACGGTGTGCTTTGGAATAAGAACCCTGTTGAGGATGTACAGGCATTGTTTCAACTCCTCAAACACTGGAGATATAAGGGAGATAAACCTTTGTTAACCCCTTTGAGCCTCGAAGTAGGAGTTTCTTTCATACGAAAAACCCTCACATTTAACCCAGGGGCAGGGTAGGCGCCAGTTAATTTGACCGAACGTTCAAACCTTAAAAGGAGTGTGCATCTGAGGATCCATTACCTTCTATTCCACCATCAAGAGGTCAAGAGATGCGAAACCACAATGGTTATCCATCAAACAATCAAAGAGTGAGGCAGTCACGACCTTTCCAATCAAGTCAAGACAAGCCAGTGTCACACGATTTGTTCAAGAAAAAAGGAAAAAGAATAAAAAAAATGAAAAAATGAAAAAAGCCCGCTAAGTTGAAACTTGAAAACAAGCAACTTAGGCAAAAGTTAGGGCATCCCGCTGGACTCCGAAATCCAAGATTCAAAAGAATCAGTCCAGGCAAAAATTAGGGATCAAAAAGCAAAAGAATGTGAAACCAAAAGGATTACAAAAGAAAATCCTCGAGCAAGAACAAAGTCGTGTGACTACGCACAAAAGACAAAAGGGGTGACTGTTACTCCATAGCCTCATTGGGTGTCAAACCATCAGATGCATGGGTTCCTTAAGGATCACAAAATCTTTTTGAGAGGCGAACGCTTGTGCAAATTAGCTGAACGTAGGACTGGAGAACATCACGAAGAGTGGGTGGGCACCAATAAACTTTGAGCCATAAATCCTTTTTTCTCAAAACCGTGAACCAGGCCCCGTTACAACCCTCAAAAGTCCTAATTGAAACAGGGTTATTTCAAAGGCATACTACCAAGAGATAGCGTTCCTGACTCCTATCAGTTGTGCTAAAATATCTTTGTTGGTGTTGCATGTGCATTGCATTATTTCTTTCAAAAATTAATGTCGTATCCTAACCCGTGATTCGCTCACAAAAGGGTTTGCTACATCTTTTTAGTAAAACTTCGAGATTAACATGTTGTGTTGCATTAGAATTTTCATTCTCAGAATAAAACATTTTCTGCTTGCATACATTTGTTTGACATCAAAAGAAGTTTACATATGGAAATTCAGTCCAGAAGCTTAATCTTGTCGAGTTGAGGATCCTGAAACTCCCGAAGGGCAGCCATATCCAATGGTACTTCCTCAGGAAACTTTGTTGGGCAGGGGCTTTCCCAAAAAGTTGTGCTAAGACGTAGTCGATCTGGGGCAATCACGTCGAACCATCTCTTTAAGGTGTAGCCGGTCTGAGCCAATTACGTCGAGAAATCTTTTCAGAATTAAGCCAAACTGGGGCAAAACCACTTCAAGGGTCATACTGGGGCAGGCTATCCCAAGAGCACGAGAAGTTAGTCCATCCAGACGACTAATCAGCCTATCCAGGGTTCAGAATACTGAGGCAGAATATCTCACGGTGGTATGAGATTGTTCATAAAGCTTCGCAAGGCGAAATCCTCTGTAGACCATACAATCTGAAGCAGTTAATTCGAGATCCGACGAATCTCTCCAAGAGTTTGAAGACACTGAAGCATTGAGCTTGCCAAGTCTTCTGTAAAATCCTCATGCGATGACTTCTTCTAAGTAATCCATACAGTCTGAGGCAGTTACGTCGAGATCCGATGAATCTCTACAAGAGTTTGAAGACACTGAAGCATTGAGCTTGCCAAGTCTTCTGTAAAATCCTCTTGAGGTGATTTCTTCTAAGTAATCCATGCGGTTTGGGGCAGTTACGTCGAGATCCGACGAATCTCTACAAGAGTTTCAGGACATTGAAGCGTTTTGGATGTCAAGTCTTCTATAAAATCCTCTAGGGACAATTTCTTCCGGTGGATCATGTTGGTCTGGGGCAAGTGAAGAAAAATGGTTGGTCACGCATATGCAGTCAATCAGCCAAAAGGAGTGAAACTAAGGGGCATTCCAACCCAAGGCATTTTTGGTCCCCGTCTTCAGTAGGCTTCATTAATAATGTTCTCTAGCAAGAGATTGCATCCAAACCTTTCTCCCCAACAAGTGGTGGTTCAGAGTTAGATTTTCTCAGTTGCAGAAGTCATATCTCGCACGGGGTATACGTGCATATCCTTTGCTTGCAGGTAGCAGCCTCATACTAGGCTCAAAGGAAAAATTGAAGCCTTTGCGAGATCACGGGATCATGTCTTCTAGACGAGTAATCACTTACTTCCATGCAGAAGACTGGGGCAATCATGTTCGAGAAAGGTGGTCACCCTTTTGTCACAATGTTCACTGATTAAGTCCATCATTCGGTCGACGATTGTTCATAACGGGTCGATATCAGTGAATTAAGTTCAACTGGGTATCGTGGTATCTTATTAAGTCGATTCTCTTATTCAGTCCTTCCAACAGCTACAAGCTTTTCTGTGTCGATAACGGTAATAGGTTCCCCAAAAGAGTGGTCTCGTCGACACCGAAACTGATGGTCATTATCCCCAGCGAAGTCGCAGGAGTTTGAAGAGGCTAAATCTTCTGTAAAATCCTCTTATGACATCTTCTTCGGGGACAAATTGTTGGTTTGTCCAAGTATGGGGCATGTTTGTTTCCCCATCATGAAGTGTTGATCATCCCCAGTAGAGTTAGAGGACAGTTGGTCTTCTGTAAAATCCTCTCAAAAGGCATTCCCCAGCACGAGACGTTTTAAAGCTGTTTCCTCCAGCAGAGTTTGTTATAAACTCATCATCAACGGAATTGTCTAAAGGGAAGCTCGCCTAACATGGGGCATTGTGGTACTTATCCTAAGCTTGACAGTCATATTCTTCAGCAGACTACTGTGGATTTGCTTTGGGTTTCCCCAACAGATCTCTAAGGACTCTTTCCTAGCAAGTTGCAGGGGAATGTTCTAACCAGGATTCGCATATCCCTGGCAAAGTAGCCCTGGTCCCCAGCAAGTTTGTGTCTCTGGTAATGATCCCCCACAGAGGTCAGCATCGAATCTTGTCAGCAATACTCGCCAGCTGAGTTGTTGTTCTCCCCGCAGAGGTTTATAAGATCGACAGAATCTATTCCTCAACAAGGATGGCACAGTCTTTCCCTAGCCGGGTCAAAAGGTGGATAACCCCTACAAAGGGTCTTGGATTGGATAGATCCCCAAGCAGAGTTTTTTTTATGACTTTTCTTCCTTAGCAAGACGCCATGCAAAGAAATTCTCATCCCCAGCGGAGTCGCTGTGACCAGAATTCATTCCCCCAGCAGATGAAGTGATTACTGGCAGATCTATTACTCTTTAAGTCCAATTTATTTTTGGCAAACTTGACAATTCGGAGCAGACGGATTGTTCATTCATTATCCAGCAGAGATGCTATCCTCTCAGGAACCTCTAAAGTCAAGTCATTGATCATTGTTCCTCAGCAGAGTTGGCAGAAATGTCTGACGCAGATGCAGAGAGTAATTCAATTTTGAAATTCTAAAAGTCCAACAGTGGATTGGCAAAAGTCCGTCTTCGGGTGGCAAAAGTCCAACAGTGGATTGGCAAAGGTCCATCTAAGGGTGGCAAATTCTAAAAGTCCAACAGTGGATTGGCAAAAGTCCATCTTCGGGTGGCAAAGCAGCTAAAAGTCCAACAGTGGATTGGCAAAAGTCCGTCTTCGGGTGGCAAAAGTCCAACAGTGGATTGGCAAAAGTCCATCTTCGGGTGGCAAAGCAGCTAAAAGTCCAACAGTGGATTGGCAAAAGTCCGTCTTCGGGTGGCAAAAGTCCAACAGTGGATTGGCAAAAGTCCGTCTTCGGGTGGCAAAAGTCCAACAGTGGATTGGCGAAAGGTCCATCTAAGGGTGGCATATTCTAAAAGTCCAGCAGTGGATTGGCAAAAGTCCGTCTTCGGGTGGCAAAAGTCCAACAGTGGATTGGCAGAAGTCCATCTTCGGGTGGCACGAAGCTGCAAAGTCCACCAGTAGTGTGGCAAGCCAGTAGTCGTCTGGCGTCGTTCAAAAAGACATTATTAAAGTCCACCAGTAGTGTGGCAGGCCAGTAGTCGTCTGGAGTTGCATAAAAGACATCATTAAAGTCCACCAGCAGCGTGGCAAGCCAGTAGTCGTCTGGCATCGTTCAAAAGACAGTTTTCTCCGACAACGTTTCATCGAAGATTCAATCCAGCAGTCTCGTTGGGTTTATATCCCTGTTATTCTTCATCATCCAAAGCAAATTTTTGGTTATATTTGGTATTCAATCACTATATACCTTGAAAGTCCGAAAGCATTTGCTTTCAGGCATTCAGGTCTACAGCGCTTGAATAGGGGCAGCTGTAATACCCCAAAATTTGCTCTCCCCTTTTGTCATCATAGCATGGCATTATCATATCCACCTCATTAACATTACATTGCATCTAACATAGAAAAATGAAGCATGGCATCCTTCTTACCATCAGGGCATGTGATCAGGTGGAAGGTGGACAATCAAGGAATCATTCAAAGCACAAAAAAGTCAATCAAGTTGGCTCTAGGCAAGCCAAGAGGTCTCTCATGTCTCATACTATCTCAATTGATCTTCCAAAACCTCAAAGAAGTGAGATTCAATGGGAGATTGAAGCACTACATCTTTTACTATGCAAGAGGTTCAAAAATTGAAGGAAAACCCTCAAAAGAGATAGCTCATTGATTCAAAATCATTCTCAAGTGGCATTTCTCATCATCCTTTAAGAGGATACACAACATACTCTGAGGAATTTGGATTTGAAGACTGCACATTTTTCTCCTAGGAGGTGGGCACCAAAACTAGGGTTTCCCATTAAATCAGGGAATCTTTGATTTTTTGAACAAAACTTGATGTCATGGTATTCCATATGTCCTTAAGTGTATGTATGTGGAAAATTGCCTCTCAATTGGTTTTAGAAGTGGTTCAATTGGAAGAAAGATCAAGAATTAGAGAAATTGGGGCAAAGTCAAATAATCAGAGGAAAAAGTCAACTCTTGACTTTTTGAGGCCAAGTTCATGAAATTCATGTTACATATGTCCAATGTACAAAATTTGATCAAGAAACTCCAAAGGAATCATGAAAAAATCAAGATGTAAAAAGTTGCCATTTTTGGATGAAGTAGGGTTGCTAAAAATAGCAAGTTTTGGCCATTTTGCATCAGAGTTTGAACCAAGGCCATTTAAATTTGGAGCACCAAATGAAAATTCCACTCTGCCTCAATGAAAGGCCTTGCTTTAAGCTTCAAATCCATGTGTGGAACATCTCCGTTGGATAAAAATTGAGTGAGATATGATTGATCAAAGTTTGAGCAAAGTAGGTCCAAAACTAGGTCATGACCAAGATTTTCAGGGCACGCGCGCAGTCATTTTCTCAAACACTTGGTGGGCCAAATGTATTGATCAATTACTCATGATTAGAGGCTTCAAATGGAAAATCTTTCAACATCAAAGTTGTTCCTCTATGTGAGGTCTTCAAAGTTGGTGTTTATCAATTTTTCATCTGATCAAAGGTTAAGGAGTTATGATGGCTCAAAGAATGGTCATTGCAACTGAAATTTGACCAGGTCACAACCAGGTCATGCCACAAGTCTGCGCACCCATGTACCAGCTTCTTTTTCCATCTGTTTGAGGTCATTTTTAGACATGTTTGAGACCTCATTCCACTTCAATTTCCAAATCAATATTGTGCTCCAATGCATCCTCTTTCCAATGAACCCATAAACTCCCTAATGCAGCCATTGAGTAGAGAGAAAAACCTCCACAAACTACCCTATGTTGGCATGGATACATTGACAGCATGTTGCATGATTTTGGTTCACACACACCACAAACACTTCTTAACCTCAGCTTTCCTCTTTAAACCAAGCACACATGACATAAAACTCATACACTAGCACGTGCCTTGCATGGAAATAGAAAAGACAAGCTTGCTGAGCAAGTTTCTAATGCAACAGCCTTTGCCATTCGTTTCTCTTGCTGCTTCACCATAACTGTCATGAGATTAACCTCACCATAACCCAGCCTTGATCACTCGCCCCCTAACTAACTTGACTCAGTTAGTTAGGGTGGACTCAGTTAACCACCTTGACTCACCCTAACTCAACTCATTAAACCGTGGTAAGCTCACACTATAAAAGAAATCACACACTCCATTTTCATTTTTCAGTTTTTGCCAGCCACATTCTCTCAAAAACACTTCAAATTCTTTCCACATTCTCTGATTTTTCTCCCTCTCTGTACACGAATTTCATCATCATCTCCTACATTTCATCTCCATCTTCATCTTGATTCTACTTTGGAGATTAAGAACAAGAGTGCATAGGTTCAGTTAAAGAAGTTCAGGATCAAGAGAGTTGAAATTCTGGTTGATTCTTTGCACGAATTCAAGCTCTCAAGCCTTTATTTGGCCAAGTGAAGCTCAAGGAAGAAGCATCTCCTTCTGGTATTCTTGTGCCTTCCAAGTTTCATCATCATTCAGGTTTGAACTCTTGAAATTACCTTGCACAATCTCTGTCTATTTTTACTTGTTTTTTTTGTGTTTTAAGCTTGCTAGAAGCTCTGCTCAAACCGGCTAGTTGATAGGCCTCCTAAGGGCTTAGTTGCAAAACCTAGGGCTTACTTTAATCTTCTCTGTTCTCTCTGCGTATGTGTGGTATGTAAAAAATAAGGCTGAATCCTTGATCTCCATAATTTCCTCTTCATTTTGGTATGCGGATTGTGTGTTTTGGTGAGAGGCGAAAATTGCAGGCGGTGGCTGTTGGCCGGAGAAGGTGACCGGAAGTCATCTCCGGCCGGTACCTTTGAATGCTAGGGTTTTCTCACGTTTTAATCGTGTCCGTTCATTTTGCGCGATCGTGTGGCTTGAATGGTGACAGCACATTAAAAGGCATGTGCTTGTCACGTGTGTATTTTCTGAATCCACTTAAACAGCGTGTGGCATGGTACATGGTATGGAGCGAGGACATGCGGGTGTGAGCGTTTGATCTGATTACTTTGACTTTGGCTTGACCTTGACTCAATCCAGTGGCTATTAATGAGTCCATTTTGTTGACTGAAGTGCATGCTTATTATGGTGTTTTGCGCGTAATTGGACCTATGACAGATTGCTTTCCCCACCCCTCATTTTAAGGCCCAAAGCATATTGAACTAATGTTTTGCTATGTTTACACCCCCTGTCATTTTCTATTCCATTTTTATTTTCATTTCTTCTACACGTTTGATTTTTAATTTTTAAAAATACCAAACTTCATCATAAAATTCCATAAAAATTCATGAGCATTCTTAAAACATTTAGGAAATTTTTCATGATTTTATTTCTTGATTTTATGACCTTTTTGCCCTTCTTCTCTAATTTTCTTTGAATTTCATTTGTGTGCATACTTAATGTGATACATAAGCTTGTGCATTTTTGTTCTTGATCATTACAAATAATTTTGATGCTCTTCTTTTTGGATTGTGTTCACAACATGTTGAGGTATGTTTGAGATTTTTGGGATGATTTTTAAGTCTTGTTTGGATGACTTTTGATGTGTGGCTTTGAGCATGAATGTATGAAACACTAAGGAGGCTTTGACCTAATTCTTGTGTGACATTAGTTCTGATCCATTGCTTGTGGCTTTGATATGTTAATTGTACATAGTTGAAATGTTTGAATCCTGAAGCACATAATTTTTGAAGCATGTTTGTTATTTCTTTGAAACATGAACTTTAACTTGTCCAAGTTGTGAATATATGCTTCATGTTTGGTTTGCTTGATCATGAAGGCACTTGTGCCATAATTTGAGGTCTTGATTGAGGATTGATAGCATGATTAATTGACTTCTGGTTGTGATATTTGAATCCCATCTTTGCATATTTAGTGTTTTCCTTGCACCTTAAGTCACTTGTTTCACAAGTATGAACCATGATTCACTTCACTTCACTTCTTCATCTTTGCTTCTTAATTGATTGTGAAAGTGTTTGTATGACTTGAATGATGTTTGAAGATCATGATTGTGCACATGCTAAGTTGTCTATATTCTGACCTTTGCCATTTCATGAAGCATTATTGCATAGTTATCTTGCATATCCTTTCATATTCTTTCTACTTCTTTTATTATGCACTTCTTTGGGTTTTAGGACTTTGGTTGTGTGCATTTGACTTGTGTGTGATCCCATGGTATTAGTGAATATTCTTGGGGTGTACATTCTGACTTTAAACTTTTCCTTAACCATTAAGTGGTTTTACTTTGGTTATTAGTTCAAGTTTTATTTTGTTCATCTTCATTTGTTTCTTCACTTGTAAATAATTGTGCTAACCATTTCAGGGGCTAATGGTAAGTCACTTGAGTGTGGATAGGCTTCCACATTCTAATTTCTTCCTTTCCTTTTTAATCATTCAATTTGTGTTTGTTTAAGCATTTAATAATGCTTTGCTTTCATAACTTTCTTTCTTCCCTCTTAGAGACAACTTAACTTCTACTTTGGAAGTAAGTTGCTTTCCCTCTTCTTCTTCTCCTTTCTTTTAGGATTAGATTTCTTAAACTTCACTAACCTTAGGATATCCATGTATGATAACACTAGGGTAAGTCTTAGTCCCCCATTAAAGTTTACCTTTTCTCCTCTCTTGAGTCTCTCTTCTTATCCCTCAAAGAAAATTCAAAATATCTAATAAAGGTAGGCATTTATTGCATTTAGGCCTTTCATATAAAGAAAAGGTTATAAGGGGTCTTCTCTTATAATCTTAGAATGTATAGCATATAGCCCATCTTGGGTCAATGTGTTAAACATTTGATCTTGTATGAGGGACTTAAATGCAATATTTGTTGAAGGTGCAAATAATAAAAAACACTTCTTCATTTCTTAATTAACAAAAACACTTAATAAACACAAGTATGCTAGTGTGTTTGAACCTTGACAATTGGAGCTAAGTGTGGGGGTCTTCTTCACTCTTAGTGTGCTTTCTTACCCATTCCATCTTGGAATGTGAGAATGTACACATTCCAGTGACTAAGATCCAGATACACTGTCATATGCAAACAAATCCAAAACACTTCCTTCTAAAAGACAAAACCAAACAATAACGTCTTTCCTTCGGGAATTCTTTTCTCACCTCATTCACTCTTAGCGTACGAACGCGCTTCTACTCGTTCTTTTGCAAGACGGTAACGCACTCGGACCAGCGAGCCTGCAACACCTGAGCTAGAACGTAAGCCGTTCTCTAAAAAACACAAACAATTCATCCCTAGTGAGGGGAACTACGTCGCTCTGATTCTCATGTTCCCGATGAGATACGTAGGCAGTGGGGTAGGGCCCATGCGAGCACTTCTTTTATTTTCCCTACATTTGTTTCTCTTTCTCCTTTCCTTTTTCAGTTCTTTCTCAGTATTCCTTTCTTTACACCCTTTGATCGAGACAAGCAAGCGTGGATCCCATCGGGTACGATGGACGTGAGGGGGTGCTAATACCTTCCTCTCGCGTAACCGACTCCCTTACCCACTTCTCTTGGTCGCAAGACCATGCTTTTCCTTTCTCTCAGGTTTACGCGGTGTTTCCTTTCCCTCTCTTGGGATAAATACACATTGCTGGCGACTCTGTTCGGTGCCACTTTCGCGTTTGTACTAGGATGAAAATCCCGGGAGCGACACCCATGACCTTGAGGATTTAGTATACATTAACCATATGGCCATTTGGTAGTGCGGTGACTATTGGGAATAGTTGATACGCGATACTACACTCAAATGAGATTCATCCTAGGATATCACAACTCGCTCGAGTGAATCAGCTTGTTGTTGGTATCCCTAGGAGGGGTCAATGACTTTGGGAACCTTTTAGAACCCGTTCTACAGGTACAAAAATTGACCAAAATAGTACAACCTTTGGGGATGGGTAGATCCATGACTCCATGCTCGTGACGTTGAACCCTTGAACCCATGTTTTCAAATGTTTTTGTGTGCTACATTCATGCATTCATTAAAAAACACTTTTCAAACAAGAAAAAGATATTTTCCAAAAAAAAAACTAAAATAATAATTGCAAATATCAGAGGTTGCGTTATGGATTTCGGTAGAAGAAAGATGCGCAAGTACACATTCAAGGCTCCGAAACTAGAAGACTTAAGGAAATTAGGAAGGATGATTACCAATCCCGAGGCTTTTAGAGCTAAGCACAGAGGGTTGTTGTCTCTGTTAATAATCAACATGGTTGAAGGGATCCTGTATACGCTGGTACAATTCCATGATCCGGTTAACCATTGCTTCACTTTCCCGGATTACCAACTTGCACCAACACCGGAAGAGTACTCCCACCTAATTGATTTACCTATCACTGATCAAGCTCCGTTTTCTGGACTAAAGAAATTCCAAAGAATCAGGCCATTGCAAGAGCAATCTCTTTGGACGAGTCAGAAGTTAGGCCTCACATAACCACTAAAGGAGGAATCCAGGGTTTACCAGCTAAATTCCTGATGGAGAAAGCTCTATACTTTGCTAGTATAGGAAATATAACTACCTTCGAAGACGTCTTTGTTTTGCTCATATATGGGTTAGTCCTCTTTCCCAACATTGACAATTTCGTCGATACCAATGCTGTTAAGATATTCTTGATAGGAAACCCCGTACCAACCTTGCTCGCAGATGCTTATCATTCTATACATTTAAGGAATTTCTACAGCGGAGGAATGATCACATGTTGCGTACCTTTACTCTACAAATGGTTCATTTCCCACTTGCCCAAGTCTGCTGCTTTTTAGGATCACAAGAGTACTCTATGTTGGTCACAAAGGATTATGTCTCTTAGCAATTCTGACATAGATTGGTACAATAGGATTTACGAAGGGATATAAATCATCAAAAGATGTGGAAATTTCCCCAATGTACCCCTCATTGGAACTAAAGGAGGAATCAATTATCATCCAATTTTAGCTCCCCGTCAACTCGAATACCCGATGAAGAATATCCCACATAACGTTCATCTGGAAGGTCTTTTCTTCAAGAAAGGAGAAAATGACAGGGCACTAAAGAAAGAAATAGTGCATGTCTGGCAACATATTCACAAGAAAGGCAGAGAGTCTCTGGGAAGACCAAACTGTACCTCCATGGAACCTTATCTCCACTGGGTGCAAACTAGATCCCTCAAGCTGAGGATACCTTACCCTCGTCAAGAAGTTTTTCCCATAAAGGAGTATGTCCTTTATTTCATGTCTGATGCGGAAAAACTCCAGGTCGCTCTCAACAAAGTCCAACGTGAAAAGAGCTCTTGGAAGAACAAATACCAAATCCTTAATTTGGAAGGTATCGAGATTTAGGAACTGTTAAAGGAGAAGGATGCTCTGATTGAGATATTAGAACAACATGCTATAAAAAGTCAGGAAGACCAAAAAAATTTGCTTGCTCCTTTCACTTGGCAAAGGGTCGTCGACCCGACAACGGAAGAAGAGCCCCGATCAAAGAAAAGGAAAATACATGAACCTGCATCTGAGCTCTCTTCAGAGAGAACTCAGGATCCATGAGCTTAGACATTTTCCTTACAACACTTTGTAAAATACTGTACTTTTTCCTTGTAAAATACTACAATCTTTCGAATTCAATAAAAAGGGGTCTCCACCCCCCACTGTGTAATATTTGCAATCTATTTGTTAAAGTTTCTTTTTGAAAACAAAAACTAAAAAAATATGTCTTTGCATATCATTCATCATTCTCACATAACACATTTTTCTTATCTTTGAGTCTCACGTCTGTATCACAATTCTAGAGTCAAACCGTCTCACTCATACAATACTCTTGCCAATCGACAAAAGAAAATGGACGATCTCGAGGAAGAGAACAGAGAGCTGAGAGAAGAAATCAACGCTCTGAAGGAAAGTTTGGAAGAACTTCATAATGACATGCAATCCCTGACAGCAGCTCAGGAGCAGCGACATCGAAGGACTGTGATCTCAGAGATTACATCTAGGACCATAATGGAGACAAATGAGAATCATCCTTGGTACAACATGCCTAAGGGCGCCCCTAGGGCATGCCTTTCAACTTTATACTTGAAGGATATATCCCACCGGTCACTGAAGACCCATAAGCCATAGCAGGAACCGCTGGACCTGAAGGTTACAAACTTCGGGAAAGTGAAGATGCAAGGGTAACAACAGTAACTCCTGAAGGTTACGTCACCACTATAATGTCTACACCACAACCAGTGGTACACACTGCCCTGGAAGGACAGATTCCGCAAGCAATTTCTGGCGGAAATGAAGACGTGTACGAAAGGATGAATGAGTTCCAGGAACAATTCTTGAAAATGCAGAAGGAACTGCATGCCATTCGCGGTCAAGACATATTCAGAAAAGATGCCGCTGACCTCTGTTTGGTCCCTAATGTAAAGGCAACTCTTGCCCTCAAAGTCATCTGGTGATGTACGCTCGAAAAATGTCTACACAGAAAGACAATCAACAGCTACTAATCCATTACTTCTAAGACAGTTTAACCGATGTCGCACTCAAATGGTACACGGGTTTAAAGTGCACCATGATCAGTACTTTCAGAGTTCTCGAGGCAGCCTTCGTTCGACAGTATAAATACAATTTGGACATGGCACTAGATAGGGATCAGCACAGAGCAATGTCACAAAAGGACAAAGAAACTTTCAAAGTGTATGCTCAGAGATAGCGTGAAATTGCTGCTCAGATCTGTCCCCCTCTTGAGGAAAAGGAGATGACCAAGATTTTCCTGAAAACCTTAAGCTCGTTCTATTACGACTGAATGGTCGCCACTACGCCTAGTGACTTCACTGAAATGGTGAACATGGGAGTACGCCTTGAAGAAGCAGTTCGAGAAGGACGATTGGTCAAAGATGCCGAGCAATCTAGCAGTACCAAAAGCTACGGTAGTGCTTTCCAATAGAAGAAAGAGCAGGATATCAGTAATATCTCTCTGGGAAAGCAAAGGCAAAGGTATTAACAATTAGCAGCAGTAACTCCCGCTATCAACCCCGCGCCGGCTCCGACTTATCAACTTCAGGTTGCTCAGAGCCAACCAAGTCAACAAAAGTATCAACAAAGGCCGCAACAGCCTTTTCAGCAGGCTCGTCCACAGTTCAACAATAACAATCGTACTACACGACCATCAGGGTTCGACCCTATACCGATGTTGTACGCAGAACTATTTCCACTTCTATTAACTGTCGCTCCCGGGATTTTCATCCAGGTACAACCGCGAAAGTGGCGCGGAAACAGAGTCGCCAGCAATGTGTATTTATCCCAAGAGAGGGAAAGGAAACACTGCATATACCTGGGGGAAGGAAAAGAACATGGTCTCGCGACCAAGAGATACGGGTAAGGGAGTCGGTTACGCGAGGGGAAGGTACTAGCACCCCCACGCGTCCATCGTACTCGATGGGATCCACGCTTGCTGTCTTGATCAAAGGGTGTCGTCATCTGGAGCTCCACTGCTAATGGAAAGGAAAAGGAACGGGAACGAAAAAGAACGAAGAAAAGAAGAAGAAGAGGAAAAGAAGTGACTCGGTAGGACATCCTCGGAGTCCTAGGCCTACGTATTCCCTCGGGATCGGGAAAGTCAGAGTCAACGTAGTTCGGACATGAACTAGGGGAAGGTTGCTCGTCAAGACATCACCGTCTGGTGCCTACGTATCCTCAATCTAACCAGAGAGAGGAAATCAGAGCAGTCGTAGTTTGACCTAAGGGTTGGTTGAAAAAAGTTGTGCTCGTAGAGATCTCGCATGATCTCCTGCCTACGTATCTCCATTAACCAATGAAGAATCAGAGCGACGTAGTTCCCCTCACTAGGGATGATTTTGTTTTGTTTCTGTTTTTTAGTGGAGTACGCCAAGGTTCGCGTTCCAGCAGTTAGGCGTCGCAGCTCGTTGTACGGAGTCTTAGGCATTTACCTGTTTGCGGTAGAACGGAAGTGACGCATCCTTTATGAATGGAGTGAAGGAGATGAGAGGAGAATTGTTGTTTGTTTTTGTCTTTTAAGAAGAAGTGTTTTGAAGTTTGTTCGTAACTTACATTGCACCAAAGTCTACCATGCGGGAACGAGTGAGTCGCATGGTCGCCCCCAAATGGGACGTATGCTACACACTCTAGAAGAGGAGGGGAGACCCCTCGTTCTTCATTTCCTACACTTAAGGCTCGAGCGCAATATACATTAATCCTTTATTAGATGTTTTTGCCTTTTGTTTTGAGATGAGAAAGAGAGACTCAAAGGAAAATTAAACACTAAAGGGAAACTAATTGTTCCTAATGTTGTCATGCAAAGGTAGCCCTATAGTTGAGGTAAAAAAGGAGACATCTACCTAAGTTAGCATGTAAAGGGAAAGCCTAATGCTAATCCTACTCCAAGCTTAATCGGAAATTAAGTTGGACTAGGTAGCTCTAAGGGAGTGAATCCAAGACTTAAACAAGTCTTGAGACTCAAGGGAAGAGAAAGAGTGAAAGAGATGAAGAAGAAAGTGAGGTAAAAGATGAGAAATAAGATGGGGCAGCAAGCACATCATACACATTATATCCAATTCATATCATTAATCATACTTCAAAAGATCACACAAGAAAGCCCAAGTAAGTAAGTAAAAGCAATCAAGAAAGGATACAAGCAAACTTGCATAAGAAGCACAATTAAACATCATTGAACCTCACATAAAGATGACATGAATAAGGTAAGATGAAAATAGATCCAAGTCAGAATTCAATTCATGTCATAATCATCCAATTCAAACATGTAAGAATGCTTCACATCATGATACATTATGAGCCAAAGAAGCAACAAGTCAAATGATAATGATATGCATCATACAAATTAAACCATAATGATCATATGAGATGGAAACAAGGCAATGAATCCAAGGGGAAGTAGCAAATGCATCACCAACAAACCAAGATCAAACTCAAATCAATCAAGATGAATCATTAAGCATCACATTCAAGACATGCATTAAAACAAGGCAAAGCATTCACTTATATCATTCATGCAAGCCACAAAAGATCATGTGAGGCAAAAAGTGAGAAAATATCACATAATGAACCTTAAAACAAGAGGACTAGAACCTCAAACATATCATTCAAATCAAACAAAAGTCCTCATGCATTGATTGGATCATACAAGAAAACATCTCACAAGATTAGGTCAAGCACACCAAAGGATTCAAGTCAAAACATTGTCAACTTAAAAAATCAATAACAAATAGGAAAATGGACAAATGAGGATGATTCTAAAGCCAAAAACAAGCTAGGACAGTACATGATCACACCAAATAATCTTCTCAAGCACCATGCAATTAAAAGTAAGCAAAAGCATCTAAACTAGGTCAAGTATCCAAGCATGCTTCAATCAAACTCAAACCACAAGTAGGCATCAACCAAAAATAGTAAAGTGATCCAATAAATTCCCAAAAAATTATCAAAGGCAATTTTAAACATCCAATTTAAATTTCCAAAAATATTGGAACAGAACTAGGCCAAGAAAAAGTTTAAAAGTGTTCCACAAGTTAAGATATGCACATAATCGAGCAAGGATCGAGGGTTCATAAAAGGTAAATGGCAAGTCACCTAAAGCAACTCAAACCATCATCAAACCAGCATCAAAACGTCCTCATATAATGGCCTAAAAGTGGCCAAGATATTGGTCTCAAATGATAAGTAAAAGTTAAGAAACATCCTAACCCTAGATGAAGGGTATCATTGGAAACTCATCACCAAATTAATTCAAAATAAAATAGGAAAAGAAATTAAAAATAAAAATAAAAAATTATGAAAATATCTCAAGACATCAATTAATTAGAAACATATTTTTTGGTATTTTTATCATGTATATAAATGTTAAAAATAAAATCAAATCTAAAATGAAAATAAAAAGGAAATAAAGAACCATAGTGAAATGTAGGAGGTGCATTAGTAATTCAGAATACAATGGAAAGCTTCATGGTACGCTTGGGCCATAACTCAAGGGGTGCGAATATCAAACACTCAGCCCAGTTTAACAAAAACTCACACCAGACCTTTTTTTTTAAAATGAGTTAATAATAAAGATAGGAAAGAAAAACCAGCGCATCAATATATCATGTGGTACACTCTTATCAATTGGTCAAGTCTCAAATAAGTGGGAAAAGGACAAAAACAACAACGGCCAATCACCAGGCGCTACCTAGCCATCTTCTTCATGAATTCAAGTTTTAAATATACCATGCATCGTGAATGAACCAGACAAGAACAACATAATATCACCAACTTCTACGATGGATTTCTCCCTCAAAACTCAGTCAAATCGATTAAAATAAAACATAAAATTGAAGTACGAAAATCATAGATCACCATCATGCCATCCATTTCTTAAAACAAACATTTAAACATAGAGAAAAAATGAAGAGAAAACACGGGTACCACTCAAAATTTCAACGGTTCAAACATGTATGTAAGCTCAGGACCAAACACTCAAACAAAGCCATCATTTCAGGCCAATCCAGATGCAATGCATGAACACCATTAGATTTAAGAGATGAGAGATTAAGAAAGGTTGAAAAGGCTTACCTAGTGGAGTATGTCCACTGCTTCTTGTGGTGTTTGTAGCTCGAGAAACCCAGAGAACTTGCTCTTCTTCTTCCCAAATGCGTGAGACCAAACAGATAATGAAACTTCTTGGAATGAAAAGGAGAGGATCTTGAGAAGGAAAGAAAAAACTCAAATCTGGAAATCTATGGAATGGAGCCGCCCCCTCATTCTTAGGGTTTAAGGGGCTTATATATGATGGGTGGAAGTTGTTTAAATGGGCCTAGTAATGGAGTGGGATGTTTGGAATTTTTGGCAAAGATTGGAAGAGAGAGGGGGAGGTACGAATAATGGTTATGAAGGGTATATGGTGTAGTGTTTTTATGAGCAAAAATGACCATGAGGGCTGTAGGAGGAGATTTGGTTATGTGAGGGCAAAAAAAGAATGAGGGTCTGCTGTACTTTATTCTTTTCTAAATTTTTCATGTAAATTCAAATTAGTGTACCATGGAATGAATACATGTTTGGCAATTTGTAGTAAAGAAAAAGAAAGGCATGCGTGAGATAATGTGCATTGAGGCTATGCTGCAAGAGTATACAATAATATATGCCTAAACCAAAAGAAACACATGTTTTATTATGCCTTAGGAACAAACGTGAAGCTCACTTTATGTCACTATATCTCCATGGATTCGAATCTATATCATGCAAAATGATGCTCCATGGAAAGCCCAAACATTATAGATCATTTTTGGTGTTCAAAAGAAATAGAGATCAAACTTGGAAGATGATGAAAAATTGCTATGAATGTATGTATTCACAACTGCCACAAATGCCATGAAAATTCTGAGTTAGAAACACAACTTTTCAACTTGATGACACTATCTTGTAGCCTTCCTAAGTTGGTGGACTCTAAACCAAATGAGATGATCTTGGATTCTTTGGAAAGGTGAGATTGCACTCTACAACGTTCATGCTTGAGGATTTTTATTATGAAGCTTGGAAATTGGTCGAAAATGTGTACGAACATGAGTACCTCAAACTGAGTTCTAACATTTAGAAAAATTTCTAAGTGTTGGAAAAATTCAAGTTTGAAAGTGTCAACTTCTAACAACCATAACTTGCTCAATAATGATCCAAATGAGACTAACTTTACATGGTTAGAAAGCTTGGAACAAGCTCTACAACTTTCATGTGAAAAAGATTTTTGGATGGAGCTTGCATCAAAAAGAAATTGGACTTAAAAGTAGCTACTAAACCATGCAAAATTTGCCAAAAATAGTAAGTTCTAAAACCCTATTTTTGCCAAAAATGGAAACTTTCTCAAATCTTTGATTTTTGATGATTCCTTGAACATGTCTTGACCAAAACTCATCCATGGATCATATATGACTTGAAAATCAACATGTTGACCTTAAAAAGTCAGGAGTTGACTTTTTCACTGCACAATTGACTTTATTCCCAATTCTCCTGATTTTGAATCTTCTGATCAATTGAAACCCTTCTGAACCAATTTGATGGACAATTCTTTATCCCTAGACACTTGAGGACATGACGATTACCATGGGATTAAGTTTTGTCCAAAAAATCAGAAATAAACTGATTTTATGGCAAACCCTAGTTTTGGTGCCTTCAGCCTAGAAGGAATTAACTTATCCTCCAAATCCAAATTCCTCTGAGTATGATGTGCATCCTCTCTGACAAAGATGAGATATACCAATTGGAGATGATAAAAGCTCAAAAATCTTGCCCATTGGGGTGTTAAACTCAGGAATCTCAAAACCCTAATTTGAACCATCATGCTAGGAGAGTGTGATTCCCTTGAAATTTCTTGTCAATTGTGATCTTTTGATGAGGTAATGAACAAATTAGGATGCCCTGAGGCCCAAGGCTTCTTTGTGACCCAAGTAATGAGGATGTCAAGAACCATATCTCCTCTTAGCCCCTTGGACAATACACATGAACTTTTGCTGAAATCCTAGAAAATATCCTCTTCTTGTGAATTAGGTTAGATACCTTGATCCCATGCTAAGAACCAATGGTATGCAAAGATGATAATGCAAGAATGAAATGAAACATAAGCCAGTTTGTGCTAAAAGTAAGAGGGCAAA
This sequence comes from Lathyrus tuberosus, assembly GCA_022829125.1. NCBI lineage: Eukaryota > Viridiplantae > Streptophyta > Magnoliopsida > Fabales > Fabaceae > Lathyrus > Lathyrus tuberosus. Next base: position 438,968 of record JALAZF010000494.1, read on the forward strand.
TTTTGAGGTGTTACAGATGCCCCCATTCTATCAACTGTGAACCTGAATGGATGAGAGCAACGGTTGTCAGGAATTCAAGGTACATAGGGACTGAATACAAAAATAACCAGAAAATTTGCACTTTGTGGTTAAAAGAGAAAAGATATATGACAAACGAAGCGGTTGTGGGGAGAGATAGTATTGGTGGAAAAAAGGTCTGGAACAAATGAAACCCAAAGGATGCCTGTCGGGAACGGCTGGAGTTAAAACTTGAAGGTCATCTGTTGGGAACGGCTGAAGCTGAAAACCTATGGGTTATCTGTCTGGAACGGTAAATGGGCCTGTCTGGAACGACTGGGTTTAAAACTCAAAGGTCGCCTGTCGGGAACGGCTGAAGTTGAAAACCTGTGGGTTACCTGTCTGGAACGGTAAATGGGCCTGTCAGGAACGGCTAGGTTTAAAACTCAATTGTCGCCTGTCGGGAACGGTTGAAGTTGAAAACCTGTGGCTTTCCTGTCGGGAACGGTAAATGGGCCTGTCGGGAACGACTAGGTTTAAAACTCAAAGGTCGCCTGTCGGGAACGACTAAAGTTGAAAACCTATGGGTTACCTGTCTGGAACGGTAAATGGGCCCGTCGGGAACGGCTAGGTTTAAAACTCAAAGGTGTCTGTCGGGAGCGGCTAAAGGAATCCTATCGGGAATGGTTCCGGTAATGTTCGGTTGAGATGTATGATCAAAAGGTCTACAAACCAGGGAATAAGACTCTGTCGGGGGAGGAAAGTATTGAAACCCTTGTACTGCTTTGAAATGTCTGTTGGGGGAATAGGCAAGGCATTCTTTCTGGCTTTGTCGATGTGATAGAAGATAAACAATCTCGGGCTCTCGCACGAGGTATCAAAACTGGCTTATGCTTCACATGCATATGTTTGAATTTTTCATGGTGTAATGCTCCATCTCGGCTGGAAATGCTACGCGTTTTTGAGGATGAAATCAATACTATATGCAAAATGCAAGGAGGTTCCTCAACAAAATAAATGCTGAGGAAAAGAAGGAAACTCCGCTGGGGATAGCAAACTGAATTGTCCTCGTGTTCGCAACTCATGCTGGGGAAATCAAGTTAACCTGATCTCCTAATCTGGGATCCGAACTGACAAATCTATTGAGATAATCGTAAAGGAATGATGACCATGCTGAGAATGTATCTTCTGAACCAAACTGCTTGGGGAAGAACTATAACTGTTCTGGACTGGACTGTGATTTCCTACAATCAAACAGGCCCAATCCATACAACTTGAGGAAGCCCAACAAAGTCCTAGAGAAGGACACATGACTACCATACGCAAGACCAAAAGCATGTCGAACACACTGAGAATCTGAGGACACTCAAGTATCCGAAGACAAAGGAAGACATCACACCCTGATGAGTACCTCCTCGACAGATTAGCTTCTCCCCGCGAGAACACTCCCAATCCCCGCTGACTCGTAGGTCCTCGACATACATGGTTCACCTCCATTAGGCCAGGTCCGAACCACGACTACCGCATCTCCTCGACATTACAGACTCTTCCCCGAGGAGCCCATCAACGGTATTATCTACACAAATACGTTTCATGTAACCGTCTAATAATGGCATTAAAGGGACGGTTACACTAGGGCGTCGACCACGAGCTGGTCATTATTACTACACGTAAACCCTAGCAGTTACTTGGGACGGGTCACGCGCTGACCCCACCCGTCGCAAGTAACCGTTGGCCACGCGCTGGGGGTCTCCTATAAATATCCTCTGACTTGAGAGGATCAGGTCAAGTTAACTCCTTACTCTTACTCACACTCTCTGTATTTGTTGTGCACTCACTAACTTAAGCATCGGAGTGTCCCACAGGTACACCCCCTGCTGTCTCTCATCATCACTGAAGTAGCGACTATTCCAGGCACTGTTAGCCACTTTCAAATAATCTGATCCAGGTACGATCAGTGGCGCCGTCTTTGGGAAACTTCATAAACTTCCCCGTTTTTCCTTTGCGATAAACCAAAGTTTCCTCATTCAACTACCAGCAATGGCCAACCCGTCCGCGAATCAAGCCATAGATAATGTCATCGCTCAACTTGGTGGTAACGCCCATGGCGACAACAATGCTCTTCAACCCGTCATGGAGAATGACGTCAGAGATAGAGTCACCGCTTCCCCATCTTCCGATGAGGTAGAATACGAGACTGCTCAACAAGATGCACAGGAAGCAATCCTCCAGCCCACATATCATCCCGTGGATCCACCACCAAATGCAGATCCGAGCACTGCTGCTTTGTTTGTGTTGGTCAATCAGACCAATCAAATGATCTTCAACCAAAACTTACGGATCGAGAAGCTAGAAAAGGGTCGTGGTCGATCTTCCCCACGAAAGCACCGACCACCGCCTTATCCCAGACATTCACTGTTTCCAGTGGAATCTCGCACCCCCTCCCCTGTAGATAAAGGCCGCAGACCTTGTTTGGAGCGTAACCAGACCGAGCATCCACTAAAGCGCCATCGCTCCCCGCCACCAAAAGCGGCCACTCGTCCCTTGAAGATTAAGAAGAGCAAGCCTTATGTCGAGGAGCCAATAGTCCGTCACAAAGAAAACTCCCTAAGACATCACTATGTTCGGGGTCATATTTCCCCTTCTGTATCCCCAGGAGATAGCGATGACGAAGACTACCGGACTCCCCTATCCAGACAAATAATGGAAGCTCCTATTCCTAAAGGCTTGGAGAGACCTACGTCCTTGGGGACGTACGATGGGACATCTGACCCAGACGACCATGTCGAGAGCTTCGAGGCTCTTCTCGACTTTAGAAACGTCTCCGGCGCTATCAAATGTCGGCTATTCCCTACGACTCTTCGAAAAGGGGCCATGGCTTGGTATAAAAACCTGGCACCTGAATCAATAACGTCGTGGAAAGCTCTAAGAGAACGATTCAGGAAGCATTTCACAGCTTCTCGAAGACATCCAAAAACTATATCCTCCTTGGAGGCCATCTTTCAAGAAAAGAGAGAATCTCTCCGGAGCTATATAGAGAGGTTCAACAAAGAAGTGGTCGAGGTCCATACGACTGACCATATAAAGTTATATCTCATCATCAAAGGACTGCGAGTTAGCTCCAAGTTCGCAGAATCTGTCGGATTACACCGTCCTCGCAGCTTCGAAGGCTTCCTCGAACGAGCTCAATCACACATCGAGTTCGAGGAGGCAGAGCAGCCCAGATAGCCCTTGACTTAAGAAGCAGAGAAGGCCCCCGCGGCCGAAACAGGGAAGACTCCCCGACACCTAGACGAGGAGGGGAAAGGAAAAGAGAAGATTCCCCTCCACCTAAGCGAGGCGGGAAGAAGAAAAAAGAAAATCGGAATAAAGAGTCCCGCGAATCTCGGGGACCGGTCGGTCTTTTCAAAGAATACACTCCACTAAACATGTCCCGTGCACGCATTTTCAGTGACTATGCAAATTCGGAGTTCGTAAAAGGGGGAATCTGCTTCCCAAAGCCAACAGCTCCCAAACCCAATACTGACAAATCCAAGTACTGTCGGTTCCATCGTAGTCACGGGCATGTTACTGAGGATTGCAGCCACCTTAAGGACGCAATCGAAACGTTGATTAAAGAAGGCTACCTGAAAAAGTACGCCAAACAAGACGACGCTCCCCGACCTTCCGGCCAAGAAGCTCTGAATACCGAGGAGTCAAACCATCCGGACACCGAAAAACTACAGGTTGCCTTAAGCATCACACGACCTGAAGACTTCGGTTTCCTTAGAAATATTAGCGATGCCAAAGTTATTCGAAACATGTGGAAGAGCTTCCCGGCGGAAGAGCTAGTAAGTGTTCGCAGTACCTGGGAAAGTTTCCCCAAGCCCTAGTCATATCAGGCGGAGATCTTGAACAAGTGACTGTCGGTTCAATAAAGAGAAAATTCGACGAACTAAGGACATCCACTCCTCGAGACCTAACTCTCAGCTTATCTCGTGGAATATCATGCCCTATAAGTTTCTATCTCGAGGAATTACCAGGTGGATCCCCGAATGCTAATATACCCCTCCTAATTCGAGCACAAATGGCCAACTTTAATGTGCATCGGATTCGGGTCGATCAGGGAAGCTCGGTGGACATCATGTATACTCACCTCTTTGATACTCTCCAGCTGACAAAGCATCACCTGTCCCCATATGTGGGATCCGATCTACAAGGCTTCAACGGCGCATCTACTAGACCTCGAGGTTATGTAGAATTGGTGGTCACATTCGGAGCAGGTGAAACAGCTCGACAAGCGAAGACGCGTTTCCTAGTGGTTGACTGTCCTTCTCTCTACAACTGCATCTTGGGAAGAACCACCTTGGCCGAAATAACAGCTGTACCATGCACTGTCCACCTAAAAATGAAGTATTATACTACTTGAGGACGTGTGGTAACCCTACACGGGGATATTGAAGCAGCCAGAAGATGTTTCGATGCAGCGATCAAAGGCCTTAGTGTCGTCGGTGGTGTCCACCCCAAAAGGGCAGCTGTAGATGTCGCACAGGTTCCACTGCCGCCGGTCAGCACGGTCGACCTTGATAGCAGTTTCTCCAGGGAACAGGAAGAAGTTGCAGGCAAAGACCTCCCAGTTGAAGTCAACGGGCAGCCTACCTACCCAACGCGCCCCATCCCAGACGGAGATTTCGAACTGATCCCTCTTGGCGACGACCCAAAGCAAACTGTGAAGATCGGCCATGGACTCCCCGACCTGGCGAGAAGACAACTGAAAGCATGTCTCCGAGAGAATGCAGATTTGTTCGCTTGGAGCGCTTCGGAAATGCCCGGATTAGATCCTCAAGTGGCTTGTCACCAGCTGACCATAGATCCAAATGCTAGGGCTGTAGCTCAACGTAGGCGTAGGCAGTCTCCAGAAAAAATGGAGGCTGCTGAAAAAGCTATAAAAGACCTCCTAGAAGCAAACTTTATTTCGGAAGCCAAGTACACCACTTGGTTGTCCAATGTTGTACTTGTTAAAAAATCTAATGGAAAATGGAGGATGTGCATTGACTACACGGATCTTAATCGGGCATGCCCGAAAGACTCTTACCCATTGCCTAACATCGACCGATTGGTCGACAACTCTGCAGGATTTAAACTATTATCTTTCATGGACGCTTATTCGGGATATAACCAAATCCCCATGGATGAGGCCGACAGAAAGCACACAGCTTTTATGACTGAGTCGGGCAATTACTATTATAATGTGATGCCCTTTGGTCTGAAGAATGCTGGCACCACCTACCAACGAATGATGAACAAGGTCTTCCAAGCGGAAATTGGTAACATGCTCGAAGTCTATATGGACGACATGATCGTCAAATCCGCAGAAGAAGTCGACCACGCTGGTCATCTTAAAAAGATGTTCGACACAGCGAGGAAATGTCGTATGAGATTCAACCCCGACAAGTGCACTTTCGGTGTTCGAGTAGGAAATTCCTCAGATTTTACCTTACGGAGAGAGGAATTGAAGCGAATCCTGACAAATGTAAGGCCTTTTCCGAGATTCCCACTCCGAACTCAAAGAAATCGATACAGTCACTTAACGGGATGCTCACTGCTCTCTCCCGCTTTGTCGCTAAATCCGCCCAATACGAGCTCCCCTTTTTCAAACTTCTTCGACAAAAAGCAACATTTGAATGGAGTGAAGAATGCGAACAAGCCCTCCTCCACCTAAAACAAGTCTTGTCACAACCCTCGGTCATATCTCGACCAGACGACGGAGAAACACTTTTCTTGTACCTGGCCATAACCGGCGAAGCGGTAAGTGCTGTCCTCATACGGGAGACCCCCGACGGACAGAAACCGGTTTATTTCACGAGCAAAGCTCTCCAGGCTCCCGAGCTCAGATACCAACAGATTGAAAAGGTCGCCTTGGCCCTCGTAACTGCAGCCAGAAGACTACGCCATTACTTCCTGGCCCACACAATTGTGATAAGAACCGAGCAGCCTATCAGACAGCTCCTTAGTCGGCCAGATATGGCGGGGAGAATGCTCCGGTGGTCTCTCGAGCTATCCGAGTTCGACGTTCGATACGAGGGGAGAAAAGCCTTGAAGGCTCAGGTACTGGCCGACTTCGTAGCGGAAATGACAGTCCCCGAATCCTCGACCAATGGCTCCCAAAGATGGACAATTTTCGTCGACGGAGCCTCCAGTGCTAAGGGCAGCGGGGCAGGCATTATCCTCAAAAACGAGGAAGGCATCTTGATAGAAGTATCACTAGAGCTATCTTTCAAAACATCAAACAACCAAGCCGAGTATGAGGCTTTCCTCGCAGGACTTCGACTCGCGGAAGACCTTGGCGTAAAAGAAGTCAAAATCTTTACGGACTCTCAGCTCGTAGCATCACAAGTTAGGGGAGAATTCCAGGCCAAAAAAGATAGTCTCATTGAATACCTAACCTTGGTGCAAGAAAAGTTGAAGAAATTTGTCTCTGCGGAGGTGGCTCACATCCCGCGCGAGTATAACACTCGAGCAGACGTGCTCTCCAAGCTAGCGAGCACTAAGAAGAAAGGAGGGAACAAATCAGTGATCCAAGAAATACTGACCCATCAGAGCATCAACAAACCCACTTCGACCACCGAGGTGAACGTTATCGGGGACGCAAATTGTTGGATGACTCCAATTTACGAATACCTGATGATGGGCACACTGCCCGATAACCCTAAAGAAGCTGGGATAGTTAGGAGGCGGGCATGTGCATACACCATAGTCGACGGTAAGCTATATCGTCGAGGATTCTCCATCCCTCTACTCCGGTGCGTCGAGGAAAATAAAGTTTCCGAAATTCTCCAGGAAATACATGAAGGAATCAACGCACAACATCTAGGCGGAAGATCCTTAGCTCGAAAAGCTATCCGAGCAGGATATTACTGGCCCACTATGCAACAAGATGCAAAAGAACACGTCAAAAAGTGTGACCGTTGTCAAAGGCACGCTGACATGCACCTCGCTCCTCCAAACGAGCTTAAATAATTGTCATCCCCGTGGCCCTTTGCGTGGTGGAGAATGGATATCCTTGGACCTTTTGCCGTAGGATCATACCAAAATAAATACCTCATCGTCGGGGTAGATTACTTCACAAATTGGATCGAGGCAGAAGCACTAGCCAAGATCACTGCTTTCAACATATTACGTTTTTACAAGAGAAATATACTCCCCAATTCGGCGTGCCTCAGGCCATTGTCACAGACAATGGGACACAGTTCACCGACGGAAACTTCCAAGACTTCGTTGCCAAACTGGGTACGAAACAACATTTTACGTCAGTCGAGCACCAACAAACCAACGGGCAAGCCGAAGCTGCGAACAGAGTAATACTCCGAGGACTCAAACGACGACTCGGTGAAGCCAAACAACGATGGGTCGAGGAGTTACACAGCGTCCTTTGGGCATATCGAACTACCCCTCATTCCACGACCGGGGAGACCCCATTCCGGTTAACATATGGAATCGAGGCAGTAATCCCCGTGGAAATCAGGGAACCGTCGAGAAGGACAGAAGCTCCTCTTGACAAAGAAGCGAACAACGAAGCCCTTCGCGAAGAACTCGACCTGGTCGAAGAAATAAGGACTGGCGTATCCCTCCAAGAAGCCTCTTTAAAACAAAAAATAACTTTGCGTTACAACGACAAAGTCATCAAACGAGATTTCCAAGTAGGCAGTCTTGTCTTACGGCGAAATCAGAAAAATTCACGTGAAGGAAAGCTGGCGGCAAACTGGGAGGGCCCCTACCGCGTCATTGCAAAGACGGGGACAGGTGCTTATTACCTCGAAAACCTCCAACGTGAACAACTTGCTCGACCATGGAATGCTGAGAAGCTTAAACAATATTACAGTTGAATGCCACATGTAACTATACAAAAGTTGCCGTTACGGGGAGCGTGCCATGGTACAAGCACGACACCTCTATACACTAACGAAGGTCACAAGTCACGTTGTGTGTGCGGTGAACTATTGACCCGACAAGGAGTACTCTATCGAGCTCCGTCGTCGACGTACCATGTAGGAAGAACACCCAGCTCGCGATGGGAAGTTCACGCCATGAAACTAAGACCTCGATCGACCTCTTAGCTTCGTTGAAGGTCAGGGTACAACCCCTGACCGCTCGACTAGCTCTCTTCGCAGTCGAGGATCGCTAAAGTCGAGCAAACTCCCAAGTATCCAGCAAACTCAAAATAACTTAGATAAAAATAAGTAAAATACCACACACAGATCAGATAAAGAGGCAAAAATGGAAGTATTAAATTGGACAAGCCCATTGTAAAAATATTACATAAAGCCCTGGCTCTTAGGCCGAGCAAATAAAAAAGTATGGCATGCAGGCCAGTCAATACAAAAAGTATGGCACGCAGGCCAGTCAATACAAAAAATTGGCACGCAGGACAAACTGAATACACCATCACTCCGCAGCAGCATCAGCTGCCTCAGGATTCTCCTATTCTCCGCCGACTGTTTGTCCGGGCAACACAATCTTGCCGTCGACCACCTCAAACTTGGAATCAGCTCCATCAGTTAAAAGGTCCGGATTCAGGAGCTTAAGTTGCGCCACAACATTCTGGAACCCGACATCTGCAAACTCTAGAGCATCATCTTTAGCCAACCGAAGATCCTTCTCGACCTACCTAAGCTTGGCTATCAAGGCTGCTCGAGAGGTTAACTGTTTATCCTCCTCAGTCTCGTTTTCGGCTGGCCGAACAGCTTCTTCTAATTCAACTATCCTGCCCTTGAGACGCTGCTCTTCCCCCTCCAAGGCAGCAACCCGAGCAAGGTGGCCCTTCGTCGCATCCTCAGCCTCCTTCAACTTCCTCTCCGACCGTTTTTGCTGCTCACTTTTTTCCTTGTTCAGCTCCCTGCAGTGCTTCAAATCCTTCTGCACGCCGAGCAATTCAGCCTCCAAAGCCTGAAGCCTTTCTTCCAATCGAGAAAGCTCAGATGTAGAACAACTCTCCTCATTCAAAACGAGGGCAGCCGAACAAAGCCGCATAATGGCAAACATATCCTCCATGATTACTTTCCTCCTCGCTTTCGGAGTACTCCCCAATAAAGCCTGGACTTCTGAAGGAGCAACGCGAGGACAAACAACCTCAGAGAAATAGCGGCGCTGGAGATAACCCGGAGGAATCTCGAAGCTTGCAGGAGGAGGAGAAGGACTACCCTCCACGTCAACAATGAGCGGCCCAGCAATCCTTGCCCGCTTAGGTGTCCTTTGAGCCCCCGGGGATTGATCCTCAGAAGTCACAGGTGCAGTTAACGCTGCATGAGTTTGCTCGAAACCCTCGGGCACCGCACTAGAGGGAGCATCCTCGGGCACTATCATAGAGGAGGCAAGCTAAGAGGTACTTTGTTCGATCAGATGGGATTGTTCTTCCCTAGCCCTCTTCGCCCTTAGCTTCGCGTATCTGTCTGCTGCTTTGACCATTTTCCCTACAAAAAGAAAGAAATTAGTAAAACAAGATACACAGACAAGAGACAAATATAACTCGAGGATCATTGCACCACCTAAAAGCTCGACAGCCTCCTCATCGGAGAAAGTCTCGAGCAAGACACGAGTATTAATCAGGCGACGGATCTTTGGCACCTGCTCATCACCACCTGTCGAGGTCTCTCCGCCCTCGGATACGCCAGAGATTTTATTCAAACTCTCCACGTACTCGACAATCTTGTCATAAGCCTCGTGGTCCTTGACATTGAGCTTATTATGTCTCACTTTATATTTGTCAACCCCCTCTTCATAGTGCTCTTCTGTCCAGTAGAGGGGGAATTTTGGCACCATCACTTCTGTGGGCAGCCCATTCACTTCTTGATTCAACCGATCATAGGTCGAATTAATGGCCTCGGGAGAGACCAGCTTCACAAAAAAATAACGCCACTTGAAATCTCGAACAGAGTCCAAGTAGGTATGAAATAGATCTTTATTCTGTTTGAACGACACCCAGCCGTGTCGACCGTCAGTCGTAGACCGCTGCAGATGAAAAATTCGGAAGAAAAGGGACACTGTTGCCCTGATCTCCAAATATTTGCAGACGAGCTCAAAAGCCCGGAGAAAGGCCAAAGAATTCGGATGGATTTGCGATGGCGCCAATTTTAACCATTTAAAGACCCCCTCTTGGAAGTCTGTGAGCCTCCACCCCGCCTCTTGAAACATAAACTCATACACTGGGAAACACATTCCCATGTAAGGTGTACATATACGCTGATCATCATTGGGACGGTACACTTTCTAGGATTACTCTGAACCGAGCAACCTATGTTCAACAGTGCAAAACCCATTTTCGTCGGGAAATGTGAAGACGGACGACATGATGAGGGCCTCATCACATACCCATTCCTCAAGCGGACGCTCTTGCCTAAAAGCCATATGGACCATCGGGACCTCAGCTTAGCTATCCTCCTCGAATTCACCTACGGCCACTTCAGCAGCCAATCTGTCCATCAACCTGAAAAGCAGAAGGGAACAGGTGAATCCGACGAGTCATACCAAACTAACCAGTCGGAGACGAATAACAGATGTCCCCGGGAAACTCATCGCTTCCCCGGACAATCTTGCCCCTTTCCCCGTGAAAACAACGAAAAAGAGTAATTGTTGGGAACCCAAAACATTATCAAGTCCCCGCGATGTCCACTGCGATGTTCATGACATTCCCCAAAAAATTTCTACAAGTCCCCGGAATATTCATCCAGCTCCTCGGTTTTATTCAACGGAAACAGAAAAAGGGAAAATTTCATACACCCTTTCTCTTGAAAAAACCAAAGATCCCTGTCGTACTCGTCAGGAATCCTTCCATTTCTCATGAGAACTTCATTAGTTCATCAGAGAAATGATTTCAAGCAAGTCAAACTTAAAGAAGATACCAGAGATAACAACAGTTTTGAAGAAAATACCTTATAAATGGTGGAATAGGGTTCAGGCGAGGCGTAAAGCGGCGGTTCACGGCGAACTTGCGGTGGTTGACGGTAGCAAACGGAGGGTGAGAAAACGGAAAAAGAAGAGGAAACGATTCTTGAACGAAAGAGCAAAAATGAGAAATGAAGGGAAGAAAGAATATTTATAGATAAATCACGGAACTCGAGAAGCCTGCGGCACTCGAGTACTCTACCCTAGGCAGCCACCCTATGCAATGATGACTAGTGACACGTGGCACACTGACACCGGTCAAAAAACCCACGCGTGTCCTTTCATCATCCCATTGTTTCAAAACGAAAACTTCTCATCTCCCCAATACTTCAGTCATATGTAACTCTCCATTGACCACAAGCTGCCAGTGCCCGCCTCGTGATAATTGCCCGCATGATATCAATGCCCGACGTCATAATAATCATGGGAATTTTGAACATGCTGATATCCTCCTCGGATCATCCCTTGGCATTTCCCCGACACGATTATTGACCCTCAAGTCATTACTCTGATACCTCAAAGCAACGACTTGGGGGGGGGGCTCCTGTTCTGGACTGGACCGTGATTTCCTACAATCAAACAGGCCCAATCCATACAACTTGAGGAAGCCCAACAAAGTCCTAGAGAAGGACACATGACTACCATACGCAAGACCAAAAGCATGTCGAGCACCCTGAGAATCCGAGGACACTCAAGTATCCGAAGACAAAGGAAGACATCACACCCTGATGAGTACCTCCTCGACAGATTAGCTTCTCCCCGCGAGAACACTTCCAATCCCCGCTGACTCGTAGGTCCTCGTCATACATGGTTCGCCTCCATTAGGCCAGGTCCGAACCACGACCACCGCATCTCCTCGACATTATAGACTCTTCCCCGAGGAGCACATCAACGGTCTTATCTACACAAATACGTTTCATGTAACCGTCTAATAATGGCATTAAAGGGACGGTTACACTAGGGCGTTGACCACGAGCTGGTCATTATTATTACATGTAAGCCCTTGCAGTTACTTGGGACAGATCACGCGCTGGCCCCACCCGTCGCAAGTAACCGTTGGCCATGCGCTAGGGGTCTCCTATTAATATCCACTGACTTGAGAGGATCAGGTCAAGTTAACTCCTTACTTTTACTCACACTCTCTGTATTTGTTGTGCACTCAGTGACTTAAGCATCGGAGTGTCCCACAGGTACACCCCCTGCTGTCTCTCATCATCACTGAAGTAGTGACTATTCCAGGCACTGTTGGCCACTTTCAAATAATCCGATCCAGGTACGATCAATAACCAATGAACTCCGCTGGGGAAATGTCAACTTTCTGACCTGGTTGCTAGGGAGTTGAGATCATACAAACTCTTGCTGAGGAAGGAAATACCTGCTGAGGGGCTGAGATCACCCAATGTTCCTGCTGGGGATGACAACCTTAAGGTAGGAATTTCCTGTTAAGGTAAACGCTTCTGCTTGGGGAGAACTATTATTTAAGTCCTGCTGGAAAAGACACTAAAGACATCACGTGTCATTGATGGGCTGACCAGCAGACATTAACACCTGCAAACAAAAGAGTGCGCACACATGCCCCAGGGTAGCCTGTGTTTTGAATTCATCACCCAAGAACACCTGGCATTTAAAGCAATTTTAATTGTTTTCTTCTGCACGCATGTCACTATAAAACCTCGATGTTTTCAAATGCAATGTTTATCAAAACCTCGGACGTTTTTTTTGCAATCAAAACAAACTGTAAAAGAAAACACAAGAAATGGATATTCTGAATAAAGAAAATTTTAATGATTGAAAATCCCGAAACTAGGCCTTTGCATCAGGAGGCAGTTCCTAGAAAGAGGTAACTGCTTTAAAAGAGAAAAAGAAACTATCCTAATGGCAATGTGGAAACCGGTCATTCCTTAAGTTTCAATTCTACTATGGCTCATATGTCTTCCAGACTCTCCAACTGTTTCACTTTCTGAGAAGAGTGATTGGACTGATTCCTATCCTTCAAAAATGCTCTTTGTTGAAATGAGATGACATACAGATTACTCAGATTGCAGCCTTTCGCTTAAATCCCTCTTTTTCCTAGATCGCCCTTTCGGGTTTTCAATCCACCGGGATACCTATTTTTGCCTAAGTTGCCATTTCGGGTTTTCAACTTACCGGGTGTACTCAATTTTTTTTATTTTATCCCTAATTTTTTTGCCCGAACCCCTTTTTTTTTTATTTTTTATGGTTCGCCGGGATGCCCTTTTTTGCCTGGACTCTCTTTTTACTGTCCAGCGGGTCCATTTATGCGAAGTATTTTTTTACTGCTTCTGAGTTCACAGGCGACGAAAAATCTTCACCGTCCATAGTTGTAAGCATCAAGGCTCCGCCCAAGAAAACCTTCTTGACAATATATGGTCCTTCATAATTCGGAGTCCACTTGCCCCTGTGATCTGTATTAGGAGGAAGAATCCTTTTCAACACCAAGTCATCTGTCTGATAATTCTGAGGACGCGCTTTCTGATCGAATGCCCACTTCATCTTTCTCTGATACAATTGCCCATGGCATACTGCTGCCAATCTCTTCTCTTCTATGAGACTCAACTCATTAAACCTCGTTCGAACCCATTCAGCCTCATCAACCTTAACATCCATCATGACCCTCAGAGAAGGAATCTCAACTTTAACCGGTAAGACCGCTTCCATACCATACACAAGAGAAAACGGGGTTGCCCCAGTGGACGTACGTACTGAGGTACGGTACCCATGCAAAGCGAAAGGCAACATCTCATGCCAATCATTGTACGTTACGACCATCTTTTGCACAATCTTCTTGATGTTTTTATTGGCTGCCTCGACGGGACCATTCATCTTTGGGCTATACGGAGAAGAATTGTGATGTTTAATCTTGAAGCTCTGGCACAGCTCTTGCATCATTTTATTATTAAGATTAGAACCATTATCAGTGATGATCCTTTCGGGCACCCCGTAACGACAAATAATCTCTTTCTTGATAAACCGGGCAACCACCTGCTTGGTGACATTTGCAAACGAAACAGTTTCCACCCACTTGGTGAAGTAATCAATGGCCACCAGGATAAAACGATGTCCGTTAGAGTCGGTGGGCTCAATATTTCCAATCATGTCAATGCCCCACATGGCAAAAGTCCAAGGGGAACTCATCACGCTTAAAGGATTCGGTGGCACATGCACTTTATCAACATAAATCTGGCACTTGTGGATTTTTGAGCATATTTGAAACAAACAGCCTCCATGGTCATCCAGTAATAACCAGCTCGCAATAATTTCTTTGCCATGGCATGTCCACCAGCATGGGTACCAAAAGAACCTTCATGCACTTCTTGCATTAACATGTCTGCTTCGTGTCTATCCACGCATCTGAGCAAGACCATGTCAAAATTTCTCTTGTACAACACACCGTCTTCATTCAAGAAGAAACTGCCCGCTAACCTTCTCAAAGTCTTCTTGTCATTATTAGATGCCCCAGCCGGATACTCTTGATTCTCCAAGAAATGCTTGATATCATGATTCTAAGGTTTATCATCAGTCGCTGTATTGGATGCAAACACATGAGCAGGTCTATCAAGCTGCATCACATCAATTTTGGGTATATGATTCCACCAATTCACTTGAATCATTGAAGATAACGTTGCCAAAGCGTACGCCATTTGATTCACATCACGAGGTATATGATACAACTTTACTGTTTTTAAGAAAGTCAACAGTCTTCTCGTATAATCTCTGTAAGGGATCAAGTGGGGTTGATGGGTGTGCCAATCTCCGTTGACCTGATTGATCACTAGAGCAGAGTCCCCAAATACATCAAGAGTCTTGACCTTTAAATCAATGGCTTCTTCAATACCCATAATGCAGGCTTCATATTCGGCTTCATTGTTGGTGATATCAAAAGTCAGTTTGGCAGTGAAAGGTGTATGGGAACCTTTCGGAGTTATGAGAACTGCCCCAACGCCACTACCATTCACATTAACGGCCCCGTCAAACATCAATTTCCACTTGTCATCAGGATCTGGCCCTTCATCACTGGTGGCTCGTCACAATATTTCATTTTCAAATACAAGATGTCTTCATCAGGGAACTTAAACTTCATTGGCTGATAATCATCAATTGGTTGCTCGGCAAGATAGTCAGACAGAATACTACCCTTTATGGATTTTGGGAAGTATATTATATGTCATACTCTGTCAACACCATCTGCCAACGGGCAACCCTTCCAGTGAGAGCTGGTTTTTCAAAAATGTACTTGACTGGATCCATCTTTGATATCAATAGAGTTGTGTGAGTCAGCATATATTGTCTCAAACGCTTAGCAGCCCATGCAATTGCACAACATGTCTTCTCAAGCATTGAGTATCTAGACTCGCAACCCATTGAGCTTTCACGTACTGACAAATACATTATCAGTGGTCTCCTTGGAACTGAAGGCATAAGAATCGGAGGCTTTTGAAAATACTCTTTTATTTTATCAAATGCCCTTTGACAATCATTATTCCAACGAATTAATTGATCTTTTCTCAACAATTTGAATATTGGCTCGCAAGTGGCTGTAAGATGAGTGATGAATCTAGCAATGTAGTTCAACCTCCCTAAGAAACCACTAACTTCTCTTTCTGTTCTTGGCTCGGGCATATCTTGTATTGCTTTTACTTTTGCTGGATCAACCTCGGTTCCTCTTTCACTGACAATGAAGCCTAACAGCTTCCGAGATCTCACCCCAAAAGTACACTTATTCGGGTTCAGCCTCAGTCTGAATTGTCTCAACCGTTCAAAAATCTTTTTCAGATTCACCAAGTGTTTTTCTTCAGTCTGCGACTTAGCAATCATATCGTCAACATAAACCTCAATATCTTTGTGAATCATGTCATGAAAGAGTGTCACCATAGCACGCTGATAAGTTACCCCTGTGTTTTTCAAACCAAAAGGCATCACTTTATAGCAGAACGTGCCCCATAGGGTAATAAACGTTGTTTTATCCATATCCTCCGGCGCCATTTTAATCTAATTATAACCGGAAAAACCATCCATGAAGGAAAATACCGAGAATTGAGTTGTATTATCTACCAACACATCAATGTGAGGTAATGGAAAATCATCTTTCGGACTTGCTCGATTTAAATCACGGTAGTCAACATACATCCGTACCTTCCCATCTTTCTTAGGTACCGGAACAATATTCGCAACCCATGGTGGATAGCTGGTGACAGCCAAGAAACCTGCATCCAGCTGTTTCTGCACCTCCCCTTTGATCTTAATGGCCATTTCTGGTTTAGTTCTTCTGAGCTTCTGTTTGAAGGGGAAGCAACCTTCTTTGAGAGGCAACCTATGCACAACAATATCTATATCTAATCCTGGCATATCTTGATAGGACCAAGCAAAGATATCAACATATTCACGCAACATCTCAATCAGCTCTTTCTTCACATTCTCTGCTAGGCTTGCCCCTATTTTGACTTCCTTTCTCGCATCCTCAGTGCCAAGGTTAATGACTTCTAGTGACTCTTGATGAGGCTGAATAGCTCTTTCCTCCTGTTTCAATAATCTGGCCAATTCCTCGGGAAGTTCACGATCTTCCTCATCCCCCTCTTCAGCTTGGTAAATTGGATTGTCAAAGTCATATCGAGCCATAGCAGAACCGTTATCAATAGAATCCGGAGGAACATTTCTGCATGAATGATAGTTCATGCTTTATTTTAAAAAGAGCTTTTTGAAAAGAAAGAAAACAAACTAAGGAGAAAAACATTGCCATTTTTATTTGAAATAAAATGAAAAGAAGTAAAATGAAAGACTAGGAACACAATTTTTGAAATACAAAAAAACGTCCTTTATTGATAATAAACTTGCATATGAAACAAACATGGCCCTACAATGAAAACACTAGGCCTTGGGCAGAGCCTAGGATTTTACATGCATCATGAAAAAACAAAGAAAATTACTCTTTCTACAGAGTGACTTGGATGAGGTCTTCAGAGATCCAATTATTCAGCTCCTGCCCCAGGACACATGGGCGCACCCAATTGTCCATATTATAGTGTCATACCCCAAAATTTGACCACTAATATTTCCCATCATTGTGCAAATCATCATCACAATATGGGGGAACCATCCTACCTTGTCAGTCTCCCCAAAGATGGGTGAGCATCCAATACAATCAAAATTAGGGTTTCAAGCCCTCTCAGAGCTCTTAGACAAAGGATCAATCAAGGAATGACATGATCTTCAACTTGTCTAACCTCCCAAACATTCACAATGGATCAAAAAGGACTCCCACTTCAAGGATTAAGCACAAAGCTGCTCCCTTCTAGGTGGATCAAGCCTCAAGATCGCCAGTGTCACCAAATTAGGGTTTTGGTCGACCAGGGCCCCCAGATGGAAATTTTCCTTTGGGCACAAGCCAATGATCCAAAACATAACCTAATATACTCCATGGAACCTCATGGACCCAATCATCAAGTCAATTTTGCCTCAGGGGATGCATACATAAAAAATCAGGAATTAGGGTTTCTTGACCTAATTCACCCCTAAGTTAACTTTTAGGGAAAATCATGAACCAAGACCTCAAGAGAGGGTTTGAGGGTCTCTAATGAACTATATAGATCCATTTGGAACAATGGATTAATCCAAGAAGTTTGAGCAACAAGCCTCAATTTCATCTGCACCACAATTAGGGTTTCACGGGAAAAGTCAACTGTAACTTTGACTTTTGACCAGGACATGCTCCCAAACCCTAGGACATGCCTCAATATACCCTATGACACCCATGGAACATGTCCATTAAGTTTTATTTAGGTCAAAGACATGATTTCCTGAAGAATTACACAGTTTGGAATTCATCTGATAAAAAGTCAACTGTGCACAAAAGTCAACTTTGACTTGTTGAGATTTTTCACCAAAATGGATTTTTAACCCTAAAATGATGTTAATGTGTGATTTGAATCATCATTCATCAAGAAAAATCAAGAAAAGTTGGATAACTTGTAAAAGGGGTAACCATAAAAAACTTAGAAAATTTTCTAAGTTAAAAATAAAGTGGCAAGGGTACCAACTTTGGAGGATCATAACTCCTAAACCACAAGGCCATTTTTTCTCATCCAAAGATGGATTTGTAGCCCTCATTACCCTCTACAAAAACTTCAACTAGACCTAAGTCCAATTCTTTAAGGATTTTGAGTTATGGAGTGATCAAAATGGCTGAAAATTGAAAATGTCACTTTTTCCAACACTTAGTGAAATTTTCACTAAGTCCAAATCTGTCTTCACTTTTTGCCAAATGTAGGGGGATTTTTCACTTGGATTCAAAAGAGATCAAAACCAAACATGTTCAAAAAGTTGTCGTATCATGTAAGGGTTTTCCAAAATGACCAAGAACATTGCCAAATTCCATTTGAGTCATGAGTTATGACATTGGCAAGTTGCCTTGCTGAAATCTGTCAAGGCAAGGCAGAATTTGCATTTTTGGTCGATTTACCAAAATCAGCCAAATCCAAATGCTCCTATAAATTGGACACCTCATAGGATTGAATCTAAAGGGGACAATCACTGAGCCAAGCCTCCAAAGTCCTTAGAACAAGAAAAAGCATGTTGAACCTAGAATGGCCAAAATAGGGACAAGACTCCAAATTTGGATTGAAGCATTCAATGGAAGCATCAAGGTGGCAAGGACTGAGCCATTCTCATCTGAAATTAGTCAAGACTTATCCAAGACCAAGGGAACCACAACCCTGTGCCCTAACCTCTAGTCAATGGCTAGAGGAGACTTGGATTTCCATTGGACAACATTGGCCAAACCTCTGCTGCAGTTTCCATTCACTGTGGATCCTAAAACAAACTTGCTCTACTATAAATAGAGCTCAATTGTGTTCAGTTTGAGTACACCAAAGCCATCAAACAGATGCTTTCCTCAAAACCTCTTCTTTCACCTCAAATTTGCCTTCCAAAGCAAGTAACTTTGAGTTTTTGAGCTAGAGAGCAATTCCATCACAATCAATCACACACACACCTCATATATATCATATGTAAGCTGTGTAAACTATCAAAAGTGACCTGTAATCACAAAATCACAAAGTCACCTCTCAAAACCTCAAAATAGGCTTTGTTTACATTTTTCAAGCCATGTCTTGATTCAGTCACTTTCCAAACCAAATAAAACCTCAAACACACTCCAAATATCATCCTTGAATTGTCCCAAATGGTTCCCCCCATCTGGAACACCATTTGAGGGAGTTGCTATTTTGGTCATTTTTGACCCCTTTTGCAAGAAAGGGACTGTTTGTGTTTTTGCAGGTACCAGCTGATTCCAACCATCCTAAAAGCATCCAAGGGATCATTTGAGGTGGTTCAAAGCATAAAATCATATATGGAGCAAGAGGGTTGGTGGATTGCAGAGAAAACTCCAAAATCCCAAAGAAGGGTAAGCCTCTCAACTTACACTCACCAAAACATGTGTGCATTTGAAGTCCACTGAGTATTCATCTATTATACATGTCATATGTGTTGTGTTTGTGCCAATTGATCATGTAATTCATGCCTGTATCAAAGTGTAGCATAGAAAATGCAATTATAGGTCATTTTCAAAACCACTATCGGGTTTTGAGGAGGGAGTGTGATCTGAAAAAACCACCACCACCATTGGATTCCTTGTGAAATTCTGCCTCAGATACATATAAATTTTGTCTCAAACCATTAAGAATTGAGAAAGTTATGACCTTCACGTTTTTGAGCCAAAACTTGCCAAAACATGCCTAAAACCAAGTCATACCTTGTATATTTGTTGTTTCATTTCAAACAATGGATGTATCACCACCCCAGTGGTAAGGCACGCGCCTTGTATGCTTGAGGTCGTGGGTTCAAACCCCACCCATGCCATTTTGTGATTTTTCACATTTTTGCTATTTTTCCAACTATTTTCATGTTTTGTTAATTATTTGGGAAATTAATAACTCTTCCAATTTTAATTATTTTTTATTGGTTCTTTTTGAAAAAAATCACAAAAATGTTAAAATATTTTATTCCACAAAAAAATTGAGTTTATATTATTTATTTAATATAATTAGTATTTTTGTGAATAAATTCATTTTATTTGTTTTTAAGCATTTTAAAATGAATATTCATCTTGAAAAATCAAGACCAAATGAGTTTTAATATCTCTTGTGATTTATACCTCATTTTTCAAACCTTAAACAAAAATCACAAGTGGTTTATTCAAACCTATTTGGTACTTTTCATTGATTTTCTTTAAATATTTACTTTTAAAGAATACAATTAGGGTTTCTTTGATTTTCTCTCAAACAAATCATTGTCAAACACTTGGGCCTCTAATAGAGTGTAAGACCCAATCCTTTTTTGACCAAACATTTTTGGGCCTAACTTATTGTATAAGTCCCGATACCGTCAAAAACAAACGGCGCGATCGTCACCTTTTCAAAATAACCCTGGGCCTACCCTCGAGTAGTAAGACCCATTTCTTTTCTTAAAATACACTTGGGCCTCTAATAGAGTGAAAGACCCAATCCCCTTTTAACCAAAACATTTTGGGCCTCACTTATTGTATAAGTCCCTCCGCGTTAAAAGAAAGTCTCGGCGCGATCGCCATTTTAAACGAAAAATCATCTGGGCCTACCCTCGTGTTATAAGCCCCACTCTTTTTCTTTAAAACTTTTTGGGCCTCTTGAGAGAGTGTAAGACCCATCCCTTTGTACAGAAAACCTTTTTTGGGCCTCAGTCACTTGTATAAGTCCCTCTGTACAAATTCAAACAGTGCGCTCACTGATAATACACTTGGGCCTCTCCTTGAGCTGTAAGCCCCAAATCTTTCTTTTTCAAAGCACTTTCTCCTTTGATTTTGAATATACTGTTGTTTTCGATCTTTCTTTGTTGAACAACTAACCAAATAGCATGGAAGCTCTACAACCAAGTAAGTGGTTATTGCTTTCATTTACCACTTTCATATACATATAATTGTATTGTGGGGCTGTTTCACTGTAAGACTTCTTTCATAAACTCATATCAACTGTGTAATAATAGTATAGATATTTCGAGTTTCCCCGGCAACTACGTCTAGAACTAGGTGACGCCGTTTTGTTTATTCGTAGAAATAGACAACTAGATCCCCAATAGGATCACCAGATACAGTCTTCTCTTCGGCTGTCCTCGTTAGGAATTGTCGAGAAACTCTACTCCCCAAGATGAAGGTATTCTCCGTGAATGGCATCTTTGAGTTTCTTCCAAATTCTCGAACTTTCCTGACTTGATCTATTCCTTGTGAATAGCTTGCCTTGAATTTCTCGGGGTTTGGGGACCCACGAGCTTCTTAAAAGCATCGGCCTCCTCTTGGGCATCGTACAAGGACCCACAGGCTTCCTAAAAGCAACCCCGCCTCCTCTTGGGCTTAGTACAAGGACCCTACGGCTTCTTAGAAGTATTCACAGCCTCCTCTTAGGCTTCATATAATGATCTCTTCCTCCGGGAATGATAGCCTCCTCTTGGGCTTCGTACAAGGACCCGTCGGCTTCTTAAAAGTTTCCAGCCTCCTCTTGGGCTTCGTACAAATTGTCCCGACGACCTCCTAGAGGTATAGGAACAGAACCTAGTCATCTTCATAGAGCAGTCCTTTCATAGAGTCTACTGTAACGCCCCGATTCCGATTATTTCCATATGTTGAGTCTTTTATTTAAACTGAGTGATAAATTATTTTATCTGTGAAATTGGTGTGTTAATATGCTATGTTGACATGTTATGATATTTTACCGTTTTCGAGAGTTTTCGGGAAAATTAGAATGGAGGGTATTTTAGACATTTCTCAATTAATGATAAGTTAGAAATTTAGTGGAAATAGAATTTTGGGAGAAAATGAATTAATTTAAGTTGTGAAGAAAATAAGAAATAGAAAAGAAAAAGAGATAAGAAGAGGAAATAGGAGAGAAAGAGAAGGAAAAGAAAAATAGAGAGAAAAAGGAGAGAAAGAAAGAGGAAGAGGAGAAAAGAGAAGGAAAAGAGGAAAAGCTAGGAAAATCAAGAAATCAAATTCTAGGAATCGATTAATCCGGGTAAGGGTGTGAAATCTTATTATCTTATCAATGTGTATCATTATGTATGATTTTGTTGTTGTTGTTGATTTTTATGAGTTTTGGTATAAACCCAATTGTGTAGAAAATGGTAGAAATCGATTTAATCGTGTTGAAAATGATGTTTTCGGGTCCCTTGTTGTTGATACACGAATGATACATGTTGTTGCACATCAAATTGGTATTTTTCTGAGTTTAGATGATGAATTTGGGTGTGGTTTGGGGAAAAAATGCAGAACAGAATTCTGCAGGAAAATTCTGCATTTCGCCTGGCCATACGCGTATTGGGGCAGGCCATACGCGTATTGACTTGGGCAATACGCGTATGGGAGGCACGTTTTCAGGGCCAATACGCGTATGGATGCTATTTTTCTTGGCCATCTGGTGATTTGCGTAGTGTACGCGTATGAATTTTTGGCCATACGTGTATGACATTGGTCCATACGCGTATGAGCAGGAGAAGTGTAAAAATGAGATTTTACAAAATGTCGTTTTCGTTTTCGTCCGTAACTTTTGATCCGTTTATCCGATTTTTACATTCTTGGTATCGTTGTAAAGCTATTGAGCTGTATTTTCTTATTATGATGATTTGGAAATTGTTAGACGATTTAATTATGTCGAAAAGTCAGGAATAGTGTTATTTAGCGACTTTTACCGTTTTGAATGTGTGTTTGGATGTGAATCATACAATGGTGCATTGATGTGAATGTATATAGATTGTATGTGATTGTATGAGAAGAATGTATGAATATATTATGAATATGTATGCATTTCAAGAATGTCTTGAGTCATTTTGCATGTGAAGCATAATGATGTGCATTCTTGTGTTGTGTGATTCTAATGAGAATCCGTTGTAACGTCGTGTGCCTATGTGAGGTGTGAGCGATGATTACAAACGATTGTGTGCCCATGTGGGGTGTGAGCAATCGAATCGTGTGCCCATGTGGGGTGTGAGCGATCGGGTTGTGTGCCCGTGTGGGGTGTGAGCGATCCATAAACATTGTGTGCCCATGTGGGGTGTGAGCAATGGTTGAACATCGTAGGCCCGACGGGGAGTTACATTGGTAACGAGCGATGGTTCCAATAAGTTCCTGAGTGAACTTGAGATGATTGTGTCGATACCGCATTGCATTTGCATAGAGTCGTGAGTCGGTCTCTATGATTTGCATTTATCATCTTTATACGGTGCATTGATGAATAAACATGAATATGTATGTTTATGTGGAATGATAAGAATTGTGAAAGTATGCATGATGAATATGCTTGGTTTTTTATATATATATATATATATATACATTGTGATGTATATGAGTGAATTGTGATGAATTGTGGTGAGAATGTGGAATATGTGTATTTTTATGCTAAGATATATAATTATATGCATTGTTATTATGATAATATTTCTCACCCTTCTGCTGTTTTATGATGCTCTATGAGGCATTGCAGAGTAGGTATGCTGGAGGTCTTTTTGTGAAGCGTGTCTTCATTCTTTTGGTCGGTCGGCTCTGATATGTAGCACCGGGTAGCTAGGATGTATATGATTCTTTTGTGATATATTGTACATGTATCTGTTGATGAATGTTTATGTAAACATGAATTATGTTGGTGGATAATACTTGATGATGAATATATGCTTGATGTTATTCAATGTTTAGATTTTCCGCTTTTATTCTAAATATTGAGATGTGGGTGTAAGGACTAAGTTCCTCTGTTGCAAAGTTACCCCACAGTTGCATATCAATTGTTGAGCAGGTGTTGAATGTTTTAATTTCATGTATAATGTGACATACCTCTTTTATACTATGTTTATAATTATACTCTGACGAAATTTTTAAATATGTGCCTAAATGATTATGTGATTATTTGGGGGTATAGAAAATGGGGTGTTACATTAAGTGGTATCAGAGCCAGTGTTGAGTCAGTTGTGTCTATCTTGTTGTTGTGATGGTTGAATTGTTGTTTAACCTTGTTGTCATTTTTGGGAATGATCAGAATATGGTTGGTAGAAACGACAATGCGATGGCTGCTGCTTTGGAAGCAATGGCTAGGGCGGTGCAAGGTGCGCCGAATGTGAATGCTAATGACGAGTTCAGGAAGAATCAACCACTGGTCTTGAAAGGCAGATTTGATCCCGATGGAGCTCAAATTTGGTTGAAATAGATTGAAAGGATCTTCAGAGTCATGGGCTGTGTGGAGGAGAATAAGGTGAGGCTTGGGTCTCACATCCTGAAGGAAGAAGCCGACGATTGGTGGGTCGGTATGCGTCAAGTTCTTGAGGTGGATGATGAAGAGATAACTTGGGATTATTTCGTACTGAGTTCTTGAGGAAGTATTACCCTGAAAGTGTGAAAGGGAAGAAGGAGATGGAGTTCCTTGAACTGAAACAAGGTAGTATGTCTGTGATGGACTATACTGCTAAGTTTGTGGAGTTGGTTCAATTCCATCCTCACTATGCTGCAATTACTGCTGAGTTCTCAAAGTGTATTAAGTATGAGAATGGTTTGTGTCCCGAGATTAAGCAAGCTGTGGGATATCAAAGGATACGAAGGTTTATGGATTTGACGGAATGTTGTAGAATCTTCGAGGAAGATAGCAAGGCTCGTTCTACACATTACAAAAGTTTGAATGAGAGGAAGGGAAAGCAACAAGCTAGAAGTGGACCTTATGTGACACCCGTTGATAAGGGCAAGCATAGGGGAAACTTTGAGAGGAGATCTGGAGGAGGAGGTTCCGGTTCCGTTAAGTGTTACAAGTGTGGTGAAATGGGTCATAAATCATTTGAGTGTGGGAAGACTGTGGTGAAATGTTCTAACTGTGGAGGCCTTGGGCATGCTACTACTGATTGTAGAAGGAATATAGTGAAGTGTTATAATTGTGGAAAAGTGGGTCACATTAGTACTAAGTGTACTAAACCGAAACAAGCTCAAGCGGGCGGAAAGGTGTTTGCATTAGCGAGGACGGACACTACTAGTGCAGACCGTTTGATTAAAGGTACATGCTTTATTAATAGTACGCCTTTAGTTGCTATTATTGATACGGGAACGACTCATTCATTCATTTCTCATGAGTGCGCTAAGCGTTTGAATTTGTTTATGACTTCTTGGGGTGGTGAGATGGTTATTGAGACTCCTGCTTCAGGGTCGGTAACTACGTCTTTGGTGTGTGTAAGTTGTCCTTTGACCATGTATGGTAAAGACTTCATTATGGATTTAGTGTGTTTGCCGTTGGAGGGATTGGACGTAATCTTGGGTATGAACTGGTTGCAATTTAATCGAGTTCATATAGATTGCTATCACAAGTTAGTAAGGTTTCCTTCTTTGGAAGATGACGAAGATGAGAGTTTCCTATCCACTAAAGAGTTGAAGAAACTTTTAGCGGACGAAGCTCAATTGTTCGGTTTGTTTGCATCATTGTCGGTGGAGAGCAAAGTTGAGCTCTATGTGTTCCCAGTGGTGTGTGATTTTCCAGAAGTGTTTCCGGAGGATATTACGGATGTACCGCCAGAAAGAGAAGTTGAGTTTTCTATTGATCTAGTTCCGGGTACTAGACCGGTTTCGATGGCACCGTATCGTATGTCGGCATCGGAGTTGGTAGAATTGAAGAAGAAATTGAATGACTTGTTGGACAAGAGATTTGTAAGACCAATTGTTTCTCCTTGGGATGCTCCGGTATTGTTGGTAAAGAAGAAGGATGGGAGTATGCGGCTATCCATTGATTATCGACAATTGAACAAGGTGACAATTAAGAACAAGTATCTGCTTCCAAGGTGTTGCACCTCAAAATTTGCCCTTTTGTTTAGATACTAACTGGCTTATGTTTCTTTTCATTCTTGCATCATCGTCTTTGCATATCATTGGTTCTTAGCATGGGATCAAGGTACTTGGCTTAACGCAAGGGAAGAAGAGGTTTTCAGGGTTTCAAGCAACAGTTCATGTGTATTGTCCAAGGGGCTAAGAGGAGAGAAAATTATTGATGCTATAAATTCTTGAACCACAAAGGAGCCTTAAGCCTCAAGGTGTCTTAATTGGTCCATCATCTCATCACAAGATCAAGATTGGCAAGAGATTTCAGAGGGATCATACTCTACTAACCTGATTTCTTAAATTAGGGTTTGGGAGATTCTGAGATCTAACCCTCAAATGAGCAAGCTCTTTGATTGTTTATCATCTCCAAATGGCACTTATCATCATTGGTGGACATGACACACATCATACTCAGAGGAATTTGAATTTGGAGGATGTGCTGATTTCTCCTAACCAGAGGAGCCAAAATTAGGGTTTCCTATAGAATTAGTTTATTTCTGATTTTTAGGACAAGACTCGATCTCATGGTATTCCTTATGTCCTCAAGTGTCTAGGGATGGAATATTGGCCATCAATTTGCTTCAGAAGGTTTTCAATTGATCAGAAATTTCAAAATCAGGAGAATTGGGAATAAAGTCAACTGTGCAGTGAAAAAGTCAACTCCTGACCTTTTGAGGTCAACATCATGATTCTCAGGTCAAATATGGTCCATGGACAAGATTTGATCAAGAAATGTTCAAGGATTCATGAAAAGTCAAGAATGTGGAAAAGTTGCTATTTTTGGAAATTTAGGTTTTTAAGAAGTTGCTATTTTGGGAAAGTTCTAACATGAATTCATCCATCTTCCAAGCCAATTTCCATCATGATAAAAGCTTCATTTCAATTTTCCTCAAACATGAAAGTTTTAGAGGTTGTTCCAAGCTTTCCAACCATGTAAAGTTTGTCCCATTTGGATCATTTTTGAGAGAGTTATGATGTTTTAAAGATGGAGGTTTTAAGTTGTAAAATTTGAAAACTTAGAATTTTTTCTAAGTTATTCTTGGACAGTTTGGTGTACTCAAGTTCATGCTCACTTTTGGATGACTTCCAAGCCTTGGTTTGAGAAACTTTCAACATGAAAAGTGTAGAGGGCAATCCCCTCTTTCCAAGGAATCCAAGTTTGTGTCATTGGAGCCATTGTGGTGAAAGTTATATTCCTTCAAAGATGGTGTCATCATGTGGTCAATTTGTGTTCATGACTTGAAGTTTTTATCCAATTTTGGCATCCGTGAGAACCCATATTCATGGTTTATTTCCACAAAGATCCAAGCATCATTGCAATTTCATTTTAACACCAAGATTGATCTCTATTCTTCCTACTTTCCAAAGATCATAAACTTGCACCATTTGGAGCCATATTCATTGAGTTTTGCCCTTGCTAAATGGACACTTTTCAAAGAATAATAAGATGTGGTGTCATGAATTTTGGCATGGGACGATGGTATCTTGTAGCATGAGTTACCATGACCTCAGCTTGTTTACTACAAATGAGCAGACCATATCATCATGCTCTCATGCACGTGGTCTTGCATGTCATATGCAAATTTTATCATATTTTGAAAAGTGGGGTGAGGGCAACTTGTACTATTTGGTTCCCACAAGTACCAACCTCTTCCATCTCATTTTTACACCCTTATGGCCACTAAAAAGAGCTGCTACGATCACCAGCCCATTTGCCTACTCCATATGCTTGCTATTTCCACCCACCAAGTTTCTCATTTTAAAAGAAAAAATCGTGCAGCCAATTTCTCACTCTATATTCTCCTCTCACGTGCCAAACCACTGATATAAAAACCTCCAAAACCCTAAAGTGGACTAGACACTCTGATTCCCTTGAATTTCCAGATCTGAATCACAAATTTCCCTCAACCTTCTCATTTTCGGGTTCTTCATTCTCTCAGAGTTTTTGAATTACTTTTAGTGAAATCATCATCTAGCAAGCAAGGTCTTGTTTCTGTATGCAATGCTAAGCTTCTGTATCCACCATTGAAGGCTGTGCAAGCTCACATTTCTCCATCTTCAAGTTGGATCCGTGTGAAATTTTTCAGCCATTTTCTAGACGATTTGAGCTTGGATCTATACTCTACAAGTGATCTTGAAGCTTCCTATACCATTTTCTGAATCTATCTATTGCTGACAAGAGCCAACGGAGCTGCTCAGTTAGGTAAATTTCAGATCTAATATATCTTATGCTAAACGTGTATTGAACTTTGTTTTTGGTTGATCTGAAGTCCTACAGAGATGTAGGCATTGTTTGAGATGTTTTTGGCTGTGTTTGAAAGAGTTTCAGTTTGAGCATGATTCTTTGTTGCCTTCGATTCATGATGATAAACATGTTTAAATTGATTTTTGTTTGTGGATTTGGAATCACCATGATTTTCTGTGCAAAATGGCGTATTTGATTGTGAATTTTGGTGAAGTTTCGTCCAGAAGCTCCGGCGAGCCTCCCGGAGAAGATGACCGGAGCTAGGGCTCCGGAATCTGATGTGTGATGGTGGCAAGGTTTTTTGACTTTTTGACCAGCCAATGAGAGCGCGGTCCTCGTCCACCTCATTTAGTGATTCCAGCGTGGCTCAGTTGTGAGAGTGAAACGCATCGTTTCATTATGTGAATTGTTGATGATGATATGATGTGAGTTCTGGTCTTGTTTCATTTTCATCTTGTCTCCTTCATTTCACTTTGATATGAGATCCATGTGTGTTTAATTGTGCATTTGATTCAAGTGTGCTTGCATCCTTCCATGTTTACCTTTGCATGATTACTTGAAGTGTTTTGCATTGATCTTTGAAACATGTTGTTTGACTTGAGTTGGACATGATGATTGTGATGTACTTGCTGCCCCATCTTGCTTCTCATCTTATCCTTCTCTTTCTTTTTCTTCTCTTTCACTCTTTCTCACCCCATGAATCTCAAGACTTGATTAAGTCTTGGATTCCCTCCCCCCTAGGGCTACCTAGTCCAACTTAATTTCTGATTAAGCTTGGAGTAGGATTAGCATTAGGTCTTAGGTAGTTGTTCTCTCTTAAACCTCACTAACCCTAGGATCTCCATGCATGATAACATTAGGACTCTTAGTATCCCTTTAGAGTTTCCTTTGTGTCTTTTCTCTTCTCATCTCAAAACTTCTTCAAAACACGTAATAAAAGCTAACGTGTATTGCGCCTGAGCCTTCTATGTGGGAAGTGGAGAACGAGGGGCTTCCTCTCATTCTTCTAGGATACTTAGTGTACATCCTGTTGGGGACGATGCGCGAAGTATTCGTTCCTACGTTTAAAGACTTTGGTGCAATGCAAGTTATGAACTAACTTAAAACACTTCTGTCTAAAAAACTCAAACAAACAATAACGACTTTCCTTCGGGAATTCTTTTCTCATCTCACTCACTCTCAGCGTATGAACGTGCTTCTACTCGTTCTCTTGCAAGACGGTAATGCCTAAGTCTCGATTCAGGGAGCTGCAACACCTGAGCTAGAACGTAAGCCGTTCTCTAAAAAACACAATCCACCCCTAGTGAGGGGAACTACGTCGCTCTGATTCTCATGCTCCCGGTGAGATACGTAGGTAGTGGGGTAGGGCCCATGCGAGCACTTCTTTTAATTTCCCTACATTTGTTTCTTTGTTTCTTTCCGTTCTCGTTCTTCTAGCCGGTCCAGTAGCAGTGGAGCTCCAGACGACGACACCCTTTGATGCAGGCAACAAGCGTGGATCCCATCGAGTACGATGGACGTGTTGGGTGCTAACACCTTCCCTTCGCGTAACCGACTCCCGTACCCCTTCTCTTGGTCGCGTGACCATGCTCTTTCCCTCCTTTCAGGTTTGCGCAGTGTTTCCTTTCCCTCTCTTGGGATAAATACACTTTGCTGGCGACTCTGTGTCTTTTGCGTCACTCTCGCGTTTGTACCGTTGGATGCAAATCTTTTCGGGAGCGAAACAAGGATCGATGATTTGATGGACCAATTGGTTGGTGCGCGTGTTTTTAGCAAGATTGATTTGAGATCGGGATATCACCAGATTCGTGTGAAAGAAGAGGATATTCAAAAGACAGCCTTTAGGACACGGTATGGTCATTACGAATATTCCGTGATGCCATTCGGGGTTTCTAATGCGCCGGGTGTGTTTATGGAATGCATGAATCATATTTTTCATGAGCAGTTAGATCGTTTTGTGGTTGTGTTCATCGACGATATTTTGATTTACTCTAAGTCTCAAGAGGAGCATGAAGAGCATTTGAGGATTGTATTACAAATTTTGAAAGAGAAACAATTGTATTCTAAGTTGTCGAAATGTGAATTTTGGTTGTCGGAAGTAAGTTTTCTTGGACATGTTATCTCCGATAGTGGTATTAGTGTTGATCCATCCAAGATCGATGCGGTGATGCAATGGGAGGCTCCTAGATCGGTTACGGAGATTCGAAGCCTTTTAGGCTTGGCGGGTTATTATTGGAGGTTTATTGAGGGATTTTCGAAGTTGGCACTTCCGTTAACGCAATTGACTTGTAAAGGAAAGGCTTTCATTTGGGATATTCATTGTGAAGAGAGTTTCAATGAGCTAAAAAGGAGGTTGACGACGGCTCCGATCTTGATTTTGCCAAATCCGACAGAACCATTTGTTGTGTATTGTGATGCTTCATTGGTTGGTTTAGGTGGTGTTTTGATGCAAGATGGAAAAGTTGTGGCTTATGCTTCTAGACAATTGAGAGTGCATGAAAAGAATTATCCTACACATGACTTGGACTTAGCGGCCGTGGTGTTTGTTTTGAAAATTTGGAGGCACTATCTTTATGGTGCAAGATTTGAAGTTTTTAGTGATCACAAGAGCTTGAAATATTTATTTGATCAAAAAGAATTGAACATGAGACAAAGAAGGTGGTTAGAGCTTTTGAAGGATTATGATTTTGGTTTGAATTACCATCCGGGTAAGGCAAACGTGGTGGCCGATGCTTTGAGTCGGAAGTCGTTACGTATGTCCGCATTGATGATGAGAGAATGGGAATTTTTGGAGAATTTTAGAGACTTGAGTTTGGTTTGTGAAATGACGCCGAGAAGTGTGAGACTTGGTATGCTACATTTTACGAATGATTTTCTTGCAACTGTATGTGGAAAACAAAAGTTGGATTTGAAGTTCGTCGATTTGATGATGAATGAGAATGAGGATTTCAAGGTTGATAATTTTAGAGTTTTGAGATTCAGTGGTCGTATTTGTATTCCTGATGATGCGGAGTTGAAAAAATGATATTGGAAGAAGGACACCGAAGTAACTTAAGTATTCATCTGGGAGCGAATAAAATGTATCAAGATTTGAAGAAAATCTTTTGGTGGTCCGGATTAAAGAGGGATATGGCTCAATTTGTGTATGCGTGCTTAACTTGTCAAAAGTCTAAGGTGGAACATCAAAAGCCTAGTGGATTGATGCAACCGTTGGACATTCCGGAGTGGAAATGGGATAGTATATCGATGGATTTTGTTACGGGATTGCCGAATACGCAAAGAGGTCATAATGCTATTTGGGTAATCGTTGATAGGCTTACTAAATCTGCTCACTTCATTCCAATTGATATTAGTTATCCTTTGGAGAAGTTAGCCGAGATTTATATTCTTGTGGTTGTGAAGTTACATGGAGTTCCTAAGAGTATTGTATCGGATAGAGATCCTAGATTCACATCGAGGTTTTGGGAGAGTTTACAAAAGGCTTTGGGTTCTAAGCTAAGATTGAGTTCGGCTTATCATCCGCAAACGGATGGCCAAACTGAGAGGACAATTCAATCGTTGGAGGATTTATTGCGTGCTTGTGTGCTCGAGCAAGGTGGTGCTTGCGATAGTTATTTGGCGTTGATTGAGTTCACCTACAATAATAGTTTTCATTCAAGTATAAGTATGGCACCATTTGAGGCTTTGTATGGTCGAAGATGTCGAACACCTTTGTGTTGGCATGAAACCGGTGAGAGGACGTTAGTTGGACCGGAGATGGTACAACAAACGACGGAGAAAGTGAAGTTTATTCGTGAGAAGATGAAGGCTTCTCAAAGTAGGCAAAAGAACTATCTGCAGCGAGCGATTTTGGACGCGGTTCTTAAACGTTGGTCGCTCTCTGCGGTTTGAGCTTAAAACTACAGGTTGATTCATTTTTTATCCTATTAAAGCTGATGAAGGAAGGGAAATAGATGTCTCCAATTAACCCTGCTTTGCATACTGAGTTTAAACAGCGGTTTGTTAGGTTACGAATGCTATCAATGTGGGGGGGCCTTTGTACTGGTTATTTGTATTTTCGCCAATACGGTTTTCTTTCTTTTTATCTGTGCAGAAGGTTTCTGTCGGGGAACAAGGATTAGGATGTTAGGACTGATGCTTTTGAATTACTGCTTTTGATTGATGGAGATATGGGATTTGGGTTTTTTGTTGATTGTGCTCGCTAAGATTTTTCTTTCAATCTTATGCCTACGTATTCCCGTTTACCGAAACAGGGAAATCAGAGCGTTCATAGTTCCTCCTATTCTATGGGAGGAAATGGTTGTTTTTGGTGTCTTGTTCAAAGCCCAAGACGTGAAGCGAAAGGTGATTTGTATCTTGTTCAAAGCCCAAGATGTGAAGCTGAAAAGTCTATTTGTATCTTGTTCAAAGCCCAAGATGTGAAGCTGAAGGTCTATTTGACTTTAGATAGAATTTGTCATCTCTAAAGAGGGGCTTATATGTCACAACTATTTTATAAAGGAGAATTACTTTAACCGGGATACGTGGATCCTAGCAATGCCATAATTTCCCTTATAGGGGGTTTTAACCTGAAGGAGAAGACTTTAACTCAGTGTAGAGCAATGCTATCTTTCCTTAGGAATTTCTCATGCTAAAAGAGGGACATTGGCATGGATGTAGATGATCCAGAGGCTTGCCGCTTACAGCGATTAGATAAAGGGAGTTGTTTGATGTTTGTGTACTGTGAACGAGGCACAATTTTGATTCTAAAAGGTTAATTGGATTAACTAGTGGTTTTCTTATACAAAGCCCAAGAGAAGGCTAATATGTGTCTCGTATAAAGCCCGAGAGAGAGGCTAAAAGGTTTTGACTCAACGATGGAATCTTTTGGTATCTCGTATAAAGCCCGAGATGGAGGCTATTGTTTATTTGGCTCAATAAGAACCTTTTTGTATCTTGTATAAAGCCCGAGATGGAGGCAAAAAGGGGTAATTGACTTAGCAAGGGAGTCTCTTATGTGTCTCGTACAAAGTCCGAGAGAGAGGCCGAACGTTGTTTGACTCCGCTGGGGAGAATCGTTGTACAAAGCCCAAGAGGAGGCTATGGTGACTGTTCAGTTATGTGACAGGTCCGGTATACTGATTTTGAAAGAGAAAATCAGTTCTTATATGAGCAACAATGTACTCCTGGATTTGATTCAAGGATCCGGGTTATTCCTGTTCTTTAAGGAAGCGGGAAATCTGAAGGGTATTGAGACTGTCCGAGTCTGCGGGTTTCCTTCCTATCTAACGAAGTGGTCACTTGAGAATGTCTTTGAGACTCAAGGAAGTTAGACTGTCCAAGTCTAGAGTGTCATCTTTTAAACTGTGTTTTGAGAAATAGTAGTAGACTCTATGAAAGGACTGTTCTATGCAGATGATTAAGTTATGTTCCTATACCTTTAGGAGGTCGTCGGGACAATTTGTACGAAGCCCAAGAGGAGGCTAGAAACTTTCAAGAAGCCGACGGGTCCTTGTACGAAGCCCAAGAGGAGGCTATCATTCCCGGAGGAAGAGATCATTATACGAAGCCTAAGAGGAGGTTGTGAATACTTCTAAGAAGCCGTAGGGTCCTTGTACTAAGCCCAAGAGGAGGCGGGGTTGCTTTTAGGAAGCCTGTGGGTCCTTGTACGATGCCCAAGAGGAGATCGATGCTTTTAAGAAGCCCGTGGGTCCCCAAACCCCGAGAAATTCAAGGCAATGCTATTCACGGAGAATAGATCAAAGTCAGGAAAGTTCGAGAATTTGGAAGAAACTCAAAGATGCCATTCACGGAGAATACATTCATCTATGGGAGTAGAGTTTCTTGACAATTCCTAATGAGGACAGCCGAAGAGAAGACTGTATCTGGTGATCCTATTGGGGATCTAGTTGTCTATTTCTATGAATAAACGAAACGGCGTCACCTAGTTCTAGACGTAGTTGCCGGGGAAACTCTAAATATCTATACTATTATTACACAGTTGATATGAGTTTATGAAAGAAGACTTACAGTGAAACAGCCCCACAATACAGTTATATGTATATGAAAGCAGTAAATGAAAGCAATAACCACTTACTCGGTTGTAGAGCTTCCATGCTGTTTGGTTAGTTGTTCAACAAAGAAAAATTGAAAACAACAGTATATTCAAAATCAAAGGAGAAAGTGCTTTGAAAAAGAAAGATTTGGGGCTTACAGCTCAAGGAGAGGCCCAGGGTTTTATCAGTGAGCGCACTGTTTAAATTTGTACAGAGGGACTTATACAAGTGACTGAGGCCCAAAATGTTTTCTGTACAAAGGGATGGGTCTTACACTCTCTCAAGAGGCCCAAAAGGTTTAAAGAAAAAGAGTGGGGCTTATAAAACATGGGTAGGCCCATATAATTTTTTCGTTTAAAATGGCAATCGCGCCGAGGTTTTCTTTTAACGCGGAGGGACTTATACAATAAGTGAGGCCCAAATGATTTTGGTTAAAAGGGGAGTGGGTCTTACACTCTAATAGAGGCCCAAAATGTTTTGAATGGGTCTTATAGCTCAAGGAGAGGCCCAATTGATTCTTTGAATAGGCGACGATCGCGCCGTTTGTTTTTTACGGTATCGGGACTTATACAATACACTGAGGCCCAAAAATGATTTGGTCAAAAAAAGGATTGGGTCTTACACTCTATTAGAGGCCCAAAAAGTTTTGAAAATGATTTATGAGGGTTGAATTAATCCAAAAGCCCTAATTTGTTTTCAAAAATGTATTTAATTGAATAAAAATTCAATTAAAATGATCAAAATTGTTTAACATGTGAAAAACAAATTGTGATTTTGGATTAATGCTTCAAAAATTAAGTATTGACCTACAAAATAATTAGAAAGCATTAAAAGTTCCAAAATCAATGTAGAAAAAATATTTAATATGCCAAAAAGAATTAAAATATTAATTCTTTGCAAAAATATCAATTATATGAAATAAATAATATTTTTGGGAGTTTTTGATAAAATAAAATATTTTAACATTTTTGTGAATTATTAAAAAAAGAATCAACTCAAAATCATTAAAACTCAGAGAGAAATTAATTTTTGAATCAATTAAATAAAATCACAAAATTCAAATATTTGAATTATTCAAAAATGGCGCGAAGAACACACCAAGAACACGCGCGTGTTCTGGGTTTGGCTGATTTGCATTTTCTCCTCAATCTCACTGAATACTTGATTATATCATGCAATCCACATATCATTATGCTCGTCTCAACCTCACGATCATGTCTATAACACTTAATTTCATTTAAATTAAACATAAAACATGAAATCCCGAAGAAACCTCAAGAACCCTAATTTCTGCATGAAGGCTAGGATTTTTGATACACGATTCAAACAATGCAATTAATTGAGGGAAAACATTCCATGCATGATTATGAACATATGGCCAAATTATTGTGCGAGGAAATATGCATAGATTGAGAGATGACCAAGTATATGCTTACCTCTAAGCCGTGACAGCAAGTGCAATGTGATTTTGGATTTGGAGGTGTTACAGATGAGTGGTGATGATCTGAACAGCTTCCCTACACCCTATGGAGTGTGTTTGAATGGTTGGACTTGATTGAAATTGGCTGGATCAATTTGTGGTACCTCAGCTGCAACTTGGTTGAAAATTTGAGCAACCAGCTGGCGATTTTGTGAAATTGGTGTTTCAGAAGTGATCTAAGTGTTTGATCAGGTCATATGTGATGTATGTGAGGTGTGTGAGTGATTGGTTTGATTGGAATTGCTCTCAAACTCAAAACCCGATAGTGACTTGCCTTAGAAGGCAAAATTGGAGTGAAAGAAGAGATTTTGAGGAAAGCATCTGTTTGATGGCTTTGGTGTACTCAAACTGATCACAATTGAGCACTATTTATTGTAGAGCAAGTTTGTTTTGCAAGGAATAGTGAATGGCAGCTGGTAAGTAGGTTTGGCCAATGTTGGCAAATGAAAATCCAAGTCTCCTCTAGCCATTGACTAGAGGTTATGGCACAGAGCTTTGGTCCCCTTGGTCTTGGATAAGTCTTGACTGATTTCAGATGAGAATGGCTCAGTCCATGCCACCTTGATGCTTCCATTGAATGCTTCAATCCAAATTTGGAGTCTTGTTCCTATTTTGGCCATTCTAGGTTCAACATGCTATTTCTTGTTCCATGGACTTTGGAGGCTTGGCTCAGTGATTGTCCCCTTTATATTCAATCCTCAGATGTGTCCAAGTGGATAGGAGCATTTGAATTTGGCTGATTTTGGCAAATCGAGCCAAAATGCAAAATCTGCCTTGCCTTTGACAGATTTCAGCAAGGCAACTTGACAATGTCATATCTCAAGGGGTAAGTTGAATTTGGCAATGTTCTTGGCCATTTTGGAAAGCCCTTACATGATACAACAACTGTTTGAACAAGTTTGGTTTTGATCTCTTTTGATTCCAAGTGAAAAATCCCTCTACATTTGGCAAAAAGTGAAGTAAAATATGACTTAGTGAAATTTTCACTAAGTGTTGTAACAAAGTGTGATTTCTTGATTTTGATCACTCCATAACTCAAAATCCTTAATGAATTGGACTTAGGTCTAGTTGAAGTTTTTGTAGAGGGTAATGAGGGCTACAAATCCATCTTTGGATGAGAAAAAATGGCCATGTGGTTTAGGAGTTATGATCCTCCAAAGTTAGTGTATTAGTGGTACTTTTTCCATAACTTAGAAAAATTTCTAAGTTTTATGGTTACCCCTTTTACAAGTTATCCAACTTTTCTTGATTTTTCTTGATGAATGATGATTCAAATCATACATTAACATCATTTTAGGGTTAAAAATCCATTTTGGTGAAAAATCTCAAAAAGTCAAAGTTGACTTTTGTGCACAGTTGACTTTTTATCAGATGAATTCCAAATTGTGCAATTCTTCAGGAAATCATGTCCTTAACCTTAATCAAACTTGATGGACATGTTCCATGGGTGCAATAGGGTATATTGGGGCATGTCCTAGGGTTTGGGAGCATGTCCTGGTCAAAAGTCAAAGTTACAGTTGACTTTCCTCGCGAAACCCTAATTGTGGTGTAGATGAAAATGAGACTTGTTGCTCAAGCTTCTTGGATTAATCCATTGTTCCAAATGGATTAATATAGTTCATTAGAGACCCTCAAATCATGTCTTGAGGTCTTGGCTCTTGATTTGTCCCAAAAGTCAACTTAGGGGTGAATTAGGTCAAGAAACCCTAATTCCTGATTTTTTATGTATGCATCCCCTGAGGCAAAATTGACTTGATGAATGGGTCCATGAGGTTCCATGGAGTACATTAGGTTGTGTTTTGGATCTTTGGCTTATGCCCAGATGAAATTTTTCATCTGGAGGCCCTTGGTCGACCAAAACCCTAATTTGGTGACACTGTCGATCTTGAGACTTAATCCACCTAGAAGGGAGCAGCCTTGTGCTTAATCCTTGAAGTGGGAGTCCTTTTTGATCCATTGTGGATGTTTGAGAGGTTAGAAAAGTTGGAGATCATGTCATTCCTTGATTGACCCTTTGTCTAAGGCTCTGAGAGGGCTTAAAACCCTAATTTTGATTGTAGTGAGTGCTCAACAACCCTTGAGGCATTTGGTGAGGCATGATGGTTCATCCATATTGTGATGATGATTTGCACAATTATGGGAAATCTTAGTGGTCAAAATTTGGGGTATGACAGATGCCCCTATTTAATCTTCTTGGACCCGAAGGTGTGAATGACGAAGGTATTCGGGCATTCGGGGTGCAAGAGGATTAAATATCGGAATACCCGAAATTTTGATGGTGGTTATGAATGGCAGATCACATTCATCTTCTTTTTCTAAGCAATGATGCTTAGAAAAGGTAAACTTCCCCTCGATCTTGGTCTTCAGCCAAGGAACTGGTCTCAGTTTCTGATTTAAACTTCCCCTCGATCCTGGTTTCCTACCAAGGAACTGGTCTTAGTTTCTGATTTAAACTTCCCCTCGATCCTGGTTTCCTACCAAGGAACTGGTCTTAGTTTCTTTTGTCAATAAACTTTACTGACAAGGGACGCTATTCGTAGCGGCTTTCCTTCAAACTTCTCGCCGAATTTTCCTGGGGAGATGCCATTTGAGTGAAAAAAGTTTTGATGTCAGACTTGCTGGGGGACCCAGTCGTCTGAGTTGTAGAGGTGCACAAACTTCTCTGTTGGAGACGCCATTTGTCGATTCCACCGGGGGAAAGCGAGTATCTTGAAAGACTGCTTTCTGCTTGGGGTACTACATCATACTTTTCTCAGGATCTTCTCGGAGAAATGCCATATGATGTGATCCAATTTTGAGGTGCCGATGACCTTTTCATCAGCGGATTTTCGGAGAAATACTGATGTACTGCCGAACCTTTGCTTAAGAGGCTTTCTCTGGGGATTTTCCTTAATCCGGGAAAGCAAGGATATCATCTTCAATGGCGAAGAGTGACATCTATTGAAGGTTCTCTGGCCTTTCAGAGGTTCAAGTTATCAAAGTGGTCTAGTGCCGACTCTGATCTAGAGATAAACGGGAGAGAGATTGCTTAGATGATTCACTTCCCAACGAGGAAAGGTCCGACAACTCGATTGAGAGGACTTTTATCACTAGGGGATAAGACCGACTAGAGTGATAGTGATGCAATATGAAATGTAAATGCAAATCAAATGCATGATATATGTATGTATGTATATGCTGACAAAACTGACGCGACACACAAACTAAAAGATGAACATGACTGGATACTCGGCCATCGCGGGGCGAAGAAGTACCGTTGGTTCAGAATAGCAATTCCACCTTGCTTAGGAGAGATAGTCCCTGCGGGGAATACCGTTGATCGGGCTTAGGAGATGAGAACTCGGCCGAAGATGTCAGATGGAATAGTTGCATCCGACACTATTGATCCTTCATTCAGGCGCACTGACGTAGAAGAAGTACTTTGATCCTGCACTTTGAGGTTCGAACACCTTTGGAGACGCGATTGATGTTCTTCTGATGTTCAACAGTCAAAAGAAATTTCCATCTCTTATTTTTAAAAAAGCAGAAAAAGTTTTAACAAGTAAATTCATTTTTGTTTTATTTCAAGAATCATTAATCATGTTAACAACGTCGTTCTGTAAAGCTAAAACAAGCAAGAATTACAAAC
This sequence comes from Lathyrus tuberosus, assembly GCA_022829125.1. Lineage (NCBI taxonomy): Eukaryota > Viridiplantae > Streptophyta > Magnoliopsida > Fabales > Fabaceae > Lathyrus > Lathyrus tuberosus. Next base: position 478,148 of record JALAZF010000494.1, read on the forward strand.
AAAAGCACAAGGCTCAAATTTTATTGATAAGATGGAGATCAGCCAAACGCGTGATTCCATTGAGTATTTACAAAGTTTAAAAATGGTAATTTACAGGGAAAAGGGCTACGTTGAAACATAACGACCACTATCCTTCTACCAACTTTGAACTCGGGACATCCCGAGCTTCTGTCGAAGATGACCTTGACTGGAGTTTTCCTCTGATGGATGATGTAACTGCTGTTGCTGAGGGACTTGCCTCTGTTTAACATAGTTACTTGCCATTATCCCTAATTTTTGCCTGGATTGTACTATGAGATTTCCAATCCATCGGGATGATTTTTTTTCATGTCTCTAACTTTTGCCTGGAACGCCCTTTCGGGTTTTCAATCCACCGAGATGTTTTTTTTTTAGTTTAGGCGAAGTATTTCTTGACTACATCAACATTCGTGGGGTAGGCAAATTCCTCTCCGTCCATGGTTGCAAGTCTCAAGGCGCCGCCTGAGAAAGCTTTCGTGACCACATAGGGGCCATCATAATTCGGAGTCCACTTGCCCCGGGAGTCAGTGAGAAATGATTGTATCTTCTTGAGCATGAGGTCTCCTTTTCTGAAGACACAAGGTCAAACCTTTTTGTCAAACGCCCTCTTCATTCTCTGTTGATACAACTAACCATGGCATAGTGCCGTTATTCTCTTTTCTTCGATCAGATTCAGTTCGTCATGTCGACTTTGACACCATTCAGCGTCGGTGAGCTTAGCTTCCATCAGTACTCGGATTGACGGGATCTCTACTTCTATGGGGAGCACTGCCTCCATGCCATATACTAGAGAGAAAGGGGTAGCCCCTGTTGAAGTACGGACAGATGTGCGATAACCATGAAGAGCAAAGGGTATCATTTCGTGCCAGTCTTTATAGGTCACGACCATCTTTTGAACAATCTTCTTGATGTTCTTGTTATCCGCTTCTACCGCTCCGTTCATCTTGGGTCGGTAGGGAGATGAGTTATGGTGTTCGATCTTGAACTCAGCGCACAACTCTTTCATCATCTTGTTATTCAAGTTAGATCCATTATCAGTAATGATCTGGCTTGGAACACCATAACGGCAGATGATATTGTTTTTGATAAATCGGACTACCACTTGTCGGGTTACATTAGCGTATGACGCTGCTTTGACCTACTTGGTGAAGTAGTCAATGGCTACTAGGATGAACCGATGTCCGTTCGAAGCCCTGGGCTCAATCAAGCCAATCATGTCGATTCCCTATATGGAGAAAGGCCACGGGGAAGAAAGAACTTTGAGATGTGATGGCGGTACATGAATTTTGTCGGAGTATATCTGACACTTGTGACACCTCCTCGTGTACTTGTAGCAGTCGGATTCCATGGTCAACTAGTAGTACCCTGCTCTTAAGATTTCTCTCGCCATTGTGTGTCCATTGGCATGAGTGCCAAAGGATCCTTCATGAATTTCTTTCATAAGCATGTCTGCTTCTGGTCTGTCTACGCATCGGAGCAAGACCATGTCAAAATTTCTCTTATAAAGAGTGTCACCGCTCAGGAAGAAGCTTCCAGCTAATCTTTTGAGGGTTTTCCTGTCTTTTTCTGAGTGCCCCAGATGGGTACTCTTGTTTCTGAAGGAAGCATTTGATATCGTGATACCAAGGTCTGTCGTCTAGGACTGCTTCAATCGTGAAGACGTAAGCGGGCCGTTCAAGGCGCATTATGTCGATCTTAGGTATGTCATTCCATTGACCTACACTAATCATGGAAGAGAGAGTGGCTAAAGCGTCATCCATGTGATTCTCCTCACGAGGGATGTGATGAAACTCAACTCTGTTGAAGAAGGGTAACAACCTTCTTGCATAGTCTTTGTAAGGAATCAATCCTGATTGGTATGTGTTCCAATCTCCTTTTATCTGATTGATAACCAAAGCTGAGTCACCATATACGTCCAAGTTTTTGATCCTTAAATCAATCGCTTCCTCGAGACCCATAATACAAGCTTCGTATTCGGCCTCGTTGTTCGTACACTTGAACGTAAGTCTAGCAGTGAAAGGAATGTGGGTACCCTGAGGGGTAACAATTATTGCCCCAATTCCGTTTCCATAATGATTAACTGCTCCGTCAAAGATTAGTCCCCATTGGGAACCTGGTTCTGGCCCTTCACTGGGTAACGGTTCATCGCAATCTTTCATTTTTAGATACATGACATCTTCGTCTGGGAAGTCAAACCTGATTGATTCTTGATCGTCAATCGGTTGATGAGCCAAATGATCGACTAAAATACTTCCCTTAACGGCTTTCTGAGCGTGGTACTCTATGTCATATTCTGATAACAGCATCTGCCAACGGGCAATTCTTCCCGTAAGAGCAGGTTTTTCAAATACGTACTTGATTGGATCCATTTCGGAGACCAACCAAGTAGTATGACGAATCATGTATTGGCGAAGACGTTTGGCTGCCCAAGCCAAAGCGCAGCAAGTTTTCTCAAGCATTGTGTACCGAGTTTCACAGTCGGTGAATTTCTTGCTCAAATAGTAGATGACAGACTCTTTTCTTTTAGTTTCGTCTTGTTGGCCAAGTACACATCCCATTGAGTCCTCTAGGACTGTGAGGTAAATGATCAGTGGTCTTCCTTCCACTGGAGGTGATAGAACCAGAGGACTCAACAGGTATTCCTTAATACTGTCGAAGGCGGTTTGGCAATCTTCTGACCAAACGCAATCCTGGTTCTTTTTCAGTAATTTGAAAATCGGCGCACATGTGGCGGTCATAAGGAATATGAATCTGGAGATGTAGTTTAAACGTCCCAAGAATCCTCTGACTTGTTTTTCAGTTTTCGAAGAAGGCATTTCTTGAATGGCCTTGACCTTGTCAGGATCAACCTCAATTCCCTTTCTGGCTGACGATGAACCCTAGTAGTTTCCCTGAACGGACACCGAAGGTGCACTTGTTGGGATTCAAGCGGAACTTGAATTTTCTTAAACGTTCAAACAATTTTGACAGATGTTCAACGTGCTCACTCTCTGTTTTTGATTTTGCAATCATATCATCGACATATACCTCGATTTCCTTATGTATCATGTCATGAAACAGAGTAGTCATGGCCCTTTGATAGGTTGCCCCGGCGTTCTTCAAACCGAACGGCATTACCTTGTAACAAAAGGTGCCCCATGGGGTAATGAACGAAGTTTTCTCCATGTCTTTCAGCGCCATTTTGATCTGGTTATAGCCCGAGAATCCATCCATGAAGGATAATACTTTGAACTTTGCTGTGCTGTCAACCAACATGTCAATGTGTGGTAAAGGAAAGTCGTCCTTTGGACTTGCCTTGTTCAGATCTCGGTAGTCGACACACATTCTGACCTTTCCGTCCTTTTTGGGAACAGGTACAATGTTGGCTAACCATTGAGGATATTCAGACGTAGCGAGGAAACCCGCGTCAATCTGCTTTTGTACCTCCTCTTTGATTTTGATGGCCATGTCCGGGTGAGTCTGTCTCAACCTTTGCTTTACTGGCGGACATTCCAATCTTAACGGTAAGTGATGTTCCACGATGCTGGTATCCAACCCTGGCATATTCTGATAGGACCAAGCGAATACATCGGGGAATTCTTTGAGAAGTTTTATCAAACCCTCTCTGGAAGTTGGACTGAACAGTGCCCCAATCCTGATTTCTTTTCTCTCTTGCTCTGAACCCAAGTTTACCGTTTCCAACGGTTCTTTGTGAGGTTCAATGGACCTTTCCTCTTGTCTGAGTAGTCGAGAGATCTCTTCTGGAATTTTGTCGTCATTTTCTTCTTCAGCCTCAAATATCGGGAACTCAAAGTTGGGAGAAGGCATCGGATCGTATGTTTCAACGGGGTTTAAAACAAGCAATCTGCATGACGTGATGATTCGTATTTAGAGGAGATAGAGAAAATGCAAGTGTGTGCAGTGTTTTTATTTTACTGCTTGTTTTTATTTTTAATTGTTTTTTAGGATTACCATTTTCTGAAAAAGAAAAAAGAGAAAACAACAATTAATGCGGGAATTACAGAACGACGTTATTTTATTAATTAACAAGTCGATCCTTGAAACTACAGCCCTATAAAACAAAACTCTAAAGCGAAGAGGGAAATTTACAGAAAGCGAGCCCTATCAAAACATCCGTTTCACCTGGGCAGGGTGAAAGGTTAAAAGATGGCAATTACTTTGACTGGTGAACGACCTTCGGAACCTCGACAGCAACCCATTGGCGGCGAACTCCTCGGTGAATCACAAAGTCTGGCACCTTCCTTGATTTGTCTTCAGAAATAACGCTGATTTCTGGTGGAGCAGGATCATTGGAATCTATCTCCCAGACAGAATCGTCGTAGGAGAATTCCTCTGTTGCATTTTGCATAGCATTTGTGCTCTCAGTTGTATCCCCCCATCCAGTAGGCTAGATATCTTCGAGCCTGATACGAGAGCTTCCGGGAGCGGTGTACTTGACCATATAGTCGTATTTTCCACTTGGTTCCCCCAGAGTGTCCCAAACATCTTTGGAACTGGAGGAGTCATCTCTCTTGATGACGTTGATCTCGGGAAAGGCAAAATTAATGAATTCAAGTCCTGCAAACGTTGCAAATTCATCTTCATGTTGAGTAGTTTCTGAATGACCTGAGTGTTGATCCCATGACATGGTGGGGACACAAGTATTCCGTTCAATGACGGTCAGCTGGTTTTCATTGTTCGGCTGACCCTCTTGCCACAAGTTTCCTGGGTAAGGTTGCCACATTGGCAGACCATCCATTGGGCCATAGTAGTTGTAGTCAAAATTATCTTTCATCGGAGTGTCTTCCTCTAATGAATTTGGCGGAGCGCGGCATCCTTCCGGATCACAATCCCCGTAGATCATTTCGACATCTGATCTTGGTATAAATCTCGGACTTTCTGTAGGAAAGAAAAAAGGCATAGGCACCTCTTCCTGAGACATATAACCGTCCTTGTTAAGGTAGGACTTCCATTCTTCATCTGTGTCAGAGGGATCTTCCTCATTGATAGCATGAACTGTCTGAGACACTGGGTGAAGAAAACCTCCACTGTGGAATAAGTTTTGAAGGGGATGAAAACTTTCATCTTTAGCAGCTTTCCGGGTACAGGTTGCAGAAAAACCAAGACCCTTCTTTGTTTTATTGTCAATGGGAATGACAAGCTATCCCCATCCTGTCGTATCGGTACTCTCGACCACTTTAATAGCATCTTTGTATGAAGAAATCAAAGTTCCTTCTTTGAACTGATTGCTCTTGCTCATTGACAGTGCTTGGAACTGAGTTCCAATAACCTCCTCGGGTTCTATTCTAGTAGATGATGACAAGTTGCTTACAAGCAACGCTTGTTCCCCACAAACCGTGACAAGCTGATCGCTCAGAACGAATTTTAGCTTTTGGTGGAGGGTCGAAGTAACCGCTCCAGCCTGGTGTATCCAAGGTCTTCCTAATAAACAGCTGTATGTTGCCCGGATGTCCATGACCTGGAAAGTGACTTGGAAAGTGTGAGGACCGATAGTTATGGGAAGATCAACTTCGCCGATAACCATTTTTCTTGATCCGTCGAATGCTTTGACGACAACCTCCCTAACCCTCATCGGAGGTCCTTTGAATGATAATTGCATCAAAGTGGACTTCGGCATAACATTCAGGGCTGACCCCGTGTCTACCAGTACGCTGGCTAAAGCATCGTCCTGGCAGTTAACTGTGATATTGAGTGCCATGTTATGACGGCGACCCTCTTCAGGTAATTCCTCATCACTAAATCCCAAGTTGTTGCAGGAAGTGATGTTAGAGACAATACTATCGAACTGTCTGATTGTTACATCTTGTTCCACAAAGGCTTGCTCCAAGACTTTCTGTAGAGCCTCCCTGTGGGCTTCTGAACTGAGTAATAGTGATAATACCGAGATCTTTGAAGGAGTCTGTAACAGCTGATCAACAATGTTGTATTCACTCCTCTGGATGAGCTTCAGCATCTCATCATTGTTTTTCGAAAGGTCGGGATTACTGGATTGACCGACTGGTAGATCGGGAGCTTCTGTCTGAAGTTCCTTTTCTTTGTTAACTTCCCCAACCCCTCGGTTGAAGATTCTACCACTCCGTGTTACACGACTGATGTCTGCAATATTCACGACGGAGGGTAATGGAATTTCCTTTCCATTTTCAATTATTGTTGCACCGTATTTGTAAGGGATCGCCTTAGCTGATTCATACGGTAGCGGTCCTGGTAGATAGATGACTACAGGAGCCTTCTGATTTTTCTGACCATCGTAAGCAATCTCAATTCGTTCCTGGTTGGGAACCTTAGATTCGTCAAGTAGAGGGATGATGGCAAAAACATCCCTGTTCCTGTGACGACCAGAGATTGTGACAACAACTTCAATTTGATCGGCAAGGTAGTTCGGCGACCAGTTGATGGGTCCAGAACCCGAATAGGGACGAATTTCTCCACGATCGACCTGACCCTGAAGAGCTGCTCTCACAAGGTAACACCCTTGGTTACTTTCCGAACAGACGCTACAACTGTCATAGTTGTGTGGTGCCACCTGGCCACGCCCACTTTGAATACAATGTAACCTCACTAGGTTAGCTTCCACTGATCGGACATCCTGACTCTGACGCCGAGTGGGGTTTCTATTACTGATACTAATCTGCTGAGTATCTTCATCCATGTAGATTGGCATCCACCAATGATTTAACAAGTGCTGAAGTGCCTCTGGACAAGGGTACAGCCTCGATCATTTTCGCAACCCGCTTTACAGCTTTGATAGTCATGTGATATTAAGAATCCGAGTCGGACCTGCTCAGCATGTAACTCTACCAGGTTGGTACTCATTACGCGAATATCGAAGATCTGAACCATGTTGATCTGATAAGGGTTCTTATCACGGTAGTCTTGGATCCATCCAAGATCCATCTGACGCTGGAGGGCCTCCTGTATGAAAGAGCATCCCTGTTTGTTTACCGAGCAAATCAGACAAGAACAGTAATCGTGTCGTGGCAGATTATGATACTGGCTTTGCCTTGAGTGCATCGCCACCAAGTTGACATTCATTGCACGGATGTCGTGGTTCTGAATGACGTTAGAATTCGTGTAGACCATGTTAACTCCAAGAACTCGGTGCTCTTGGATCCATCCGAGATCCATTTGTTCCTGTAGAGCTGCTTGCACTACCGAACATCCTTGATTGTCTTTAGAGCAGATATCACACTGGTGATAATTATGAGGTGGCACATGGCCATATCCACTCTGTCTACAATGTATCTTAACCAGATTGGTTTTTAACAAGAGTACATCGTGAATTTGATAGACATTGTTAAATTCTCCTTCTATCAAATTGACTGTAGCCTTCTCATGTTGAGGCAGCGGATTCGTGAGAACATTAAGATTTGTATCCTTGAAGGATAAGACCCCGCTCCTAACAAGTTTTTGCACGTCGGACTTGAAATTGAGACAAGTCTCTATGTTATGCCCTGGACCTCCTTGATGATAAGGGCATGTCTGTCCCACCTTAAACCAAAAAGGCGGATTTTTCGGTACTGTAAGAGGAGACTTAGTCTGAATGTGCCCCTTAGCCAGTAGTAATGGAAACAGCTATACATACGACACGGGTATAGGATCAAATCCTGGCGGCCGTGTTGTACGATTGTTGTTATATGGAGGACGAGCCTGCTGAAGAGGCTGTTGTGTCCTTTGCTGGTCAGGTTGGCTCTGCGCAACCTGAGGTTGATACGTAGGAATAGACGCAGGGTTGATAGCAGGAGTCACAGCTGCTACCGGTTGATAACGTCGCCTTTGCTTTCCGAGAGAGATATTCCCAATATCTTGCTCTTTTTTCTTAGGGAGAGCACTACCGTATTTTTTAGTACCGCTCGTCGATCCAGTGTCTTTTACCAAACGTCCTTCTCGGACGGCTTCCTCAAGACGTACGCCTATGCCCATCATTTCGGTGAAATCACTGGGCGCACTGGCAACCATTCGGTCATAGTAAAATGAGCTTAAGGTCTTTAAGAAGATCTTTGTCATCTCTTTTTCCTCAAGAGGTGGACAAATTTGAGCGGCAATTTCACGCCACCTTTGAGCATACTCCTTAAAGGTTTCCTTTTCCTTTTGCGACATTGATCTGAGTTGATCTCTGTCGGGTGCCATGTCCAAATTGTATTTGTATTGTTGGACGAAGGCAGTACCAAGATCTCTGAATGTACTGATCGTAGTACGGTTTAAACCCATGTACCATTTGAGTGCGGCACCGGTTAAACTATCCTGGAAGTAGTGAATCAGTAAGTCCTGATTCTCCGTCTGAGCTGACATTCGCCGAGCGTACATCACCAGATGGCTCTGAGGGCAAGAGTTACCCTTGTATTTTTCAAAGTTGGGCACTTGGAATTTGTGCGGGACTTTCACATTTGGGACCAAGCAGAGATCTACGGCGTCTTTTCCAAATAGATCCTGACTGCGAATGGCTTGTAGTTCTTCTGCATTTCCAAGAACTGTTCCTGGAATTCATCTATTCTGTCAAACATAGTTTCCTTCTTACCAGAAGGCGTCTGTGGAATCTGTCCTTCCGGGACAGTGTGTACCACAGGGGGTGGTACCGTGACTACGGCAGTGAGTCTTGGCGTTTACCGAAGTTTGTAACCTTCAGGAGTCTTCAGTATGCCCCTGGCATCTTCGCTTTCCCGAAGTTTGTAACCTTCAAGCCCAGTGGCTTCTGTTGTGATTCCCTGATCCTCAGTGATCGGCGGAACATATCCTTCCAGGATATAGTTAACAGGCATGCCCCAAGGACGATCTTTCAGTATCTGATACCTAGGATCATACCTCTCCACTACGGGTGTTGAGGTGATCTCTGAGATCACAGTTCTTTGTAGCTGAGCTTCTGCCATGGCTTGCATGTCGTTACGAAGCTTTCTCATATCCTCTCTCAGAGCGTCGATCTCTTCTTTCAACTCTCTATTTTCTTCCTCAAGATCATCCGTCCTTTTCTGACGATTGGCCCGAGTATTATACGAATGAGACAGTTTGACTCTAGAATCGAGACACAAACGTGAGATTCGTAGGTAAGAAGAATACGCGATGTGAGAATGATGAATGCAATGATTATGTTAATTGTTTTTTGGTTTAATCAAAATAAACTTCGACAATTAGATTGTAAATATCAAATGGTGGGGAAACCCCTTTTTATTGAAATTCAAAAGATTACAAAAGTGGAAATACAGTAGATTACAAAATGCAGAAACAGAAACCTAAACTAAAGGGTCCTGAGTCATCTCTGAAGAGAAATCAGACGCTGATTCTGGTATCTTCCTTTTCTTTGACCGGGGCTCTTGGGCCGTTGTCGGGTTGTCATTCCTTTGCCAAGTGAAAGGAGCGAGCAAATTCCTTTGGTCATCTTGATTATCTACAGCATGTTGCTCCAAAATTTCAATCAGAGCATCTTTTTCTTTCAGTAATTGCTGTATTTTGATGCACTCTATGTCGAGGGTCCGGTACTGGTTCTTCCAAGACCTTCTTTCCTTTTGAACTTTGTTGAGAGTAACCTGAAGCTTTTCAGTTTCCGTCATGAAGTACATGACAGACTCCCTCGGTGGAAGAACTTCATGACGAGGATAAGGCATCTTTAGCTTGAGAGCTCTAGTTTGGACCCAGTGGAGATAAGGCTCCACCGAGACACAGTCTGGTTTTCCCAGAGACTCTCGTCCTTTCTTATGAACGTGTTTCCAAGCGTGCACTATTTCCATCTTCAATGCTCTGTCATTTTCTCCTTCTTTGAAGAAAAGACCTTCCAGATGAACACCCAGTGGGATGTGTCTCATCGGGTATCCAAATTGACGGCGAACCAATACCGGATGGTAGTTGATTCCTCCTTTAGTTCCTATAAGGGGTACGTTGGGGAAGTTTCCACAATGGTCGATGATCCTGATTCCATCATAAATCCTATTACACAAATCTATATCAGAGTTGGTAAGAGACATGATCTTCTGTGACCAACATAAGGCACTCTTGCAATCCCAAAAAGCAGCAGACTTGGGCAAGTGAGAGATAAACCATTTGTAAAGCAAAGGTACACAACATATGATCTCCCCTCCGCTGTACAAATTTCCCAGGTGTACAGAATGATACGCATCTGCGAGCAAAGTCAGCACAGGATTTCCAATGAGAAAAACCTTAATGGAGTTAATATCGACGAAGTTATTGATGTTAGGAAACAAAAATAACCCGTAGGTGAGCAAAACAAATATGCTTTCAAAAGCAGTCATGTTTCCTATACTGGCAAAATATAGGGCCTTCTTCGTCAAGAACTGGGCTGGCAAACCTTGGATGCCACCCTTAGTGGTCATGTGAGCCCTGACCTCAGACTCATCCAAATGAATTGCTCTTGCAATGGTCTGATTCTTTGGAATTTCTTCCAGTCCAGAAAATGGAGCTCGATCTGTAATGTGTAGATCAATCAGGTGAGAATACTCCTCCAGCGTTGGTGCAAGCTGGTAATCCGGGAATGTGAAACAGTGATAGACCAGATCGTAAAACTAAATGAGCGCATCCATGATTCCCTCAATCACATGGACTCTTAGCAGTGGTAGTAAACCTCCGTGCTTGGCTCTGAAAGCCTCAGGGTTAGTGATCATCCTCGCCAACCTTCTCAAATCCTCTAACTTTGGAACCTTGAAGGTATACTGGTGAGTTCTCCTTCTACCGAAATCCATTAATGCAATCCTTTTCTCTGATATTTGCAATCACAGTCTTAGTTTATTTTGAAAGAACAGAGAGACTAGAAGAGAAGATTTTTTGAATGTTTTAATGTTTTTTAGATGAATGCATGAATGCAGCACACAAAAACATAGAAAAAACATGGGGTCAAAGGGTCGTTGTCATGAAGTCAAGGCTCTACCCATCCCCAAAGGTTTATACTAGGGTGATATTTTGTACCTGTACTCATTATCATTAGCTCCTCCCAGGAAAGCAAAACAACAAGCGGATCGCCAGCGAGTTGTAGAGCAATCTTAGAGTAAGTGCCATTCACCGAGAATAGATCACCAGCCTCAAATGAGGGTAGTATCGCGTAACAACTATTTCCGATAGTCTTCGCACTACGAAAGGGTTTGGCTCCTCAGCTTCTCAGACTTAACAACCGACCCATTGTCTAGGTGAGAAAATGGGTTGCGTTGGTCAGCCTCCACTGAGGTTGATTGTCGACCCCGTCGCCATCACTTATCTTAGGTGTATACTCATTCTTTCCACATACGGCATCACCCGCATTCCCATTAGCAGAAAAATAAACATGTATAGTAATTAGGAAAAGCAGTATATATATTTGTCTTAATCATCCTAGACCTATAAAGCTAAGAATCCTAAGTTCCTGACAGAAAATGGGTTCCCCGGCGGAAGCCCCAATCTGTGGTAGTTAAACAAGAGGTGAAAAGGAAGACCGTGCCTAGACCTAACATTGAAGGGCCCCACGGTGGGCGCCATTTTTCTGTAGCGAGCGATTTTGGACGCGGTTCTTAAGCGCTGGTCGCTCTCTGCGGTTTGAGCTTAAAACTACTGGTCGATTCATTTTTTATCCTATTAAAGCTGATGAAGGAAGGGAAATAGATGTCTCCAATTAACCCTGCTTTGCATACTGAGTTTAAACAGCGGTCTGTTAGGTTACGAATGCTATCAATGTGGGGGGGCCTTTATACTGGTTATTTGTATTTTCGCCAATACGGTTTTCTTTCTTTTTATCTGGGCAGAAGGTTTCTGGCGGGGAACAAGGATTAGGATGTTAGGACTGATGCTTTTGAATTACTGCTTTTGATTGATGGAGATATGGGATTTGGGTTTTTTGTTGATTGTGCTCGCTAAGATTTTTCTTTCAATCTTATGCCTACGTATTCCCGTTTACCGAAACAGGGAAATCAGAGCGTTCATAGTTCCTCCTATTCTATGGGAGGAAATGGTTGTTTTTGGTGTCTTGTTCAAAGCCCAAGACGTGAAGCGAAAGGTGATTTGTATCTTGTTCAAAGCGCAAGATGTGAAGCTGAAAAGTCTATTTGTATCTTGTTCAAAGCCCAAGATGTGAAGCTGAAGGTCTATTTGACTTTAGAGAGAATTTGTCATCTCTAAAGAGGGGGTTGTATGTCACAACTGTTTTATAAAGGAGAATTACTTTAACCGGGATACGCGGATCCTAGCAATGCCATAATTTCCCTTATAGGGGGTTTTAACCTGAAGGAGAAGACTTTAACTCAGTGTAGAGCAATGCTATCTTTCCTTAGGAATTTCTCATGCTAAAAGAGGGACAGTGGCATGAATGTAGATGATCCAGAGGCTTGCCGCTTACAGCGATTAGATGAAGGGAGTTGTTTGATGTTTGTGTACTGTGAACGAGGCACAGTTTTGATGCTAAAAGGTTAATTGGATTAACCAGTGGTTTTCTTATACAAAGCCCAAGAGGAGGCTAATATGTGTCTCGTATAAAGCCCGAGAGAGAGGCTAAAAGGTTTTGACTTAACGATGGAATCTTTTGGTATCTCGTATAAAGCCCAAGATGGAGGCTATTGTTTATTTGGCTCAATAAGAACCTTTTTGTATCTCGTATAAAGCCCGAGATGGAGGCAAAAAGGGTTAATTGACTTAGCAAGGGAGTCTCTTATGTGTCTCGTACAAAGTCCGAGAGAGAGGCCGAACGTTGTTTGACTCCGCTGGGGAGAATCGTTGTACAAAGCCCAAGAGGAGGCTATGGTGACTGTTCAGTTATGTGACAGGTCCGGTATACTGATTTTGAAAGAGAAAATCAGTTCTTATATGAGCAACACTGTACTCCTGGATTTGATTCAAGGATCCGGGTTATTCCTGTTCTTTAAGGAAGCGGGAAATCTGAAGGGTATTGAGACTGTCCGAGTCTGCGGGTTTCCTTCCTATCTAACGAAGGGGTCACTTGAGAATGTCTTTGAGACTCAAGGAAGTTAGACTGTCCAAGTCTAGAGTGTCATCTTTTAAACTGTGTTTTGAGAAATAGTAGTAGACTCTATGAAAGGACTGTTCTATGCAGATGATTAAGTTATGTTCCTATACCTTTAGGAGGTCGTCGGGACAATTTGTACGAAGCCCAAGAGGAGGCTAGAAACTTTCAAGAAGCCGACGGGTCCTTGTACGAAGCCCAAGAGGAGGCTATCATTCCCGGAGGAAGAGATCATTATACGAAGCCTAAGAGGAGGTTGTGAATACTTCTAAGAAGCCGTAGGGTCCTTGTACTAAGCCCAAGAGGAGGCGGGGTTGCTTTTAGGAAGCCTGTGGGTCCTTGTACGATGCCCAAGAGGAGATCGATGCTTTTAAGAAGCCCGTGGGTCCCCAAACCCCGAGAAATTCAAGGCAATGCTATTCACGGAGAATAGATCAAAGTCAGGAAAGTTCGAGAATTTGGAAGAAACTCAAAGATGCCATTCACGGAGAATACATTCATCTATGGGAGTAGAGTTTCTTGACAATTCCTAATGAGGACAGCCGAAGAGAAGACTGTATCTGGTGATCCTATTGGGGATCTAGTTGTCTATTTCTATGAATAAACGAAACGGCGTCACCTAGTTCTAGACGTAGTTGCCGGGGAAACTCTAAATATCTATACTATTATTACACAGTTGATATGAGTTTATGAAAGAAGACTTACAGTGAAACAGCCCCACAATACAGTTATATGTATATGAAAGCAGTAAATGAAAGCAATAACCACTTACTCGGTTGTAGAGCTTCCATGCTGTTTGGTTAGTTGTTCAACAAAGAAAAATTGAAAACAACAGTATATTCAAAATCAAAGGAGAAAGTGCTTTGAAAAAGAAAGATCTGGGGCTTACAGCTCAAGGAGAGGCCCAGGGTTTTATCAGTGAGCGCACTGTTTAAATTTGTACAGAGGGACTTATACAAGTGACTGAGGCCCAAAATGTTTTCTGTACAAAGGGATGGGTCTTACACTCTCTCAAGAGGCCCAAAAGGTTTTAAAAAAAAAGAGTGGGGCTTATAACACGAGGGTAGGCCCATATAATTTTTCCGTTTAAAATGGCAATCGCGCCGAGGTTTTCTTTTAACGCGGAGGGACTTATACAATAAGTGAGGCCTAAATGATTTTGGTTAAAAGGGGGTTGAGTCTTACACTCTAATAGAGGCCCAAAATGTTTTGAATGGGTCTTATAGCTCAAGGAGAGGCCCAATTGATTCTTTGAATAGGCGACGATCGCGCCGTTTGTTTTTGACGGTATCGGGACTTATACAATACACTGAGGCCCAAAAATGATTTGGTCAAAAAAAGGATTGGGTCTTACACTCTATTAGAGGCCCAAAAAGTTTTGAAAATGATTTATGAGGGTTGAATTAATCCAAAAGCCCTAATTTGTTTTCAAAAATGTATTTAATTGAATAAAAATTCAATTAAAATGATCAAAATTGTTTAACATGTGAAAAACAAATTGTGATTTTGGATTAATGCTTCAAAAATTAAGTATTGACCTACAAAATAATTAGAAAGCATTAAAAGTTCCAAAATCAATGTAGAAAAAATATTTAATATGCCAAAAAGAATTAAAATATTAATTCTTTGCAAAAATATCAATTATATGAAATAAATAATATTTTTGGGAGTTTTTGATAAAATAAAATATTTTAACATTTTTGTGAATTATTAAAAAAAGAATCAACTCAAAATCATTAAAACTCAGAGAGAAATTAATTTTTGAATCAATTAAATAAAATCACAAAATTCAAATATTTGAATTATTAAAAAATGGCGCGAAGAACACACCAAGAACACGCGCGTGTTCTGGGTTTGGCTGATTTGCATTTTCTCCTCAATCTCACTGAATACTTGATTATATCATGCAATCCACATATCATTATGCTCGTCTCAACCTCACGGTCATGTCTATAACACTTAATTTCATTTAAATTAAACATAAAACATGAAATCACGAAGAAACCTCAAGAACCCTAATTTCTGCATGAAGGCTAGGATTTTTGATACACGATTCAAATAATGCAATTAATTGAGGGAAAACATTCCATGCATGATTATGAACATATGGCCAAATTATTGTGCGAGGAAATATGCATAGATTGAGAGATGACCAAGTATATGCTTACCTCTAAGCCGTGACGACAAGTGCAATGTGATTTTTGATTTGGAGGTGTTACAGATGAGTGGTGATGATCTGAACAGCTTCCCTACACCCTATGGAGTGTGTTTGAATGGTTGGACTTGATTGAAATTGGCTGGATTAATTTGTGGTACCTCAGCTGCAACTTGGTTGAAAATTTGAGCAACCAGCTGGTGATTTTGTGAAATTGGTGTTTCAGAAGTGATCTAAGTGTTTGATCAGCTCATATGTGATGTATGTGAGGTGTGTGAGTGATTGGTTTGATTGTAATTGCTCTCAAACTCAAAACCCGATAGTGACTTGCCTTAGAAGGCAAAATTGGAGTGAAAGAAGAGATTTTGAGGAAAGCATCTGTTTGATGGCTTTGGTATACTCAAACTGATCACAATTGAGCTCTATTTATAGTAGAGTAAGTTTGTTTTGCAAGGAATAGTGAATGGCAGCTAGTAAGTAGGTTTGGCCAATGTTGGCAAATGAAAATCCACGTCTCCTCTAGCCATTGACTAGAGGTTAGGGCACAGAGCTTTGGTCCCCTTGGTCTTGGATAAGTCTTGACTGATTTCAGATGAGAATGGCTCAGTCCATGCCACCTTGATGCTTCCATTGAATGCTTCAATCCAAATTTGGAGTCTTGTCCCTATTTTGGCCATTCTAGGTTCAACATGCTATTTCTTGTTCCATGGACTTTGGAGGCTTGGCTCAGTGATTGTCCCCTTTAGATTCAATCCTCAGATGTGTCCAAGTGGATAGGAGCATTTGAATTTGGCTGATTTTGGCAAATCGAGCCAAAATGCAAAATCTGCCTTGCCTTTGACAGATTTCTGCAAGGCAACTTGACAATGTCATATCTCATGGGGTAAGTTGAATTTGGCAATGTTCTTGGCCATTTTGGAAAGCCCTTACATGATACAACAACTGTTTGAACAAGTTTGGTTTTGATCTCTTTTGATTCCAAGTGAAAAATCACTCTACATTTGGCAAAAAGTGAAGCAAAATCTGACTTAGTGAAATTTTCACTAAGTGTTGGAACAAAGTGTGATTTCTTGATTTTGATCACTCCATAACTCAAAATCTTTAATGAATTGGACTTAGGTCTAGTTAAAGTTTTTGTAGAGGGTAATGAGGGCTACAAATCCATCTTTGGATGAGAAAAAATGGCCATGTGGTTTAGGAGTTATGATCCTCCAAAGTTAGTGTATTAGTGGTACTTTTTCCATAACTTAGAAAAATTTCAAAGTTTTATGGTTACCCCTTTTACAAGTTATCCAACTTTTCTTGATTTTTCTTGATGAATGATGATTCAAATCATACATTAACATCATTTTAGGGTTAAAAATCCATTTTGGTGAAAAATCTCAAAAAGTCAAAGTTGACTTTTGTGCACAGTTGACTTTTTATCAAATGAATTCCAAATTGTGCAATTCTTCAGGAAATCATGTCCTTGACCTAAATCAAACTTGATGGACATGTTCCATGGGTGTCATAGGGTATATTGGCGCATGTCCTAGGGTTTGGGAGCATGTCCTGGTCAAAAGTCAAAGTTACAGTTGACTTTCCTCGCGAAACCCTAATTGTGGTGCAGATGAAAATGAGACTTGTTGCTCAAGCTTCTTGGATTAATCCATTGTTCCAAATGGATCAATATAGTTCATTATAGACCCTCAAATCATATCTTGAGGTCTTGGCTCATGATTTTTCCCAAAAGTCAACTTAGGGGTGAATTAGGTCAAGAAACCCTAATTCCTGATTTTTGATGTATGCATCCCCTGAGGCAAAATTGACTTGATGAATGGGTCCATGAGGTTCCATGGAGTACATTAGGTTATGTTTTGGATCTTTGGCTTATGCCCAGATGAAATTTTTCATCTAGAGGCCCTTGGTCGACCAAAACCCTAATTTGGTGACACTGTCGATATTGAGACTTAATCCACCTAGAAGGGAGCAGCCTTGTGCTTAATCCTTGAAGTGGGAGTCCTTTTTGATCCATTGTAGATGTTTGAGAGGTTAGACAAGTTGGAGATCATGTCATTCCTTGATTGACCCTTTGTCTAAGGCTCTGAGAGGGCTTAAAACCCTAATTTGGATTGTAGTGAATGCTCAACAACCCTTGAGGCATTTGGTGAGGCATGATGGTTCATCCATATTGTGATGATGATTTGCACAATGATGGGAAATCTTAGTGGTCAAAATTTTGGGTATGACACTATCATGACAAGAGAAGGAAAGATCTTGAGTTTCAAGAAGGCTTCCATGTTTTTTTTAGAGTTACGCCGGTTACGGGTGTGGGTCGTGCTTTGAAGTCGAGGAAGTTGACTTCTCGTTTCATTGGTCCGTATCAGATTTCTGCGCGAGTTGGTGTTGTGGCTTACCGTGTGGCGTTGCCTCCGAATATTTCGAATTTGCATGATGTATTCCATGTTTCGCAACTTCGGAAGTATGTTCCGGATCCGTCACATGTTATCCCTATGGACGAGGTTGAAGTGAGAGATAGCCTTACGGTTGAAGTTTTACCGATTAGGATTTTGGACCGTGAAGTTAAGAAGCTAAGAGGCAAGGATATTACGCTTGTGAAAGTAGCGTGGGGAGGCGTTGCGGAAGGCAATATGACTTGGGAACTAGAGAGTAGGATGCGAGAGTCGTATCCGGAGTTGTTGGAATCAGGTAATATTTTCGAGGACGGAAATTTCTAAAGTGAGGGAGAGTTGTAACGCCCCGATTCCGATTATTTCCATATTGTTGAGTCTTTTATTTAAATTGAGTGATAAATTATTTTATCTGTGAAATTGGTGTGTTAATATGCTATGTTGACATGTTATGATATTTTACTGTTTTCGAGAGTTTTCGGGAAAATTAGAATGGAGGGTATTTTAGACATTTCTCAATTAATGATAAGTTAGAAATTTCGTGGAAATAGAATTTTGGGAGAAAATGAATTAATTTAAGTTGTGAAGAAAATAAGAAATAGAAAAGAAAAAGAGATAAGAAGAGGAAATATGAGAGAAAGAGAAGGAAAAGAAAAATAGAGAGAAAAAGGAGAGAAAGAAAGAGGAAGAGGAGAAAAGAGAAGGAAAAGAGGAAAAGCTAGGAAAATCAAGAAATCAACTTCTAGGAATCGATTAATCCGGGTAAGGGTGTGAAATCTTATTATCTTATCAATGTGTATCATTATGTATGATTTTGTTGTTGTTGCTGTTGATTTTTATGAGTTTTGGTATAAACCCAATTGTGTAGAAAATGGTAGAAATCGATTTAATCGTATTGAAAATGATGTTTTCGGGTCCCTTGTTGTTGATACACGAATGATACATGTTGTTGCACATCAAATTGGCATTTTTCTGAGTTTAGATGATGAATTTGGGTGTGGTTTGGGGAAAAAATGCAGAACAGAATTCTGCAGGAAAATTCTGCATTTTGCCTGGCCATACGCGTATTGGGGCAGGCCATACGCGTATTGACTTGGGCAATACGCGTATGGGAGGCACGTTTTCAGGGCCAATACGCGTATGGGATGCTATTTTTCCCAGCCATCTGGTGATTTACGTAGTGTACGCGTATGAATTTTTGGCCATACGCGTATGACATTGGTCCATACGCGTATGAGCAGGAGAAGTGTAAAAATGAGATTTTTCAAAATGTCATTTTTCGTTTTCGTCCGTAACTTTTGATCCGTTTATCCGATTTTTACATTCTTGGTATCGTTGTGAAGCTATTGAGCTGTATTTTCTTATTATGATGATTTGGAAATTGTTAGCCGATTTAATTATGTCAGAAAGTCGGGAATAGTGTTATTTAGCGACTTTTACCATTTTGAATGTGTGTTTGGATGTGAATCATACAATGGTGCATTGATGTGAATGTATATAGATTGTATGTGATTGTATGAGAAGAATGCATGAATATATTATGAATATGTATGCATTTCAAGAATGTCTTGAGTCATTTTGCATGTGAAGCATAATGATGTGCATTCTTGTGTTGTGTGATTCTAATGAGAATCCGTTGTAACGTCGTGTGCCTATGTGAGGTGTGAGCGATGATTACAAACGATTGTGTGCCCATGTGGGGTGTGAGCAATCGGATCGTGTGCCCATGTGGGGTGTGAGCGATCGGGTCGTGTGCACGTGTGGGGTGTGAGCGATCCATAAACATTGTGTGCCCATGTGGGGTGTGAGCAATGGGTGAACATCGTAGGCCCGACGGGGAGTTACATTGGTAACGAGCTATGGTTCCAATAAGTTCCTGAGTGAACTTGAGATGATTGTGTCGGTACCGCATTGCATTTGCATAGAGTCGTGAGTCGGTCTCTATGATTTGCATTTATCATCTTTATACGGTGCATTGATGAATAAACATGAATATGTATGTTTATGTGGAATGATAAGAATTGTGAAAGTATGCATGATGAATATGCTTGGTTTTATATATATATATATATATATATATATATATATATATATATATATACATTGTGATGTATATGAGTGAATTGTGATGAATGGTGGTGAGAATGTGGAATATGTGTATTTTTATGCTAAGATATATAATTATATGCATTGTTATTATGATAATATTTCTCACCCTTCTGCTATTTTATGATGCTCTATGAGGCATTGCAGAGTAGGTATGCTGACGGTCTTTTTGTGAAGCGTGTCTTCATTTTTTTGGTCGGTCGGCTCTGATATGTAGCACCGGGTAGCTAGGATGTATATGATTCTTTTGTGATACATTGTACATGTATCTGTTGATGAATGTTTATGTAAACATGAATTATGTTGGTGGATAATACTTGATGATGTATATATGCTTGATGTTATTCAATGTTTAGATTTTCCGCTTTTATTCTAAATATTGAGATGTGGGTGTAAGGACTAAGTTCCTCTGTTGCAAAGTTACCCCATTGTTGCATATCAATTGTTGAGCAGGTGTTGAATGTTTTAATTTCATGTATAATGTGACATACCTCTTTTATACTATGTTTATAATTATACTCTGACGAAATTTTTAAATATGTGCCTAAATGATTATGTGATTATTTGGGGGTATAGAAAAGGGGGTGTTACATCTACTACTGTTTCTCAAAGCATAGTATAAAAGATAAAACTCTAGACTTGGACAGTCTAATTTCCTTGAGTCTCAAAGAGATTCTCAAGTGACCCCTTCGTTAAATAGGAAGGAAACCCGTAGACTCAGACAGTCTCAATACCCTTCAGATTTCCCGCTTCCTTAAAGAACAGGAATAACCCGGATCCTGGAATCAAATCCATGAGTACAGTGTTGCTCATATAAGAACTGATTTTCTCTTTCAAAATCAGTATACCGGACCTGTTACTTAACTGAAACAGTAACCAACAGCCTCCTCTTAGTCTTTGTATAATGATCCTTCTTCAGTGAAGTTACTCCTCTTGGGCTTTGTACAATGATCCTCCCCAGGAGAGCCAAACAACGTTTAGCCTCTATCTCGGGCTTCGTACGAGATACAAAAAGATTCCCTGGTTGAGTCAAACCTTTTCGCCTCCATCTCGGGCTTTGTACGAGATACAAAACACTCTCTTGTTGAGTATAAAAGATTCTCTTGTAGGATCAACCCCTTTTAGCCACTCTCTCAGGCTTTGTACGAGACACCTTTTAGCCTCCTCTTAGGCTTTGTATAAGAAAACCACTGGTTGATCCAATCAACCTTTTAGCATCAAAGTTGTGCCTCGTTCACAGTACACAAACATCAACAACTCCTTCCCCTTCATTTAATCGCTGTAAGCAGCAAGCCTCTGGATCATCTACATCCATGCCACTGTCCCTCTTTTAGCATGAGAAATTCCTAAGGAAATATAGCATTGCTCTACACTGAGTTAAAGTCTTCTCCTTCAGGTTAAAATCCCCTATAAAGGAAATTATGGCATTACTAGGATCCGCGTATCCCGGTTAAAGTAATCCTCCTTTATACAAACCCCCCTTTAGAGGTGGCAAATTCTCTCTAAGGTCAACACCCTTCAGCTTCACATCTTGGGCTTTGAACAAGATATAAATTACCTTTCGCTTCACGTCTTGGGCTTTGAACAAGACACCAAAAACACCCATTTCCTCCCATAGAATAGGAGGAACTACGAACGCTCTGATTTCCCTGTTTCGGTAAACGGGAATACGTAGGCATAAGATCGAAAGAAAAGATCTTAGCGAGCACAATCAACAAAAACCCAAAATCCCATACTCTCATGTATCTATCAAAAAGCATCAGTCCTAACATCCTAATCCTTGTTCCCCGCCAGAAAACTTCTACCTAGATAAAATCCAGTATTGGCAAAAATACAAATAACCAGTACAAAGGCCCCCCACATTGATAGCATTCGTAACTTAACAGACCGCTGTTTAAACTCAGTATGCAAAGCAGGGTTAATTGGAGACATCTATTTCCCTTCCTTCATCAGCTTTAATAGGATAAAAAATGAATCGACCTGTAGTTTAAGCTCAACCGCAGAGAGCGACCAGCGCTTAAGAACCGCATCCAAAATCGCTCGCTACAGAAAAATGGCGCCCACCGTGGGGCCGATCAAAGTTAGATCTAGGCACAGTCTTCCTTTTCATCTCCTATGAAAAACCACAGATTGGGGCTTCCGCCGGGGAACCCATTTCTGTCAGGATTCTAGGATTCCTAGCTTTAAAGGTCTAGGATGTTTAGGACAAATATATATACTGCTTTTCCTAATTGCTATACGTGTTTATTTTTCTGCTAATGGGAATGCGGGTGATGTCGTATGTGGAAAGATTGAGTATACACTTAAGATAAGTGATGGCGACGGGGTCGACCATCAACCTCAGTGGAGGCTGACCAACGCAACCCATTCTCTCACCTAGACAATGGGCCGGTTGTTAAGTCTGAGAAGCTGAGGAGCCAAACCCTTTTGCAGTGTGGAAACTATCGGGAATAGTTGTTACGCGATACTACCATCATTTGAGGCTGGTGATCTATTCTCGGTGAATGGCACTTACTCTAAGACTGCACTACAACTCGCTGGCGATCCGCTTGTTGTTTTGCTTTCCTGGGAGGAGCTGATGATAATGAGTACAGGTACAAAAATCACCCTAGTATAAACCTTTGGGGATGGGTAGAGCCTTGACTTCATGACAACGACCCTTTGACCCCATGTTTTTTCTATGTTTTTGTGTGCTGCATTCATGCATTCATTTAAAAAACATTAAAACATTGAAAAAACTTCTCTTCTAGTCTCTCTATTTTTCAAATTAAACTAAGACTGTGATTGCAAATATCAGAGAAAAGGATTGCACTAATGGATTTCGGTAGAAGGAGAACTCATAAGTATACCTTTAAGGTTCCAAAGTTAGAGGATTTGAGAAGGTTGGCGAGGATGATCACTAACCCTGAGGCTTTCAGAGCCAAGCACGGGGGTCTGCTACCTCTATTAAGAGTCCATGTGATTGAGGGAATCATGGATGCGCTCATTCAGTTTTACGATCCGGTTTATCACTGTTTCACATTCCCGGATTACCAGCTAGCACCAACGCTGGAGGAGTATTCTCATCTGACTGATCTACATATCACTGATCGAGCTCCATTTTCTGGACTGGAAGAAATTCCAAAGAATCAGACCATTGTAAGAGCAATTCATTTGGACGAGTCTGAGGTCAGGACTCACCTGACCGCTAAGGGTGGCATCCAAGGTTTGCCAGCCCAGTTCTTGACAAAGAAAGCCCTGTATTTTGCCAGTATAGGAAACGTGACTGCTTTTGAAAGCATCTTTGTCTTGTTCACCTACGGATTATTTTTGTTTCCCAACATCAATAACTTCGTCGATATTAACTCCATTAAGGTTTTTCTTATTGGAAATCCTGTGCCGACTTTGCTCGCAGATGCGTATCATTCTGTACACTTAGGAAATTTGTACAGCAAAGGGGAGATCACATGCTGTGTACCTCTGCTTTATAAATGGTTTATCTCCCACTTGCCCAAGTCTGCTGCTTTTTGGGATTGCAAGAGTGCCTTACGTTGGTCGCAGAAGATCATGTCTCTTACCAACTCTGATATAGATTGGTGTAATAGGATTTATGAGGGAATCAGGATCATTGACCGTTGTGGAAACTTCCCCAATGTACCCCTCATAGGAATTAAGGGAGGAATCAACTACCATTCGGTTTTGGTTCGCCATCAATTCGGATACCCAATGAGACACGTCCCATTGGGTGTTCATCTGGAAGGTCTTTTCTTCAAAGAAGGAGAAAATGATAGAGCACTAAAGATGGAAATAGTGCAAGCTTGGAAACACGTTCATAAGAAAGGACGAGAGTCTCTAGGAAAACCGAACTGTGTCTCGGTGGAGTCTTATCTCTATTGGGTACAAACTAAAGCTCTCAAGCTAAAGATGCCTTATCCTCGTTACAGAATTCTTCCACCGAGGGAATCTGTCATGTACTTCATGACTGAGACTGAAAAGCTTCAGGTTACTCTCAACAAGGTTCAATGGAAAAGAAGGTCTTGGAAGAACAAGTATCGCACCCTCGACGTAGAGTGCATCAAAATACAACAATTACTGAAAGAAAAAGATGCTCTGATTGAGATTTTAGAGCAACATGATGTAGAGAATCAAGATGACCAAAGGAATTTGCTCACTCCTTTCACTTGGCAAAGGAATGACAACCCGACAACGGCCCAAGAGCCCCGGTCAAAGAAAAGAAAAATACCAGAATCAGCACCCGATTTCTCTTCAGGGAGGACTCGGGACCCATTAGCTTAGGTTTCTGTTTCTGCACCTTGTAATCTACTGTATTTCCATTTCTGTAATCCTTTGAATTCAATAAAAAGGGGTTTCCCCACCGTTTGATATTTGCAATCTAATTGTCGAAGTTTATTTTGATTAAACCAAAAAAACAATTAATATAATCATTGTATTCATCAGTCTCACGTAACGTATTCTTCTTCCCTACGAATCTCACGTTTGTGTCTCGATTCTAGAGTCAAACTGTCTCATTCATATAATACTCGGGCCAATCGTCAGAAAAAGATGGATGATCTGGAGGAAGAAAACAGAGAGTTGAAAGAAGAGATCGACGCTCTGAGAGAGGATATGAGAAAGCTTCGTAACGATATGCAAGCCATGGCAGAAGCTCAACTACAAAGAACTGTGATCTCAGAGATCACCTCAACACCCATTTTAGAGAAGTATGATCCTAGGTATCAAATGCCGAAAGATCGTCCTTGGGGCATGCCTGTTAACTATATCCTGGAAGGATATGTTCCGCCGATCACTGAAGATGAGGGAATCACAACAGAAGCCGATGGGCCTGAAGGTTACAAACTTCGGGAAAGCGAAGATGCCAGGGGCATACTGAAGACTCCTGAAGGTTACAAACTTCGGGAAACGCCAAGATTCGCTGCCGTAGTCACGGTACCACCCCCTGTGGTGCACACTGTCCCGGAAGGACAGATTTCACCAATACCTTCTGGTAAAAAGGAAACTATGTTTGATAGAATGGATGAATTCCAGGAACAGTTCTTGGAAATGCAGAAGGAGCTGCAAGCCATTCGCGGGCAGGATTTATTTGGAAAGGACGTCGCAGACCTCTGCTTGGTCCCCAATGTGAAAGTCCCGCACAAATTTCAATTGCCCGACTTTGAAAAATACAAGGGTAACTCTTGCCCTCAAAGCCATCTGGTGATGTACGCTCGGCGGATGTCAGCTCAGACGGAGAATCAGGACCTACTGATTAACTACTTCCAAGATAGTTTAACCGGTGCCGCACTCAAATGGTACATGGGTTTAAACCGTACTACGATCAGTACATTCAGAGATCTTGGTACTGCCTTCGTCCAACAATACAAATACAATTTGGACATGGCACCCGACAGAGATCAACTCAGATCAATGTCGCAAAAGGACATGGAAACCTTTAAGGAGTATGCTCAAAGGTGGCGTGAAATTTCCGCTCAAATTTCTCCACCTCTTGAGGAAAAAGAGTTGACAAAGATCTTCTTAAAAACCTTAAGCTCATTTTACTATGACCAAATGGTTGCCAGTGCACTCGGTGATTTCACCGAGATGGTCGGCATAGGTGTACGTCTTGAGGAAGCCGTTCGAGAAGGACGTTTGGTAAAAGACACTGGATCGACGAGCGGTACTAAAAATTACGGTAGTGCTCTTCCTAAGAAAAAAGAGCAAGATATTGGGAATATCTCTCTCAGAAAGCAAAGGCGTCGTTATCAACCGGTAGCAGCTGTGACTCCTGCTATCAATCCTGCGCCTATTCCTACGTATCAACCTCAGGTTGCGCAGAGCCAACTTGATCAGCAAAGGACACAACAGCCTCTTCAGCAGGCTCGTCCTCCATATAACAACAACCGTACAACACGGCCACCAGGATTTGATCCTATACCCGTAACGTACGCAGAGCTGTTTCCATTACTGCTAGCCAAGGGGCACATTCAGACTAAGTCCCCTCTTATGGTACCGGAAAATCCGTCTTTTTGGTTTAAGGTGGATCAAACTTTCCCTTACCATCAAGGAGGTTCAGGTCATAACATTGAGACTTGTCTCAATTTCAAATCCGACGTGCAAAAACTTGTTAGGAGCGGGGTCCTATCTTTCAAAGATACGAATCCCAATGTTCTCACGAACCCGCTGCCTCAACATGAGAAGGCTGCAGTCAACCTAATTGAGAAAGAGACTAACAATGTCTATCAAATTCATGATGTACTCTTGGTAAAGACCAATCTGGTCAAGATGCATTGTAGACAGAGTGGACATGGCCAGGTTCCACCTCATAACTATCATCAGTGTGATATCTGCTCTAAGAGCAACCAGGGATGTTCTGTGGTGCAAGCAGCTCTACAGGAACAAATGGATCTCGGATGGATCCAAGAGCACCGAGTTCGTGGAGCTAACATGGTCTATACGAATTCTAACGTCATTCAAAACCACGACATCCGTGCAATGAATGTCAACTTGGTGGCAATGCACTCAAGGCAAAGCCAGTATCATAATATGCCGCGGCATGATTACAGTTCCTGTCTGACTTACTCGGTAAACAAACAGGGATGCTCTTTCATACAAGAGGCCCTCTAGCGTCAGATGGATCTTGGATGGATCCAAGACTACCATGATAGGAATTCCTATCAGATCAACATGGTTCAGATCTTTGATATTCGCGTGATGAATACCAACCTGGTAGAGTTACATGCTGAACAGGTCTGACTCAGATTCTTAATATCACATGACTATCAAAGCTGTAAAGCGGGTTGCGAAAACGATCGAGGTTGTACCCTTGTCCAGGAGGCACTTCAGCACTTGTTAAATCACTGGTGGATGCCAATTTATATGGATGAAGATACTCAGCAAATTAGTATCAGTAACAGGAATCCTACTCGGCGTCAGAGTCAGGATGTCAGATCAGCGGAAGCTAACCTAGTGAGGTTACATTGTATTCAAAGTGGGCGTGGCCAGGTGCCACTACACAATTACGACCGTTGTAGCGTCTGTTCGGAAAGTAATCAAGGGTGTTATCTTGTGCGAGCAGCTCTTCAAGGTTAGGTGGATCGTGGAGAAATTCGTCCATATCCAGGTTCTGGACCCATCAACTGGACGCCGAACTACCTTGCCAATCAAATTGAGGATGTTGTCACAATTTCTGGTCATCACAGGACCAGAGATGTTTATGCCATTATCCCTCTATTAGATGAATCTAAAGTTCCCAACCAGGAACAGATCGAGATTACTTACGATGGTCAGAAAAATCAGAAAGTTCCCATAGTCATCTATCTACCGGGACCATTACCCTATGAATCAACTAAGGCTATCCCTTACAAATACTGTGCAACAACAATTGAGAATGGAAAGGAAATTCCATTACCCTCCGTCATGAACATTGCAGACATCAGTCGAGTAACATGGAGTGGTAGAATCTTCAACCGAGGGGTTGGGGAACTTAACAAAGAAAAGGAACTTCAGACAGAAGCTCCCGATCCACCAATCAGTCAATCCAGTAATCCCGACCTTTCGAAAAATAATGATGAGATGCTGAAGCTCATCCAAAGAAGTGAATACAACATTGTTGATCAACTGTTACAAACTCCTTTAAAGATCTCGGTGTTATCACTGTTACTCAGTTCAGAAGCGCATAGGGAGGCTCTACAGAAAGTTTTGGAGCAAGCCTTTGTGGAACAGGATGCAACAATCAGACAGTTCGATAGCATTGTCTCTAACATCACTTCCTGCAACAATTTGGGATTTAGTGATGAGGAATTACCCGAAGAGGGTCGCCGTCATAACATGGCATTCAATATCACAGTTAACTGCCAGGACGATGCTTTAGCCAGCGTACTGGTAGACACAGGGTCAGCCCTGAATGTTATGCCAAAGTCTACTTTGATGCAATTATCATTCAAAGGCCCTCCGATGAGAATCAGCGAGGTCGTCGTCAAAGCATTTGACGGATCCAGAAAAGCGGTTATCGGCGAAGTTGATCTTCCCATAACTATTGGTCCTCACACTTTCCAAGTCACTTTCCAGGTCATGGACATCCGGGCAACGTACAGTTGTTTATTAGGAAGACCTTGGATACACCAGGCTAGAGCGGTCACTTCAACCCTCCACCAAAAGCTAAAGTTCGTTAAGAACGATCAACTTGTCACAGTCTGTGGAGAACAGACCTTGCTCGTAAGCAATTTATCGTCATCTACTGGTATAGAACCTGAGGAGGTTATTGGAACGCAGTTCCAAGCATTGTCGGTGAGCAAGGACAATCATTTCAAAGGAGGAACCTCGATTTCCTCATACAACGATGCTATCAAAGCGGTCGAGAGTACCAATATAACCGGATGGGGACAGCTTGTCATTCCCATTGACAATAAAACAAAGAAAGGTCTTGGTTTTTCAGCAACCTGTACCCAGACAGCTGCCAACGATGAAAGTCTTCATCCCCTTCAAAACTTCTTCCACAGTGGAGGTTTCCTCCACCCAGTGTCTCAGACAGTTCATGCTATTAATGAGGAAGATCCCTCTGACACGGAGGAAGAATGGAAGTTCTATCTTAACGAGGACGGTTATATGTCTCAGGAAGAGGTGCCCATGCCTTTTTGCTTTCCTACAGAAAGTACGAGATTTATACCACGGTCAGACATCGAAATGATATATGGAGATTGTGATCCGGAAGGATGCCGTGCTCCACCAAATTCATTACAGGAAGACACTCTGATGAAAGACCAATTTGACTACAACTACTATGGCTCGATGGACGGTCTGCCAATGTTGCAACCCTACCCAGGAAACTTGGGGCAAGAAAGTCAGCCGAACAATGAAAATCAGCTGACCGTCATTGAACAGAATACCTGTGTCCCCACCATGTCATGAGATCAACACTCAGGTTATTCAGAAACTACTCAACATGAAGATGAATTCGCAACGTTTGCAGGACTAGAATTCATCAACTATGCCTTTCCCGAGGTCAACGTCATCGAGAGGGATGACTCCTCCCATTCCAAAGAAGTTTGGGACACTCTGGGAGAACCAAGTGGAAAATACGACTTTATGGTCAAGTACACTGCGCCCGAAAGCTCTCGTATCAGGTTCGAAGACATCCAGCAAACTGGATGGGGAGATACAGCTAAGAGCACAAATGCTATGCAAAATGCAACAGAGGAATCCTCCTACGACAATTCTGCCTGGGAGACAGATTCTAATGATCCTGCTCCACCAGAAATTAGCGTCATTTCTGAAGACAAATCAAGGAAGGTGCCAGACTTTGTGATTCACTGAGGAGTTCGCCGCCAATGGGTTGCCGTCGAGGTTCCGAAGGTCGTTCACCAGTCAAAGTAATTGCCAACTTTAACCTTTCACCCTGCCCAGGTGAAACAGATGTTTTGATAGGGCTCACTTTCTGTAAATTTTCCCTCTTCGCTTAGCCCAAAGCGACAAAGTTTTGTTTTATAGCGTTGTAGTTTCAAGGATCGACTTGTTCATTAATAAAATAACGTCGTTCTGTAATTTCTGCATTAATTGCTGTTTTCTCTTTTCATTTTTCAGAAAATGGTAATCCTAAAAAAAACAATTCAATAATAAAAACAAGCAGTAAAAAAAATACACTGCACACACTTGCATTTTCCTCTTCTAAATACGAATCATCACGTCATGCAGATTGCTTGTTTTAAACCCAGTTGAAACATACGATCCAATGCCTTCGCGCAACTTTGAGTTCCCGGTATTCGAGGCTGAAGAAGAAAATGACAACGAAATTCCAGAAGAGATCTCCCAATTACTCAGACAAGAGGAAAGGTCTATTGAACTTCACAAAGAACCATTGGAAACGGTAAACTTGGGTTCAGAAAAAGAGAGAAAAGAAATCAGGATCGGAGCACTGCTCAGTCCAACTGCCAGAGAGAGTTTGATAAAGCTTCTCAAAGAGTTTCCCGATGTATTCGCTTGGTCCTATCAGGATATGCCAGGGTTGGATACCAGCATCGTGGAACATCATTTACCGTTAAGATTGGAATGTCCGCCAGTAAAGCAGAGGTTGAGGCGCACTCATCCGGACATGGCCATCAAAATCAAAGAGGAGGTACAGAAACAGATTGACGCGGGTTTCCTCGCCACATCAGAATATCCTCAATGGTTAGCCAACATCGTACCCGTTCCCAAAAAGGACGGAAAGGTCAGAATGTGTGTTGATTACAGAGATCTAAACAAGGCAAGTCCAAAGGACGACTTTCCTTTACCACACATTGACATGCTGGTTGATAGTACAGTAAAGTTCAAAGTATTCTCCTTCATGGATGGATTCTCGGGCTATAACCAGATCAAAATGGCACCGAAAGACATGGAGAAAACTTCGTTCATTACCCCCTGGGGTACCTTTTGTTACAAGGTAATGCCGTTCGGTTTGAAGAACGCCGGGGCAACCTATCAAAGGGCCATGACCACTCTGTTTCATGACATGATACACAAGGAGATAGAGGTATATGTCGATGACATGATTGCAAAATAAAAAACAGAGAGTGAGCACGTTGAACATCTGTCAAAATTGTTCGAACGTTTAAGAAAATTCAAGCTCCGTTTGAATCCCAACAAGTGCACCTTCGGTGTCCGTTCAGGAAAACTACTAGGGTTCATCGTCAGCCAGAAAGGAATTGAGGTTGATCCTGACAAGGTCAAGGCCATTCAAGAAATGCCTTCTCCGAAAACTGAAAAACAAGTCAGAGGATTCTTGGGACATTTGAACTACATCTCCAAATTCATATTCCTTATGACCGCAACTTATGCGCCGATTTTCAAATTACTCAAAAAGAACCAGGATTGCGTTTGGTCTGAAGATTACCAAACCGCCTTCGACAGTATTAAGGAATATTTGTTGAATCCTCCGATTCTATCTCCTCCAGTGGAAGGAAGACCACTGATCATTTACCTCACAGTTCTAGAGGACTCAATGGGATGTGTACTTGGCCAACAAGACGAAACTAAAAGGAAAGAGTCTGCCATTTACTATCTAAGCAAGAAATTCACCGACTG
Organism: Lathyrus tuberosus; assembly: GCA_022829125.1. Lineage (NCBI taxonomy): Eukaryota > Viridiplantae > Streptophyta > Magnoliopsida > Fabales > Fabaceae > Lathyrus > Lathyrus tuberosus. The sequence goes on from JALAZF010000494.1 coordinate 508,776, forward strand.
CGAGACTCGGTGCACGATGCTCTAGAAAACTTGTTGCGCTTTGGCTTGGGCAGCCAAACGTCTTCGCCAATACATGATTCGTCATACTACTTGGTTGGTCTCCGAAATGGATCCAATCAAATACGTTTTCAAAAAACCTGCTCTTACAGGAAGGATTGCCCGTTGGCAGATGCTGTTATCAGAATATGACCTAGAGTACCACGCTCAGAAAGCCGTTAAGGGAAGTATTTTAGCCGATCATTTGGCTCATCAACCGATTGACGATCAGGAATCAGTCGGGTTTGACTTCCCAGACGAAGATGTCATGTATCTAAAAATGATAGATTGCGATGAACCGTTACCCAGTGAAGGGCTAAAACCAGGTTCCCAATGGGGACTTATCTTTGACGGAGCAGTTAATCATTACGGAAATGGAATTGGGGCAATCATTGTTACCCCTCAGGGTACCCACATTCCTTTCACTGCCAGACTTACGTTCAAATGTACGAACAATGAGGCCGAATACGAAGCTTGTATTATGGGTCTCAAGGAAGCGATTGATTTAAGGATCAAAAACTTGGACGTATACGGCGACTCAGCCTTGGTTATCAATCAGATTAAAGGAGATTGGAACACATACCAATAAGGATTGATTCCTTACAAAGACTACGCGAGAAGGTTGCTACCTTTCTTCAACAGAGTCGAGTTTCATCACATCCCTCGTGAGGAGAATCACATGGCTGATGCATTAGCCACTCTCTCTTCCATGATTAGTGTAGGTCAATGGAATGACATACCTAAGATCGACATCATGCACCTTAAACGTCCCGCTTACATCTTCACGATTGAAGCAATCATAGACGACAGACCTTGGTATCACGACATCAAATGCTTCCTTCAGAAACAAGAGTACCCATCTGGGGCACTCAGAAAAGACAGGAAAACCCTCAGAAGATTGGCTGGAAACTTCTTCCTGAGCGGTGACACTCTCTATAAGAGAAATTTTGACATGGTTTTGCTTTGATGCGTCGACAGACCGGAAGCAGACATGCTTATGAAAGAAATTCAAGAAGGGTCCTTGGCACTCATGCCAACGGACACACAATGGCGAGAAAAATTCTGAGAGCAGGGTACTACTGGTTGACCATGGAATCCGACTGCTACAAGTACATGAGGAGGTGTCACAAATGTCAGATATACTCCGACAAAATTCATGTACCGCCAACACATCTCAAAGTTCTCTCTTCCCCATGGCTATTCTCGATATGGGGAATCGACATGATTGGCATGGTTGAGCCTAAGGCTTCAAACGGACATCGGTTTATCCTTGTAGCCATTGACTACTTCACCAAGTGGGTCGAAGCAGCGTCGTACGCCAATGTAACCCGACAAGTGGTGGTCCGATTTATCAAAAACAATATCATCTGATGTTATGTTGTTCCAAGCGAGATCATTACTGATAATGGATCTAACTTGAACAATAAGCTGATGAAAGAGTTGTGCGCAGAGTTTAAGATCGAACACCATAACTCATCTCCCTACCGACCCAAGATGAACGGAGCGGTAGAAGCGGCTAACAAGAACATCAAGAAGATCGTTCAAAAGATGGTTGTAACCTACAAAGACTGGCACGAGATGCTACCCTTTTCTCTTCACGGTTATCGCACATCTGTCCGCACTACAAGAGGGGCTACCCCTTTCTCTCTAGTGTATGGCATGGAAGCAGTGCTCCCCATAGAAGTAGAGATCCCATCAATCTGGGTATTGATGGAAGCTAAGCTTACAGAAGCTGAATGGTGTCAAAGCCGACACGACGAACTCAATCTGATCGAAGAGAAGCGAATCACGACACTATGCCATGGTCAGCTGTATCAACAAAGAATGAAGAGGGCGTTTGACAAAAAGGTCCGACCTCGTGTCTTCAGAAAAGGAGACCTCGTGCTCAAGAAGATACAATCGTTTCTCACTGACTCTCGGGGCAAGTGGACCCCGAATTATGATGGCCCCTATATGGTCACGAAAGCTTTCTCAGGCGGCGCCTTGAGACTTGCAACCATGGACGGAGAGGAATTTGCCTACCCCACAAATGTTGATGTAGTCAAGAAATACTTCGCCTAAAAAAACGTCTCGGTGGATTGAAAACCCGAAAGGGCGGTCCAGGCAAAAGTTAGAGACAAAATAAAGAAAATCATCCTGGTGGATTGGAAACATCATAGTACAATCCAGGCAAAAATTAGGGATAATGGCAAGTAACTATGTTCAACAGAGGCAAGTCCCTCAGCAATAGTTACATCATCCATCGGAGGAAAACTCCAGTCAAGGTCATCTTCGACAGAAGCTCAGGATGTCCCGAATTCAAAGTTGGTAGAAGAACGGTGGTCGTTATGTTTCAACGTAGCCCTTTTCCCTGTAAATTACCATTTTCAAACTTTGTATATACTCTTTGGAATCACGCGTTTGGCTGATCTCCATCTTATCAATAAAATTTGAGCCCTTGTGCTTTTGTTTGTAATTTTTATTTGTTTTAGCTTTACAGAACGACGTTGTTAACATGATTAACGATGCTTGAAATAAAACAAAATGAATTTACTTGTTAAAATTTTTCTGCTTTTTTTAAATAGAGATGGCAATTTCTTTTGACTGTTAAACATCGAAAGAACATCAATTGCGTCTCCAAAGGTGTTCGAACCTCAAAGTGCAGAATCAAAGTACTCCTTCAGGCCCAGTACGCCTAAATGAAGGGATCAACTGTGTCAGAGACCTTGTTTCGTCTGACACACCACGGCCGAGTTCTTATCTCCTAAGCCCGATCGACGATATTCCCCGCAGGGACTATCTCTCCTAAGCAAGTTGGAATTGCTATCTTGAACCAGCGATGTCTCTACACGCCCCGCGATGGCCGAGTATCCAGTCATGTTCATCTTTTAGGTTGTATGTCGCGTCAGTTTTGTCCGCATAAACATACATACATCATGCATTTTTTATTTGCATTCACATTTCATATTGCATCGCTATCACTCTAGTCGGTCATGTCCCCTAGTGATAAACAGTTCTCTCAATCGAGTTGTCAGTCCTTGCCTCATCAGGAAATACTGTGTTTGAACAACCTCGCTTCTAGTTTATTTCTGGAAGGAAGTTGGCCCTCGACCACTTTGATAACTTGAACCTCTGAAAAACCAGAGGAACCTTCAGACAGCATCACTCTTTGCCATTGAAGATGATATCCTTGCTTTCCCGGATTGAGGAAAATCCCCAGAGAAAGCCTCCTAAGCTACCTTTCTCCGAAAGACCGCTGATGAAAAGGTCATCGGCACCTCAAAATTGGATCACATCATATGGCATTTCTCCAGGAAGATCCCAAAAAAAAAGTATGATGTAAGACCCCAAGTGACAGCAGTCTCCCAAGAGACTCGCTTTCCCCTAGTAGAAATAAATGGCGTCTCCAACAGAGAAGTTTGTGCAACTCTACAACTCAGACGACTGGGTTCCCCCGTAAGTCTGACATCAAAACTTTTTCCACTCAAATGGCATCTCCCCAGGAAAATTCGGCGAGAAGTTTGAAGGAAAACCGCTACTAATAGCGTTCCTTGTCAAGAAAGTTTATTGACAAAAGAAACTGAGACCAGTTCCTTGGTAAGAAACCAGGATCGAGGGGAAGTTTATTTCAGAAACTAAGACCAGTTCCTTGGTAGGAAACTAGGATCGATGGGAGGTTTATTTCAACTAAGACCAGTTCCTTGGTAGGAAACCAGGATCGAGGGGAGGTTTATTTCAAAAGAAAACTGAGACTAGCTCCTTGGCTGAAAACCAGGATCGAGGGGAAGTTTACCTTTTCTAAGCATCATTGCTTAGCAAAAGAAGATGAATGCGCAAACTATCATTCATAGCCGTCAAAATTTCGGATATTCTGATATTTAATCCTCTTGCACCCCGAATGCCCGAATACCTTCGTCATTCACACCTTCGTGTCCAAGAAGATTAAATAGGGGAATCTGTCATACCCCAAATTTTGACCACTAATATTTCACATCATTGTGCAAATCATCATCACAATATGGGGAACTATCCTACCTTGTCAGTCTCCCCAAAGATGGGTGAGCATCCACTACAATCAAAATTAGGGTTTCAAGCCCTCTCAGAGCTCTTAGACAAAGGATCAATCAAGGAATGACATAATCTTCAACTTGTCTAACCTCCCAAACATTCACAATGGATAAAAAAGGACTCCCACTTCAAGGATTAAGCACAAAGCTGCTCCTTTCTAGGTGGATCAAGCCTCAAGATCGCCAGTGTCACCAAATTAGGGTTTTGGTCGACCAGGGCCCCCAGATGGAAATTTTCCTTTGGACACAAGCCAATTATCCAAAACATAACCTAATATACTCCATGGAACCTCATGGACCCAATCATCAAGTCAATTTTGCCTCAGGGGATGCATACATCAAAAATCAGGAATTAGGGTTTCTTGACCTAATTCACCCCTAAGTTGACTTTTAGGGCAAATCATGAACCAAGACCTCAAGATATGGTTTAAGGGTATCTAATGAACTATATTGATCCATTTGGAACAATGGATTAATCCAAGAAGTTTGAGCAACAAGCCTCAATTTCATCTGCACCACAATTAGGGTTTCGCGGGAAAAGTCAACTGTAACTTTGACTTTTGACCAGGACATGCTCCCAAACCCTAGGACATGCCTCAATATACCCTATGACACCCATGGAACATGTCCATCAAGTTTGATTTAGGTCAAGGACATGATTTCCTGAAGAATTGCACAGTTTGGAATTCATCTGATAAAAAGTCAATTGTGCACAAAAGTCAACTTTGACTTTTTGAGATTTTTCACCAAAATGGATTTTTAACCCTAAAATGATGTTAATGTGTGATTTGAATCATCATTCATCAAGAAAAATCAAGAAAAGTTTGATAACTTGTAAAAGGGGAACCATAAAAAACTTGGAAAATTTTCTAAGTTAAAAATAAAGTGGCAAGGGTACCAACTTTGGAGGATCATAACTCCTAAACCACAAGGCCATTTTTTCTCATCCAAAGATGGATTTGTAGCCCTCATCACCCTCTACAAAAACTTCAACTAGACCTAAGTCCAATTCATTAAGGATTTTGAGTTATGGAGTGATCAAAATGGCTGAAAATTGAAAATGTCACTTTTTCCAACATAGTGAAATTTTAACTAAGTCCAAATCTGTCTTCACTTTTTGCCAAATGTAGGAGGATTTTTCACTTGGATTCAAAAGAGATCAAAACCAAACATGTTCAAACAGTTGTTGTATCATGCAAGGGCTTTCCAAAATGACCAAGAACATTGCCAAATTCCATTTGAGTCATGAGTTATGACATTGGCAATTTGCCTTGCTGAAATCTGTCAAGGCAAGGCAGAATTTGCATTTTTGGTCGATTTTCCAAAATCAGCCAAATCCAAATGTTCCTATCCACTTGGACACCTCAGAGGATTGAATCTAAAGGGTACAATCACTGAGCCAAGCCTCCAAAGTCCTTGGAACAAGAAAAAGCATGTTGAACCTAGAATGGCCAAAATAGGGACAAGACTCCAAATTTGGATTGAAGCATTCAATGGAAGCATCAAGGTGGCAAGGACTGAGCCATTCTCATCTGAAATCAATCAAGACTTATCCAAGACCAAGGGAACCACAGCCCTGTGCCCTAACCTCTAGTCAATGGCTAGAGGAGACTTGGATTTCCATTGGACAACATTGGCCAAACCTCTGCTGCAGTTTCCATTCACTGTGGATCCCAAAACAAACTTGCTCTACTATAAATAGAGCTCAATTGTGTTCAGTTTGAGTACACCAAAGCCATCAAACAGATGCTTTCCTCAAAACCTCTTCTTTCACCTCAAATTTGCCTTCCAAAGCAAGTAACTTTGAGTTTTTGAGCTAGAGAGCAATTCCATCACAATCAATCACACACACACCTCATATATATCATATGTAAGCTGTGCAAACTATCAAAAGTGACCTGTAATCACAAAATCACAAAGTCACCTCTCAAAACCTCAAAATAGGCTTTGTTTGCATTTTTCAAGCCATGTCTTGATTCATTCACTTTCCAAACCAAATAAAACCTCAAACACATTCCAAATATCATCCTTGAACTGTCCCAAATGGTTCCCCCCATCTAGAACACCATTTGAGGGAGTTGCTATTTTGGTCACTTTTGACCCCTTTTGCAAGAAAGGGACTGTTTGTGTTTTTGCAGGTACCAGCTGATTCCAACCATCCTAAAAGCATCCAAGGGATCATTTGAGGTGGTTCAAAGCATAAAATCATATCTGGAGCAAGAGGGTTGGTGGATTGCAGAGAAAACTCCAAAATCCCAAAGAAGGGTAAGCCTCTCAACTTACACTCACCAAAACATGTGTGCATTTGAAGTCCACTGAGTATGCATCTATTATACATGTCATATGTGTTGTGTTTGTGTCAATTGATCATGTAATTCATGCCTGTATCAAAGTGTAGCATAGAAAATGCAATTATAGGTCATTTTCAAAACCACTATCGGGTTTTGAGGAGGGAGTGTGATCTGAAAAAACCACCACCACCATTGGATTCCTTGTGAAATTCTGGCCCAGATACATATAAATTTTGTCTCAAACCATTAAGAATTGAGAAAGTTATGACCTTCACGTTTTTGAGCCAAAACTTGCCAAAACATGCCTAAAACCAAGTCATACCTTGTATATTTGTTGTTTCATTTCAAACAATGGATGTATCACCACCCCAGTGGTAAGGCGTGCGCCTTGTATGCTTGAGGTCGTGGGTTCAAACCCCACCCATGCCATTTTGTGATTTTTCACATTTTTGCTATTTTTCCAACTATTTTCATGTTTTGTTAATTATTTGGGAAATTAATAACTCTTCCAATTTTAATTATTTTTTATTGGTTCTTTTTGCAAAAAATCACAAAAATGTTGAAATATTTTATTCCACAAAAAAATTGAGTTTATATTATTTATTTAATATAATTAGTATTTTTGTGAATAAATTCATTTTATTTGTTTTTAAGCATTTTAAAATGAATATTCATCTTGAAAAATCAAGACCAAATGAGTTTTAATATCTCTTGTGATTTATACCTCATTTTTCAAACCTTAAACAAAAATCACAAGTGGTTTATTCAAACCTATTTGGTATTTTTCATTGATTTTCTTTAAATATTTACTTTTAAAGAATACAATTAGGGTTTCTTTGATTTTCACTCAAACAAATCATTGTCAAACACTTGGGCCTCTAATAGAGTGTAAGACCCAATCCTTTTTTGACCAAACATTTTTGGGCCTCACTTATTGTATAAGTCCCAATACCGTCAAAAACAAATTGCGCGATCGTCGCCTTTTCAAAATAACCCTGGGCCTACCCTTGAGTAGTAAGACCCATTTCTTTTCTTAAAATACACTTGGGCCTCTAATAGAGTGTAAGACCCAATCCCCTTTTAACCAAAACATTTTGGGCCTCATTTATTGTATAAGTCCCTCCGCGTTAAAAGAAAGTCTCGGCGCGATCGCCATTTTAAACGAAAAATCATCTAGGCCCAAGTGAGAGATTGTAAGACCCATCCCTTTGTACAGAAAACCTTTTTTGGGCCTCTTGAGAAATTGTAAGACCCATCCCTTTGTACAGAAAACCTTTTTTGGGCCTCAGTCACTTGTATAAGTCCCTCTGTACAAATTCAAACAGTGCGCTCACTGATAATACACTTGGGCCTCTCCTTGAGCTGTAAGCCCCAAATCTTTCTTTTTCAAAGCACTTTCTCCTTTGATTTTGAATATACAGTTGTTTTCGATCTTTCTTTGTTGAACAACTAACCAAACAGCATGGAAGCTCTACAACCGAGTAAGTGGTTATTGCTTTCATTTACCGCTTTCATATACATATAATTGTATTGTGGGGCTGTTTCACTGTAAGTCTTCTTTCATAAACTCATATCAACTGTGTAATAATAGTATAGATATTTCGAGTTTCCCCAGCAACTACGTCTAGAACTAGGTGACGCCGTTTCGTTTATTCGTAGAAATAGACAACTAGATCCCCAATAGGATCACCAGATACAGTCTTCTCTTTGGTTGTCCTTGTTAGGAATTGTCGAGAAACTCTACTCCCCAAGATGAAGGTATTCTCCGTGAATGGCATCTTTGAGTTTCTTCCAAATTCTCGAACTTTCCTGACTTGATCTATTCCTTATGAATAGCTTGCCTTGAATTTCTCGGGGTTTGGGGACACACGGGATTCTTAAAAGCATCGGCCTCCTCTTGGGCATCGTACAAGGACCCACAGGCTTCCTAAAAGCAACCCCGCCTCTTCTTGGGCTTAGTACAAGGACCCTACGGCTTCTTAGAAGTATTCACAGCCTCCTCTTAGGCTTCATATAATGATCTCTTCCTCCTGGAATGATAGCCTCCTCTTGGGCTTCGTACAAGGACCCGTCGGCTTCTTAAAAGTTTCCAGCCTCCTCTTGGGCTTCGTACAAATTGTCCCGACGACCTCCTAGAGGTATAGGAACAGAACCTAGTCATCTTCATAGAGCAGTCCTTTCATAGAGTCTACTACTGTTTCTCAAAGCATAGTATAAAAGATAAAACTCTAGACTTGGACAGTCTAATTTCCTTGAGTCTCAAAGACATTCTCAAGTGACCCATTCGTTAAATAGGAAGGAAACCCGTAGACTCGGACAGTCTCAATACCCTTCGGATTTCCCGCTTCCTTAAAGAACAGGGATAACCCGGATCCTAGAATCAAGTCCATGAGTACAGTGTTGCTCATATAAGAACTGATTTTCTCTTTCAAAATCAGTATACCGGACCTGTCACTTAACTGAAACAGTAACCAACAGCCTCCTCTTAGGCTTTGTATAATGATCCTTCTTCAGTGAAGTTAGCCTCCTCTTGGGCTTTGTACATTGATACTCCCCAGCGGAGCCAAACAACGTTTCGCCTCTATCTCGGGCTTCGTACGAGATACAAAAATATTCCCTGGTTGAGTCAAAACCTTTTCGCCTCCATCTCGGGCTTTGTACGAGATACAAAACACTCTCTTGTTGAGTATAAAAGATCCTCTTGTAGGATCAACCCCTTTTAGCCACTCTCTCGGGCTTTATACGAGACACCTTTTAGCCTCCTCTTAGGCTTTGTATAAGAAAACCACTGGTTGATCCAATCAACCTTTTAGCATCAAAGTTGTGCCTCGTTCACAGTACACAAACATCAACAACTCCTTCCCCTTCATCTAATCGCTGTAAGCGGCAAGCCTCTGGATCATCTACATCCATGCCACTGTCCCTCTTTTAGCATAAGAAATTCCTAAGGAAAGATAGCATTGCTCTACACTGAGTTAAAGTCTTCTCCTTCAGGTTAAAATCCCCTATAAAGGAAATTATGGCATTACTGGGATCCGCGTATCCCGGTTAAAGTAATCCTCCTTTATACAAACCCCCCTTTAGAGGTGACAAATTCTCTCTAATGTCAACATCCTTCAGCTTCACATCTTGGGCTTTGAAAAAGATACAAATTACCTTTCGCTTCACGTCTTGGGCTTTGAACAAGACACCAAAAACACCCATTTCCTCCCATAGAATAGGAGGAACTACGAACGCTTTGATTTCCCTGTTTCGGTAAACGGGAATACGTAGGCATAAGATTGAAAGAAAAGATCTTAGCGAGCACAATCAACAAAAACCCAAAATCCCATACTCTCATGTATCTATCAAAAAGCATTAGTCCTAACATCCTAATCCTTGTTCCCCACCAGAAGACTTCTGCCTAGATAAAAACCAGTATTGGCAAAAATACAAATAACCAGTACAAAGGCCCCCCCACATTGATAGCATTCGTAACTTAACAGACCGCTGTTTAAACTCAGTATGCAAAGCAGGGTTAATTGGAGACATCTATTTCCCTTCCTTCATCAACTTTAATAGGATAAAAAATGAATCGACCTGTAGTTTAAGCTCAACCTCAGAGAGCGACCAGCGCTTAAGAACCGCGTCCAAAATCGCTCGCTACACATAGTCGCTGTCCCCCTCGTCTTCAGTTGTAGCAAAGACTTGACCAGGGTTAATGATCCCCCCAATAGAGAAAAAGATAGGTCCCTGGCGCTCTTGGCCTTCTAGAAGAGAAGTTCGAGGAGGCTGATAACCAATTCCGCACTTGTCTTCTTTGAAGGGTACCTCGATCAAATGACCCCAACCTTCAGCATGGCCTGAATGCACTACTTCAAGAGCCTGCTTGTAAGAAGCCATGGAAGTCTCTACTATTGTTTCACTGGAAGGAGGGTCATTCTCAATATTCACTGTTTCGAATGCCTGACAAAGAGTTTCATGAATCTCGCCGTCCATTTCCACATATTTGAACGATGACAGATGGCTGGCAAATATATCCTCCTCTCCGCATACTATGGCAACCTAACCATCCACGACAAACTTTATCTTCTGATGGAGTGTTGATGAAACGGCCCCTGTAGCATGTATCCATGGGCGTCCCAGCAAGCAGCTATAGGCTGGCCGTATATCCATCACATATAAAACTGTATTAAACACCTGGGGTCCAATCTTTATAGGCAACTCTACCTCCCTGAAAACTGATCTTTTGGAGCCGTCAAAAGCGCGCACAACTAAATCACATGGTCGGAGCACAACCCCTTCAACATCCAACTTTGCCAAAGCTTTCTTCGGCAGTACATTCAAAGACGAGCCCGTATCTACCAACACATGGGACAAGACTGTACCCTTGCACTCCATGGAGATGTGGAGAGCTTTGTTATGATTTCTTCCCTCCGGCGTTAGATCAAAATCAGTAAACCCCAATCCATTTCTGGCATTGACATGGGCAATAACACCCTCGAGCTGGTTCACTGATATCTCTTGTGGAACATAGGCCATGTTTAAAATCTTCAGCAAAGCATTACGATGTGCCTCGGAACATAACAGTAGTGACAAGATAGAAATCTTGGAAGGAGTTTGATGTAGGTGATCCACTATTTTATAATCGCTCTTTCCTGATAATCCTCATAAACTCTTCAACATATTTTTCAAAGGAATTACCGGGCTCCGCCCTTTGCACCGGCTCTTCGTTTACAACCTGCTTGCCTTTAGCTTTCGCCAAAGCTTCAGTATCATCATTTTGGAGCGTCTGGGGAGCAAAGAGCCTTCCACTACGGGTAAAACCACCCATTCCTCCTATATTCCCCACACTTGAACCAGTTTCCTTGGGAACCTCCACTTCATATTTCTGCCCTTGATAATAAACATCAGCTCCGTAATGCCATGGGATCCCTTTTGTACTTTCATATGGCATAGGACCTGGAATAGTTATAGTCACAGGGGCTACCTGTTTAGGTGCAGGGATCTGTATAGGTGCCGGCACATGAATCTCTGCAGGAGTAAAGTAGATAGTAACCGTTGAGACCGTATCGTCCTTCATTCCCATCTGATCAAACTGTAAATGACCCTCATCCATCATCATCTGAAGGCACTTCCTCAATTCATCACAGCCGTTCACCGTAGTCACACATTCTGAACAATTTTCTGGACAACCAGCGAGCATGCCCCCTTTCAAAAAACTTCCTTTCACCACTGCCAAAGGCGTCCTGACCTGATTAACATCTATCATTAAGTTCATGCCTCTGTCTTCTTCTATTGCATTGACCTTTGGTGCGCCATGCGGGGGCATGGGGTTTTGAATCACATTAGGATTAGGAGCGAAGTTGATAGCTTTCGACTCAACCAGGTCCTGAACTACGTGCTTAAAAGATTTACAGTTCTCTATATGGTGGTCGGGCGCACCCGAATGGAATTCACACTTCACATTTGCATCATAGCCATAAGGTAGCCTGCCTGTTGGTGGTGCCAGCATTCTCAACTGTACCAACTTTAAGCGGAGCAAATTCTGCAACATCTGGGCATATGTCATAGGTAAAGTGTCAAAGTGGCGATCACTCATTCTCTGCCTCGGTTGGTATTGTCTTTGAGATTGTGGATGAGATTCGACAGCTGGAACCGGAATAGTTACAGCTGCTGCTTGATGGTACGAGCCCTGACGTCCTTTACCTTTGCCCCCCTGTCCATAAGCAGCACTAGTTTCACCTTCACGTTTCTTCGAGCCACTCCCGAAAAACCTCTTAGCATTGGAAGAGCCTGCCCCACTTCCATCTTGAATTTTCCCCGATTTCAATAGATTTTCAATTCTCTCTCCAGCAATTACAATGTCAGAGAACCCAGTGGACGGACGTCCAAGCAAACGCTCTACATATGGGCCCTGTAAAGTATTCATAAACATATCAGCCATTTCCCTTTCCATCAACGGGGTAGCTTGCGCTACCCCTAGGCGTACTGTTTGAAACCTTCCTTCGAATCCTGTTTCATATTCTGCAATTGGGTACGATTGGGGGCCATGTCAATGTTATACTGATACTATTTCAGGAAAGCATCGCCCAAGTCCCTCTAGTTCTTGATATAAGCTCTTTCTAGCTTCATGTACCATTCCAACGAAGCTCCTGACAGGCTATCCTGAAAGAAGTACATCCACAGCTTTTCATCGTCAGAATATGCAGAAATCTTCTTGAAATACGCCTGAATGTGAGTCTTAGGACAGGTAATGCCATTATACTTGTCAAAGGTTGGAGGCTTAAACTTTGGAGGGATCCTCACCCCTTGCACCAGCCCCATGTCAACAACATTAATTCCCATTGAGTTTTGACATTCCATGGCTCTTACCTTCTCAGCCAACTCTTCATACCTTCTGTCATTACCATCATTATGAGCCACCGTGTCAGCATTCTGTACAGAGAACTGATCATCTTGATGGTCCTCCACATGCTGGTGGCCAACACCACCAGGAACTCCGCCAGGAGGATCAACTGCTGCTCTGCCAGGAGGATTAACTGCCGCTCCGCCAAGAGGAATAACGTTGGGGATTTCCACTTCCAACCTTTGAACCGCAGTTCTCAAATCTTGCTGCCCCTGGGCTATGCCCTGCATGAGGTTCATGAACTGCTCTATACGGGTCCTCATTTCAGTGAGTTCCGCTTGCACCTGTTCCATGATTCTAGCTTGATTTTGTCGAGTCGCGTACCGATGAATGTTGGAATCAGCTATTCTGCCTGCAACCAAATAAAGGTTAGGAAATCCCTGGACGAGTACCTGTTATGCAAAATGCCAAAATGATCATGATCATGCAAATGCAAATGCAAACATGTTTGTATATTCACAGGGCGATCCACCCCTTGATTCCAGTTTAAAGACAAGATGGAATAAAACTTCTACTCATATATCGGAGAAAATCACTGTCAGAGATTACAACCCAAGATAACATAATAAGTTTGAAGCAAGATGAACAAAGATCCCAACCAACAATTCCGGTGGTGACCCAAAATACAACAAAGAAAGAGCCAACTACAGAGTATCACCCACTGCCTAAGCTAGAGCCTTCACCCCTATGCCTCTTCACTTCAGCTCGTATCCTCAGCTCTTCTATAGTTGCTATGGCCTCATTCAGTCGTTCCCCAATGTGAATAGCAGCCACCATCTCTTCCAGTCCTGGCTATTCTTCAGAGAAGAAAGGTATCCTCGGTTTGACAGAGATTCCCAAAATAAATGAGAACTCCTCTAAAATTGGAGCCAATACATAATCTGGAAAAGTGAAACAACGCAAAGGAGAGTCATAGAATTGAAGGAGCGTGTGAATGGCATCGTGCTCTTCTTGTGAAATATTTTGGACAACCTTCAATATCTTCCCATATTCCTCCTTGAACTTGGCGCAGATCTCAGGATCAGTCATACTAATCGTCTTGTGAATCAACTTCAGAGTTGGATCTGGGAACGTGTATGCTACATTCTTCTTCCTTTGATCATCCATGAAGAGGAAACCTCAACAACCGGAATCAAGGGTAAGATGCAAGCCCTGAAAAATGTCAAACATGTTAGAATGCAAGAAATGATGCAAATGCAAACATGGGATCAAGGTATCACTTCTCTGGACATGTGATGTGCTGTTAACTGAACAAGAACCATAACCCAGAAAACCAGAATTCCAGAACATCGGACCACTGAGATAACCAAAAAACCAGGTAAATAACTATACACTGTCGAGAAATCCAGAAAACCGGGTAGGTTGAAGGTTTCGGTTACCTGCAGACCTGCAAACACCCATCCCCTCTCACATGTGGGTTCTAGAAAACCGAGGATCCTCAATATCACGGGCTCTCAGGTCGAGAAATGATGATACGTTCACCATTTCTGGTTTGGCATCATCATCAATCGAGGAGGCCTCAACTGATTCCCCTCAAAAAATAAGGTTATCCTATGCAAGTTCCCAGCATTGGGTCCTCGGATCGACAAGTGTAATCGGTTTTCCATTTCTGGTCTGCCATTATCACATGTCGGGAGGAGAGGCGTTGCAGAGTCCTCGGAGAAACGGTTGCCAGAGTCGACAACTCTCTAGATCAACATTATGAAATGAGCAAGACACGCACGTCAGAATATCTCCCAGGATAGCCTCGTCTGGATGTGAATTTCGTGAGCACCAAACGCACCAAGACGGCGCGTAGGTCCCACTACTTTCCACTCTAGTCATAAGTGTATGCTCAAGCCTGTGTATTGGGCTTATCTCTCAAAGAATCCCAACCTGCCAAACAGAAAACTAGCACAACACAGTATAGTCCAGCACAATAATGCAATGCAATAAATGCGGTAAAAATAGTAAAACAGTAATATACAGCAAAATAAAGCACAACAGTAAACACCCAATGAAAACAAACAAACAAGCGCTAGGATTGACTCGCAAGAGGGGATGGACCAGCAAGAGGTCAACCTATCCCCAGCAGAGTCTCCAGTTGTCGCTCCCGGGATTTTCATCCAGGTACAAACGCGAAAGTGGCGCGGAAATAGAGTCGCCAGCAATGTGTATTTATCCCAAGAGAGGGAAAGGAAACACTGCATAAACCTGAGGGAAGGAAAAGAACATGGTCTCGCGACCAAGAGAAACGGTTAAGGGAGTCGGTTACGCGAGGGGAAGGTACTAGCACCCCCACGCGTCCATCGTCCTTGATGGGATCCACGCTTGTTGTCTCGATCAAAGGGTGTCGTCATCTGGAGCTCCACTGCTACTGGAAAGAAAAAGGAACGGGAACGATTAAGAACGAAGAAAAAAAGAAGAAGAGGAAAACAAGTGACTCAGTAGGACGTCCTAAGAGTCCTAGGCCTACGTATTCCCTCGGGAGCGGGAAAGTCAGAGTCAACGTAGTTCGGACACGAACTAGGGGAAGGTTGCTCGCCAAGACATCGCCGTCTGGTGCCTACGTATCCTCCATCTAACCAGAGAGAGGAAATCAGAGCAGCCGTAGTTCGACCTAAGGGTTGGTTGAAAAAAGTTGTGCTCGTAGAGATCTCGCACGATCTCCTGCCTACGTATCTCCATTAACCAATGAAGAATCAGAGTGACATAGTTCCCCTCACTAGAGATGATTTTGCTTTGTTTGTGTTATTTAGTGGAGTACGCCAAGGTTCGCGTTCCAGCAGTTAGGTGTCGCAGCTCGTTGTACGGAGTCTTAGGCATTTACCTGTTTGCGGTAGAACGGAAGTGACACATCCTTTATGAATGGAGTGAAGGAGATGAGAGGAGAATTTTTGTTTGTTTTTGTCTTTTAAGAAGAAGTGTTTTGAAGTTAGTTCGTCACTTAGATTGCACCAAAGTCTACCATGCAGGGACGAGTGAGTCGCATGGTCGCCCCCAAATGGGACGTATGTGTAATACCCCAAAATTTGCTCTTCCCTTTTGGCATCATAGCATGGCATTATCATTTATCATATCATATCCATCTCATTAGCATTGCATTGCATTTAACATAGAAAAATGAAGCATGGCATCCTTCTTACCATCAGGGCATGTGATCAGGTGGAAGGTGGACAATCAAGGGATCATTCAAAGCACAAAAAGGTCAATCAAGTTGGCTCTAGGCAAGCCAAGAGGTCTCTCATGTATCATACTATCCCAATTGATCATCCAAAACCTCAAGAAAGGTGAGATTCAATAGGAGATTGAAGCATTACATCTTTCACTATGCAAGAGGTTCAAAAAATGAAGGAAAACCCTCAAAAGAGATAGCTCATTGATCCAAAATCATTCTCAAGTGGCATTTCTCATCATCCTTTAAGAGGATACACAATATACTCTGAGGAATTTGGATTTGGAAGATGTGCAATTTCCTCCTAACCAAAGGGGGTCAAAACTAGGGTTTCCCATTAAATCAGGGAATCTTTGATTTTTGAACAAAACTTGATGTCATGGTATTCCATATGTCCTTAAGTGTATGTGTGTGGAAGATTGCATCTCAATTGGTTTTAGAAGTGGTTCAATTGGAAGAAAGATCAAGAATCAGAGAAATTGGGGCAAAGTCAAATAATCAGAGGAAAAAGTCAACTCTTGACTTTTTGAGGCCAAATTCATGAAATTCATGTTACATATGTCCAATGTACAAAATTTGATCAAGAAACTCCAAAGGAATCATGAAAAAATCAAGATGTGGAAAGTTGCCATTTTTGGATGAAGAAGGGTTACTAAAAATAGCAAGTTTTGGCCATTTTGCATCAGAATTTGAACCAAGGCCATTTAAATTTGGAGCACCAAATGAAAAATCCACTCTGCCTCAATGAAAGATCTTGTTTTAAGCTTCAAATCCATGTGTAGAACATCTCCATTGGATAAAAATTGAGAGAGATATGATTGATCAAAGTTGGAGGAAAGTAGGTTCAAAACTAGGTCATGACCAAGATTTTCAGGTCACGCGCGCAATCATTTTAACAAACAGTTGGTGGGCCAAATGTCCACTCATTTTTCTCATGGTTAAAGGCCTCAAATGAAAAACTTTTCAACATCAAAGTTGTTCCTTGTAGTGTCCTCTTCAATGTTGATGTTGTGAAAATTTTGATTTAACCAAGTTATGAGATAGTTTGGAGGGTTCAAAGTCATGTTGTTTGTGCTGAAATTTTGTGTGCCCAATTGCCTTGCCAGCCAACCTTTTGCCACGCCCACCAACCAGTTGTGAACCATTGTGTTCATAGCTATTTTTAGACATGTTTGAGACCTCATTTCACTTCAATTTTCAAACCAATATTGTTCCCCAATGTACCCTCTTTCAAATGAACCCATAAACTCCCTAAGGCAGTCATTGAGTAGAGAGAAAAACCTCCATAAACCACCATATGTTGGAATGGATGCATTGATAGCATGTTGCAGGATTCTGGTTCACACACACCACAAACACTTCCACACTTTATTTCCACATTTGGCCAAACATATCACCTACACAATGCACACTATCACGTGCCACACATGGGAATAGAAAGAACAAACTTGCTTACCAAGTTTCTGATGCGCAAGCCCCTGCTACACAACAGTGCCAATTCACTTTCTCCTTGCTCCCACCATATCTCACCATGAGCCGTCTTCACCATAGCACTGCTCTCCCTAACTAACTTGACTCAGTTAGTTAGGGATGACTCAGTTTAACCCACTCAACTCAATTAACCAACTCACTAAACCATGGTTAATTCATGATATAAATTCAAACTTCACTTCACAATTCAGTTTTCAACTTCATTTTCACACTCTCACTCAACTACACTTCATTCTCATTTTTCCTCTGAAATTCGCAAGCTCTCTCTCTCTGAAGCTTCTCTTCCTCTCACACGATTTCATCATCATCTACATCTGAATCCATCTTCAAGCTTCAACATCACACAGCATTGGAACACATTGAAGCTTGGTAGCATTGAAGAGATTGAAGTGTCTTCCACTGCATATTGAATTTCATCAACATTTGCAAGGATTTGTGAGCCTTTATTTGGCCAGTTGAAGATCAAAGAGGAAGCACATTTCTCTGGTTCTCTTTCAACTACAGTTTCCTACATTTTCAGGTTTCAATATCCTAAACTTTCTTGGCACGATTTACATTCTGTCTAGCTCGTGTTGTGATGATTTGAGCTCACTAAGAGCACTCCTCCATCTGGCTAGTTGATAGAGCTTCTTAGAAGCTTAGATCCAAAACCTAGGGCTAATTTCATTGCTTCGATTCTCTCTGTTTGTGTGTTGTTTATGAAAACTAATCCTAGATTCATGCTCTACGTGACTTCCTGAACATTTTGATGTGCATTGCATAAATTTCTGGATTGTTTGGTTGGTTGCAGCGCCGGAGAGTGGCCGGAGAAGGTGACCGGAGGTCCCTCTCCGGCCGGTGAGTTGACGTTAGGGTTTAGCGTTTTAATCTCGTTCGTCCATTTTTTTTGATCGTGTGACTGAGAACGTGCCAACGCATTAAAAGACATGTGCATGTCATGTGCCAAAATTCTGAAGTCACTTAAGCGTGGTGTGGTGTAGTGCATGGTAACTTGTGTGTGTCCTCACGCATGTGCATTGATTCTGTGTACTTTGACTTTAGCATGACTTTGACTTGATCCAGTGGTTAATAGTGAGTCAAGTTTGTTGACTGAAGGTGCATGTTTGTTATGGTGTTTTGCGCGTAAATGAACCCAAATCAGAATACTATCCACACCCCCAATTTTGAGGCCCATGTGATTTGAACATGCTGATTTGCTATATTCATACCCCCCTCTCATATTACATTTTATTTTTATTTTCATTTTACATACGCGTTTGATTTTCAATTTTTAAAAATACTAAAATGCATAATAAAATTCCACAAAAATTCATGTGTATTCTTAAAACATTTAGGAAATTTTTCATGATTTTATTTTCTGATTTTATGACCATTTTGCCCCTGTTCCATTATTTCTTTTGAATTTCCATTTGTATGCATACTTAATGTGACATATGATTTTGTGCATTTTTGTTCTTGATCATAAAAAATGATTTTGATGCCTTTCTTTTTTCATTGTGGTCACAATATGTTGAGGTATGTTTGAGATTTATGAGATGATTTTTAAGTCTTTTTTGGATGACTTTTGATGTGTTGCTTTGAGCATGAATGCATGAAACTTCCATGAGACTTTGACCTAATTGTTGAGTGACTTTGGTTCTGATTCATTGCTTGTGGACTTGATATGTTAATGGCATGTGTTTAAGGTGTTTGATTGGTGAAAGTCATAATTTTTGAAGCATGTTTGCTATTTGTTTGAAGCATGAAGTTTAACTTGTTCATTTTGTGAATGCATGCCTCATGTTTGGTTTGCTTGATCATGAAGGCACTTGTGCCATGAGTTGTGGTTTTGTTGGAGGATGTATAGCATGTTAGTTGACTTCTGATTGTGACATTTGGGTTTCATCTTTGCATGTTTGATGTTTATCTTGCACCTTAAGTCACTTGTTTCACAAGTATGAACCACATTCACATCACTTCACCTTTTCTTCTTTGCTTCTTGTTGGATTGAGATTTTGTTTGCATGATTTAGTATGCCCATTTAGGATAACATTAGGTTGTGTAAATATGAGTTACATTCTGACTTGGAAGCATGTATAGCACTTAATCTCATTTTACTTTGTTTGTCAACTTGTTTGAATTTGATTTGTTCATTATATTTTCTTGCTTTACTTGTAAGTGATTGTGCTAACCATGTAGGGGTTTTGGTAAGTTTCAATTGAGTGTGGATAAGGAATCCACATTCAACTTCTATCCTTTCTCTTTTACAATTCCATGTTTTGTTAAGCACTTATGTGCTTTCTTTTAATAACTCATCACTTGCCCTTTGTGAATTACAATTCATCTTCTACTTTAGAAGTGAATTGTTTAATTCATTCTTTCTTTAGACGTTAGGTTGAAACCTCACAAACCTTAGGATCACTCCCTTAACTAATCAATTAGGATTGAGTCTTAGTCCATATAGATTTTTACCTTTATCCTCCCTTGAGTCTCTTTTCTCATCTCAAAGAAAATTCAAAACATATAATAAAGGTAGGCATTTATTGCATTTAGGCCTTTCATATAAAGAAAAGGTTATAAGGGGTCTTCTCTTATAATCTTAGAATGTATAGCATATAGCCCATCTTGGGTCAATGTGTTAAACATTTGATCTTGTATGAGGGACTTAAATGCAATACTTGTTGAAGGTGCAAATAATAAAAAATACTTCTTCATTTCTTAATCAACAAAACACTTAATAAACACAAGTATGCTAGTGTGTTTGAACCTTGACAATTGGAACTAAGTGTGGGGGTCTTCTTCACTCTTAGTGTGCTTTCTTACCCATTCCATCTTGGAATGTGAGGATGTACACATTCCAATGACTAAGATTCAGATACACTATCATATGCAAACAAATGAAAAAACTCTTAAAAGACAAAAACAAACAATAACGTCTTTCCTTCGGGAATTCTTTTCTCACCTCATTCACTCTCAACGTACGAACGTGCTCCTACTCGTTCTCTTGCAAGATGGTAACGCACTCGGACCAGCGAGCCTGCAACACCTGAGCTAGGACGTAAGCCGTTCTCTAAAAAACACAAATAATCCATCCCTAGTGAGGGGAACTACGTCGCTCTGATTCTCATGCTCCTGATGAGATACGTAGGCAGTGGGGTAGGGCCCATTCGAGCACTTCTTTTATTTTCCCTACATTTGTTTCTCTTTCTTTCTCCTTTCTTTCTTTCAGTTCTTTCTCAGTATTCCTTTCTTTACACCCTTTGATCGAGACAAGCAAGCGTGGATCCCATCGGGTACGATGGACGCGAGGGGGTGCTAATACCTTCCTCTCGCGTAACCGACTCCCTTACCCACTTCTCTTGGTCGTAAGACCATGCTTTTCCTTTCCCTCAGGTTTACGCGGTGTTTCCTTTCCCTCTCTTGGGATAAATACACATTGCTGGCGACTCTGTTCGGTGCCACTTTCGCGTTTGTACTAGGATGAAAATCCCGGGAGCGACAGCTGGCGACTCTGCTGGGGACCGAAACCCAGAATCTCTGGTTTCCTTAGCGAGTCAATCCTAGCGCTTGTCTGCTTTTCTTTCATTGGGTGTTTACTGTTGTTCTATATGTTGTTGTTTATTTATTTTACTGTATTTACCGCATTTTAGCATTACATATCATATGTTATATTGTGTTGCACTGTTTTGTCTGTTTGGCGGGATGGGATTTCTGAGAGATAAGCCCATTACACAGGCTTGAGTATACACTTAGAATTAGAGTGGAGAGTAGTGGGACCTACGTGCCATTTGGAGTGCGTTGGGTGTTCACGAAATTCACAGCTAGACGAGGCTATCTTGGGACACGTCGTGGCATGCGCATCTTGCGTATTCCAGGATGTAGATCTAGAGAGCTGTCGACTCTAGTGACCGATCATGAGGACCTTAGTGGAAATATCCCTCTTTAGTGGTGACAATGGCAGACCACATTCTGTGGCAAACCCATTCGCACCCGAGGGCCCACTTTGGAACTTGCATAGGATGACTTTTATTTTCTAAGGGGAGTCAGTGGACGACCTCTTTGATTGGCATAGCATTGTATCCTACGGGCTGAATGTGCTATTGCTTCTCAAACCTCTGAAGCTGACAAGCCTTATTTTCTAAGAACCACATGTGAGTATGGGCGGGATGTTTACAGGTTTGCAGGAAACCCAGCCTCCTACCTACCTTACTCGTGATTCTATGATGATTTCAGACATTGTACCCTATGACAGTGATTTAAGTGTTCATCTCAGATATTGCCAGATTCAGTACAGAGACACAGTGCACACAGTTCAATACAGACACAGACACTTGATTACCTGATCACATGCCCTCTTGCATTGCATTATCATATCATAACAGTTATGTTTGTCATTTTCAGGTGCATAATACATTTCTGATTCCGATCCATGGGTTCAACAGAGATCGTCGCCGAGAGAAAGAACAATGTGTCTTACAAGTTTCCAGATCCTGTCTTGGATTCATTGCTCAAAGTTATAGATATGGCTGGTCCGGGTATTCTTGATAGGTTTCAGAAGAGCTACGGGAATTTGGTTGGGATGGTCCGTACAATCACCAAGTATGAGCATGATGCTTTACACACTCTGCTGCAGTTCTACGAGCCTTCGTTGAGGTGCTTTCTTTTTTCAGATTACATTTTGATGCCAACACTGGAAGAATTCTCATTTATTTTGGGAATTCCGATCACGTCGGCAATACCATTCTTCTCTGGTAGTTCTCCCAGCGTAAAAGAAATTGCTGCTGCTTTACAAATGGATCAGACATTGATAAAGAGTGGTGTGAGCAGTAAAAATGGAGTTAGCGGATTTCATTTAGAATTTCTGGCTGGACAGGCCCAAGAGGCTGCAAGTGCTAAAAATTGGACGGTTTACAATTCCATTCTGGCTCTCTGCATATATGGCCTAGTTTTCTTTCCCAATCAGCAAGACTTTGTGGATATGCAAGCGACAAGAGTTTTCGTTCTTAAAAATCCAGTCCCTACTTTGTTAGGAGATTTTTATCATTCCGTGCACTATAAGAATGAGAAAAGGAGGGAAGGATCTGTCAGTTGTTGTACTCCACTGCTGAGTCATTGGTTTTTCAAACATTTGCCTCAGACAGGTGCCTTTGTGGAAACCAAAGATGTGGCGAAATGGTCTAAACGATTGATGAGTTTAACTGCTGATAACATTGTATGGTTTGATCACCGGTTATTGAGAATAGAGCTTGTCACAAGATGCGGAAATTTTCCAAATGTGCCTTTGATTGGAAGAAAAGGAGGGATCAATTATAATCCAGTTTTGGCCATCCGACAGTTTGGGTATGCTTCCAGGGATCCTCCTACAGAGCAAGATGTGGAAGAATCTTTATTCTTTACAGGAACTAAAGATGCGAAGGTGGTAGAAGTAGTGAATGCTTGGAAAGATAAGCACAAAATTGGAAAAGCAGTTTTTGGAAAAGGAGATTGTAGATCTTATCCTGAATATGACAGGTGGATTGAGACGAAAGTAAAGGAATTGCTTTTACCCTTTTCAAGGGGACCTCTTTTATGTGCAGTACAGCCAGAACAACCCACTATGGTGGCTATTGAAGAATGTGAGAAGTGGAAGAAAATGGTCAGAGAGTTGCAGATAGAGAATTCTGGAATGAGCAGATGTCTTCAGAAAGCTCTAGCTGACAACAAAGAGTTGGAAAAGAGAGCCTTGAAAGCGGAAAAAACCTTGGCTGACAAAGAGGAAGATTTTGATGACCGAGCTCGGTACTTTCGGAAACTTACTCTGGGAGCAGATGACACTAGTCAGGCTCACAAGATTACAAAACAGGCTTTAGCCCGAAGCAAGGATTCATTAGCTCAACTTCGTCAAGCTTGGGATGAAGTCAGAATTGAAAATGCCGAGTTAAAGGATCAGTCGAAGACTAAAGACGAGGAGCTTAAAAAGGCACATGAGCAGAGGAGAAAGTATCGGGAAAGTCTCGATAAAAGTCAAGAACAGTTAGAAGAAGCTAGAAGCCAGTTGAAGAATACCAAGAAAGAGCTTGAAGAAGTCATGATAGAAAGGGAGATACTCAAGACGCAAGCCGGCATAAAGAGACACAAAGGAGTGTGTGATGACGAAGCTCTGATGCTGCATATGGGTTCTTTAACTGAAGCTCTTGAGAAAAGGGATGTCTTGATCAAAGAGATGATTGAAAAGCCGAATCACCAGCGTACCCGTATACTTTTTGAGGAGATCAAATACTCAAGTGATAAGCTGAAGGATGTGGAATTGTCAGATTGATGTTCTTTTCCCTTATATTTTGTTATTAATGGTTACCATCAGGCTTGTTGATGGATCCATTTTTCCTTGTATTGCATTTGCGGATGAGCCTTTCTTAAATGTACTGGAATACTTTGTTGAATGAGTATGAGCAGTTTTATTCAGAATTATTCCTTATCAGATAGCTGCACACAAGCACATGACCACGACACGTCTCTTTATATCACAATTTCTGGTCTTCAGATTTCTGTGGTGGGATTGGAATCAGGGTATAAAGCACCTCGGAAATGACAAACATGGCATTGCATGGCATTGCATATCATTTTGCATTTTTGTTACTTGCTTTTCAGGTACTCGTTGCGGGGTCTCTAACCTTTATTTGGTTTCAGGCAGTATAGCGGAGAGTCATATTCACCGATATTCGACGCGAAGGAATCAAGTAAGAATCATGGATCAAGTGCAAAGTGATTTGGCGGAAATGAGGGCGCGTATGGACCAGTTCATGACCCTCATGACTGGCATGGCGCAAAATCAGGAGAGGTTGAGGCTTCTGGTAGAGCGTCCCGACAATGGGCCCGAAGGTGATCATCGTGACAATTCACAGGGACATGGCATTCCTCCTCCCGGTGGCAACCCTCCTCCTGGTGGTAACAATCGGGGTAATGGAAATGGTAGGCAGGCTGGTGTTACTCTTGAAGATACTCTGGAAGACCAATTTACTCTGCTGGATGCTGATGTGGGTAATCAAGGGGATCGAAGGTATGATGAGTTAGCAGAAAAGATCAGGGCCATAGAATGCAAGAACTCTATGGGTATTGATGTTACCAGCTTGGGGCTGGTCTCAGGAGTCAGAATTCCCCCTAAATTCAAGCCTCCCACTTTTGATAAGTATCACGGCAATGCGTGTCCCCAAACGCATCTTCAAGCTTACTTTGGGAAGATTTCAGCCCATACGGATGACGAGAAGCTATGGATGCACTATTTTCAGGACAGTCTGGCTGGGGCATCCTTGACCTGGTACATGAAGTTGAATAGAGCTGCTGTGAAGAATTGGAAAGATCTGGCAGAAGCGTTCCTGAAGCAATACCAGTATAATATTGACATGGCGCCCAATCGCACCCAATTGCAGGGATTGTCACAAAATGCCAAGGAGAGTTTCAAAGAATATGCACAGAGGTGGAGGGAAATGGCTGCCCAGGTTCAACCTCCCTTGTCAGACAGAGAAATGGCAGATATGTTCATGGGCACCTTGCAAGGGGCCTATCTGGATAGATTAGCTGCTTGTCCGTCAACTGGATTTGCTGATATTGTGATTGCGGGAGAAAGAATAGAAAGTCTGTTAAAGCTTGGAAAGATCCAGGATGTGAGTGGGGCTGGCTCTTCGGGGACGAAGAAACCGTTCGCTAGTAACCAGAAAAGAAGAGAAGGTGATACGAATGCTGTGTTTAGAGGACGAGGCAGAGGGCGTTCTCGAGCTTATTATCAGGTAGATGCTGTGACAATCCCCACACCGTCTGTTCAGAAACAACAACCCCAACAACAAGTTCAACAGCAACAACCTTTTTTCCAGCAAAGGTCTAGACAGAGGGATCGCAAGATGGATCCTCTCCCTATGACTTATGCCGCGCTGTTGCCCCGGCTACTCGAGTTAAAGTTGGTAGAACTCCGTACTATGAAAGCTCCGGTTGCTGGAAACCTGCCACCTAACTTCGATGCTAATGCTCGTTGTGAGTTCCACTCAGGTGCTCAGGGGCACTCCATTGAAAAATGCTGGGCTTTCCATCATAAAGTACAAGATTTGATTGATGCTAAAGCCATCAATTTCTCTCCCGCTCCTAATATTACTCAGCATCCCATGCCTGATTATAGCGCAGCAAATGTGTACGCTATTGAAGATGGGAGGAGATTGAATTTGGTGTTAGACGTTCATCAAGTGAAAACTTCTTTGTTGGTTGTAAAAGATCGTTTATTGAAGGGACAGGTGTTCCCGGGCTGTAATCAAGATTGCTCTGAGTGTGTGAATCAGGAGAACGGCTGTGATAAGTTGAAGATGGGTTTACAGAATCTGATCGATGAAGGATGTCTACAGTTCGATAGAGTTGTGAAAGACACTGATGAGATATCAACCGTGACCATCTATTACACTCCCGCTGAGATTCAAATGCCGGTCAATGCAGTTCCCGTGGCGAGTGTTGCGCCAGAAAGGCCCAGTCCTGTCACTATCACGGTGCCAGGACCGATCCCGTTCACATCCACGAAAGCTATCCCATGGCACTATGGGGCAGATGTATATTACGAAGGTAAAAAGCAGGAAGTTGAGCCGTCAGTCAGCCCAAATATTGATAATGTAGGGGGTGTAGGGGGCTTTACAAGGAGTGGAAGGTTGTTCGCTCCCCAAACCTTGAGAAGCGATAAAGAGGCAGAAGCTGCAGCAAAGGCTAAGGGTAAACAGGTGGTTGAAAGTGCACCTACACCTGAAGCAGAGACAAAGATTACTTTTGATAAGGAAATGGAAGAATTTATGAAGATAATCAAGAAAAGCGATTATAAGATTGTGGACCAACTGAATCAGACCCCTTCAAAGATTTCAATCCTGTCACTATTGTTGTGCTCTGATGCGCACCGACAGGCGTTGTTGAGAGTGTTGAAGAGTGCGTACGTGCCACAAGAAATTACTGTTAATCAGCTCGAGGGCGTAATCTCCAATGTTAATGTTAGCCATGGCTTGGGCTTTACAAGTAGAGATTTGACTGTTGAAGGAAGAAACCATAATAAGGCTTTGCATATCACGATGGAGTGTAAGGGCGCAGTGTTATCTCATGTACTGGTAGACACTGGTTCATCACTCAATGTCTTGCCCAAGAAGGCATTAATGAAGCTGGAAGTTGATGGTTTGATCTTAAGGCCTAGTGAATTGGTGGTCAGAGCATTCGATGGGACCAGACGATCTGTGTTTGGTGAGGTGGAATTGCCCGTACAAATTGGACCACAGGTATTCAAATCCACGTTCCATGTAATGGACATACAACCTGCATATAGCTGCCTATTGGGGCGCCCTTGGATTCACGGAGCCGGAGCTGTTACTTCTACTCTACATCAAAAGCTGAAGTATGAGTTTGAAGGGCAGGTTGTGACAGTGTGTGGGGAGGAAGACATCTTTGTGAGTCACTTGTCCACGTTCAAGTACATTGAAATGGATGGGGAAATTCATGAGATGCTGTGCCAATCATTCGAAGCAGTCAATATTGACGATGCACCTGAGTCTTCTTCTGTACCAGTTGGGGCTGGTACCTCCATTTCATCTTACAAACAAGCTGTCGAAGTCGTCAGGGCAGGCAACGCCCAAGGTTGGGGCAGGTTGATAGAGACCCCAATGAAGGAAGACAAATTTGGTATTGGTTATCATCCCTCTACAACTTCAGATGCGGGGAGCAGGGGACCCATTACTTTCAATAGTGGGGGAATTATCTACATGGACCAGTCTTGTGCAGCCACAGAGGATAGTGTTGACAGTAATTGTGACCTGGACAACTGGGTACGCCCTCGTGCTCCGGGACAACAAGTGCAAAACTGGTCCGTTGAAGAAGTCATCCGGGTTACTCTTCAGACAGAGTAATTTTTCTTTGTTTTTTTCTAACCATAATGCATGACAAAATCTTGCGCTCTGCCCAAGGCGTATAGATTCATTTGTAGGGCCACCATGGTTGCATTTGCAATGTTTAATCATTAATAAAGGACGTTTTGCAATCAAATTTTGTTCTCTGTCTTTCAGTTTTTATTTTTGCACAAAAAATATAAAATGGCAATGTTTCATTTTCTTTTGTTTTGCTTAAAAATAAATTCTAAAATAAGGCATGAACCCGTTCATGCAGACTTGATCCTCCGGATACCACTGATAACGATTTTGATATGGCCATGTATGACTTTGACAATCCGATTTATCAAGCCGAAGAAGGGGATGGGAAAGATTGTGAACTTTCTGAAGAACTGGCCAGATTGTTGAAACAAGAGGAAAGGGTCATCCAGCCTCATCAGGAGACTGTAGAAATCATCAATATTGGTACCAAGGACGCCAAGAAAGAGATCAGGATTGGTGCCAGCTTGCAAGCAGAGGTGAAGCAAACTTTGACGGAAATGTTGCGCGAGTATGTTGACATCTTCGCCTGGTCGTATCAAGACATGCCGGGGTTGGATGCGGATATTGTCGTGCACAGGCTACCATTGAGAGAAGAATGTCCGCCAGTCAAGCAGAAACTTCGTCGGACTCACCCCGACATGGCTTTAAAGATTAAGGAGGAAGTCCAGAAGCAGTGGGATGCTGGTTTTCTGGCTGTGACAAAGTATCCTCCATGGGTAGCCAACATCGTGCCAGTACCGAAGAAAGATGGAAAAGTGAGAATGTGTGTGGATTATCGAGATCTTAATAAAGCTAGCCCGAAAGATGATTTTCCACTACCTCATATTGATGTGCTGGTCGATAATACAGCTCAGTTTTCAGTGTTCTCATTTATGGACGGTTTCTCCGGGTACAACCAGATCAAGATGGCACCTGAAGACATGGAGAAGACCACGTTCATTACTCCGTGGGGTACATATTGTTATAAAGTAATGCCTTTTGGGTTGAAAAACGCAGGGGCAACGTACCAGCGGGCGATGGTGACATTGTTTCATGACTTGATTCATAAGGAGATCGAATGTTATGTAGATGATATGATTGCCAAGTCGAGAACAGAAGAGGAACATCTGGTTAACCTGAAAAAGCTGTTTGAAAGGTTGAGAAAGTTCCGTCTGAGATTAAATCCAAACAAGTGCACGTTTGGGGTGCGTTCTGGAAAGTTACTGGGTTTCATTGTGAGTGAAAGAGGAATCGAGGTTGATCCTGCCAAGGTGAAAGCAATACAAGAAATGCCTGAACCGAGAACAGAAAAAGAGGTTCGTGGTTTCTTGGGTAGATTGAACTACATTGCAAGGTTCATATCTCACCTAACAGCCACGTGTGAGCCAATATTTAAATTGTTAAGGAAAGATCAAACGGTCAGGTGGAATGACGATTGCCAATTGGCATTCGATAAGATAAAAGAATACTTGCAGGAACCTCCGATTCTAATGCCTCCAGTTGAAGGGAGACCGCTGATAATGTATCTGACAGTGCTTGAAGGTTCCATGGGTTGTGTTCTCGGTCAACATGACGAGACAGGTAGGAAGGAGCATGCTATTTACTACCTGAGCAAAAAGTTCAATGATTGTGAGTCTCGATACTCAATGCTTGAAAAGACATGCTGTGCGCTTGCATGGGCCGCTAAGCGATTGAGGCAATATATGGTTAGGCACACGACCTTGTTGATTTCAAAAATGGATCCTATCAAGTATATTTTCGAGAAACCAGCATTGACAGGCAGAGTTGCACGGTGGCAAATGGTCTTGACAGAGTATGACATTCAGTACACTTCACAAAAGGCCATCAAAGGAAGTATCTTGTCCGATTATCTTGCGCAACAGCCAATGGATGATTACCAACCCATGAAGTTTGACTTCCCTGATGAGGACATCATGTTTCTCAAAGCTAAAGACTGTGAGGAACCACTCCCGGAGGAGGGGCCAGACCCTGAATCCAAATGGAGTCTGATGTTTGATGGGGCTGTCAATATGAATGGGTGCGGAGTTGGAGCAGTTCTTATCACGCCGGAAGGTGTTCATATGCCGTTCACTGCCCGAATAACTTTCGGATGCACCAACAATGAAGCAGAGTACGAAGCTTGTATAATGGGGATCGAGGAGGCGATTAATCTACGGATTAAAACCCTTGATATATTCGGTGATTCAGCTTTGGTAATCAATCAAGTGAAAGGGAGTTGGTACACGCACCAAGCAAATCTAGTGCCGTATAGAGATTATACGAGGAGATTGCTGACATTTTTCACAACAGTGAAACTGTACCACATTCCTCGAGATGAGAATAGGTTCGCTGATGCCTTGGCCACTCTGTCTTCCATGATCAAAGTGCAAGGATGGAACCATGTACCTAAGATTGAGGTATCCCGCCTTGACAGACCAGCATTTGTGTTTGCGGTCGATGCAACGTCTGATGACAAGCCATGGTTTCATGATATTAAGTGTTTCTTGAAAAGTCAAGAGTACCCGTCAGGGGCATCGTCCAAAGACAGGAAGACGTTGAGAAGGTTAGCTGGTAGTTTCTTCTTGAACAAAGATGGCGTGCTGTATAAAAGAAATCTTGACACAGTCCTGCTTAGATGTGTGGATAGACATGAAGCAGACTTGTTGATGATTGAAGTGCACGAAGGCTCTTTCGGTACCCATGCCGGAGGGCATGCAATGGCTAAAAAGTTGTTAAGGTCGGGATATTATTGGTTGACTATGGAGTCAGATTGTTGCAAATATGCCCGCAAATGCCATAAATGCCAGATCTACGCAGATAAAGTGCATGTACCTCCAAATCCGTTGAGTATCATGTCGTCGCCTTGGCCGTTTGCCATGTGGGGCATTGATATGATCGGAAAGATTGAGCCTACAGCTTCCAATGGTCATCGTTTCATCTTGGTGGCAATTGATTACTTCACCAAATGGGTTGAAGCTGCATCCTATGCCAATGTTACAAAACAAGTGGTCGCTCGTTTCTTAAAACGGGATATCATTTGCCGATATGGAGTTCCCGAAAGAATCATTACTGATAATGGTTCTAATTTGAACAATAAGATGATGGCTGAGTTATGCCGGGACTTCAAAATCGAACATCACAATTCTTCTCCGTACCGTCCAAAGATGAATGGCGCGGTCGAAGCGGCCAACAAAAATATCAAGAAGATTGTACAGAAGATGGTTGTCACGTACAAAGATTGGCATGAGATGTTGCCATTTGCTTTGCATGGGTATCGAACGTCGGTACGCACGTCCACTGGGGCAACCCCATTCTCACTTGTATATGGTATGGAGGCAGTGCTACCGGTTGAAGTAGAGATTCCGTCCCTCAGAGTCATGATGGATGTTAAGCTAGATGAAGTTGAATGGGTACGAGCCAGATTTGATCAGTTGAGCCTTATTGAGGAAAAGCGATTGGCGGCTGTATGTCATGGGCAACTATATCAGCGCAGAATGAAACAGGCATTTGACCAAAAGGTGCGTCCTCGGGTTTATAAAGTCGGAGATGTGGTACTCAAAAGGATCCTTCCTCCCAATACAGATCACAGGGGCAAATGGACTCCTAATTATGAAGGTCCATTCGTGGTTAAAAAGGTCTTTTCGGGCGGAGCTTTATTGCTTACAACCATGGATGGCGAAGACTTTTCATCCCCTGTCAACTCGGACGTAGTCAAAAAATACTTCGCATGAATAGACCCGCTGGATAATAAAAATAAAAAAATCCAGGCAAAAAAGGGCATCCCGGCGAACCAAAAACAGAATAAGGCTCGGGCAAAAATTAGGGATACAATTAAAAAAATTTTGTACACCCGGTAAGTTGAAAACCCGAAAGGGCAACTTAGGCAAAAAAGGGTATCCTGGTGGATCGAAAACCTGAAAGGGCGGTCCACACAAAAGAGGGATTTAAGCGAATGACTACGGTTTGAGTTATCTGTACCCTGTCACCGTTTGAACAACTGACGTTCTGAAGGATAGGAATCGGTCTGATCATTCCTCAGAAGGCAAGGTCGGGGAGTTTTGAAGACATACTGGTCATAACAGAATGGAAACTCAGTGGAATTCCGTTTTCACATTGCCATTAGGATAGTTTCTTTTCTCAATTTTCAGCGATCACCTCTTTCCAGGGATTGCTTCCGGATGTAATTGCCTATTCTGGGCTCTCAGTCAATAAATTGAATTTCAATAAAAGTTTTCTATTTTTGTTTTATTGCTTTGTTTGCAAAAACGTCCTAATTTTTGATAAAACATTGCATTTGAAAACATGGCAGCCTTGCAATAACATGCGCAGAAAAAATATTTGAAATTACTTCGAATGTTGAATACTCCCGGATGGTGGATTCTAGCCACGCAATATTCGGGGCATGTGGGCATATTCTTTTGTTGCAGGTAGCAGGTGCAGATGATTTTAAGCACAAGACCAGCAATAAATCACCCCACGCAAAAGACGGAGGCAATTATGGGTAAGGAGATCGGCGTTCATCGTTCGGTCGACGATTGTTCATAACGGGTCGATATCAGTGAATTAAGTTCAACTGGGTACCGTTGCATCTTATTAAGTCGATTCTCTCATTCAGTACTTCCAACAGCTACAAGCTTTTCTATATCGATAACGGTCACAGGTTCCCCAAAAGAGTGGTCTCGTCGACACCGAAACTGATGGTCATTATCCCCAGCGAAGTCACAAGAGTTTGAAGAGGCTAGATCTTCTGTAAAATCCTCTTATGACATCCTTTGCGGGGACGAATTGTTGTGTTGTCCAAGCATGGGGCATGATTGTTTCCCCAGCATGAAGTGTTGGTCACCCCCAGTAGAGTTTGAGGACAGTTGGTCTTCTGTAAAATTCTCTCAAAAGGCATTCCCCAACACGAGACGCTTTAAAGCAGTTTTCTCCAGCAGAGTTTGTTATAAACTCGTCATCCCCAACGGAATTGTCCAAAGGGAAAGCTCGCCTAACATGGGGCATTGTGGTACTCATCCTAAGCTTGACAGTCATATTCTTCAGCAGACTACTGTGGATTTGCTTTGGGTTTCCCCAACAGATCTCTAAGGACTCTTTCTAGCAAGTTGCAGTAGAATGTTCTAACCAGGATTTGCATATCCCTGGCAGAGTAGCCCTGATACCCAGCAAGATCGTATCTCTGGTCATGGTATCCCCACAGAGGTCAGCATCGAATCGTGTCAGCAACTTCCAGCTGAGTTGTTGTTCTCTCCGCAGAGGTTTATCAGATCGACAGAATCTATTCCTCAACAAGGATGGTACAGCCTTTCCCTAGCCGGGTCAGAAGGTTGATAATCCCTATAAAGGATCTTGGGTTGAATAAATCCCCAAGCAGAGTTTTAATGGCTCATTTCCCCAGCAGGACGTCATTTAAAAATTCTCATCCCCAGCGGAGTTGCTGTGACCAGAATCCAGCCCCAAACAGATGGAATAATTCCTGCCAGAGTCGTCATTCCCTCATATCTTAAAGTCCAATTTATTTTTGGCAAGCTTGACAATTCGAAGCAGACGGATTGTTCATCCATTCGCCAGCAGAGATATTATCCTTTTAGGAGTCTCCGAGATTAAATCATTGATTGTGGTTCCTCAGCAGAGTCGGCAGAGATGTCTGGCGCGGAGGCAGAGAGTAATTCGATTTTAAAATTCCAAAAGTCCAACAGTGGATTGGCAAAAGTCCATCTTCGGGTGGCAAAGCAGCTAAAAGTCCAACAGTGGATTGGCAAAAGTCCGTCTTCGGGTGGCAAAAGTCCAACAGTGGATTGGCAAAAGTCCGTCTTCGGGTGGCAAAAGTCCAACAGTGGATTGGCAAAAGTCCGTCTTCGGGTGGCAAAAGTCCAACAGTGGATTGGCAAAAGTCCGTCTTCGGGTGGCAAAGGTCCAACAGTGGATTGGAAAAAGTCCGTCTTCGGGTGGCAAAGGTCCAACAGTGGATTGGAAAAAGTCCGTCTTCGGGTGGCAAAAGTCCAACAGTGGATTGGCAAAAGTCCGTCTTCGGGTGGCAAAAGTCCAACAGTGGATTGGCAAAAGTCCGTCTTCGGGTGGCAAAAGTCCAACAGTGGATTGGCGAAAGGTCCATCTAAGGGTGGCATATTCTCAAAGTCCAACAGTGGATTGGCAAAAGTCCGTCTTCGGGTGGCAAAAGTCCAACAGTGGATTGGCAAAAGTCCGTCTTCGGGTGGCAAAAGTCCAACAGTGGATTGGCAAAAGTCCGTCTTCGGGTGGCAAAAGTCCAACAGTGGATTGGCGAAAGGTCCATCTAAGGGTGGCATATTCTAAAAGTCCAACAGTGGATTGGCAAAAGTCCATCTTCGGGTGGCACGAAGCTGCAAAGTCCACCAATAGTGTGGCAGGCCAGTAGTCGTCTGGAGTTGCATAAAAGACATTATTAAAGTCCACCAGTAGTGTGGCAAGCCAGTAGTCGTCTGGCGTCGTTCAAAAAGACATTATTAAAGTCCACCAGTAGTGTGGCAAGCCAGTAGTCGTCTGGCGTCGTTCAAAAAGACAGTATTAAAGTCCACCAGTAGCGTGGCAAGCCAGTAGTCGTCTGGCATCGTTCAAAAGACAGATCTCTCCGACGTTTCATCGAGGACTCAATCCAGCAGTCTCGTTGGGTTTATATCCCTGTTATTCTTCATCATCCAGAGCAAATTTTTGGTTATATTTGGTATTCAATCACTATATACCTTGAAAGTCCGAAAGCAATTGCTTTCAGGCATTCAGGTCTACAGCGCTTGAATAGGGGCAGCTGTAATACCCCAAAATTTGCTCTTCCCTTTTGGCATCATAGCATGGCATTATCATTTATCATATCATATCCATCTCATTAGCATTGCATTGCATTTAACATAGAAAAATGAAGCATGGCATCCTTCTTACCATCAGGGCATGTGATCAGGTGGAAGGTGGACAATCAAGGGATCATTCAAAGCACAAAAAGGTCAATCAAGTTGGCTCTAGGCAAGCCAAGAGGTCTCTCATGTATCATACTATCCCAATTGATCATCCAAAACCTCAAGAAAGGTGAGATTCAATAGGAGATTGAAGCATTACATCTTTCACTATGCAAGAGGTTCAAAAAATGAAGGAAAACCCTCAAAAGAGATAGCTCATTGATCCAAAATCATTCTCAAGTGGCATTTCTCATCATCCTTTAAGAGGATACACAATATACTCTGAGGAATTTGGATTTGGAAGATGTGCAATTTCCTCCTAACCAAAGGGGGTCAAAACTAGGGTTTCCCATTAAATCAGGGAATCTTTGATTTTTGAACAAAACTTGATGTCATGGTATTCCATATGTCCTTAAGTGTATGTGTGTGGAAGATTGCATCTCAATTGGTTTTAGAAGTGGTTCAATTGGAAGAAAGATCAAGAATCAGAGAAATTGGGGCAAAGTCAAATAATCAGAGGAAAAAGTCAACTCTTGACTTTTTGAGGCCAAATTCATGAAATTCATGTTACATATGTCCAATGTACAAAATTTGATCAAGAAACTCCAAAGGAATCATGAAAAAATCAAGATGTGGAAAGTTGCCATTTTTGGATGAAGAAGGGTTACTAAAAATAGCAAGTTTTGGCCATTTTGCATCAGAATTTGAACCAAGGCCATTTAAATTTGGAGCACCAAATGAAAAATCCACTCTGCCTCAATGAAAGATCTTGTTTTAAGCTTCAAATCCATGTGTAGAACATCTCCATTGGATAAAAATTGAGAGAGATATGATTGATCAAAGTTGGAGGAAAGTAGGTTCAAAACTAGGTCATGACCAAGATTTTCAGGTCACGCGCGCAATCATTTTAACAAACAGTTGGTGGGCCAAATGTCCACTCATTTTTCTCATGGTTAAAGGCCTCAAATGAAAAACTTTTCAACATCAAAGTTGTTCCTTGTAGTGTCCTCTTCAATGTTGATGTTGTGAAAATTTTGATTTAACCAAGTTATGAGATAGTTTGGAGGGTTCAAAGTCATGTTGTTTGTGCTGAAATTTTGTGTGCCCAATTGCCTTGCCAGCCAACCTTTTGCCACGCCCACCAACCAGTTGTGAACCATTGTGTTCATAGCTATTTTTAGACATGTTTGAGACCTCATTTCACTTCAATTTTCAAACCAATATTGTTCCCCAATGTACCCTCTTTCAAATGAACCCATAAACTCCCTAAGGCAGTCATTGAGTAGAGAGAAAAACCTCCATAAACCACCATATGTTGGAATGGATGCATTGATAGCATGTTGCAGGATTCTGGTTCACACACACCACAAACACTTCCACACTTTATTTCCACATTTGGCCAAACATATCACCTACACAATGCACACTATCACGTGCCACACATGGGAATAGAAAGAACAAACTTGCTTACCAAGTTTCTGATGCGCAAGCCCCTGCTACACAACAGTGCCAATTCACTTTCTCCTTGCTCCCACCATATCTCACCATGAGCCGTCTTCACCATAGCACTGCTCTCCCTAACTAACTTGACTCAGTTAGTTAGGGATGACTCAGTTTAACCCACTCAACTCAATTAACCAACTCACTAAACCATGGTTAATTCATGATATAAATTCAAACTTCACTTCACAATTCAGTTTTCAACTTCATTTTCACACTCTCACTCAACTACACTTCATTCTCATTTTTCCTCTGAAATTCGCAAGCTCTCTCTCTCTGAAGCTTCTCTTCCTCTCACACGATTTCATCATCATCTACATCTGAATCCATCTTCAAGCTTCAACATCACACAGCATTGGAACACATTGAAGCTTGGTAGCATTGAAGAGATTGAAGTGTCTTCCACTGCATATTGAATTTCATCAACATTTGCAAGGATTTGTGAGCCTTTATTTGGCCAGTTGAAGATCAAAGAGGAAGCACATTTCTCTGGTTCTCTTTCAACTACAGTTTCCTACATTTTCAGGTTTCAATATCCTAAACTTTCTTGGCACGATTTACATTCTGTCTAGCTCGTGTTGTGATGATTTGAGCTCACTAAGAGCACTCCTCCATCTGGCTAGTTGATAGAGCTTCTTAGAAGCTTAGATCCAAAACCTAGGGCTAATTTCATTGCTTCGATTCTCTCTGTTTGTGTGTTGTTTATGAAAACTAATCCTAGATTCATGCTCTACGTGACTTCCTGAACATTTTGATGTGCATTGCATAAATTTCTGGATTGTTTGGTTGGTTGCAGCGCCGGAGAGTGGCCGGAGAAGGTGACCGGAGGTCCCTCTCCGGCCGGTGAGTTGACGTTAGGGTTTAGCGTTTTAATCTCGTTCGTCCATTTTTTTTGATCGTGTGACTGAGAACGTGCCAACGCATTAAAAGACATGTGCATGTCATGTGCCAAAATTCTGAAGTCACTTAAGCGTGGTGTGGTGTAGTGCATGGTAACTTGTGTGTGTCCTCACGCATGTGCATTGATTCTGTGTACTTTGACTTTAGCATGACTTTGACTTGATCCAGTGGTTAATAGTGAGTCAAGTTTGTTGACTGAAGGTGCATGTTTGTTATGGTGTTTTGCGCGTAAATGAACCCAAATCAGAATACTATCCACACCCCCAATTTTGAGGCCCATGTGATTTGAACATGCTGATTTGCTATATTCATACCCCCCTCTCATATTACATTTTATTTTTATTTTCATTTTACATACGCGTTTGATTTTCAATTTTTAAAAATACTAAAATGCATAATAAAATTCCACAAAAATTCATGTGTATTCTTAAAACATTTAGGAAATTTTTCATGATTTTATTTTCTGATTTTATGACCATTTTGCCCCTGTTCCATTATTTCTTTTGAATTTCCATTTGTATGCATACTTAATGTGACATATGATTTTGTGCATTTTTGTTCTTGATCATAAAAAATGATTTTGATGCCTTTCTTTTTGCATTGTGGTCACAATATGTTGAGGTATGTTTGAGATTTATGAGATGATTTTTAAGTCTTTTTTGGATGACTTTTGATGTGTTGCTTTGAGCATGAATGCATGAAACTTCCATGAGACTTTGACCTAATTGTTGAGTGACTTTGGTTCTGATTCATTGCTTGTGGACTTGATATGTTAATGGCATGTGTTTAAGGTGTTTGATTGGTGAAAGTCATAATTTTTGAAGCATGTTTGCTATTTGTTTGAAGCATGAAGTTTAACTTGTTCATTTTGTGAATGCATGCCTCATGTTTGGTTTGCTTGATCATGAAGGCACTTGTGCCATGAGTTGTGGTTTTGTTGGAGGATGTATAGCATGTTAGTTGACTTCTGATTGTGACATTTGGGTTTCATCTTTGCATGTTTGATGTTTATCTTGCACCTTAAGTCACTTGTTTCACAAGTATGAACCACATTCACATCACTTCACCTTTTCTTCTTTGCTTCTTGTTGGATTGAGATTTTGTTTGCATGATTTAGTATGCCCATTTAGGATAACATTAGGTTGTGTAAATATGAGTTACATTCTGACTTGGAAGCATGTATAGCACTTAATCTCATTTTACTTTGTTTGTCAACTTGTTTGAATTTGATTTGTTCATTATATTTTCTTGCTTTACTTGTAAGTGATTGTGCTAACCATGTAGGGGTTTTGGTAAGTTTCAATTGAGTGTGGATAAGGAATCCACATTCAACTTCTATCCTTTCTCTTTTACAATTCCATGTTTTGTTAAGCACTTATGTGCTTTCTTTTAATAACTCATCACTTGCCCTTTGTGAATTACAATTCATCTTCTACTTTAGAAGTGAATTGTTTAATTCATTCTTTCTTTAGACGTTAGGTTGAAACCTCACAAACCTTAGGATCACTCCCTTAACTAATCAATTAGGATTGAGTCTTAGTCCATATAGATTTTTACCTTTATCCTCCCTTGAGTCTCTTTTCTCATCTCAAAGAAAATTCAAAACATATAATAAAGGTAGGCATTTATTGCATTTAGGCCTTTCATATAAAGAAAAGGTTATAAGGGGTCTTCTCTTATAATCTTAGAATGTATAGCATATAGCCCATCTTGGGTCAATGTGTTAAACATTTGATCTTGTATGAGGGACTTAAATGCAATACTTGTTGAAGGTGCAAATAATAAAAAATACTTCTTCATTTCTTAATCAACAAAACACTTAATAAACACAAGTATGCTAGTGTGTTTGAACCTTGACAATTGGAACTAAGTGTGGGGGTCTTCTTCACTCTTAGTGTGCTTTCTTACCCATTCCATCTTGGAATGTGAGGATGTACACATTCCAATGACTAAGATTCAGATACACTATCATATGCAAACAAATGAAAAAACTCTTAAAAGACAAAAACAAACAATAACGTCTTTCCTTCGGGAATTCTTTTCTCACCTCATTCACTCTCAACGTACGAACGTGCTCCTACTCGTTCTCTTGCAAGATGGTAACGCACTCGGACCAGCGAGCCTGCAACACCTGAGCTAGGACGTAAGCCGTTCTCTAAAAAACACAAATAATCCATCCCTAGTGAGGGGAACTACGTCGCTCTGATTCTCATGCTCCTGATGAGATACGTAGGCAGTGGGGTAGGGCCCATTCGAGCACTTCTTTTATTTTCCCTACATTTGTTTCTCTTTCTTTCTCCTTTCTTTCTTTCAGTTCTTTCTCAGTATTCCTTTCTTTACACCCTTTGATCGAGACAAGCAAGCGTGGATCCCATCGGGTACGATGGACGCGAGGGGGTGCTAATACCTTCCTCTCGCGTAACCGACTCCCTTACCCACTTCTCTTGGTCGTAAGACCATGCTTTTCCTTTCCCTCAGGTTTACGCGGTGTTTCCTTTCCCTCTCTTGGGATAAATACACATTGCTGGCGACTCTGTTCGGTGCCACTTTCGCGTTTGTACTAGGATGAAAATCCCGGGAGCGACAGTATGCTACACACTATAGAAGGGGAGGGGAGACCCCTCGTTCTTCATTTCCTACACTTAAGGCTCGAGTGCAATATACATTAATCCTTTGTTAGATGTTTTTGCCTTTTGTTTTGAGATGAGAAAGAGAGACTCAAAGGAAAATAAAACACTAAAGGGAAACTAATTGTTCCTAATGTTGTCATGCAAAGGTTGCCCTATAGTTGAGGTAAAAAAGGAAACATCTACCTGATTTAGCATGCAAAGGGAAAGCCTAATGCTAATCCTACTCCAAGCTTAATCAGAAATTAAGTTGGACTAGGTAGCTCTAAGGGAGTGAATCCAAGACTTAAACAAGTCTTGAGACTCAAGGGAAGAGAAAGAGTGAAAGAGATGAAGAAGAAAGTGAGGTAAAAGATGAGAAATAAGATGGGGCAGCAAGCACATCATACACATTATATCCAATTCATATCATTAATCAAACTTCAAAAGATCACACAAGAAAGCCCAAGTAAGCAAGTAAAAGCAAACAAGAAATGATACAAGCAAACTTGCATAAGAAGCACAATTAAACATCATTGAACCTCACATAAAGATGACATGAATAAGGTAAGATGAAAATAGATCCCAGTCAGAATTCAATTCATGTCATAATCATCAATTCAAACATGTAAGAATGCTTCACATCATGATACATTATGAGCCAAAGAAGTAACAAGTCAAATGATAATGATATGCATCATACAAATCAAACCATAATGATCATATGAGATGGAAACAAGGCAATGAATCCAAGGGGCAGTAGCATATGCATCACCAACAAACGAAGATCAAACTCAAATCAATCAAGATGAATCATTAAGCATCACATTCAAGACATGCATCAAAACAAGGCAAAGCATTCACTTATATCATTCATGCAAGCCACAAAAGATCATGTGAGGCAAAAAGTGAGAAAATGTCACATAATGAACGTTAAACCAAGAGGACCAGAACCTCAAACATGTCATTCAAATCAAACAAAAGTCCTCATGCATTGATTGGATCATACAAGAAAACATCTCACAAGATTAGGTCAAGCACACCAAAGGATTCAAGTCAAAACATTGTCAACTTAAAAAATCAAGAACAAATAGGAAAATGAACAAATGAGGATGATTCTAAAGCCACAAACAAGCTAGGACAGTACAAGATCACACCAAATAATCTTCTCAAGCACCATGCAATCACAAATAAGCAAAAGCATCCAAACTAGGTCAAGTATCCAAGCATGCTTCAATCAAACTCAAACCACAAGTAGGCATCAACCAAAAACAGCAAAGTGATCCAATAAATTCCCAAAAAATAATCAAAGGCAATTTTAAACATCCAATTAACATGTGCAAAAAGATTGGAACAAAACTAGCTCAAGAGAAAGTTTAAAAGTGTTCCACAAGTCAAGATATGCACATAATCGAGCAAGGATCGAGGGTAACTCAAACCATCATCAAACCAGCATCAAAACACCCTCATATGATGGCCTAAAAGTGGCCAAGAGATTGGTCTCAAATGATGAGTAAAAGTTAAGAAACATCCTAATCCTAGATGAAGGGTATCATTGGAAACTCATCACCATATTAATTCAAAACAAAATAGGAAAAGAAATTAAAAATAAAAAAAAATTATGAAAATATCTCAAGACATCAGTCAATCAGAAACATATTTTTTGGTATTTTTATCATGTTTAGAAATGTTAAAAATCAAATCAAATCTAAAATGAAAATAAAAAGGAAATAAAAACCATAGTGAAATGTAGGAGGTACATTAGTAATTCAGAATACAATGGAAAGCTTCATGGTACGCTTGGGCCATAACTCAAGGGGTGCGAATATCAAAAACTTAGCCCAGTTCAACAAAAACTCACACCAGACGTTTTTTTTAAAATGAGTTAATAATAAAGATAGGAAAGAAAAACCAGCGCATCAATATATCATGTGGTACACTCTTATCAATTGGTCAAGTCTCAAATAAGTGGGAAAAGGACAAAAACAACAACGGCCAATCACCAGGCGCCACCTAGTCGTCTTCTTCATGAATTCAAGTTTTAAACATACCATGCATCGTGAATGAACCAGACAATAACAGCATAATATCACCAACTTCTACGATGGATTTCTCCCTTAAAACTCAGCCAATTCGAGCAAAATAAAACATAAAATTGAAGTACGAAAATCATAGATCACCATCATGCCATCCATTTCTCAAAACAAACATTTAAACATAGAGAAAAAATGAAGAGAAAACACGGGTACCACTCAAAATTTCAACGGTTCAAACATGTATGTAAGCTCAGGACCAAAGACTCAAACAAAGCCATCATTTCAGGCCAATCCAGATGCAATGC
This sequence comes from Lathyrus tuberosus, assembly GCA_022829125.1. Lineage (NCBI taxonomy): Eukaryota > Viridiplantae > Streptophyta > Magnoliopsida > Fabales > Fabaceae > Lathyrus > Lathyrus tuberosus. Next base: position 550,330 of record JALAZF010000494.1, read on the forward strand.
ATAAACACCATTAGATTTAAGAGATGAGAGATTAAGAAAGGTTGAAGAGGCTTACCTAGTGGAGTATGTCCACTGCTTCTTGTGGTGTTTGTAGCTCAAGAAACCAAGAGAACTTTCTCTTCTTCTTCCCAAATGCGTGAGACCAAATAGATAATGAAGCTTCTTGGAATGAAAATGAGAGGATTCTTTAGAAGGAGAGAAAAAACTCAAATCTGGAAATCTATGGAATGGAGCCGCCCCCTTATTCTTAGGGTTTAAGGGGCTTATATATGATGGGTGGAAGTTGTTTAAATGGGCCTAGTAATGGAGTGGGATGTTTGGAATTTTTGGCAAAGATTGGAAGAGAGAGGGGGCGGTATGAATAGTGGTTATGAAGGGTATATGGTGTAGTGTTTTTATGAGCAAAAATGACCATGAGGGGTGTGGGAGGAGATTTGGTTATGTGAGGGAAAAAAAAGATTGTGGGCCTGCTGTACTTTATTCTTTTCTAAATTTGTCATGTAAATTCAAATTAGTGTACCTTGGAATGAATGCATGTTTGGTAATTTGTAGTAAAGAAAAAGAAAGGCATGCGTGAGATAATGTGCATTAAGGCTATGCTGCAAGAGTATACAATAATATATGCCTAAACCAAAAGAAACACATGTTTTATTATGCCTTAGGAACAAACATGAAGCTCACTTTATGTCACTATATCTCCATGGATTCGAATCTATATCGTGCAAAATGATGCTCCATGGAAAGCCCAAACATCAAAGATCATTTTTGGTGTTCAAAAGAAATATAGATCAAACTTGGAAGATGATGACAAATTGCTATGAATGTATGTATTCACAACTGCCATAAATGCCATGAAAATTTTGAGTTAGAAACACAACTTATCAACTTGATGACACTATCTTGTAGCCTTCATAAGTTGGTGGACTCTAAACCAAATGAGATGATCTTGGATTCTTTGGAAAGGTGAGATTGCACTCTACAACGTTCATGCTTGAGGTTTTGTAAGATGAAGCTTGGAAATTGGTCGAAAATGTGTACGAACATGAGTACCTCAAACTGAGTTCTAACATTTAGAAAAATTTCTAAGTGTTGGAAAAATTCAAGTTTGAAAGTGTCAACTTCTAACAACCATAACTTGCTCAATAATGATCCAAATGAGACTAAATTTACATGGTTAGAAAGCTTGGAACAAGCTTCCAAGCTCTACAACTTTCATGTGAAAAAGATTTTCGGATGGAGCTTGCATCATAAAGAAAACTGGCCTTGAAAGTAGCTACTAAACCATGCAAAATTTGCCAAAAATAGTAAGTTCTAAAACCCTATTTTTGCCAAAAATGGAAACTTTCTCAAATCTTTGATTTTTGATGATTCCTTGAACATGTCTTGACCAAAACTCATCCATGGATCATATATGACTTGAAAATCAACATGTTGACCTTAAAAAGTTAGGAGTTGACTTTTCCCTGCATAGTTGACTTTATTCCCAATTCTCCTGATTTTGAATCTTCTGATCAATTGAAACCCTTCTGAACCAATTTGATGGACAATTCTTCATCCCTAGACACTTGAGGACATGAGGAATACCATGGGATCAAGTTTTGCCCAAAAAAATCAGAAATAAACTGATTTTATGGCAAACCCTAGTTTTGGTGCCTTTAGTCTAGGAGGAATTAGCTTATCCTCCAAATCCAAATTCCTCTGAGTATGATGTGCATCCTCTCCGACAAAGATGAGATATACCAATTGGAGATGATAAAAGCTCAAAAATCTTGCCCATTGGGGTGTTAAACTCAGGAATCTCAAAACCCTAATTTGAACCATCATGCTAGGAGAGTGTGATTCCCTTGAAATTTCTTGTGAATTGTGATCTTTTGATGAGGTAATGAACAAATTAGGATGCCCTGAGGCCCAAGGCTTATTTGTGACCCAAGTAATGATGATGTCAAGAACCATCTCTCCTCTTAGCCCCTTGGATAATACACATGAACTTTTGCTGAAACCCTGGAAAACATCCTCTTCTAGTGAATTAGGTTAGATACCTTGATCCCATGCTAAGAACCAATGATATGCAAAGATGATAATACAAGAATGAAATGAAACATAAGCCAGTTAGTGCTAAAAGTAAGAGGGCAAAATTTGAGGTGTTACACTAACCAAGGGGCACGTCCAAACCAGGACTCCACTCGCAGTACCAGAAAATCCACCTTTTTAGTTTAAAGCAGACCAAACTTGCCCTTACCATCAAGGAGGAACGAGGCACAACGTTAAGGATTATCTCAGCTTCAAGTCTGATGTACATAAGCTTGTCAGGAACTGGATCTTATCTTTTAAAGATACTAACCCGAATGTTCAGACGAACCCATTACCGCAACATGAGAAGACTACAGTGAATTTAATAGAGGAGGGATCTAGCCACAGTTATCAAATTCACAATGTACTCATATTAGGAACTAATCTGGTGAAAATGCATTGCAGACAGAGCGGGTACGGTCATATGCCACCTCACAACTATCATCAGTGTGATATATGCTTCAAGGACAATCAAGGGTGTACCGTAGTACAAGCAGCTTTGCAAGAACAAATGGATCTGGGCTGGATTCAGGATCACAGGATTCGTAAAGTAAACATGGCCCATGCACATACCAATATTGTTAAGAACCACGACATCCGTACAATGAACGTTAACTTATTGGCGATGCATTCGAGACAAAGTCAATATTATAATCTGCCGCAACACGATTATGGCACTTGTCCAATTTGCTCAATAGACAATCAAGGATGCTCCTTTATACAAGAGGCTCTTCAACGTCAGATGGATCTCAGATGGATCCAAGACTACCGTGAAAGAAATGACCATCAAGTCAATATGGTTCAAATCTTTGACATATGCCTAATGAATACCAGTCTAGTGGAATTACATGCTAAGTAGGTCAGACTCGGTTTTCTGGCTTCACATGATTATCTAGACTGTAAAGAATGCTGCGAAGATGACCAAAGGTGTGCGCTTATGCAAAGAACACTTCAACATATGTTGGACCACTGGTGGCTTCCAATCTACCTTGATGAAGACACACAACAAATTAGTATGATTGATGGGAATCTTGATAGACATCAAAGTCGCGATATTCGCTCAATGGAAATAGATCTAGTAAAGATGCACTACATACAAAACGGGTATGATCGGGTACCACCGCACAATTATGAGCGATGTAGAGTATGCTCGAAAAATAACCAACGATGTTATTTCATACGAGCAGCCCTCCAAAATCAGTTGGACCTGAAAGAGATTCGACCATGTGTCATACCCCAAATTTTGACCACAAGAATTCCCATTATTGTGAAGATCATCACCATAATATGGATGTACTATCACGCTTCATCAATCTCCTCAAAGATAGTAAGCATTCACCACAATCAAGAATTAGGGTTTTAACCCCTCTCAGAGCATTTAGACAAAGGATCAATCAAGAAATGACATGATCTTCAACTTGTCTAACCTCTTAAAACATCCACAAAGGATCAAGAGGACTACAACATCAAGAATCAAGCACAAAATTGTGGCATTCCAAGTAGAATGAGCCTCGATACACCCAATATCACCAAATTAGGATTTTGGATGACTAGGACCTCCAGAGTGAGATTTTCAAAAGAGGATGAGCTATAGCTTCAAAAAATGACTCAATATGCTCAAAATAACCTTAAGAATCCATTGGAAAAGTTAAACTACCCTCAGGAAGTGTATTTCTCAAATGTCGGGAATTAGGATTTTTACGCGCCGAACCGCTCCGGAGCCAAAAGCCAAATTATGACTTTTTTGGTAAAAATGATCCTTATGACTCATATTTCCATAAAATATGACTTATAATATCATTTGAACAAAAATTGATCAAGAAATTAAGATAGCTTGTAAAAGGGGTAACTTTGAAAATTTTGAAAAATTTTCTAAGTTACTAAAATTGGATGGTTTTGGTACCAACTTCCAAGGGCCATAACTTTTGATCTAGGTGTAACGAGCGATTTTGGACGTGGGTCTTAATCACTGTCGCTCTGGGGTATTACAGTTCAATTCATTTTTTATCCTATTGAAGCTGATGAAGGAAGGGAAATAGATGTCTCCAACTAACCCTGCTTCCATACTGAGTTTAAACATTGGTCTGTTAAGTTACGGATGCTATATGGAAGTGAGGCCTCTTTCTGCCTACTTTGTTTAAGGGTGAAATGACGAGGTTATGCTATTATTAGGATTTTAGGACTGATGCTTTTTGATTGATGTATGAAGGTACTGGATTTTGGGTTTTTGATTAGTGTGCTCGCTAAGATTTCTCTTTCAATCTTATGCCTACGTATTCCCGTTTACCGAAACAGGGAAATCAGAGCAGCCGTAGTTCCTCCTATTCTATGGGAGTAAAAAGGTTTTTTTGGTGTCTTGTTCAAAGCCCAAGACATGAAGCTAAAGGGATGATTTGTATATTGTTCAAAGCCCAAGATATGAAGCTAAAGGGGTTCCTAACTGAGAGGGAATTTGTTATCTCTAAGGAGGAGTTGTTGATGTTTGTATGTTGTGACCAAAGCATGATTTGATGCTAAAAGGTTAATTGGCTCAACCGGGGTTTTCCTTATACAAAGCCTAAGAGGAGGCTAAAAGGTTGACTTTTTCGGGGAAAATGTTCTTTCTGTCTTGTACAAAGCCCAAGATTGAGGCTAAAAGGGTTTGACTCAACAAGAGAGTCTTTTTGTGTGTTTTGAATGAAGCCCAAGACGGAAGCTAAAGGGGTTTGACTCAACAAGAGAGTCTTTTATACTCAACAAGATATTGTTTTGGTGTCTCGTATGAAGCCCGAGACGGAGGCTAAAAGTTGTTTGACTCAACAAGAGAGTCTCTTTTGTGTGTCTTATACGAATCCCAAGACGGAGGCTAAGAGGGTTTGACTCAACGAGAGAGTCTTTTATACTCAACAAGAGAGTAACTTTGTATCTCGTACGAAGCCCGAGATGGAGGTTAAAAGTTGGGGACTCAACAAGAGAGTCTTTTATACTCAACAAGAGAGTGTTTTTTGTATCTCGTATGAAGCCCGAGATGGAGGCTGAAGGTTTTTAACTCAACAAGAGAGTCTTGTATCTCGTACGAAGCCCGAGATGGAGGCTAAAAGGGATTGACTCAACAAGAGAGTCTTTTATACTCAACAAGAGAGTGGTTTATGTATCTTGTACGAAGCCTTAGACGGAGGCTAAAAGAGTTGGTGACTCAACAAGAGAGTCTGAAAAGGTTAGCTCCGCTAGGGAGAATCATTTGTACAAAGCCCAAGAGGAGGCTATGTGTGGCTGTTTCAGTTGAGTGACAGGTCCAGCATGTTGGTCTAAAAGAGAAAATCAGTTCTTATATGAGTAATGTCGCACTCATAGATTTGATTCGAGGATCGGGATTACTTTATATTCTTTGAGGAAACGGGGAGTCCAAAGGGTTTTTAGACTGTCCGAGTCTACAGGTTTTATCTTTTGTACTATGCTTAAGGAATAGTAGCCGCAAGATCTAGACTCTTTGAAAGACTGTTCTATTAAGATGACTAATTTCTATTCCTATACCTCTAGGAGGTCGTCAAGACAATTTGTACAAAGCCCAGGAGGAGGCTGGAAACTTTTAAGAAGCCGAGGGATTATTTGTACGAAGCCCAAGAGGAGGCTATCTTCCCGGAGGAAGAATCATTATACGAAGCCTAAGAGGAGGCTGTTAAAACTTCTAAGAAGCCGATGGGTCCTTATACAACGCCCAAGAGGAGGCGGGGATGCTTTTAGGAAGCCTTACACTAAGCCCAAAGGGGAATTTCCTTAGACCTAGTTATCTAAGACAGTTTCGCTGTTTAGGTTATGTTGAAACATCCGGGAAAAAGTCGGATGTAAGGAGACGAGGTTTCGTCTAATTCGAGACGTAGTTGCCAGGGAAACTCTAAATATATATACTAATATTATGATGCGTCCGCAAGTGCACGGAAATATCAAAGTAATATAAAATATTGTCGAACCCACAGAGACCAATGTCAACCTACCGTTATCTATCGTAGCTTTGTAAAGCTAAGGCTAATGAATGATTGATTAAGGGAAAACTAAGACTAAAACTAAAATAAAACTAAGAAATGTAATTGAGAACAGAGAGACTGGAATGTGGATCCCGTGTACCTCATGCACTTAGCAATTGATTGACGCTAATTTACGTATGTTCCGTAGAAAATATTGGTTTAAAGACTCCGCCTCACACTCTCGTGTTATTGACTAAAGCCACATTTCCTAAAAACAGGATTTTTCTCTCGCTAACCCGTTCTAATTAGAAAACGTATTTTGAAAATCAATTAGATCCTAATCGATACCTAAAGCACTCTCGCTGTTTTTAGGATCAATGCCCCGTTCCCACTATCTGGTTTGATCCCCACGCTCTCGCAGTGTCGGCTCTAACCTTTACTTGCTTCTCACTCTCGTGACGAAACAGTGTTAAATAACCTCTCACTCTCGTGACGAAGTTATTTAAATTAAACTTGGAAACAAAGACCAAAACTGAATTTACTATAAGTTAACGCTAATTTAATTACCGAGTCCCGTCGGAACGACGGTCCTCACAAACCGGACTCTAAACATTTAGCCGGACATGGAATTAAATGAAAACAACATAGAAATGGTAATTGAATTTGAAAGCATTACATATAATTAATTTATGAAAGCGATAAATAATAATAATAAGCAATGCGATAAAGAACCTGTAAAGACTTGAAGTAGAATGCGGAAATAAAGAACTTGAATTAACTTTAATAATGACGGCAAGCTTTTGATCCAAGCGTTACAAATTAAAGGCCCAAATACTAATGGTGTGGTAGTTCCTCGATGTGAGATAACTACCACTTTTACAATGGTAATTTACTGCCTAAAACTATGAACAGCGCTTTCGCGCATAAAAACTTGGATGCCTCAAAATGACAAGGGAAATCCTATATATTGAGGGGGATTTCGTTTTTTAACTTCTATGGAGCATAAATGAGTGATGGAGAAAATAGAAAGAGGTAGAGTTCCTCCCCCACACTTAAACCAAACATTGTCCTCAATGTTTTGATAAAAGGTGGTAAAGGAAAGATAGAACCTGTATGACTGCCAATGCGTGCTACCATAGCCAAATTCACTCTGATTCTTCCCTTGCTGTCCTTGTCTTTGCTGACCACTTCTACTCCGGCGTCTTGTACTATGAGATATTAGAATTTACTGAAACTTCACTTTCTTGAAGCCGCTCATTATATGGCTTGTTCCGAAGGAAGTACCTTCTCCTATCATACTCATCATCGGTGTCACCACCAGCAGCGACATTCGTAGGAATGTGCGTGGGCACCAACTCACCTTAAGGGATTCTCATCAAGAGATCGTTCGCCTAAATGTAGCTGAGACGTGACAAGCGATACAATTCTTTATTTTCTGCAAACACAAACAATGAAAGGGAAACATTTAAATTAAAAACTTATGGGTTTCCTGCCACGCAGAGCTTTGTTTAACGTCGATAGCTATACGGATGGAAGTGTTAATTTTCGGTTTCCATGGCCATTTATCAAGCCATCTCACATATCCCTCACCTTTTCTTTTCTTCCTTCTGTGGGGTGGTTCATTCTTTTGAACTTGTGGTGGTGGTTCTGGATCTATCCTAAGTATTAGCTTTTCAAGTTTGGGCTTAGTTATTTGATCCATCACTTCAAAGTTGAACCTTACCCTCTTAGCAGTAATGATATCCCAAGTTTCATGGTCCTCGAATTTTCTCTTTTTATGCGTGACCTCAAACAAAGATGCATCGGTGTGGATATTTTCCAATATCTCCACATACGTTTTGGATTGGGAGTCTACCTTAGCTTCCACAAAACTTTGCGAGAAAGGAATTGGTGGGGTATATGGAGGAAGAACAACAATAGTTGCTTCATTCTCTACCTCTATGACAACCTCCCTTTCGGATGGTGTCGGTGGATTTTTCTCTACACTTTCCTCACCAGAACTCTCATCATTCTCATTATCACTCTCCTCAACCTCATTATCACTCTCCTTAGGATTTTCGAGTTTTTTTCACTACTAGTTGTTATAACATACGCATTCTCCTCAGGGGAGGGTTCTATAGGTGTCAGTACAAGTAGTAAGATTTGGGTCTCTAATGCCTCGGTGTGAGTCACTAGGGACCCGACCATAGTGTTCATCTGCCTAAGGGTTTCATGAGTATCGAGATGTTGTCTTCTAAGCTCTTCATTATGGAGAGTTTGGGTCTCCACAAAGTGCTCCATCATAGATTCTAACCTAGAATTTGTTGTTGTTTCAATGAAATTCTCCATTAATGTTTCAAGGTTGGGATTGACGGATTCTTGTGGTTCCTCAAAATATTGGGAGTGGTAATTTGGGTGGAAATCAGTTAGTGTCGCGTGGAAATCCTCCATTATTGTTTCGAGATAGGAATTATGTGATTCTTGTGGTTCCTCAAAATTTTGGGAATGGCAATCGTAGGAAAAATTTGGTTGCGGTTCCTCAAAATATTGGGAGTATTGCGGTTGGTAGTTGTAGAGAAAATTTGGGTGCGGCTCCTCAAGATATTGTGAGTGGTTATCATAGAGAAAATTTGGGTGATCCATTTTTTTTATAATTTTTTTTTATTATAATTTTTTTTATAGGAGTGCCTTAGTCTATACGGTGCAACAACGGAATAACAATATTGACTGTTGGTCCCCGGCAACGGCGCCAAAAACTTGATGCGTCCGCAAGTGCACGGAAATATCGAAGTAATATAAAAGATTGTCGAACCCACAGAGACCAATGTCAACCTACTGTTATCTATCGTAGCTTTGTAAAGCTAAGGCTAATGAATGATTGATTAAGGGAAAACTAAGACTAAAACTAAAATAAAACTAAGAAATGTAATTGAGAACAGAGAGACCGGAATGTGGATTCCGTGTACCTTAGGCACTCAGTAATTGATTGACGCTAATTTACGTATGTTCCATAGAAAATATTGGTTTAAAGACTCCGCCTCACACTCTCGCGTTATTGACTAAAGCCACATTTCCTAACCACAGGATTTTGATCTCGCTCGCCTGTTCTAATTAGAAAACGTATTTTGAAAATCAATTAGGTCCTAATCGATACCTAAAGCGCTCTCGCTGTTTTTAGGATCAATGCCCCGTTCCCACTATCTGGTTTGATCCTCACGCTCTCGCAGTGCCGGCTCTAACCTTTACTTGCTTCTCACTCTCGTGACGAAACAGTGTTAAATAACCTCTCACTCTCGTAACGAAGTTATTTAAATTAAACTTGGAAACAAAGACCAAAACTGAATTTACTATAAGTTAACGCTAATTTAATTACCGAGTCCCGTCGAAACGACGGTCCTCACAAACTGGACTCTAAACATTTAGCCGGACATGGAATTAAATGAAAACAACACAGAAATGGTAATTGAATTTGAAAGCATTACATATAATTAATTTATGAAAGCGATAAATAATAACAATAAGCAATGCGATAAAGAACCTGTAAAGACTTGAAGTAGAATGCGGAAATAAAGAACTTGAATTAACTTTAATAATGACGGCAAACTTTTGATCCAAGCGTTACAAATTAAAGGCCCAAATACTAATGGTGTGGTAGTTCCTGGATGTGAGATAACTACCACTTTTACAATGGTAATTTACTGCCTAAAACTATGAACAGCGCTTTCGCGCATAAAAACTTGGATGCCTCAAAATGACAAGGGAAGTCCTATATATAGAGGGGGATTTCGTTTTTTAACTTCTATGGAGCATAAATGAGTGGTGGAGAAAATGGGAGAAGTGGGAAGTTGGAGAAGTAGTGGAGATAATGGGAAGTTGGAGAAGTTCAATTAGAAAGTGTTGACTGAATTGGCCTTTTCGTGTCCACGTCTGTGTTCTGAACGTAATAAGTCATTTTGCGTGCGTGACGATCGTGAAGTATTGTGACGGTCATGATGAAATTTATATCTGCCACGGTCGTGGTGGACCTGTGACGATCGTAACATCAGCAGAATTTGGATTCTGCTATTTTTCTTCTCTTTTCTGCTCTTTTCTTGCATGTTTTGCTTCTTTTCCACACTTTGCATACTTTTGACTTGGAAATGGAATTACCTGCAAAAACACTTAAATACTCTCGAGAAAATCGGATATTAGACGAAAACGGAATAAGAAAATAACATAAATCAAAGTAAAAATATGATATAATTCCATGTTATCAAACTCCCCCATACTTAAACCTTTGCTTGTCCTCAAGCAAACCATGACTCGTAAGAAAAATAGTGCATACGGATACTCATCTTTTGCTACCAACTCTACTTCGGTTAAGTTTGTGTCGATAGGTACTTGCTCACACACTAAGGATATCGTAAAAACACAACTCCTCTTTTGCGGTCATCAACCTCCATCCTATACAAACCAATCCGAATCATGTCATTATACTTATGCCTAGCTCACTCATCCTTCTTTTGTCCCTTTTCATTCTGGCGCAATCACATTAAGCCCATTATCCTTTCAAACTCATGGTAGGATAACCTGTTAGTGACTATGATCTCATTATTATTATCAATTTTTTTTTTGCACATTGGCTTAAATATCAATAAAATAAAGAAGTTTGCATCGTTGGGCTAAATGATCGGGTGAGGATCACCTAACTTAGAAGAAGCATTTCTTTTCGTTCATTTTTTTTTCTTTTCAATTTACCATTTAAACATGAGATCATACACTTATTTGCATCGGCTTCCTACTTAGTGCGTGCTTAGGATGGTGTTGGCTACTAAATAAACTAATTAGGGACTACTAAAGGGGTGAGAAGTTAAGGCTACGACATAACAAGTAATCAAATCGATTTCCATAATAGGGAGGCTCACGGTGTTAAGAAGATATCGATTTTGTGGAATTTTTCCCACGACTCACAATCTAACCTTAATTTCGTCTGTAACCTAAGATTTTCAAAAGAAACCCTATTTTTAACGCAAAAATTTTCAAAATATTTGGTGTGGCTCAAGGGAGTGGGAAATCGATAAACACAAAATCGCATATAAAGACTTGACAGCACATGCAAAGACGCAACGAAAATAGAAAAAAAAAATTTAAAATCATGCTAGAAAGTAATAAATCTAACTAAAATGCGTTAAAATGAAAGAGGTAGAGTTCCTCCCCCACACTTAAACCAAACATTGTCCTCAATGTTTTGATAAAAGGTGGTAAAGGAAAGATAGAACCTGTATGACTGCCAATGCGTGCTACCATAGCAAAATTCACTCTGATTCTTCCCTTGCTGTCCTTGTCTTTGCTGACCACTTCTACTCCGGCGTCTTGTACTACGAGATATCTGAATGTGTTGAAACTTCACTTTCTTGAAGCCACTCATTATATGGCTTGTTCTGAAGGAAATACCTTCTCCTATCATACTCATCATCGGTGTCACCACCAGCAGCGACATTCGTAGGAATGTGCGTGGGCACCAACTCATCTTAAGGGATTGTCATCAAGAGATAGTTCGCCTAAATGTAGCTGAGACGTGACAAGCGATACAATTCTTTATTTTCTGCAAACACAAACAATGAAAGAGAAACATTTAAATTAAAAACTTGTGGGTTTCCTCCCACGCAGAGCTTTGTTTAACGTCGATAGCTCGATGGATGGTAGTGTTAATTTTCGGTTTCCATGGCCATTTATCAGGCCATCTCACATATCCCTCACCTTTTCTTTTCTTCCTTCTATGGGGTGGTTCATTCTTTTGAACTTGTGGTGGTGGTTCTGGATATATCCTAAGTACTAGCTTTTCAAGTTTGGGCTTAGTTATTTGATCCATCACTTCAAAGTTGAACCTTACCCTCTTAGCAGTAATGATATCCCAAGTTTCATGGTCCTCGAATTTTCTCTTTTTATGCGTGACCTCAAAAAAAGATGCATCGGTGTGGATATTTTTCAATATCACCACATACGTTTTGGATTGGGAGTCTACCTTAGCTTCCACAAAACTTTGCGAGAAAGGAATTGGTGGGGTATATGAAGGAAGAACAATAATAGTTGCTTCATTCTCTACCTCTATGACAACCTCCCTTTCGGATGGTGTCAGTGGATTTTTCTCTACACTTTCCTCACCAGAACTCTCATCATTCTCATTATCACTCTGTCATACCCCAAATTTTGACCACTAAGATTTCCCATCATTGTGAAAATCATCATCACGATATGGATGAACCATCATACTTCATCAGTCTCCCCAAAGATGGGTGAGCATCCACTACAATTAAAATTAGGGTTTCGAGCCCTCTCAAAGCCTTAGACAAAGGATAAATCAAGGATTTACTTGATCTTCAACTTGTCTAATCTCTCAAACATCTACAAAGGATCAAAAGGACTCCCACTCCAAGGATTAAGCCCAAAGCTGCTCCCTTCTAGGTGGATCAAGCCTCAAGATCGACAGTGTCACCAAATTAGGGTTTTGGTCGACCAGGGCCTCCAGGTGGAGAATTTCATCTGGGCATGAGCCAAAGATCTAAAACATAACCTAATATACTCCATGGAGCCTCATGGACCCAACCATCAAGTCAATTTTATCTCAGGGGATGCGTTCACTAAAAATCAGGAATTAGGGTTTCTTGACCTAATTCACCCCTAAGTTGACTTTTGGGACAAATCATGAACCAAGACCTCAAGAGAGGGTTTGAGGGTCTCTAATTAACTATATTGATCCATTTGGAACAATGGATTAATCCAAGAAGTTTGAGCAACAAGTCTCAACTTCATCTGCACCATAATTAGGGTTTCGCGAGAAAAGTCAACTGTAACTTTGACTTTTGACCAGGACATGCTCCCAAACCCTAAGAAATGCCTCAATATGCCCTATGACACCCATGGAACATGTCCATCAAGTTTGATTTAGGTCAAGTACATGATTTCCTGAAGAATTGCACAGTTTGGAATTCATCTGATAAAAAGTCAACTGTGCACAAAAGTCAACTTTGACTTTTTGAGATTTTTCACCAAAATGGATTTTTAACCCTAAAATGATGTTAATGTATGATTGGAATCATCATTCATCAAGAAAAATCAAGAAAAGTTGGATAACTTGTAAAAGGGGTAACCATAAAAAACTTAGAAAATTTTCTAAGTTAAAAATAAAGTGGCAAGGGTACCAACTTTGAAGGATCATAACTCCTAAACCACAAAGCCATTTTTCCTCATCCAAAGATGGATTGGGGCCCTCATTACCCTCTACAAAAACTTCAACTAGACCTAAGTCCAATTCATTAAGGATTTTGAGTTATGGAGTGATCAAAATCAAGAAAAGTCACTTTGTTCCAACACTTAGTAAAAATTTCACTAAATCAGATTTCACCTTACTTTTTGCCAAATGTAGGGGGATTTTTCACTTGGATTCAGAAGAGATCAAAACCAAACATGTTCAAACAGTTGTTGTTGTCATACCCCAAATTTTGACCACTAAGATTTCTCATCATTGTGCAAATCATCATCACAATATGGATGAACAATCATGCCTCACCAAATGCCTCAAGGGTTGTTGAGCATTCACTACAATCAAAATTAGGGTTTTAAGCCCTCTCAGAGCCTTAGACAAAGGGTCAATCAAGGAATGACATGATCTCCAACTTGTCTAACCTCTCAAACATCCACAATGGATCAAAAAGGACTCCCACTTTAAGGATTAAGCACAAGGCTGCTCCCTTCTAGGTGGATCAAGTCTCAAGATCGCCAGTATCACCAAATTAGGGTTTTGGTCGACCAAGGGCCTCCAGATGAAAAATTTCGTCTGGGCATAAGCCAAAGATCCAAAACACAACCTAATGTACTCCATGGAACCTCATGGACCCATTCATCAAGTCAATTTTGCCTCAGGGGATGCATTCATCAAAAATTAGGAATTAGGGTTTCTTGACCTAATTCACCTCTAAGTTGACTTTTGGGACAAATCAAGAGCCAAGACCTCAAGACATGATTTGAGGGTCTCTAATGAACTATATTGATCCATTTGGAACAATGGATTAATCCAAGAAGCTTGAGTAACAAGTCTCATTTTCATCTGCACCACAATTAGGGTTTCGCGAGAAAAGTCAATTGTAACTTTGACTTTTGACCAGGACATGCTCCCAAACCCTAGGACATGCCCCAATATACCCTATGACACCCATGGAACATGTCCATCAAGTTTTATTTAGGTCAAGGACATGATTTCCTGAAGAATTGCACAATTTGGAATTCATCTGATAAAAAGTCAACGGTGCACAAAAGTCAACTTTGACTTTTTGAGATTTTTCACCAAAATGGATTTTTAACCCTAAAATGATGTTAATGTATGATTTAAATCATCATTCATCAAGAAAAATCAAGAAAAGTTGGATAACTTGTAAAAGGGGTAACCATAAAACTTAGAAATTTTTCTAAGTTATGGAAAAAGTACCACTAATACACTAACTTTGGAGGATCAAACTCCTAAACCACATGGCCATTTTTTCTCATCCAAAGATGGATTTGTAGCCGTCATTACCCTCTACAAAAACTTCAACTAGATCTAAGTCCAATTCATTAAGGATTTTGAGTTATGGAGTGATCAAAATCAAGAAATCACACTTTGTTCCAACACTTAGTGAAAATTTCACTAAGTCAGATTTTGCTTCACTTTTTGCCAAATGTAGAGGGATTTTTCACTTGGAATCAAAAGAGATCAAAGCCAAACTTGTTCAAACAGTTGTTGTATCATGTAAGGGCTTTCCAAAATGGCCAAGAACATTGCCAAATTCAACTTACCCCATGAGATATGACATTGTCAAGTTGCCTTGCTGAAATCTGTCAAAGGCAAGGCAGATTTTGCATTTTGGCTCGATTTGCCAAAATCAGCCAAATTCAAATGCTCCTATCCACTTGGACACATCTGAGGATTGAATCTAAAGGGGACAATCACTGAGCCAAGCCTCTAAAGTCCATGGAACAAGAAATAGCATGTTGAACCTAGAATGGCCAAAATAGGGACAAGACTCCAAATTTGGATTGAAGCATTCAATGAAAGCATCAAGGTGGCATGGAGTGAGCCATTCTCATCTGAAATCAGTCAAGACTTATCCAAGACCAAGGGGACCAAAGCTCTGTGCCCTAACCTCTAGTCAATGGCTAGAGGAGACTTGGATTTTCATTTGCCAACATTGGCCAAACCTACTTACCAGCTGCCATTCACTATTCCTTGCAAAACAAACTTGTTCTACTATAAATAGAACTCAATTGTGATCAGTTTGAGTACACCAAAGCCATCTAACAGATGCTTTCCTCAAAATCTCTTCTTTCACTCCAATTTTGCCTTCTAAGGCAAGTCACTATCGGGTTTTGAGTTTGAGAGCAATTCCAATCAAACCAATCACTCACACACCTCATATACATCACATATGAGCTGATCAAACACTTAGATCACTTCTGAAACACCAATTTCACAAAATCACCAGCTGGTTGCTCAAACTTTCAATCAAGTTGCAGCTGAGGTACCACAAATCGTTCCAGCCAATTTCAATCAAGTCCAAGCATTCAAACACACTCCATAGGGTGTAGGGAAGCTGTTCAGATCATCACCACTCATCTGTAACACCTCCAAATCAAAAATCACATTGCACTTGCTGTCACGGCTTAGAGGTAAGCATATACTTGGTCATCTCTTAATCTATGCATATTTCCTCGCACAATAATTTGGCCATATGTTCATAATCATGCATGGAATGTTTTCCCTCAATTAATTGCATTGTTTGAATCGTGTATTAAAAATCCTAGCCTTCATGCAGAAATTAGGGTTCTTGAGGATTTTTCATGATTTCTTGTTATATGTTTAATTTAAATGAAATTAAGTGTTATAGACATGATCGTGAGGTTGAGACGAGCATAATGATATGTGGATTGCATGATATAATCAAGTATTCAGTGAGATTGAGGAGAAAATGCAAATCAGCCAAACCCAGAACACGCGCGTGTTCTTGGTGTGTTCTTGGCGCCATTTTTGAATAATTCAAATATTTGAATTTTGTGATTTTATTTAATTGATTCAAAAATTAATTTCTCTCTGAGTTTTAATGATTTTGAGTTGATTCTTTTTTTAATAATTCACAAAAATGTTAAAATATTTTATTTTATAAAAAAATCCCAAAAATATTATTTATTTCATATAATTGATATTTTTGCAAAGAATTAATATTTTAATTGTTTTTGACATATTAAATATTTTTTCTACATTGATTTTGCAACTTTTAATGCTTTCTAATTATTTTGTAGGTCAATACTTAATTTTTGAAGCATTAATCCAAAATCACAATTTTTTTTTAACATGTTAAACAATTTTGATCATTTTAATTGAATTTTTATTCAATTAAATACATTTTTGAAAACAAATTAGGGTTTTGGATTAATTCAACCCTCATAAATCATTTTCAAAACTTTTTGGGCCTCTAATAGAGTGTAAGACCCAATCCTTTCTTGACCAAAACATTTTGGGCCTCAGTATATTGTATAAGTCCCGATACCGTAAAAAATAAACGGCGCGATCGTCGCCTATTCAAAGAATCAATTGGGCCTCTCCTTGAGCTATAAGACCCATTCAAAACTTTTGGGCCTCTATTAGAGTGTAAGACCCAACCCCCTTTTAACCAAAATCATTTTGGGCCTCACTTATTGTATAAGTCCCTCTGCGTTAAAAGAAAACCTCAACGCGATCACCATTTCAAACGGAAAAATTATATGGGCCTAGCCTCGTGTTATAAGCCCCACTCTTTTTCTTTAAACCCTTTGGGCCTCTATTAGAGTGTAAGACCCATCCCTTTGTACAGAAAACATTTTGGGCCTCATTCACTTGTATAAGTCCCTCTGTATAAATTCAACAGTGCGCTCACTGATAAAACCCTGGGCCTCTCCTTGAGCTGTAAGCCCCAAATCTTTTTATTTCAAAGCACTTTCTCCTTTGATTTTGAATATACTGTTGTTTTCAATTTTTCTTTGTTGAACAACTAACCAAACAGCATGGAAACTCTACAACCGAGTAAGTGGTTATTGCTTTCATTTACTGCTTTCATATACATATAACTGTATTATGGGGCTGTTTCACTGTAAGTCTTCTTTCATAAACTCATATCAACTGTGTAATAATAGTATAGATATTTAGAGTTTCCCCGGCAACTACGTCTAGAACTAAGTGACGACGTTCCGTTTATTCGTAGAAATAGACAACTAGATCCCCAATAGGATTACCAGACACAGTCTTCTCTCAGGTTGTCCTCATTAGGAATTGTCAAGAAACTCTACTCCCAGAGATGAATGTATTCTCCGTGAATGGCATCTTTGAGTTTCTTCCAAATTCTCAAACTTTCCTGACTTTGATCTATTCTCGGTGAATAGCATTGCCTTGAATTTCTCGGGGTTTGGGGACCCACGGGCTTCTTAAAAGCATCGGCCTCCTCTTGGGCATCGTACAAGGACCCACAGGCTTCCTAAAAGCAACCCCGCCTCCTCTTGGGCTTAGTACAAGGACCCTACAGCTTCTTAGAAGTATTCACAGCCTCCTCTTAGGCTCCGTATAATGATCTCTTCCTCCGGGAATGATAGCCTCCTCTTAGGCTTAGTACAAGGACCCGTCGGCTTCTTAAAAGTTTCCAGCCTCCTCTTGGGCTTCGTACAAATTGTCCCGACGACCTCCTAAAGGTATAGGAACAGAACTTAATCATCTGCATAGAACAGTCCTTTCATAGAGTCTACTACTGTTTCTCAAAACACAGTATAAAAGATGACACTCTAGACTTGGACAGTCTAACATCCTTGAGTCTCAAAGACATTCTCAAGTGACCCCTTCAAAAATAGGAAGGAAACCCGCAGACTCGGACAGTCTCAATACCCTTCGGATTTCCCGCTTCCTTAAAGAACAGGAATAACCCGGATCCTTGAATCAAATCCAGGAGTACAGTGTTGCTCATATAAGAACTGATTTTCTCTTTCAAAATCAGTATACCGGACCTGTCACTTAACTGAACAGTCACCATAGCCTCTTCTTGGGCTTTGTACAACGATTCTCCCCAGCAGAGTCAAACAACGTTCGGCCTCTCTCTCGGGCTTTGTACGAGACACATAAGAGACTCTCTTGCTAAGTCAATTACCCCTTTTGCCTCCATCTCGGGCTTTATACGAGATACAAAAAGGTTCTTATTGAGCCAAATAAACAATAGCCTCCATCTCGGGCTTTATACGAGATACCAAAAGATTCCATCGTTGAGTCAAAACCTTTTAGCCTCTCTCTCGGGCTTTGTACGAGACATATAATAGCCTCCTCTTAGGCTTTGTATAAGAAAACCACTGGTTGATCCAATTAACTTTTTAGCATCAAAGATGTGCCTCGTTCACAGTACACAAACATCAATAACTCCTTCCTCTTCATCTAATCGCTGTAAACAGCAAGCCTCTGGATTATTTACATCCACGCCACTGTCCCTCTTTTAGCATGAGAAATTCCTAAGGAAAGATGGCATTGCTCTACACTGAGTTAAAGTCTTCTCCTTCAAGTTAAAACCCCCTATAAAGGAAATTATGGCATTACTAGGATCCATGTATCCCGGTTAAAGTAATCCTCCTTTACAATCAGTCACCCAACAGTTGTGACAAACAGACCCCCTTTAGAGATGACAAATTCTCTCTAAAGTCAAAACCCTTTAGCTTCATATCTTGGGCTTCAAACAAGATACAAATAAACTCTTCAGCTTCATATCTTGGGCTTTGAATAAGATACAAACCACTTTTAGCTTCACGTCTTGGGCTTTGAACAAGACACCAAAACAACCACTTTCTCCCATAGAATAGGAAGAACTACGAACGCTCTGATTTCCCTGTTTTGGATAAACGGGAATACGTAGGCATAAGATTGAAAGAAAAATCTTAGCGAGCACAATCAACAAAAAACCCAAATCCCATATCTCCATCAATCAAAAGCAGTAAATCAAAAAGCATCAGTCCTAACATCCTAATCCTTGTTCCCCGCCAGAAACCTTCTACCCAGACAAAAAGAAAGAAACCGTATTGGCGAAAATACAAATAACCAGTACAAAGGCCCCCCCACATTGATAGCATTCGTAACCTAACAGACCGCTGTTTAAACTCAGTATGCAAAGCAGGGTTAATTGGAGACATCTATTTCCCTTCCTTCATCAGCTTTAATACGATAAAAAATGAA
Source organism: Lathyrus tuberosus (assembly GCA_022829125.1). Lineage (NCBI taxonomy): Eukaryota > Viridiplantae > Streptophyta > Magnoliopsida > Fabales > Fabaceae > Lathyrus > Lathyrus tuberosus. Next base: position 569,569 of record JALAZF010000494.1, read on the forward strand.
TCGACCAGTAGTTTTAAGGTCAAACCGCAGAGAGCGACCAGCGCTTAAGAACCGCGTCCAAAATCGCTCGCTACAGAAAAATGGCGCCCACCGTCGGGCCGATTCGTCTCTGTTTTCTTTCTTCCTTCTCTTCACTTGTGTGAATACCACAGATTGGGGCTTCCGCCGGGGAACCCATTTCTGTCAGGAACTTAGGATTCATAGCTTTTAAAGGTCTAGGATGTTTAGGACAAATATATATACTGCTTTTCCTAATTGCTATACGTGTTTATTTTTCTACTAATGGGAATGCGGGTGATGCCGTATGTGGAAAGAATGAGTATACACTTAAGATAAGTGATGGCGACGGGGTCGACCATCAACCTCAGTGGAGGATGACCAACGCAACCCATTCTCTCACCTAGACAATGGGCCGGTTGTTAAGTCTGAGAAGCTGAGGAGCCAAACCCTTTCGTAGTGCGGAAACTATCGGAAATAGTTGTTACGCTATACTACCCTCATTTGAGGCTGGTGATCTATTCTCAGTGAATGGCACTTACTCTAAGATTGCACTACAACTCGCTGGCGATCCTCTTGTTGTTTTTCTTTCCTGGGAGGAGCTAATGATAATGAGTACAGGTACAAAAATCACCCTAGTATAAACCTTTGGGGATGGGTAGAGCCTTGACTTCATGACAACGACCCTTTGACCCCATGTTTTTTCTATGTTTTTGTGTGCTGCATTCATGCATTCATTTAAAAAACATTAAAACATTCAAAAAAATCTTCTCTTCTAGTCTCTCTGTTCTTTCAAAATAAACTTAGACTGTGATTGCAAATATCATAGAAAAGGATTGCACTAATGGATTTCGGTAGAAGGAGAACTCACTAGTATACCTTCAAGGTTCTGAAACTAGAGGATTTGAGAAGGTTAGCGAGGATGATCACTAACCCGGAGGCTTTCAGAGCCAAGCACGGAGGTTTGCTACCATTATTAAGAGTCCATGTGATTGAGGGAATCATGGATGCGCTCATTCAGTTTTATGATCCGGTTTATCACTGTTTCACATTCCCGGATTACCAGCTTGCACCAACGCTGGAGGATTATTCTCACCTAATCGATCTACACATTACGGATCGAGCTCCATTTTTTGGACTGGAAGAAATTCCAAAGAATCAGACCATTGCGAGAGCAATTTATTTGGACGAGTCTGAGGTCAGGGCTCACATGACCGCTAAGGGTGGCATCCAAGGTTTGCCGGCCTAGTTCTTAACAAAGAAAGCCCTGTACTTCGCCAGTATAGGAAACGTGACTGCTTTTGAAAGCATCTTTGTCTTGCTCACCTACGGGTTATTTTTGTTTCCTAATATCAATAACTTCGTTGATATTAACTCCATTAAGGTTTTTCTCATCAGAAATCCTGTGCCGACTTTGCTCGCAGATGCGTATCATTCTGTACACCTAGGAAATTTGTACAGCGGAGGGGAGATCACATGTTGTGTACCTTTGCTTTACAAATGGTTTATCTCTCACTTGCCCAAGTCTGCTGCTTTTTGGGATTGCAAGAGTGCCTTACGTTGGTCGCAGAAGATCATGTCTCTTACCAACTCTGATATAGATTGGTGTAATAGGATTTATGAGGGAATCAAGACATTGACCGTTGTGGAAACTTCCCCAACGTACCCCTTATAGGAACTAAAGGAGGAATCAACTACCATCCGGTATTGGTTCGCCGTCAATTTGGATACCCGATGAGACACATCCCACTGGGTGTTCATCTGGAAGGTCTTTTCTTCAAAGAAGGAGAAAACGACGGAGCACTAAAGATGGAAATAGTGCACGCTTAGAAGCATGTTCATAAGAAAGGACGAGAGTCTCTGGGAAAACCAGATTGTGTCTCAGTGGATCCTTATCTCCATTGGGTGCAAACTAGAGCTCTCAAGATAAAGATGCCTTATCCTCGTTACAGAATTCTTCCGCCGAGGGAATCTGTCATGTACTTCATGACGGAAACTGAAAAGCTTCAGGTTACTCTCAACAAAATTCAAAAGGAGAGAAGGTCTTGGAAGAACAAGTACCGCACCCTCGACGTAGAGTGCATTAAAATACAGCAATTACTGAAATAAAAAGACGCTCTGATTGAAATTTTAGAGCAACATGCTGTAGATAATCAAGATGACCAAAGGAATTTGCTCGCTCCTTTCACTTGGCAAAGGAATGACAACCCGACAACGGCCCAAGAGCCCCGGTCAAAGAAAAGGAAGATACCAGAATCAACACCTGATTTCTCTTCAGAGAGGACTCAGGACCCATTAGTTTAGGTTTCTGTTTCTGCACTTTGTAATCTACTGTATTTCCACTTTTGTAATCTTTTGAATTTCAATAAAAAGGGGTTTCCCCACCATTTGATATTTGCAATCTAATTATCGAAGTTTATTTTGATTAAACCAAAAAACAATTAACATAATCATTGCATTCATCATTCTCACATCGCATATTCTTCTTACCTACGAATCTCACGTTTGTGTCTCAATTCTAGAGTCAAACTGTCTCATTCGTATAATACTCGGGCCAATCGTCAGAAAAGGATGGATGATCTTGAGGAAGAAAACAGAGAGTTGAAAGAAGAGATCGACGCTCTGAGAGAGGATATGAGAAAGCTTCGTAACGACATGCAAGCCATGGCAGAAGCTCAGCTACAAAGAACTGTGATCTCAGAGATCACCTTAACACCCGTAGTGGAGAGGTATGATCCTGGGTATCAGATACCGAAAGATCGTCCTTGGGGCATGCCTGTTAACTATATCCCGGAATGATATGTTCCGCCGATCACTGAGGATCAGGGAATCACAACAGGAGCCTCTGGGCCTGAAGGTTACAAACTTCGGGAAAGCGAAGATGCCAGGGGCATACTGAAGACTCCTGAAGGTTACAAACTTCAGGAAACGCCAAGACTCACTGTCGTAGTCACGGTACCACCCCCTGTGGTGCACACTGTCCCGGAAGGACAGATTCCACAGACGCCTTCTGGTAAGAAGGAAACTATGTTTGACAGAATGGATGAATTCCAGGAACAGTTCTTGGAAATGCAGAAGGAACTGCAAGCCATTCGCGGTCAGGATCTATTTGGAAAGGACGCGGCAGATCTCTACTTGGTCCCAAATGTGAAAGTCCCGCAAAAATTTCAAGTGCCCGACTTTGAAAAATACAAGCGTAACTCTTTCCCTCAAAGTCACTTGGTGATGTACGCTCGGCGGATGTCAGCTCAGACGGAGAATCAGGACCTAATGATTCACTACTTCCAGGATAGTTTAACCGGTGCCGCACTCAAATGGTACATGGGTTTAAACCGTACTACGATCAGTACATTCAGAGATCTTGGTACTGCCTTCGTCCAACAATACAAATACAATTTGGACATGGCACCCGACAGAGATCAACTCAAATCGATGTCGCAAAAGGACAAGGAAACCTTTAAGGAGTACGCTCAAAGGTGGCGTGAAATTGCCGCTCAAATTTGTCCACCTCTTGAGGAAAAAGAGATGACAAAGATATTCTTAAAGACCTTAAGCTCATTTTACTATGACCGAATGGTTGCCAGTGCACCCAGTGATTTCACCGAGATGGTGGGCATGGGTGTACGTCTTGAGGAAGCCGTCCGAGAAGGACGTTTGGTAAAAGACACTGGATCGACGAGCGGTACTAAAAAATACGGTAGTGCTCTCCCTAAGAAAAAAGAGCAGGATATTGGGAATATCTTTCTCGGAAAGCAAAGGCGACGTTATCAACCGGTAGCAGTTGTGACTCCTGCTATCAACCCTGCGTCTATTCCTACGTATCAACCTCAGGATGCGCAGAGCCAACCTGACCAGCAAAGGACACAACAGCCTTTTCAGCAGGTTCGTCCTCCATATAACAACAACCGTACAACACGGCCGCCAGGATTTGATCCTATACCCGTATCGTACGCAGAACTGTTTCCATTACTACTGGCTAAGGGGCACATTCAGACTAAATCTCCTCTTACAGTACCGGAAAATCCGCCTTTTTGGTTTAAGGTGGATCAGACATGCCCTTATCATCAAGGAGGTTCAGGGCATAACATAGAGACTTGTCTTAATTTCAAGTCCGACGTGCAAAAACTTGTTAGGAGCGGGGTCTTATCCTTCAAGGATACAAATCCTAATGTTCTCACGAATCCGCTACCTCAACCCGAGAAGGCTGCAGTCAATGTGATAGAAGGAGAGACTAACAATGTCTATCAAATTTACGATGTACTCTTGCTGAAAACCAATATGGTTAAGATGCATTGTAGACAGAGTGGATATGGCCATGTGCCACCTCATAATTATCATCAGTGTGATATCTGCTCTAAGAACAATCAAGGATGTTCGGTAGTGCAAGCAGCTCTATAGGAACAAATAGATCTCGGATGGACCCAGGAGCAATGAGTTCGTGGAGTTAACATGGTCTACACGAATTCTAACGTTATTCAGAACCACGACATCCGTGCAATGAATGTCAACTTTGTGGCGATGCACTCAAGGCAAAGCCAGTATCATAATCTGCCACGGCACGATTACAGTTCTTGTCTGATTTGCTCGGTAAATAAACAGGGATGCTCTTTCATACAAGAGGCCCTCCAGCATCAGATGGATCTTGGATGGATCCAAGACTACCATGATAAGAACCCTTATCAGATCAACATGGCTCAGATCCACGATATTCGCGTAATGTGTACCAACCTGGTAGAGTTACATGCTGAGTAGGTCCGACTCAGATTCTTAATATCACATGACTATCAAAGCTGTAAAACGGGTTGCGAAAACGATCGAGGTTGTACCCTTGTCCAGGAGGCACTTCAGCACTTGTTAAATCATTAGTGGATGCCAATCTACATGGATGAAGATACTCAGTAGGTTAGTATCAGTAATAGAAACCCCACTCAGCGTCAGAGTCAGGATGTCAGATCAGTGGAAGTTAACCTAGTGAGGTTACATTGTATTCAAAGTGGGCGTGGCCAGGTGCCACCACACAACTATGACAGTTATAGCGTCTGTTCAGAAAGTAACCAAGGGTGTTACCTTGTGAGAGCAGCTCTTCAGGGTCAGGTCGATCGTGGAGAAATTCGTCCCTATTCGGGTTCTGGACCCATCAACTGGTCGCCGAACTACCTTGCCGATCAAATTGAAGATGTTGTCACAATCTCTGGTCATCACAGGACCAGGGATGTTTTTGCCATCATCCCTCTACTTGACGAATCTAAGGTTCCCAACCGGGAACGAATTGAGATTACTTATGATGGTCAGAAAAATCAGAAGGCTCCTGTAGTCATCTATCTACCAGGACCGCTACCGTATGAATCAGCTAAGGCGATCCCTTACAAATACGGTGCAACAATAATTGAAAATGGAAAGGAAATTCCATTACCCTCCGTCGTGAACATTACAGACATCAGTCGAGTAACACGGAGTGGTAGAATCTTCAACCGAGGAGTTGGGGAACTTAAAAAGGAAAAGGAACTTCAGACGGAAGCTCCCGATCTACCAGTCGGTCAATCCAGTAATCCCGACCTTTCAAAAAACAATGATGAGATGCTGAAGCTCATCCAGAGGAGTGATTACAACATTGTTGATCAGCTGTTACAGACTCCTTCAAAGATCTCGGTATTATCACTGTTACTCAGTTCAGAAGCCCACAGGGAGGCTCTACAGAAAGTCTTGGAACAAGCCTTTGTGGAACAAGATGTAACAATCAGACAGTTCGATAGTATTGTCTCTAACATCACTTCCTGCAACAACTTGGGATTTAGTGATGAGGAATTACCTGAAGAGGTTCGCCGTCATAACATGGCACTCAATATCACAGTTAACTGCCAGGACGATGCTTTAGCCAGCATACTGGTAGACACAGGGTCATCCCTGAATGTTATGCCGAAGTCCACTTTGATGCAATTATCATTCAAAGGACCTCCGATGAGGGTTAGCGAGGTTGTCGTCAAAGCATTCGACGGATCCAGAAAAACGGTTATCGGCGAAGTTGATCTTCCCATAACTATCGGTCCTCACACTTTCCAAGTCACTTTCCAGGTCATGGACATCCGGACAACATACAGCTATTTATTAGGAAGACATTGGATACACCAGGCTGGAGCGGTTACTTCGACCCTCCACCAAAATCTAAAATTCGTTCTGAACGATCAGCTTGTCACGGTTTGTGGGGAACAAGCCTTGCTTATAAGCAACTTGTCATCATCTACTGGAATAGAACCCGAGGAGGTTATTGGAACTCAGTTCCAAGCACTGTCGGTGAGCAAGAGCAATCAGTTCAAAGAAGGAACTTCGATTTCTTCATACAAAGATGCTATTAAAGCGGTCGAGAGTACCGATACGATAGGATGGGGACAACTTGTCATTCCCATTGACAATAAAGAAAAGAAGGGTCTTGGTTTTTCTGCAACCTGTACCCGAACATCTACTAAAGATGAAAGTCTTCATCCCCTTCAAAACTTATTCCACAGTGGAGGTTTTCTTCACCCAATGTCTCAGACAGTTCATGTTATCAATGAGGAAGATCCCTCTGACACAGATGAAGAATGGAAGTCCTACCTTAACAAGGACGGTTATATGTCTCAGGAAGAGGTGCCTATGCCTTTTTGCTTTCCTATAGAAAGTCCGAGATTTATACCAAGATCAGATGTCGAAATGATCTACGGGGATTGTGATCCGGAAGGATGCCGTGCTCCGCCAAATTCATTAGAGGAAGACACTCTGATGAAAGATAATTTTGACTACAACTACTATGGCCCAATGGATGGTCTACCAATGTGGCAACCTTACCCAGGAAACTTGGGGCAAAAGGGTCAGCCGAACAATGAACACCAGCTGACCGTCATTGAACGGAATACCTGTGTCCCCACCATGTCATGGGATCAACACTCAGGTCATTCAGAAACTACTCAACATGACGATGAATTTGCAACGTTTGCAGGACTTGAATTCATCAACTATGCTTTTCCTGAGGTTAACGTCATCGAGAGAGATGACTCCTCCAGTTCCAGAGAAGTGTGGGACACCTTGGGACAACCGAGTGGGAAATACGACTATATGGTCAAGTACACCGCTCCCGAAAGCTCTCGTATCAGGCTCGAAGATATCCAGCCTACTGGATGGGGAGATACAGCTGAGAGCACAAATGTTATGCAAAATGCAACAGAGGAATTCTCCTACGACAATTCTGCCTGGGAGACAGATTCCAATGATCCTGCTCCACCAGAAATCAGCGTTATTTCTGAAGACAAATCAAGGAAGGTGCCAGACTTTGTGATTCACCGAGGAGTTCGCCGCCAATGGGTTGCCGTTGAGGTTCCGAAGATCGTTCATCAGTCAAAGTAATTGCCATCTTTAACCTTTCACCCTGCCCAGGTGAAACGGATGTTTTGATAGGGCTCGCTTTCTGTAAATTTCCCTCTTCGCTTTGCCCGAAGCGATAGAGTTTTGTTTTATAGGGCTGTAGTTTCAAGATTCGACTTGTTCATTAATAAAATAACGTCGTTCTGTAATTTCCGCATTTATTGCTGTTTTCTCTTTTTGCTTTCTCAGAAAATGGTAATCCTAAAAAACAAAAATATAAAAAACAAGCAGTAAAATAAATACACTGCACACACTTGCATTTTTCTCTATCTCTTCTAAGCACAAATCATCACGTCATGCAAATTGCTTGTTTTAAACCCCGTTGAAACATACAATCCGATGCCTTCTCCCAACTTTGAGTTCCCGGTATTCGAGGCTGAAGAAGAAAATGACGACAAAATTCCAGAAGAGATCTCTCGACTACTTAGACAAGGGGAAAGGTCCATTGAACCTCACAAAGAACCGTTGGAAACGGTAAACTTGGGTTCAGAGCAAGAGAGAAAAGAAATCAGGATTGGGGCACTGCTCAGTCCAACTGCCAGAGAAGGTTTGATAAAGCTTCTCAGAGAATTTCCCGATGTATTCGCTTGGTCCTATCAGGATATGCCAGGGTTGGATACCAGCATCATGGAACATCACTTACCATTAAGATCGGAATGTCCGCCAGTAAAATAGAGGTTGAGACGCACTCACCCGGACATGGCCATCAAAATCAAAGAGGAGGTGCAGAAACAAATTGACGCGGGTTTCCTCGCTACATCTGAGTATCCTCAATGGTTAGCCAACATCGTACCCGTTCCCAAAAAGGACGGAAAGGTCAGAATGTGTGTTGATTACAGAGATCTGAACAAGGCAAGTCCAAAGGACGACTTTCCTTTACCACACATTGACATGTTGGTTGACAGCACAGCAAAGTTCAAAGTATTCTCCTTCATGGATGGATTCTCGGGCTATAACCAGATCAAAATGGTGTCGAAAGACATGGAGAAGACTTCGTTCATTACCCCATGGGGTACCTTTTGTTACAAGGTAATGTCGTTCGGTTTGAAGAACGCCGGGGCAACCTATCAAAGGGCCATGACTACTCTGTTTCATGACATGATACATAAGGAAATCGAGGTATATGTCGATGATATGATTGCAAAATAAAAAATAGAGAGTGAGCACGTTGAACATCTGTCAAAATTGTTCGAACGTCTAAGAAAATTCAAGCTCCGCTTGAATCCCAATAAGTGCACCTTCGGTGTCCGTTCAGGGAAACTACTAGGGTTCATCGTCAGCCAGAAAGGAATTGAGGTTGATCCTGACAAGGTCAAGGCCATTCAAGAAATGCCTTCTCCGAAAACTGAAAAACAAGTCAGAGGTTTCTTGGGACGTTTAAACTACATCTCCAGATTCATATTCCTTATGACCGCCACATGTGCGCCGATTTTTAAATTACTGAAAAAGAACCAGGATTGCGTTTGGTCAGAAGACTGCCAAACTGCCTTCGACAGTATCAAGGAATATCTGTTGAATCCTCCGATTCTATCACCTCCAGTGGAAGGAAGACCACTGATCATTTACCTCACAGTCCTAGAGGACTCAATGGGATGTGTACTTGGCCAACAAGACGAAACTAAAAGAAAAGAGTCTGTCATCTACTATTTGAGCAAGAAATTCACCGACTGTGAAACTCGGTACACAATGCTTCAGAAAACTTGCTGCGCTTTGGCTTGGGCAGCCAAACGTCTTCGCCAATACATGATTCGTCATACTACTTGGTTGGTCTCCGAAATGGATCCAATCAAGTACGTATTTGAAAAACCTGCTCTTACGGGAAGAATTGCCCGTTGGCAGATGCTGTTATCAGAATATGACATAGAGTACCACGCTCAGAAAGCCGTTAAGGGAAGTATTTTAGCCGATCATTTGGCTCATCAACCGATTGACGATCAAGAATCAATCGGGTTTGACTTCCTAGACGAAGATGTCATGTATCTAAAGATGAAGGACTGCGATGAACCGTTACCCAGTGAAGGGCCAGAACCAGGTTCCCAATGGGGACTTATCTTTGATGGAGCAATTAATCATTATGGAAACGGAATTGGGGCAATCATCATTACCCCTCAGGGTACCCACATTCCTTTCACTGCTAGACTTACGTTCAGGTGTACGAACAACGAGGCCGAATACGAAGCTTGTATTATGGGTCTCGAGGAAGCGATTGATTTAAGGATCAAAAACTTGGACGTATATGGTGACTCAGCTTTGGTTATCAATCAGATAAAAGGAGATTGGAACACATACCAATCAGGATTGATTCCTTACAAAGACTATGTAAGAAGGTTGTTACCCTTCTTCAACAGAGTTGAGTTTCATCACATCCCTCGTGAGGAGAATCACATGGCTGACGCTTTAGCCACTCTCTCTTCCATGATTAGTGTAGGTCAATGGAATGACATACCTAAGATCGACATAATGCGCCTTGAAAGGCTCGCTTACATCTTCACGATTGAAGCAGTCATAGATGACAGACCTTGGTATCACGATATCAAATGCTTCCTTCAGAAACAAGGATACCTACCTGGGGCATCTAGAAAAGACAGGAAGACCCTCAGAAGACTAGCAGGCAGCTTCTTCCTGAGCGGCGATACACTTTATAAGAGAAATTTTGACATGGTCTTGCTCCGATGCATCGACAGACCAGAAGAAGACATGCTTATGAAAGAAATTCATGAAGGATCCTTTGGCACTCATGCCAACGGACATACAATGGCGAGAAAAATTCTGAGAGCATGGTACTATTGGTTGATCATGAAATCCGACTGCTACAAGTACATGAGGAGGTGTCACAAGTGTCAGATATACTCCGACAAAATTCATGTACCGCCATCACATCTCAAAGTTCTTTCTTCCCCGTGGCCTTTCTCCATATGGGGAATCGACATGATTGGCTTGATTAAACCCAAGGCTTCGAACGGACATCAGTTCATCCTTGTAGCCATTGACTACTTCACCAAGTAGGTCAAAGCAGCGTCATACGCTAATGTAACCCGACAAGTGGTAGTCCGATTTATCAAAAATAGTATCATCTGCTGTTATGGTGTTCCAAGCGAGATCATTACTGATAATGGATCTAACTTGAACAATAAGATGATGAAAGAGTTGTGTGCAGAGTTCAAGATCGAACACCACAACTCATCTCCCTACCGACCCAAGATGAACGGAGCGGTAGAAGCGGCTAACAAGAACATCAAGAAGATTGTTCAAAAGATGGCCGTGACCTATAAAGACTGGCACAAAATGCTACCCTTTGCTCTTCATGCTTATCGCACATCTGTCCGTACTTCAACGGGGGCTACCCCTTTCTCTCTAGTATATGGCATGGAGGCAGTTCTCCCCATAGAAGTAGATATCCCGTCAATCAGGGTATTGATGGAAGCTAAGCTCACCGAAGCTGAATGGTGTCAAAGTCGACATGACGAACTGAATCTGATCGAAGAAAAGAGAATAACGGCACTATGCCACGGTCAGTTGTATCAACAGAGAATGAAGAGGGCGTTTGACAAAAAGGTTCGACCTCGTGTCTTCCGAAAAGGAGACCTCGTGCTCAAGAAGATACAATCATTTCTCACTGACTCCCGGGGCAAGTGGACTCCGAATTATGATGGCCCCTATGTGGTCACGAAAGCTTTCTCAGGCGGCGCCTTGAGACTTGCAACCATGGACGGAGAGGAATTTGCCTACCCCACGAATGTTGATGTAGTCAAGAAATACTTCGCCTAAACTAAAAAAAATGTCTCGGTGGGTTGAAAACCCGAAAGGGCGGTCCAGGCAAAAGTTAGAGACATGAAAAAAAAATCATCCCGATGGATTGGAAATCTCATAGTACAATCCAGGCAAAAATTAGGGATAATGGCAAGTAACTATGTTCAACAGAGGCAAGTCCCTCAACAACAGCAGTTACATCATCCATCAGAGGAAAACTCCAGTCAAGGTCATCTTCGACAGAAGCTCAGGATGTCCTGAGTTCAAAGTTGGTAGAAGGATAGTGGTCGTTATGTTTCAACGTAGCCCTTTTCCCTGTAAATTACCATTTTCAAACTTTGTAAATACTCAATGGAATCACGTGTTTGGATGATCTCCATCTTATCAATAAAATATGAGCCTTGTGCTTTTGTTTGTAATTCTTGCTTGTTTTAGCTTTACAGAACGACGTTGTTAACATGATTAACGATTCTTGAAATAAAACAAAAATGAATTTACTTGTTAAAACTTTTTCTGCTTTTTAAAAAAATAAGAAATGGCAATTTCTTTTGATTGTTGAACATCAGAAGAACATCAATCGCGTCTCCAAAGGTGTTCGAACCCCAAAGTTTAGGATCAAAGTACTCCTTCTACGCCAGTGCGCCTGAATGAAGGATCAACAGTGTCGGATGCAACTATTCCATCTGACATCTTTGGCCGAGTTCTCATCTCCTAAGCCCGATCAACGGTATTCCCCGCAGGGACTATCTCTCCTAAGCAAGGTGGAATTGCTATTCTGAACCAACGGTACTTCTTCACCCCGCGATGGCCGAGTATCCAGTCATGTTCATCTTTTAGTTTGTGTGTCGCGTCAGTTTTGTCAGCATATACATACATACATATATCATGCATTTGATTTGCATTTACATTTCATATTGCATCGCTATCACTATAGTCGGTCTTATCCCCTAGTGATAAAAGTCCTCTCAATCGAGTTGTCGGACCTTTCCTCGTTGGGAAGTGAATCATCTAAGCAATCTCTCTCCCGTTTATCTCTAGATCAGAGTCGGCACTAGACCACTTTGATAACTTGAACCTCTGAAAGGCCAGAGAACCTTCAACAGATGTCACTCTTCACCATTAAAGATGATATCCTTGCTTTCCCGGATTGAAGAAAATCCCCAGAGAAATCCTCTTAAGCAAGGGTTCGGCAGTGCATCAGTATTTCTCCGAAAATCCGCTGATGAAAAGGTCATCGGCACCTCAAAATTGGACCCCATCATATGGCATTTCTCTGGGAAGATCCCGAGAAAAGTATGATGTAATATCGCCAAGTGGAAACAGTCTCTCAAGATACTCGCTTTCCCCCAGTAGAATCGAAAAATGGCGTCTCCAACAGAAAAGTTTGTGCACCTCTACAACTTAGACGGCTGGGTTCCCCAGCAAGTCTGACATCAAAACTTTTTCCACTCAAATGGCATCTCCCCAGGAAAATTCGGCAAGAAGTTTGAAGGAAAACAGCTACAAATAGCGTCCCTTGTCAGTAAAGTTTATTGACAAAAGAAACTAAGACCAGTTCCTTGGTAGGAAACCAGGATCGAGGGGAAGTTTAAACCAGAAACTAAGACCAGTTCCTTGGTAGGAACCAGGATCGAGGGGAATTTTAAATTAGAAACTTAGACCAGTTCCCTGGTAGGAAACCAGGATCGAGGGGAGGTTTATCTCAAAAGAAAACTGAGACCAGTTCCTTGGCTGAAGACCAGGATCGAGGGGAAGTTTACCTTTTCTAAGCATCATTGCTTAGCAAAAGAAGATGGATGCGATCTGCCATTCATAACCACCATCAAAATTTCGGGTATTCCGATATTTAATCCTCTTGCACCCCGAATGCCCGAATACCTTCATCATTCACACCCTCGGGTCCAAGAAGATTAAATAGAGGCATCTGTCATACCCCAAATTTTGACCACTAAGATTTCCCATCATTGTGCAAATCATCATCACAATATGGATGAACCATTATGCCTCACCAAATGCCTCAAGGGTTGTTGAGCATTCACTACAATCAAAATTAGGGTTTTAAGCCCTCTCAGAGCCTTAGACAAAGGGTCAATCAAGGAATGACATGATCTCCAACTTATCTAACCTCTCAAACATCCACAATGGATCAAAAAGGACTCCCACTTTAAGGATTAAGCACAAGGCTGCTCCCTTCTAGGTGGATCAAGTCTCAAGATCACCAGTATCACCAAATTAGGGTTTTGGTCGACCAAGGGCCTCCAGATGAAAAATTTCATCTGGGCATAAGCCAAAGATCCAAAACACAACCTAATGTACTCCATGGAACCTCATGGACCCATTCATCAAGTCAATTTTTCCTCAAGGGATGCATTCATCAAAAATCAGGAATTAGGGTTTCTTGACCTAATTCACCTCTAAGTTGACTTTTGGGACAAATCAAGAGCCAAGACCTCAAGACATGATTTGAGGGTCTCTAATGAACTATATTGATCCATTTGGAACAATGGGTTAATCCAAGAAGCTTGAGTAACAAGTCTCATTTTCATCTGCACCACAATTAGGGTTTCGCGAGGAAAGTCAATTGTAACTTTGACTTTTGACCAGGACATGCTCCCAAACTCTAGGACATGCCCCAATATACCCTATGACACCCATGGAACATGTCCATCAAGTTTGATTTAGGTCAAGGACATGATTTCCTGAAGAATTGCACAATTTGGAATTCATCTAATAAAAAGTCAACGGTGCACAAAAGTCAACTTTGACTTTTTGAGATTTTTCACCAAAATGGATTTTTAACCCTAAAATGATGTTAATGTATGATTTGAATCATCATTCATCAAGAAAAATCAAGAAAAGTTGGATAACTTGTAAAAGGGGTAACCATAAAACTTAGAAATTTTTCTAAGTTATGGAAAAAGTACCACTAATACACTAACTTTGGAGGATCATAACTCCTAAACCACATGGCCATTTTTTCTCATCCAAAGATGGATTTGTAGCCCTCCTTACCCTCTACAAAAACTTCAACTAGACCTAAGTCCAATTCATTAAGGATTTTGAGTTATGGAGTGATCAAAATCAAGAAATCACACTTTGTTCCAACACTTAGTGAAAATTTCACTAAGTCAGATTTTGCTTCACTTTTTGCCAAATGTAGAGCGATTTTTCACTTGGAATCAAAAGAGATCAAAACCAAACTTGTTCAAACAGTTGTTGTATCATGTAAGGGCTTTCCAAAATGGCCAAGAACATTGCCAAATTCAACTTACCCCATGAGATATGACATTGTCAAGTTGCCTTGCTGAAATCTGTCAAAGGCAAGGCAGATTTTGCATTTTGGCTCCATTTGCCAAAATCAGCCAAATTCAAATGCTCCTATCCACTTGGACACATCTGAGGATTGAATCTAAAGGGGACAATCACTGAGCCAAGCCTCTAAAGTCCATGGAACAAGAAATAGCATGTTGAACCTAGAATGGCCAAAATAGGGACAAGACTCCAAATTTGGATTGAAGCATTCAATGAAAGCATCAAGGTGGCATGGACTGAGCCATTCTCATCTAAAATCAGTCAAGACTTATCCAAGACCAAGGGGACCAAAGCTCTGTGCCCTAACCTCTAGTCAATGGCTAGAGGAGACTTGGATTTTCATTTGCCAACATTGGCCAAACCTACTTACCAGCTGCCATTCACTATTCCTTGCAAAACAAACTTGCTCTACTATAAATAGAGCTCAATTGTGATCAGTTTGAGTACACCAAAGCCATCTAACAGATGCTTTCCTCAAAATCTCTTCTTTCACTCCAATTTTTCCTTCTAAGGCAAGTCACTATCGGGTTTTGAGTTTGAGAGCAATTCCAATCAAACCAATCACTCACACACCTCATATACATCACATATGAGCTGATCAAACACTTAGATCACTTCTGAAACACCAATTTCACAAAATCACCAGCTGGTTGCTCAAACTTTCAATCAAGTTGCAGCTGAGGTACCACAAATCGTTCCAGCCAATTTCAATCAAGTCCAAGCATTCAAACACACTCCATAGGGTGTAGGGAAGCTGTTCAGATCATCACCACTCATCTGTAACACCTCCAAATCAAAAATCACATTGCACTTGCTGTCACGGCTTAGAGGTAAGCATATACTTGGTCATCTCTCAATCTATGCATATTTCCTCGCACAATAATTTGGCCATATGTTCATAATCATGCATGGAATGTTTTCCCTCAATTAATTGCATTGTTTGAATCGTGTATCAAAAATCCTATCCTTCATGCAGAAATTAGGGTTCTTGAGGATTTTTCATGATTTCTTGTTATATGTTTAATTTAAATGAAATTAAGTGTTATAGACATGATCGTGAGGTTGAGACGAGCATAATGATATGTGGATTGCATGATATAATCAAGTATTTAGTGAGATTGAGGAGAAAATGCAAATTAGCCAAACCCAGAACACGCGCGTGTTCTTGGTGTGTTCTTGGCGCCATTTTTGAATAATTCAAATATTTGAATTTTGTGATTTTATTTAATTGATTCAAAAATTAATTTCTCTCTGAGTTTTAATGATTTTGAGTTGATTCTTTTTTTAATAATTCACAAAAATGTTAAAATATTTTATTTTATCAAAAAATCCCAAAAATATTAT
The DNA here is from genome assembly GCA_022829125.1 of Lathyrus tuberosus. Lineage (NCBI taxonomy): Eukaryota > Viridiplantae > Streptophyta > Magnoliopsida > Fabales > Fabaceae > Lathyrus > Lathyrus tuberosus. The sequence goes on from JALAZF010000494.1 coordinate 585,367, forward strand.
TTATTTCATATAATTGATATATTTGCAAAGAATTAATATTTTAATTGTTTTTGACATATTAAATATTTTTTCTACATTGATTTTGCAACTTTTAATGCTTTCTAATTATTTTGTAGGTCAATACTTAATTTTTGAAGCATTAATCCAAAATCACAATTTGTTTTTCACATGTTAAACAATTTTGATCATTTTAATTGAATTTTTATTCAATTAAATACATTTTTGAAAATAAATTAGGGTTTTGGATTAATTCAACCCTCATAAATCATTTTCAAAACTTTTTGGGCCTCTAATAGAGTGTAAGACCCAATCCTTTCTTGACCAAAACATTTTGGGCCTCAGTGTATTGTATAAGTCCCGATACCGTCAAAAACAAATGGCGCGATCGTCGCCTATTCAAAGAATCAATTGGGTCTATCCTTGAGCTATAAGACCCATTCAAAACTTTTGGGCCTTTATTAGAGTGTAAGACCCAACCCCCTTTTAACCAAAGTCATTTTGGGCCTCACTTATTGTATAAGTCCCTCTGCGTTAAAAGAAAACCTCGGCGCGATCGCCATTTCAAACGGAAAAATTATATGGGCCTACCCTCGTGTTATAAGCCCCACTCTTTTTCTTTAAACCCTTTGGGCCTCTATTAGAGTGTAAGACCCATCCCTTTGTACAGAAAACATTTTGGGCCTCAGTCACTTGTATAAGTCCCTCTGTATAAATTCAACAGTGCGCTCACTGATAAAACCCTGGGCCTCTCCTTGAGCTGTAAGCCCCAAATCTTTTTATTTCAAAGCACTTTCTCCTTTGATTTTGAATATACTGTTGTTTTCAATTTTTCTTTGTTGAACAACTAACCAAACAGCATGGAAGCTCTACAACCGAGTAAGTGGTTATTGCTTTCATTTACTGCTTTCATATACATATAACTGTATTGTGGGGCTGTTTCACTGTAAGTCTTCTTTCATAAACTCATATCAATTGTGTAATAATAGTATAGATATTTAGAGTTTCCCCGACAACTACGTCTAGAACTAAGTGACGTCATTCCGTTTATTCGTAGAAATAGACAACTAGATCCCCAATAGGATCACCAGACACTGTATTCTCTCAAGCTGTCCTCATTAGGAATTGTCAAGAAACTCTACTCCCAGAGATGAATGTATTCTCCGTGAATGGCATCTTTGAGTTTCTTCCAAATTCTCGAACTTTCCTGACTTTGATCTATTCTCGGTGAATAGCATTGCCTTGAATTTCTCGGGGTTTGGGGTCCCACGGGCTTCTTAAAAGCATCGGCCTCCTCTTGGGCATCGTACAAGGACCCACAGGCTTCCTAAAAGCAACCCCGCCTCCTCTTGGGCTTAGTACAAGGACCCTACGACTTCTTAGAAGTATTCACAACCACCTCTTAGGCTTCGTATAATGATCTCTTCCTCCGGGAATGATAGCCTCCTCTTGGGCTTAGTACAAGGACCCGTCGGCTTCTTAAAAGTTTTCAGCCTCCTCTTGGGCTTCGTAAAAATTGTCCCGACGACCTCCTAAAGGTATAGGAACAGAACTTAATCATCTGCATAGAACAGTCCTTTCATAGAGTCTACTACTGTTTCTCAAAACACAGTATAAAAAATGACACTCTAAACTTGGACAGTCTAACATCCTTGAGTCTCAAAGACATTCTCAAGTCACCCTTCAAAAATAGGAAGGAAACCCGTAGACTCGGACAGTCTCAATACCCTTCGGATTTCCCGCTTCCTTAAAGAACAGGAATAACCCGGATCCTTGAATCAAATCCAGGAGTACAGTGTTGCTCATATAAGAACTGATTTTCTCTTTCAAAATTAGTATACCGGACCTGTCACTTAACTGAACAGTCACCATAGCCTCCTCTTGGGCTTTGTACAACGATTCTCCCCAGCGGAGTCAAACAACGTTCGGCCTCTCTCTCGGGCTTTGTACGAGACATATAAGAGACTCCCTTGCTAAGTCAATTACCCCTTTTGCCTCCATCTCGGGCTTTATACGAGATACAAAAAGGTTCTTATTGAGCCAAATAAACAATAGCCTCCATCTCGGGCTTTATACGAGATACCAAAAGATTCCATCGTTGAGTCAAAACCTTTTAGCCTCTCTCTCGGGCTTTGTACGAGACACATAATAGCCTCCTCTTAGGCTTTGTATAAGAAAACCACTGGTTGATCCAATTAACCTTTTAGCATCAAAGTTGTGCCTCATTCACAGTACACAAACATTAATAACTCCTTCCTCTTCATCTAATCGCTGTAAATAGCAAGCCTCTGGATTATTTACATCCACGCCACTGTCCCTCTTTTAGCATGAGAAATTCCTAAGGAAAGATGGCATTGCTCTACACTGAGTTAAAGTCTTCTCCTTCAAGTTAAAACCCCCTATAAAGGAAATTATGGCATTACTAGGATCCACGTATCCTGGTTAAAGTAAACCTCATTTACAGTCAGTCACCCAACAGTTGTGACAAACAGACCCCCTTTAGAGATGACAAATTCCCTCTAAAGTCAAAACCCTTTAGCTTCATATCTTGGGCTTCAAACAAGATACAAATAAACTCTTCAGCTTCATATCTTGGGCTTTGAATAAGATACAAACCACCTTTAGCTTCACATCTTGGGCTTTGAACAAGACACCAAAACAACCACTTCCTCCCATAGAATAGGAGGAACTACGAATGCTCTGATTTCCCTGTTTTGGATAAACGGTAATACGTAGGCATAAGATTGAAAGAAAAATCTTAGCGAGCACAATCAACAAAAAACCCAAATCCCATATCTCCATCAATCAAAAGCAGTAAATCAAAAAGCATCAGTCCTAACATCCTAATCCTTGTTCCCCGCCAGAAACCTTTTGCCCAGATAAAAAGAAAGAAACCGTATTGGCGAAAATACAAATAACCAGTACAAAGGCCCCCCCACATTGATAGCATTCGTAACCTAACAGACCGCTGTTTAAACTCAGTATGCAAAGCAGGGTTAATTGGAGACATCTATTTCCCTTCCTTCATCAGCTTTAATAGGATAAAAAATGAATCGACCTGTAGTTTTAAGCTCAAACTGCAGAGAGCGACCAGCGCTTAAGAACCGCGTCCAAAATCGCTCGCTACAGTTGTATCATGTAAGGGCTTTCCAAAATGGCCAAGAACATTTCCAAATTCCATTTAGGCTATGAGTTATGACATTGTCAAGTTGCCTTGCTGAAATCTGTCAAGGCAAGGCAGAATTTGCATTTTTGCTCGATTTGCCAAAATCAGCCAAATCCAAACGCTCCTATCCACTTGGACACATCTGAGGATTGAATATAAAGGGGACAATCACTGAGCCAAGCCTCCAAAGTCCTTGGAACAAGAAAAAGCATGTTGAACCTAGAATTGCCAAAATAGGGACAAGTCTCCAAATTTGGATTTGAGCATTCAATGGAAGCATCAAGGTGGCATGGACTGAGCCATTTTCATTTGAATTCAGTCAAGACTTATCCAAGACCAAGGGAACCAGCAGCCTGTGCCCTAACCTCTAGTCAATGGCTAGAGAAGACTTGAACTTCCATTGGCCAACATTGAACAAACCTACTCAGCAGTTGCCATTCACTATTCCTTGCAAAACAAACTTGCTCTACTTTAAATAGAGCTCAATTGTGTTCAGTTTAAGTACACCAAAGGCCTACAACACTTGACTTTCTCAAAATCTCTTTCTCTTGGCAAAAATACCTTTCTTAGCAAGGTAGCTATTGGATTTTGAGCTAGAGGGCAATTCCACTCAAACCAATCACACACACACCTCATATACATCACATATGAGCTGATCAAACACTTAAACAACAACTGGAACACTGATTTCTCAGAATCACCAGTCAATTGCTCAAGGTTTTAACCAAAATGCAGTTGAGATGCCATGAATTGATCCAGCCAATTTCAATCAAGTCCAAGCATTCAAACACACTCCATAGGGTGTAGGGAAGCTGTTTAGATCATCACCACTCATTTGTAACACCTCCAAATCAAAAATCACATTGCACTTGCTGTCACGGCCTAGAGGTAAGCATATACTTGGTCATCTCTCAATCAATGCATATTTCCTCGCACAATAATTTGGCCATATGTTCATAATCATGCATGAAATGTTTCCCCTCAATTAATTGCATTGTTTGAATCGTGTATCAAAAATCCTAGCCTTCATGCAGAAATTAGGGTTCTTGAGGATTTTTCGTGATTTCTTGTTATATGTTTAATTTAAATGAAATTAATTGACATAGACATGATCGTGAGGTTAAGACGAGCATAATGATATGTGGATTGCATGATATAATCAAGTATTCAGGGAGATTGGACAGAAAATGCAAATCTGGCCAAACCCAGAACACGCGCGTGTTCTTGGCGCCATTTTTCCAAATTTGAATATTTGGATTTTGTGGTTTTATTTAATTGATTCAAAAATTAATTTCTCTCTGAGTTTTAATGATTTTGAGTTGATTCTTTTTTTAATAATTCACAAAAATGTTGAAATATTTTATTTTCCCAAAAAATCCCAAAAATATTATATGCTTCATATAATTGATATTTTTGCAAAGAATTAATATTTTAATTGTTTTTGACATTTAAAATATTTTTTCTACATTGATTTTGCAACTTTTAATGCTTTCTAATTATTTTGTAGGTCAATACTTAATTTTTGAAGCATTAATCCAAGATCACAATTTGTTTTTCATATGTTAAACAATTTTGATCATTTTTAATTGAATTTTTATTCAATTAAAACACATTTTGAAAACAAATTAGGGTTTTTGGATTAATTCAACCCTCATAAATCATTTTCAAAACTTTTTGGGCCTCTATTAGAGTGTAAGACCCAACCCTCTTGTACAAAAAACATTTTGGGCCTCATTCGTTGTATAAGTCCCTCTATACATTTTCAAGTAAACGGCGCGATCGTCGCCTTTTGAAAAATAACCCTTGGGCCTCCCCTGGAGCTATAAGACCCATTCAAAACTCTTGGGCCTCTAATAGAGTGTAAGACCCAATCCCCTTTTAACCAAAACATTTTGGGCCTCACTTATTGTATAAGTCCCTCCGCGTTAAAAGAAAACCTCGACGCGATCGCCATTTTTAAACAAAAAATCAATTGGGCCTACCCTCGTGTTATAAGCCCCACTCTTTTTCTTTAAACCTTTTGGGCCTCTTGAGAGAGTGTAAGACCCATCCCTTTGTACAGAAAACCTTTTTGGGCCTCAGTCACTTGTATAAGTCCCTCTGTACAAATTCAAACAGTGCGCTCACTGATAAAACCCTGGGCCTCTCCTTGAGCTGTAAGCCCCAAATATTTCTTTTTCAAAGCACTTTCTCCTTTGATTTTGAATATACTGTTGTTTTCAATCTTTCTTTGTTGAACAACTAACCAAACAGCATGGAAGCTCTACAACCGAGTAAGTGGTTATTGCTTTCATTTACCGCTTTCATATACATATAACTGTATTGTGGGGTTGTTTCACTGTAAGTCTTCTTTCATAAACTTATATCAATTGTGCAATAATAGTATAGATATTTAGAGTTTCCCCGGCAACTACGTCTAGCATTAAGCTCGTTGATCACTCTTAGAAACAGTCTAAACTAGATCCCCATATGATTACCAGACACAGTCTTCCCTCCTCTTGGGGTTAAACAATATGGAGATATGAAAGGCAGCATTCTCTGTGAACCCTTTCATAGTCTGTCACTCATAGAAGTTGTCAAAGAAACTCTATTCCCCAGAGATGATCTCTTCTCCGTGAATTGCATCTCTTGAGTTTCTTCCAAATTCTCGAACTTTCCTGACTTTGATTTATTCTCGGTGAATAGCATTGCCTTGAACTTCTCAGGGTTTGGGGACCCGCAGGCTTCTTAAAAGCACTTGTCAAGAAACTCTACTCCCCAGAGATGATCTTTTCTCCGTGAATGGCATCTCTTGAGTTTCTTCCAAATTCTCGAACTTTCCTGACATGATCTATTCCTTGTGAATAGCTTACCTTGAATTTCTCGGGGTTTGGGGACCCATCGGCTTCTTAAAAGCAATCGGCCTCCTCTTGGGCATCGTACAAGGACCCACAGGCTTCCTAAAAGCAATCCCGTCTCCTCTTGCGCTTAGTACAAGGACCCTACGGCTTCTTAGAAGTATTCACAGCCTCCACATAGGCTTCGTATAATGATCTCTTCCTCCGGGAATGATAGCCTCCTCTTGGGCTTAGTACAAGGACCCGTCGACTTCTTAAGAGTTTCCAGCCTCCTCTTGGGCTTCATACAAATTGTCCCGACGACCTCCTAGAGGTATAGGAACAGAACTTAATCATCTCTATAGAACAGTCCCTTCCAAGAGTCTACTACTATTTCTCAAAGCATAGTACAGAAGATGAAACTCTAGACACGGACAATCTAATTTCCTTGAGTCTCTAAGACATTCTCAAGTGACCCCTTCGTTAAATAGGAAGGAAACCCATAGACTCAGACAGTCTCAATACCCTTCAGATTTCCCACTTTCTTAAAGAACAGGAATAACCCAAATCCTTGGATCAAATCCTTGAGTACAGTGTTGCTCATATAAGAACTGATTTTCTCTTTAAATCATCATACTGGACCTGTCACTCAACTGAAACAGTCACCATAGCCTCCTCTTAGGCTTTGTACAATGATCCTCCCCAGCGGAGTCAAACAATGTTTAGCCTCTCTCTCAGGCTTTGTACGAGACACATAAGAGACTCCCTCGTTGAGTCAATCACCCCTTTCTCCTCCATCTCGGGCTTTATACGAGATATAAAGAGGTTCTTATCCATCTCGGGCTTCGTACGAGATACAAAAAACTCTCTTGTTGAGTCAAATAGCCTCCATCGCGGGCTTTATACGAGATACCAAAAGATTCCATCGTTGAGTCAAAACCTTTTAGCCTCTCTCTCGGGCTTTGTACGAGACACATATTAGCCTCCTCTTAGGCTTTGTCTAAGAAAACCACTAGTTGATCCAATCAACCTTTTAGCATCAAAGTTGTGCCTCGTTCACAGTAAACAAACATCAACAACTCTTTTCCCTTCATCTAATCGCTGTAAGCGGCAGGCCTCTGGATCATCTACATCCATGCCACTGTCCCTCTTTTAGCATGAGAAATTCCTATGGAATGATAGCATTGCTCTACACTGAGTTAAAGTCTTCTCCTTCAGGTTGAAAATCCCCTATAAAGGAAATTATGGCATTACCGGATTCACATATCCCGGTTAAAGTAATGCTCCTTTATAAACAGTCGTAATAGACAACCCCCTCTTTAGAGATGACAAATTCTCTCAAAAGGTGAGACCTTTTAGCATCATATCTTGGGCTTTGAACAAGATACAAATAAACTCTTCATCTTCCCATCTTGGGCTTTGAACAAGATACAAATCACCTTTTGCTTCACGTCTTGGGCTTTGAACAAGACACCAAAACAACTATTTCCTCCCATAGAATAGGAGGAACTACGAACGCTCTGATTTCCCTATTTCGGTAAACGGGAATACGTAGGCATAAGATTGAAAGAAAAATCTTAGCGAGCACAATCAACAAAAAACCTAAATCCCATACTCTCACATCAAAAAGCATCAGTCCTAACATCCTAATCCTTGTTCCCCGCCAGAAACCATTCTGTCAAAATAACACAAGAAAGCCCCCCCCATTGATCGCATTCGTAACCTAACAGACCGTTGTTTAAACTCAGTATGCAAGCGGGGTTAATTGGAGATATCTATTACCCTTCCTTCATCATCTTTAATAGGATAAAAAATGAATCGACCTATAGTAAGCTCAAACCGCAGAGAGCGACCAGCGCTTAAGAACCGCGTCCAAAATCGCTCGCTACAGAAAAATGGTGCCCACTGTGGGGCTGTTCAAATTTAGATCTAGGCACGGTCTTCCTTCTCTTCACTTATGTGAAAACCACAGATTGGGGCTTCCGCCGGGGAACCCATTTTCTGTCAAGAACATAGGATTCATAGCTTTAAAGGTCTAGGATGTTTAGGACAAATATATATACTGCTTTTCCTAATTGCTATACATGTTTATTTTTCTGCTAATGGGAATGCGGGTGATGCCCTATGTGGAAAGATTGAGTATACACTTAAGATAAGTGATGGCGACGAGGTCGACCATCAACCTCAGTGGAGGCTGACCAATGCAACCCATTCTCTCACCTAGACAATGGGCCGATTGTTAAGTCTGAGAAGCTGAGGAGCCAAACCCTTTCGTAGTGCGGAAACTATCGGGAATAGTTGTTACGCAATACTACCCTCATTTGAGGCTGGTGATCTATTCTCGGTGAATGGCACTTACTCTAAGATTGCTCTACAAATCGCTGGCGATAATGAGTACAGGTACAAAAATCACCCTAGTATAAACCTTTGGGGATGGGTAGAGGCTTGACTTCATGACAATGACCCTTTGACCCCATGTTTTTTCTATGTTTTTGTGTGCTGCATTCATGCATTCATTTAAAAAACATTAAAACATTCAAAAAATCTTCTCTTCTAGTCTCTCTGTTTTTCAAATTAAACTAAGACTGTGATTGCAAATATCAGAGAAAAGGATTACACTAATGGATTTCGGTAGAAGGAGAACTCATAGGTATACCTTCAAGGTTCCAAAACTAGTGGATTTGAGAAGGTTAGCAAGGATGATCACTAACCAAGAGGCTTTCAGAGCCAAGCACGGAGGTCGATTACCACTGTTAAGAGTCTATGTGATTGAGGGAATCATGGATACACTCATTCAGTTTTACGATCCGGTTTATCACTGTTTCACATTCCCGGATTACCAGCTAGCACCAACGCTGGAGGAGTATTCTCATCTGACTGATCTACATATCACTAATCGAGCTCCATTTTCTGGACTGAAAGAAATTCCAAAGAATCAGACCATTGCAAGAGCAATTCATCTAGACGAGTCTGAGGTCAGGACTCACCTAACCACCAAGGGTGGCATCCAAGGTTTGCCAGCCCAGTTCTTGACAAAGAAAGCCCTATATTATGCCAGTATAGGAAACATAACTGCTTTTGAAAGCATCTTTGTCTTGCTCACCTACGGGTTATTTTTGTTCCCCAACATCAATAACTTCGTCGATGGAAACATAACTGCTTTTCTCATTGGAAACCCTGTCCCAACTTTGCTCGCAGATGCGTATCATTCTGTACACTTGGGAAATTTGTACAGCGGAGGGGAGATCACATGTTGTGTACCTCTGCTTTATAAATGGTTTATCTACCACTTGCCCAAGTCTGCTGCTTTTTGGGATTGTAAGAGTGCCTTACGTTGGTCACAGAAAATCATGTCTCTTACCAACTCTGACATTGATTAGTGTAATAGGATTTATGATGGAATCAGAATTATTGATCGTTGTGGAAACTTCCCCAACATACCCCTTATAGGAACTAAAGGAGGAATCAACTATCATCCGGTATTGGTTCGCCGTCAATTTGGATACCCGATGAGACATGTCCCACTGAGTGTTCATCTGGAAGGTCTATTCTTCAAGGAAGGAGAAAATGACAGAGCACTAAAGATGGAAATAGTGCACGCTTGGAAACACGTTCATAAGAAAGGACGAGAGTCTCTAGGAAAACCGGATTGTGTCTCGATGGAGCCTTACCTCTACTGGATACAAACTAGAGCTCTCAAGCTGAAGATGCCTTATCCTCGTTACGGAATTCTTCCGCCAAAGGAGTCTGTCATGTACTTCATGACTGAAACTGAAAAGCGTTAGGTTACTCTCAACAAAGTTCAACGGGAGAGAAGGTCTTGGAAGAACAAGTACCGCACCCTCGACATAGAGTGCATCAAAATACAGCAATTACTAAAAGAAAAGAATGCTCTGATTGAAATTTTGGAGCAACATGCTGTGGATAATCAAGATGACCAAAGGAATTTGCTCGCTCCTTTCACCTGGCAAAGGAATGACAACCCGACAACGGCCCAAGAGCCCCGGTCAAAGAAAAGGAAGATACCAGAATCAGCACCCGAGTTCTCTCGGGATCCATTAGCTTAGGCTTCTGTTTCTGCACCTTGTAATCTACTGTATTTCCATTTCTGTAATCCTTTGAATTTCAATAAAAAGGGGTTTCCCCACCGTTTGATATTTGCAATCTAATTGTCAAAGTTTATTTTGATTAAACCAAAAAACAATTAATAGAATCTTTGCATTCATCATTCTCACATCGCGTATTCTTCTTCCCTACGAATCTCACGTTTGTGTCTCAATTCTAGAGTCAAGCTGTCTCATTCGTACAATACTCGGGCCAATCGTCAGAAAAAGATGGATGATCTTGAGGAAGAAAACAGAGAGTTGAAAGAAGAGATCGACGCTCTAAGAGAGGATATGAGAAAGCTTCGTAACGACATGCAAGCCATGGCAAAAGCTCAGCTACAAAGAACTGTGATCTTAGAGATCACCTCAACGCCCATCGTGGAGAAGTATGATCCTAGGTATCAGATACCGAAAGATCGTCCTTGGGGCATGCCTGTTAACTATATCCCAGAAGGATATGTTCCGCCGATCACTGAAGATTAGGGAATCTCAACAGAAGCCGATGGGCCTGAAGGTCACAAACTTTGGGAAAGCGAAGATGCCAGGGGCATACTGAAGACTCCTGAAGGTTACAAACTTCGGGAAACGCCAAGTTTCACTACCGTAGTCACGGTACCACCCCCTGTGGTGCACACTGTCCCGGAAGGACAGATTCCACCAATACCTGCTGGTAAAAAGGAAACTATGTTTGACCGAATGGATGAATTCCAGGAACAGTTCTTGGAAATGCAGAAGGAACTGCAAGCCATTCGCGGTCAGGATCTATTTGGAAAGGACGCCGCAGACCTTTGTCTGGTCCCCAATGTGAAAGTCCCGAACAAATTCCAAGTGCCCGACTTTGAAAAATATAAGGGTAACTCTTGCCCTCAAAGCCATCTGGTGTTGTACGCTCGGCGAATGTTAGCTCAGACGGAGAATCAGGACCTGCTGATTCACTACTTTCAGGATAGTTTAACCGGTGCCGCATTAAAATGGTACATGGGTTTAAACCGTACCACGATCAGCACTTTCAGAGATCTTGGCACTGCCTTCGTCCAACAATACAAATACAATTTGGACATGGCACCCGACAGAGATCAACTCAGATTAATGTCGCAAAAGGACAAGGAAACCTTTAAGGAGTACGCCCAGAGATGGCGTGAAATTGCCTCTCAAATTTGTCCACTTCTTGATAAAAAAGAGATGACAAAGATCTTCTTAAAGACCTTAAGCTCATTTTACTATGACCGAATGGTTGCCAGTGCACCCAGTGATTTCACCGAGATGGTGGGCATGGGCGTACATCTTGAGGAAGCCGTCCGAGAAGGACGTTTGGTAAAAGACACTGGATCGACGAGCGGTACTAAAAAATACGGTAGTGCTCTCCCTAAGAAAAAAGAGAAAGATATTGGGAATATCTCTCTCGGAAAGCAAAGGCGACGTTATCAGCCGGTAGCAGCTGTGACTCCTGCTATCATCCCTGCGCCTATTCCTACGTATCAACCTCAGGTTGCGCAGAGCCTACCTGATCAGCAAAGGACACAACAGCCTCTTCAGCAGGCTCGTCCTCCATATAACAACAACCGTACAACACGACCATCAGGGTTTGATCCTATACCCATGTTGTATGCAGAATTATTTCCATTACTACTGGCTAAGGGGCACATCCAGACTAAGTCCCCTCTTACAGTACCGGAAAATCCGCCTTTTTGGTTTAAGGTGGATCAGACATGCCTTTACCACCAAGGAGGATCAAGGCATAACATAGAGAATTGTCTCAATTTTAAATCTGACGTGCAAAAGGTTGTTAGGAGCGGGCTCTTATCTTTCAAAGATACGAATCCCAATGTTCTCACGAACCCGCTGCCTCAACATGAGAAGGCTGCAGTCAATCTGATTGAGAAAGAGACTAACAATGTCTATCAAATTCACGATGTACTCTTGTTAAAGACCAATCTGGTTAAGATGCATTGTAGACAGAGTGGATATGGCCATGTGCCACCTCATAACTATCACCAGTGTGATATCTGCTCTAAAGACAACCAGGGATGTTCTGTGGTGCAAGCAGCTCTACAAGAACAAATGGATCTTGGATGGATCCAAGAGCACCGAGTTCGTGGAATTAACATGGTTTACACGAATTCTAACATCATTCAGAACCACGATATTCGTGCAATGAATGTCAACTTGGTGGCAATGCACTCAAGGCAAAGCCAGTATCATAATCTGCCGCAGCACGATTACAGTTCCTGTCTGACTTGCTCAGTAAACAAACATGGATGCTCTTTCATACAAGAGGCCCTCCAGCGTCAGATGGATCTTGGATGGATCCAAGATTACCATGATAGGAACCCTTATCAGATCAACATGGTTCAAATCTTCGATATTCGCGTGATGAATACCAACCTGGTAGAGTTACATGCTGAACAGGTCCGACTCAGATTCTTAATATCACATGACTATCAAAGCTGTAAAGCGGGTTGCGAAAACGATCGAGGTTGTACCCTTGTCCAGGAGGTACTTCAACACTTGTTAAATCATTGGTGGATGCCAATCTATATGGATGAAGATACTCAGCAAATTAGTATCAGTAACAGGAATCCTACTCGGCGTCAGAGTCAGGATGTCCGATCAGTGGAAGCTAACCTAGTAAGGTTACATTGTATTCAAAGTGGGCGTGGCCAGGTGCCACCACACGACTATGACCGTTGTAGTGTCTGTTCGGAAAGTAACCAAGGGTGTTACCTTGTGCGAGCAGCTCTTCAGGGTCAGGTGGATCGTGGAGAAATTCGTCCATATCCGGGTTCTGGACCCATCAACTGGACGCCGAACTACCTTGCCGATCAAGTTGAGGATGTTGTCACAATCGCTGGTCATCACCAGACCAGGGATGTTTTTTCCATCATCCCTCTACTTGACGAATCTAGAATTCCTAACCGGGAACGGATCAAGATTACTTATGATGGTCAGAAAAATCAGAAGGTTCCCATAGTCATCTATCCACCGGGACCCCTATCGTATGAATCAGCTAAGGCTATCCCTTACAAATAGGGTGCAACGACCATTGAAAATGGAAAAGAAATTCCATTACCCTCCATCGTGAATATTGTAGACATCAGTCGTATAACACGGAATGGTAGAATCTTCAACCGAGGGTTGGGGAACCTAACAAAGAAAATGAACTTCAGACGGAAGCTCCTGATCCACCAGTCGGTCAATCCAGTAATCCCAACCTTTCAAAAAATGATGATGAGATGATGAAGCTCATCCAAAGGAGTGAATATAACATTGTTGATCAACTGTTGCTCAGTTCAGAAGCCCACAGGGAGGCTCTACAGAAAGTCTTGGAGCAAGCCTTTGTGGAACAGGATGTAACAATCAGATAGTTCGATAGCATTGTCTCTAACATCACTTCCTGTAATAATTTGGGATTTAGTGATGAGGAATTACCCGAAGAGGGTCGCCCTCATAACATGGCGCTCAACATTACAGTTAACTGCCAGGACGATGCTTTAGCCAGCGTACTGGTAGACATAGGGTCAGCCCTGAATGTTATGTCGAAGTCCACTTTGATGCAATTATCATTCAAAGGCCCTCCAATGAGAGTCAGCGAGGTCGTCGTCAAAGCATTCGACGGATCCAGAAAAACGGTTATCGGCGAAGTTGATCTTCCCATAACTATTGGTCCTCACACTTTCCAAGTCACTTTCCAGGTCATGGACATCCGGGCAACATACATTTGTTTATTAGGAAGACCTTGGATACATCAGGCTGGAGCGGTCACTTCGACCCTCCACCAAAAGCTAAAGTTCGTCAAGAACGATCAACTTGTCACGGTTTGTGGGGAACAAGCCTTGCTTGTGAGTAACTTGTCATCATCTACTGGTATAGAACCCGAGGAGGTTATTGGAACGCAGTTCCAAGCACTGTCGGTAAGCAAAGACAATTAATCCCAAGGAGGAACCTCGATTTCCTCATACAAAGATGCTATCACAGCGGTCGAGAGTACCGATACAACCGGATGGGGACAGCTTGTCATTCCTATTGACAATAAAACAAAGAAGGGTCTTGGTTTTTCTGCAACCTGTACCCAGACAGCTGCCAACGATGAAAGTCTTCATCCCCTTCAAAACTTCTTCCACAGTGGAGGTTTTCTTCACCCAGTGTCTCAGACAGTTCATTCCATTAATGAGGGAGATCCCTCTGACATAGAGGAAGAGTGGAAGTCCTACCTTAACGAGGACGGTTATATGTCTCAGGAAGAGGTGCTTATACCATTTTGCTATCCCGCACAGAGTCCGAGATTTATACCAAGATTAGACGTCGAAATGATATTTGGAGATTGTGATCCGGAAGGATGTCGTGCTCTGCCAAATTCATTAGAGGAAGACACTCCGATGAAAGACAACTTTAACCACACCTACTATGGCCCAATGGATGGCCTGCCAATGTGGCAGCCTTACCCAGGAAACTTGGGGCAAGAAAGTCAGCCGAGTAATGAAAATCAGCTGAGTCTCATTAAACAGAATACCTGTGTCCCCACCATGCCATGGGATCAACACTCAGGTCATTCAGAAACTACTCAACATGACGATGAATTTGCAACGTTCGCAGGACTTGAATTCATCAACTATGATTTTCCCGAGGTCAACGTCATCGAGAGGGATGACTCCTCCAGTTCCAAAGAAGTGTGGGACACCTTGGGACAACCGAGTGGAAAATTCGACTATATGGTCAAGTACACCGCTCCCAAAAGCTCTTGTATCAGGCTCGAAGATATCCAGCCAACTGGATGGGGAGATGTACCTGAGAGTACAAATGCTATGCAAAATGCAACAGAGGAATTCTCCTACAACAACTCTGCCTGGGAGACAGATTCCAATGATCCTGCTCCACCAGAAATCAGCGTCATTTCTGAAGACAAATCAAGGAAGGTGCCAAACTTTGTAATTCACCGAGGAGTTCGACGCCAATGGGTTGCCGTCGAGGTTCCAAAGGACGTTCATCAGTCAAAGTAATTGGCATCTTTAACCTTTCACCCTGCCCAGGTGAAACAGATGTTTTGATAGGGCTCGCTTTCTGTAAATTTCCCTCTTCGCTTTGCCCAAAGCGATAGAGTTTTGTTTTATAGGGCTGTAGTTTCAAGATTCGACTTGTTCATTAATAAAATAACGTCATTCTGTAATTCCCGCAATATTTGCTGTTTTCTCTTTTTGCTTTTTCAGAAAATGGTAATCCTAAAAACAATTAAAAATAAAAACAAGCAGTAAAATAAATACACTGCACACACTTGCATTCTTCTTTATCTCTTCTAAACACGAATCATCACGTCATGCAGATTGCTTGTTTTAAACCCCGTTGAAACATACGATCTGATGCCTTCTCCCAACTTTGAGTTCCCGGTATTTGGGGCTGAAGAAGAAAATGACGACGAAATTCCAGAAGAGATCTCCCGACTACTCAGACAAGAGGAAAGGTCTATTGAACCTCACAAATAACCGTTAGAAACGGTAAACTTGGGTTCAGAGCAAGAGAGAAAAGAAATCAGGATTGGGGCACTGCTCAGTCCACCTGCCAGAGAGGGTTTGATAAAGCTTCTCAGAGAATTTCCCAATGTATTCGCTTGGTCCTATCAGGATATGCCAGGGTTGGATACCAACATCGTGGAACATCACTTACCGTTAAGATTGGAATGTCCGCACGTAAAGCAAAGGTTGAGACGCACTCACCCGGACATGGCCATCAAAATCAAAGAGGAGGTACAGAAACAGATTGACGCAGGTTTCCTCGCAACATCTGAATATCCTCAATGGTTAGCCAACATCGTACCCGTTCCCAAAAAGGATGGAAAGGTCAGAATTTGTGTCGATTACAGAGATCTGAACAAGGCAAGTCCAAAGGACGACTTTCCTTTACCACACATTGACATGCTGGTAGACAGCACTGCAAGGTTCAAAATTTTCTCCTTCATGGATGGATTCTCGGGCTATAACCAGATCAAAATGGCGCCGAAAGACATGGAGAAAACTTTGTTCATCACCCCATGGGGCACCTTTTGTTACAAGGTAATGTCGTTCGGTTTGAAGAACGTCGGGGCAACCTATCAAAGGGCCATGACTACTCTGTTTCATGACATGATACACAAAGAAATCGAGGTATATGTCGATGATATGATTGCAAAATCAAAAACAGAGAGTGAGCACGTTGAACATCTGTCAAAATTGTTCGAACGTTTAAGAAAATTCAAGCTCTGCTTGAATCCCAAAAAGTGCACCTTCGGTGTCCGTTCAGGGAAACTATTAGGGTTCATCGTCAGCCAGAAAGGAATTAAAGTTGATCCTGACAAGGTCAAGGCCATTCAAGAAATGCCTTCTCCGAAAACTGAAAAACAAGTCAGAGGATTCCTGGGACGTTTGAACTACATCTCCAGATTCATATTCCTTATGACTGCCACTTGTGCACCGATATTCAAGTTACTCAAAAAGAACCAAGATTACGTTTGGTCAGAAGATTGCCAAACCACCTTCGACAGTATTAAGGAATACCTGTTGAATCCTCTGGTTCTATCACCTCCAGTGGAAGGAAGACCACTGATCATTTACCTTACAGTCTTGGAGGACTCAATGGGGTGTGTACTTGGCCAACAAGACGAAACCAAACTGAAAGAGTCTGCCATCTACTATTTAAGCAAGAAATCCACCGATTGCGAAACTCGATACACGATGCTCGAGAAAACTTGCTGTGCTTTGGCTTGGGCAACCAAACATCTTCGCCAGTACATGATTCGTCATACTACTTGGTTGGTCTCCGAAATGGATCCAATCAAGTACTTTTTCAAAAAACCTGCTCTCACGGGAAGAATTGCCCGTTGGCAGATGCTGTTATCAGAATATGACATAGAGTACCATGCTCAGAAAGCCGTTAAGGGAAGTATTTTAGCCGATCATTTGGCTCATCAACCGATTGACGATCAAGAATCAACCGGGTTTGACTTCCCAGACGAAGATGTCATGTATCTAAAACTGAAAGATTGCGATGAACCGCTACCCAGTGAAGGGCCAGAACCAGGCTCCCAATGGGGACTTATCTTTGACGGAGCAGTTAATCATTATGGAAACGGAATTGGGGCAATCATTGTTACCCCTCAGGGTACCCATATTCCTTTCACTGCCAGACTTACGTTCAAATGTACGAACAACGAGGCCGAATACGAAGCTTGTATTATGGGTCTCGAGGAAGCGATTGATTTAAGGATCAAAAACTTGGACGTATATGGCGACTTAGCCTTGGTTATCAATCAGATAAAAGGAGATTGGAACATGTACCAACCAGGACTGATTCCTTACAAAGACTACGAGAGAAGGTTGCTACCTTTCTTCAACAGAGTCGAGTTTCATCACATCCCTCGTGATGAGAATCACATGGCTGATGCATTAGCCACTCTCTCTTCCATGATTAGTGTAGGTCAATGGAACGACCTACCTAAGATCGACATAATGCGCCTTGAACGGCCCGCTTACATCTTCACGATTGAAGCAGTCATAGACGACAGACCTTGGTATCACGATATCAAATGCTTCCTTCAGAAACAAGAGTACCCTTCTGGGGCACTCCGGAAAGACAGGAAAACCCTCAGGAGACTGGCTGGAAACTTCTTCCTGAGCGGTGACACTCTCTATAAGAGAAATTTTGACATGGTCTTGCTCCAATGCGTAGACAGACCAGAAGCAGACATGCTTATGAAAGAAATTCATGAAGGATCCTTTGGCACTCATGCCAACGGACACACAATGGCGAGAAAAATTCTCAGAGCGGGGTACTACTGGTTGACCATGGAATCCGACTACTACAAGTACATGAGGAGGTGTCACAAGTGTCAGATATACTCCGACCAAATTCATGTACCTCCATCACATCTCAAAGTTCTTTCTTCCCCGTGGCCTTTTTCCATATAGGGAATCGACATGATTGGCTTGATCGAACCTAAGGCTTCAAACGGACATCGGTTCATTCTTGTAGCCATTGACTATTTCACCAAGTGGGTCGAAGCAGCGTCGTACGCTAATGTAACCCGACAAGTGGTGGTCAGATTTATCAAAAACAATATCATCTGCCGTTATGGTGTTCTAAGCGAGATCATTACTGATAATGGATCTAACTTGAACAATAAGATGATGAAAGAGTTGTGCGCAGAGTTCAAGATCGAACACCATAACTCATCTCCCTACCGACCCAAGATGAACGGAGCGGTAGAAGCGGCCAATAAGAACATCAAGAAGATCGTTCAAAAGATGGTTGTAACCTACAAAGACTGGCACGACATGCTACCCTTTGCTTTTCACGGTTATCGAACATCTGTCCGCACTTCCACAGGGGCTACCCCTTTCTCTCTAGTGTATGGCATGGAAGCAGTGCTCCCCATAGAGGTAGAGATCCCATCAATCCGAGTACTGATGGAAGCTAAGCTTACAGAAGCTGAATGGTGTCAAAGTCGACACGACGAACTGAATCTGATTGAAGAAAAGAGAATCACGGCACTATGCCATGGTCAGCTGTATCAACAGAGAATGAAGAAGGCGTTCGACAAAAAGGTCCAACCCCGAATCTTCAGGAAATGACACCTTGTGCTCAAAAAGATACAATTGTTTCTCACTGGCTCTCGGGGCAAATGGACCCCAAATTATGATGGCCCCTATGTGGTCACGAAAGGTTTCTCAGGCGGCGTCTTGAGACTTACAACCATGGACGGAGAGGAATTTGCCTACCCCACGAATGTTGATGTAGTCAAGAAATACTTCGCATAAACTAAAAAAAAAAAAAACGTCTCGGTGGATTGAAAACCCGAAAGGCCGGTCCAGGCAAAAGTTAGAGACATGAAAAAAAAAATCATCCCGATGGATTGGAAACATCATAGTACAATCCAGGCAAAAATTAGGGATAATGGCAAGTAACTATGTTCAAGAGAGGCAAGTCCCTCAGCAGCAGCAGTTACACCATCCATCGCAGGAAAACTCCAGTCAAGGTCATCTTCGACAGAAGCTCAGGATGCCCCGAATTCAAAGTTGGTAGAAGGATAGCGGTCGTTATGTTTCAACGTAGCCCTTTTCCCTGTAAATTACCATTTTCAAACTTTGTATATACTCTTTGGAATCACGCGTTTGGCTGATCTCCATCTTATCAATAAAATTTGAGCCCTTGTGCTTTTGTTTGTAATTCTTATATGTTTTATCTTTACAGAACGACGTTGTTAACATGATTAACGATTCTAAAATAAAACAAAAATGAATTTACTTGTTAAAACTTTTTCTGCTTTTAAAATAAAGTCGGCAATTTATTTTGACTGTTAAACATCAGAAGGATCTCGGTCGCTTCTCCAGAAGTAATCGAACCTCAAAGTGCAGAATCAAAGTACTCCTGCTACGCCAGTACGCCTGAATGAAGGATCAACTGTGTCAGAGACCTTGTTTCGTCTGACACACCTCAGCCGAGTTCTCATCTCCTAAGCCCGACCAACGGTAGCTCCCCGACAGGGACTATCTCTCCTAAGCAAGGTGGAATTGCTATTCTGAACCAACGGTACTTCTTCGCCCCGCGATGGCCGAGTATCCAGTCGTGTTCACCCGTCAGTTTGTATGTCGCGTCAGTTTTGTCAGCATATACATACATACATCATGCATTTGATTTGCATTCACATTTCATATTGCATCACTATCACTCTAGTAGGTCTTGTCCCGTAGTGGTAACAGTTCTCTCAATCGAGTTGTCAGTTCTTGCCTCGTCAGGAAACGCTGCGTTTGAACAACCTCACCTCCAGTTTATTTCTGGAAGGAAGTTGGTCCTCGACCACTTTGATAACTTGAACCTCTGAAAAACCAGAGGAACCTTCAGTCAACATCACTCTTCGCCATTGAAGATGATATCCTTGCTTTCCCAGATTAAGGAAAATCCACAGAGAAAGCCTCGTGATCAGAGATTCGACAGCATGCCGGTTTCGCTTCGAAAAGACCACTGATGAAAAGGTCATCGGCACCTCAAAATTGGACCCCATCATATGTCATTTCTCCGGGAAGATCCCGAGAAAAGTATGATGTAAGATCCCACGCAGAAGCAGCCTCTCAAGAGACTCGCTTTCTCCAGATAGAGTCGGCAAATGGCATCTCCAACAGAGAAGTTTGTGCAACTCTACAACTCAGACGACTAGGTTCCCCAGCAAGTCCGACATCAGATCTTTTTCCTTCAAATGGAATCTCCCCAGGAAAATTCGGCGAGAAGTTTGAGGAAAACCACTACGCATAGCGTTCCGTGTCAATTAAGTTTATTGACAAAAGAAACTAAGACCAGTTCCTTGGTAGGAAACCAGGATCGAGGGGAAGTTTAAAAAAGAAACTAAGACCGGTTCCTTGGTAGGAAACCAGGATCGAGGGGAAGTTTAAATCAGAAACTAAGACCAGTTCTTGGGTAGGAAACCAGGATCGAGGGGAAGTTGACAAAAGAAACTAAGACCAGTTCCTTGGTAGGAAACCAGGATCGAGGGGAAGTTCATCTAAAAAGAAAACTGAGACCAGCTCCTTGGCTGAAGACCAGGATCGAGGGGAAGTTTACCTTTTCTAAGCATCATGGCTTAGCTAAAGAAGATGAATGCGTAAGCTACCATTCATAACCACCATCAAAATTTTGGGTATTCCGATATTTAATCCTCTTGCACCCAGAATGCCCGAATACCTTCGTCATTCACACCTTCGGGTCCAAGAAGATTAAATAGGGGCATCTGTCATACCCCAAATTTTGACCACTAAGATTTCCCATCATTGTGAAAATCATCATCACAATATGGATGAACCATCATACTTCATCAGTCTCCCCAAAGATGGGTGAGCATCCACTACGATCAAAATTAGGGTTTCGAGCCCTCTCAAAGCCTTAGACAAAGGATCAATCAAGGATTGACTTGATCTTTAACTTGTCTAATCTCTAAAACATCTACAAAGGATCAAAAGGACTCCCACTCCAAGGATTAAGCACAAAGCTGCTCCCTTCTAGGTGGATCAAGCCTCAAGATCGACAGTGTCACCAAATTAGGGTTTTGGTCGACCAGGGCCTCCAGGTGGAGAATTTCATCTGGGAATGAGCCAAAGATCCAAAACATAACCTAATATACCCCATGGAGCCTCATGGACCCAACCATCAAGTCAATTTTGCCTCAGGGGATGCATTCACTAAAAATCAGGAATTAGGGTTTCTTGACCTAATTCACCCCTAAGTTGTCTTTTGGGACAAATCATGAACCAAGACCTCAAGAGAGGGTTTGAGGGTCTCTAATGAACTATATTGATCCATTTGGAACAATGGATTAATCCAAGAAGTTTGAGCAACAAGTCTCAATTTCATCTGCACCACAATTAGGGTTTCCCGAGAAAAGTCAACTGTAACTTTGACTTTTGACCAGGACATGCTCCCAAACCCTAGGACATGCCTCAATATGCCCTATGACACCCATGGAACATGTCCATCAAGTTTGATTTAGGTCAAGGACATGATTTCCTGAAGAATTGCACAGTTTGGAATTCATTTGATAAAAAGTCAACTGTGCACAAAAGTCAACTTTGACTTTTTGAGATTTTTCACCAAAATGGATTTTTAACCCTAAAATGATGTTAATGTATGATTGGAATCATCATTCATCAAGAAAAATCAAGAAAAGTTGGATAACTTGTAAAAGGGGTAACCATAAAAAACTTAGAAAATTTTCTAAGTTAAAAATAAAGTGGCAAGGGTACCAACTTTGAAGGATCATAACTCCTAAACCACAAAGCCATTTTTTCTCATCTAAAGATGGATTTGTAGCCCTCATTACCCTCTACAAAAACTTCAACTAGACCTAAGTCCAATTCATTAAGGATTTTGAGTTATGGAGTGATCAAAATCAAGAAAAGTCACTTTGTTTCAACACTTAGTGAAAATTTCACTAAATCAGATTTCACCTTACTTTTTTCCAAATGTAGGGGGATTTTTCACTTGGATTCAGAAGATATCAAAACCAAACATGTTCAAACAGTTGTTGTATAATATAAGGGCTTTCCAAAATGGCCAAGAACATTACCAAATTTCATTTGGGCTATGAGTTATGACATTGTCAAGTTGCCTTGCTGAAATCTGTCAAGGCAAGGCAGAATTTGCATTTTTGCTCGATTTTCCAAAATCATCCAAATCCAAACACTCCTATCCACTTGGACACATTTGAGGATTGAATCTAAAGGGGACAATCACTGAGCCAAGCCTCCAAAGTCCTTGGAACAAGAAAAAGCATGTTGAACCTAGAATTGCCAAAATAGGGACAAGACTCCAAATTTGGATTGGAGCATTTAATGGAAGCATTAAGGTGGCATGGACTAAGCCATTTTCATTTGAATTCAGTCAAGACTTATCCAAGACCAAGGGAACCAGCAGCCTGTGCCCTAACCTCTAGTCAATGGCTAGAGGAGACTTGAACTTCCATTGGCCAACATTGAACAAACCAACTCAGCAGTTGCCATTCACTATTCCTTGCAAAACAAACTTGCTCTACTATAAATAGAGCTCAATTGTGTTTAGTTTAAGTACACCAAAGGCCTACAACACTTGCCTTTCTCAAAATCTCTTTCTCTTGGCAAAAATGCCTTTCTTATCAAGGTAGCTATCGGATTTTGAGCTAGAGGGCAATTCCACTCAAACCAATCACACACACACCTCATATACATCACATATGAGCTGATCAAACACTTAAACAACAACTGGAACACTGATTTCTTAGAATCACCAGTCAATTGCTCAAGGTTTTAACCAAAATGCAGTTGAGATGCCGTGAATTGATCTAGCCAATTTCAATCAAGTCCAAGCATTCAAACACACTCCATAAGGTGTAGGGAAGCTGTTCAGATCATCACCACTCATCTGTAACACCTCCAAATCAAAAATCACATTGCACTTGCTGCCACGGCCTAGAGGTAAGCATATACTTGGTCATCTCTCAATCTATGCATATTTCCTCGCACAATAATTTGGCCATATGTTCATAATCATGCATGGAATGTTTCCCCTAAATTAATTGCATTGCTTGAATCGTGTATCAAAAATCCTAGCCTTCATGCAGAAATTAGGGTTCTTGAGAATTTTTCGTGATTTCTTGTTATATGTTTAATTTAAATGAAATTAATTGACATAGACATGATCGTGAGGTTGGGACGAGCATAATGATATGTGGATTGCATGATATAATCAAGTATTCAGGGAGATTGGATTGAAAATGCAAATCTGGCCAAACCCAGAACACGCGCGTGTTCTTGGTGTGTTCTTGGTGCCATTTTTCCAAATTTGAATATTTGAATTTTGTGGTTTTATTTAATTGATTCAAAAATTAATTTCTCTCTGAGTTTTAATGATTTTGAGTTGATTCTTTTTTTAATAATTCAAAAAAATGTTGAAATATTTTATTTTCCCAAAAATATTATTTATTTCATATAATTGATATTTTTGCAAAGAATTAATATTTTAATTGTTTTTGACATTTAAAATATTTTTTCTACATTGATTTTGCAACTTTTAATGCTTTCTAATTATTTTGTAGGTCAATACTTAATTTTTGAAGCATTAATCCAAGATCACAATTTGTTTTTCATATGTTAAACAATTTTGATCATTTTTAATTGAATTTTTATTCAATTAAAACACATTTTGAAAACAAATTAGGGTTTTTGGATTAATTCAACCCTCATAAATCATTTTCAAAACTTTTTGGGCCTCTATTAGAGTGTAAGACCCAACCCTCTTGTACAGAAAACATTTTGGGCCTCATTCGTTGTATAAGTCCCTCTGTACATTTTCAAGTAAACGGCGCGATCGTCGCCTTTTGAAAAATATCCCTTGGGCCTCTCCTGGAGCTATAAGACCCATTCAAAACTCTTGGGCCTCTGCTGGAGCTATAAGACCCATTCAAAACTCTTGGGCCTCTAATAGAGTGTAAGACCCAATCCCCTTTTAACCAAAACATTTTGGGCCTCACTTATTGTATAAGTCCCTCCGCGTTAAAAGAAAACCTCGGCGCGATCGCCATTTTTAAACGAAAAATCAATTGGGCCTACCCTCGTGTTATAAGCCCCACTCTTTTTCTTTAAACCTTTTGGGCCTCTTGAGAGAGTGTAAGACCCATCCCTTTGTACAGAAAACCTTTTTGGGCCTCAGTCACTTGTATAAGTCCCTCTGTACAAATTCAAACAGTGCGCGCACTGATAAAACCCTGGGCCTCTCCTTGAGCTGTAAGCCCCAAATCTTTCTTTTTCAAAGCACTTTCTCCTTTGATTTTGAATATACTGTTGTTTTCAATCTTTCTTTGTTGAACAACTAACCAAACAGCATGGAAGCTCTACAACCGAGTAAGTGGTTATTGCTTTCATTTACTGCTTTCATATGCATATAACTGTATTGTGGGGTTGTTTCACTGTAAGTCTTCTTTCATAAACTCATATCAACTGTGTAATAATAGTATAGATATTTAGAGTTTCCCCGGCAACTACGTCTAGCATTAAGCTCGTTGATCACTCTTAGAAATAGTCTAAACTAGATCCCCATAGGATTACCAGACACAATCTTCCCTCCTCTTAGGGTTAAACAATATGGAGATATGAAAGGCAGCATTCTCTGTGAACCCTTTCATAGACTGTCACTCATATAAGTTGTCAAAGAAACTCTATTCCCTAGAGATGATCTCTTCTCTGTGAATTGCATCTCTTGAGTTTCTTCCAAATTCTTGAACTTTCCTGACTTTGATCTATTCTCGGTGAATAGCATTGCCTTGAACTTCTCGGGGTTTGGGGACCCGCAGGCTTCTTAAAAGCACTTGTCAAGAAACTCTACTCCCCAGAGATGATCTTTTCTCCGTGAATGGCATCTCTTGAGTTTCTTCCAAATTCTCGAACTTTCCTGACTTGATCTATTCCTTGTGAATAGCTTGCCTTGAATTTCTCGGGGTTTGGGGACCCACCGGCTTCTTAAAAGCAATCGGCCTCCTCTTGGGCATCGTACAAGGACCCACAGGCTTTAGGCTTAGTACAAGGACCCTACGGCTTCTTAAAAGTATTCACAGCCTCCTCTCAGGCTTCGTATAATGATCTCTTCCTCCGAGAATGATAGCCTCCTCTTGGGCTTAGTACAAGGACCCGTCGGCTTCTTAAAAGTTTCCAGCCTCCTCTTGGGCTTCGTACAAATTGTCCCGACGACCTCCTAGAGGTATAGGAACAGAACTTAATCATCTCTATAGAACAGTCCCTTCCAAGAGTCTACTACTGTTTCTCAAAGCATAGTACAGAAGATGAAACTCTAGACACGGACAGTCTAATTTCCTTGAGTCTCCAAGACATACTCAAGTGACCCCTTCGTTAAATAGGAAGGAAACCCGTAGACTCGGACAGTCTCAATATCCTTCGGATTTCCCACTTCCTTAAAGAACAGGAATAACCCGGATCCTTGGATAAAATCCTTCAGTACAGTGTTGCTCATATAACAACTGATTTTCTCTTTAAATCAGCATACTGGACCTGTCACTCAACTGAAACAGTCACCATAGCCTCCTCTTGGGCTTTGTACAATGATCCTCCCCAGCGGAGTCAAATAATGTTTAGCCTCTCTCTCGGGCTTTGTACGAGACACATAAGAGACTCCCTCGTTGAGTCAATCACCCATTTCGCCTCTATCTCGGGCTTTATACGAGATATAAAGAGGTTCTTATGGAGCCAAAAAAAATTTCGCTTCCATCTCGGGCTTCGTACGAGATACAAAAACCTCTTTTGTTGAGTCAAATAGCCACCATCTCAGGCTTTATACGAGATACCAAAAGATTCCATCGTTGATTCAAAACCTTTTAGCCTCTCTCTCGGGCTTTGTACGAGACACATATTAGTCTCCTCTTAGGCTTTGTATAAGAAAACCACTGGTTGATCCAATCAACCATTTAGCATCAAAGCTGTGCCTCGTTCACAGTAAACAAACATCAACAACTCCTTCCCCTTCATCTAATCGCTGTACGCGGCAAGCCTCTAGATCATCTACATCCATGCCACTGTCCCTCTTTTAGCATGAAAAATTCCTAAGGAAAGATAGCATTGCTCTACACTGATTTAAAGTCTTCTCCTTCAGGTTGAAAATCCCCTATAAAGGAAATTATGGCATTACCGGATTCACATATCTCGGTTAAAGTAATGCTCCTTTATAAACAGTCGTAACAGACAACCCCCTCTTTAGAGATGACAAATTATCTCTAAAGGTGAGACCTTTTAGCTTCATATCTTGGGCTTTGAACAAGATACAAATAAACTCTTCAGCTTCCCATCTTAGGCTTTGAACAAGATAAAAATCACCTTTCGCTTCACGTCTTGGGCTTTGAACAAGACACCAAAACAACCATTTCCTCCCATAGAATAGGAGGAACTACGAACGCTCAGATTTCCTTGTTTCGGTAAACGGGAATACGTAGGCATAAGATTGAAAGAAAAATCTTAGCGAGCACAATCAACAAAAAACCTAAATCCCATACTCTCACATCAAAAAGCATTTGTCCTAACATCCTAATCCTTGTTCCCCGCCAGAAACAATTCTGTCAAAATAACACAAGAAAGGCCCCCCCACATTGATCGCATCGTAACCTAACAGACCGCTGTTTAAACTCAGTATGCAAGCAGGGTTAATTGGAGACATCTATTTCCCTTCCTTCATCAGCTTTAATAGGATCAAAAATGAATTGACCTGTAGTAAGCTCAAACCGCAGAGAGCGACCAGCGCTTAAGAACCGCGTCCAAAATCGCTCGCTACACACTCTCCTCAACCTCATTATCACTCTCCTTAGGATTTTTGAGTTATTTTTCACTACTAGTTGTTATAACATACGCATTCTCCTCAGGGGAGGGTTCTATAGGTGTCAGTGCAAGTAGTAAGATTTGGGTCTCCAATGCCTCGGTGTGAGTCACTAGGGACTCGACCATAGTGTTCATCTGCCTAAGGGTTTCATGAGTATCGAGATGTTGTCTTCTAAGCTCTTAATTATGGAGAGTTTGGGTCTCCACAAAGTGCTCCATCATAGATTCTAACCTAGAATTTGTTGTTGTTTCAATGAAATTCTCCATTAATGTTTCAAGGTTGGGATTGACGGATTCTTGTGGTTCCTCAAAATATTGGGAGTGGTAATTTGGGTGGAAATGAGTTAGTGTCGCGTGGAAATCCTCCATTATTGTTTCGAGATCGGAATTATGTGATTCTTGTGGTTCCTTGAAATTTTGGGAATGGTAATCGTAGGAAAAATTTGGTTGCGGTTCCTCAAAATATTGGGAGTATTGCGGTTGGTAGTTGTAGAGAAAATTTGGGTGCGGCTCCTCAAGATATTGTGAGTGGTTATCATAGAGAAAATTTGGGTGATACATTTTTTTTATTATTATAATTTTTTTTATAGGAGTGCCTTAGTCTATAAGGTGCAACAACGGAATAACAATATTGACTGTTGGTCCCCGGCAACGGCGCCAAAAACTTGATGCGTCCGCAAGTGCACGGAAATATCGAAGTAATATAAAAGATTGTCGAACCCACAGAGACCAATGTCAACCTACCGTTATCTATCGTAGCTTTGTAAAGCTAAGGCTAATGAATGATTGATTAAGGGAAAACTAAGACTAAAACTAAAATAAAACTAAGAAATGTAATTGAGAACAGAGAGACCGGAATGTGGATCCCGTGTACCTCAGGCACTCAGCAATTGATTGACGCTTATTTACGTATGTTTCGTAGAAAATATTGGTTTAAAGACTCCGCCTCACACTCTCGCGTTATTGACTAAAGCCACATTTCCTAACCACAGGATTTTGCTCTCGCTCGCCCGTTCTAATTAGAAAACGTATTTTGAAAATCAATTAGATCATAATCGATACCTAAAGCGCTCTCGCTGTTTTTAGGATCAATGCCCCGTTCCCACTATCTGGTTTGATCCCCACGCTCTCGCAGTGCCGGCTCTAACCTTTACTTGCTTCTCACTCTCGTGACGAAACAATGTTAAATAACCTCTCACTCTCGTGACGAAACAATGTTAAATAACCTCTCACTCTCGTGACGAAGTTATTTAAATTAAACTTGGAAACAAAGACCAAAACTGAATTTACTATAAGTTAACGCTAATTTAATTGTCGAGTCGCGTCGGAACGACGGTCCTCACAAACCGGACTCTAAACATTTAGCCGAACATGGAATTAAATGAAAACAACACAGAAATGGTAATTGAATTTGAAAGCATTACATATAATTAATTTATGAAAGCGATAAATAATAATAATAAGCAATGCGATAAAGAACCTGTAAAGACTTGAAGTAGAATGCGGAAATAAAGAACTTGAATTAACTTTAATAATGACGGCAAGCTTTTGATCCAAGCGTTACAAATTAAAGGCCCAAATACTAATGGTGTGGTAGTTCCTCGATGTGAGATAACTACCACTTTTACAATGGTAATTTACTGCCTAAAACTATGAACAGCGCTTTCGCGCATAAAATCTTGGATGCCTCAAAATGACAAGGGAAATCCTATCTATAGAGGGGGATTTCGTTTTTTAACTTCTATGGAGCATAAATGAGTGGTGGAGAAAATGGGAGAAGTGGGAAGTTGGAGAAGTAGTGGAGATAATGGGAAGTTGGAGAAGTTCAAGGAGAAAGTGTTGACTGAATTGGCCCTTTCGTGTCCACGTCTGTGTTCTGAACGTAATGAGTCATTTTGCGTGCGTGACAATCGTGAAGCATTGTGACGGTCGTGATGAAATTTGTATCTGCCACGGTCGTGGTGGACCTGTGACGATCGTCACATCAGCAGAATTTGGATTCTGCTATTTTTCTTCTCTTTTCTTCTCTTTTCTTGCATGTTTTGCTTCTTTTCCACATTTTGCATACTTTTGACTTAGAAATGGAATTACCTGCAAAAACACTTAAATACTCTCAAGAAAATCGGATATTAGACGAAAACGGAATAAGAAAATAACATAAATCAAAGTAAAAATATGATATAATTTCGTGTTATCAAACTCCCCCACACTTAAACCTTTGCTTGTCCTCAAGCAAACCATGACTTGTAGGAAAAATAGTGCATACGGATACTCATCATTTGCTACCAACTCTACTTCGGTTAAGTTTGTATCGATAGGTACTTGCTCACACACTAAGGATATCGTAACAACACAACTCCGCTTTTGCGGTCATCAACCTCCATCCTATACAAACCAATCTGAATCATGTCATTATACTTATGCCTAGCTCACTCATCCTTCTTTCGTCCCTTTTCATTCTGGCGCAATCACATTAAGCCCGTTATCCTTTCACACTCATGGTAGGATAACCTGTTAGAGACTATGATCTCATTAGTATTATCAATTTTTCTTTTTTTATGCACATTGGCTTAAATATCAATAAAATAAAGAAGTTTGCACCGTTGGGCTAAATGATCGGGTGAGGATCACCTAACTTAGAAGGAGCATTTCTTTTCATTCATTTTTTTTTCAATTTACCATTTAAACATGAGCTCATGCACTTATTTGCATCGGCTTCCTACTTAGTGCGTGATTAGGATGGTGCTGACTGCTAAATAAACTAATTAGGGACTACTAAAGGGGTGGGAACTTAAGGCTACGACATAACAAGTACTCAAATCGATTTCCATAATAGGGAGGCTCACGGTGTTAAGACGATATCGATTTTGCGGAATTTTTCCCACGACTCACAATTTAACCTTAATTTCGTCTGTAACCTAAGATTTTCAAAAGAAATCCTATTTTTAACGCAAAAATTTTCAAAATATTTGGTGTGGCTCAAGGGAGTGGTAAATCGATAAACACAAAATCGCATATAAAGACTTGACAGCACATACAAAGACGCAACGAAAATAGAAAAAAAATTTAAAATCATGCTAGAAAGCAATAAATCTAACTAAAATGCGTTAAAATGAAAGCGGTAGAGTTCCTCCCCCACACTTAAACCAAACATTGTCCTCAATGTTTTGATAAAAGGTGGTAAAGGAAAGATAGAACCTGTATGACTGCCAATGCGTGCTACCATAGCCAAATTCACTCTGATTCTTCCCTTGCTATCCTTGTCTTTGCTGACCACTTCTACTCCGGCGTCTTGTACTACGAGATATCTGAATTTGTTGAAACTTCACTTTCTTGAAGCCGCTCATTATATGGCTTGTTCCGAAGGAAGTACCTTCTCCTATCATACTCATCATCGGTGTCACCACCAGCAGCGACATTCGTAGGAATGTGCGTGGGCACCAACTCATCTTAAGGGATTGTCATCAAGAGATCGTTCTCCTAAATGTAGCTGAGACGTGACAAGCGATACAATTCTTTATTTTCTGCAAACACAAACAATGAAAGGGAAACATTTAAATTAAAAACTTGTTGGTTTCCTCCCACGTAGAGCTTTGTTTAACGTCGATAGCTCGACGGATGGAAGTGTTAATTTTCGGTTTCCATGGCCATTTATCAAGCCATATCACATATCCTTCACCTTTTCTTTTCTTCCTTCTGTGGGGTGGTTCATTCTTTTGAACTTGTGGTGGTGGTTCTGGATCTATCCTAAGTACTAGCTTTTCAAGTTTGGGCTTAGTTATTTGATCCATCACTTCAAAGTTGAACCTTACCCTCTTAGCAGTAATGATATCCCAAGTTTCATGGTCCTCGAATTTTCTCTTTTTATGCGTGACCTCAAACAAAGATGCATCGGTGTGGATATTTTCCAATATCTCCACATACGTTTTGGATTGGGAGTCTACCTTAGCTTCCACAAAACTTTGCGAGAAAGGAATTGGTGGGGTATATGGAGGAAGAACAACAATAGTTGCTTCATTCTCTACCTCTATGACAACCTCCCTTTCGGATGGTGTCGGTGGATTTTTCTCTACACTTTCCTCACCAGAACTCTCATCATTCTCATTATCACTCTCCTCAACCTCATTATCACTCTCCTTAGGATTTTCGAGTTGTTTTTCACTACTAGTTGTTATAACATACGCATTCTCCTCAGGGGAGGGTTCTATAGGTGTCAGTGCAAGTAGTAAGATTTGGGTCTCCAATGCCTCGGTGTGAGTCACTAGGGACTCGACCATAGTGTTCATCTGCCTAAGGGTTTCATGAGTATCGAGATGTTGTCTTCTAAGCTCTTAATTATGGAGAGTTTGGGTCTCCACAAAGTGCTCCATCATAGATTCTAACCTAGAATTTGTTGTTGTTTCAATGAAATTCTCCATTAATGTTTCAAGGTTGGGATTGACGGATTCTTGTGGTTCCTCAAAATATTGGGAGTGGTAATTTGGGTGGAAATGAGTTAGTGTCGCGTGGAAATCCTCCATTATTGTTTCGAGATCGGAATTATGTGATTCTTGTGGTTCCTTGAAATTTTGGGAATGGTAATCGTAGGAAAAATTTGGTTGCGGTTCCTCAAAATATTGGGAGTATTGCGGTTGGTAGTTGTAGAGAAAATTTGGGTGCGGCTCCTCAAGATATTGTGAGTGGTTATCATAGAGAAAATTTGGGTGATACATTTTTTTTATAACTTTTTTTTTATTATAATTTTTTTTATAGGAGTGCCTTAGTCTATACGGTGCAACAACGGAATAACAATATTGACTGTTGGTCCCCGGCAACGGCGCCAAAAACTTGATGCGTCCACAAGTGCACGGAAATATCGAAGTAATATAAAAGATTGTCGAACCCACAGAGACCAATGTCAATCTACCGTTATCTATCGTAGCTTTGTAAAGCTAAGGCTAATGAATGATTGATTAAGGGAAAACTAAGACTAAAACTAAAATAAAACTAAGAAATGTAATTGAGAACAGAGAGACCGGAATGTGGATCCTGTGTACCTCAGGGACTCAGCAATTGATTGACGCTAATTTATGTATGTTCCGTAGAAAATATTGGTTTAAAGACTCCGCCTCACACTCTCGCGTTATTGACTAGAGCCACATTTCCTAACCACAGGATTTTGCTCTCGCTCACCCGTTCTAATTAGAAAATGTATTTTGAAAATCAATTAGATCCTAATCGATACCTAAAGCGCTCTCGCTGTCTTTAGGATCAATGCCCCGTTCCCACTATCTGGTTTGATCCCCACGCTCTCGCACTGCCGGCTCTAACCTTTACTTACTTCTCACTCTCGTGACGAAACAGTGTTAAATAACCTCTCACTCTCGTGACGAAGTTATTTAAATTAAACTTGGAAACAAAGACCAAAACTGAATTTACTATAAGGTAACGCTAATTTAATTATCGAGTCCCGTCGGAACGACGGTCCTCACAAACCGGACTCTAAACATTTAGTCGGACATGGAATTAAATGAAAACAACACAGAAATGGTAATTGAATTTGAAAGCATTACATATAATTAATTTATGAAAGCGATAAATAATAATAATAAGCAATGCGATAAAGAACTTGTAAAGACTTGAAGTAGAATGCGGAAATAAAGAACTTGAATTAACTTTAATAATGACGGCAAGCTTTTGATCCAAGCGTTACAAATTAAAGGCCCAAATACTAATGGTGTGGTAGTTCCTCGATGTGAGATAACTACCACTTTTACAATGGTAATTT
This sequence comes from Lathyrus tuberosus, assembly GCA_022829125.1. Taxonomy (NCBI): domain Eukaryota; kingdom Viridiplantae; phylum Streptophyta; class Magnoliopsida; order Fabales; family Fabaceae; genus Lathyrus; species Lathyrus tuberosus. Next base: position 618,081 of record JALAZF010000494.1, read on the forward strand.
ACTGCCTAAAACTATGAACAGCGCTTTCGCGCATAAAAACTTGGATGCCTCAAAATGACAAGGGAAATCCTATATATAGAGGGGGATTTCGTTTTTTAACTTCTATGGAGCATAAATGAGTGGTGGAGAAAATGGGAGAAGTGGGAAGTTGGAGAAGTAGTGGAGATAATGGGAAGTTAGAGAAGTTCAAGGAGAAAGTGTTGACTGAATTGGCCCTTTCGTGTCCACGTCTGTGTTCTGAACGTAATAAGTCATTTTGCGTGCGTGACGATCGTGAAGCATTGTGACGGTCGTGATGAAATTTGTATCTGCCACGGTCGTGGTGGACCTGTGACGATCATCACATCAGCAGAATTTGGATTCTGCTATTTTTCTTCTCTTTTCTGCTCTTTTCCTGCATGTTTTGCTTCTTTTCCACACTTTGCATACTTTTGACTTGGAAATGGAATTACCTGCAAAAACACTTAAATACTCTCGAGAAAATCGGATATTAGACGAAAACGGAATAAGAAAATAACATAAATCAAAGTAAAAATATGATATAATTTCGTGTTATCATATTACACAGTTGATATGAGTTTATGAAAGAAGACTTACAGCAAAACAGCCCCACAATACAATTATATACATATGAAAGCGGTAAATGAAAGCGGGTAAACACTTACTCGGTTGTAGAGCTTCCATGTTGTTGGGTTAGTTGTTCAACAAAGAAAGATTGAAAACGACAGTATATTTCAAAATCAAAGGAGAAAGTGTTTTGAAAAGATTGTTAGGGCTTACAGCTCAAGGAGAGGCCCAAGGTTTTATCAGTGATCGCACTGTCGTTTTGTACAGGGACTTATACAAGTGACTGAGGCCCGAGAAAGGTTTTCTGTACAAAGGGATGGATCTTACACTCTCTCAAGAGGCCCAAAAATGAATTTAAAGAAAAGAGGTGGGTCTTACTACACGAGGGTAGGCCCAGAGAATTTTGTTTTAAACTGGCGATCGCGCCGGGATTTTTGAAATCGCAGTGGGTCTTATACAATAACTGAGGCCCAAAAAGCTAGGTTTTTATAAGGGGTTGGGTCTTACACTTTATTAGAGGACCGTGAGTGTTGGAAAATGATTTATTTGAGTGAAAATCAACGAAACCCTAAATTTGTTTTCTTTTAAAAGTAAATACTTAAAGAAAATCAAATAAAAGTGATAAAATACCAAATAAGTTTGAATAAACCACTTGTGATTTTTGTTTAAGGTTTGAAAAATGAGGTTTTAATCACAAGATAAATTAAAACTCATTTGGTTTTGATTTTCAAAGTAAATATTCACTTTTAAGTGTTTAAAAATAATTAAAAATGAATTTATTCACAAAAATACTAATTGTATTAAATATATAATATAAACTTAATTTTTTTTTGGAATAAAATATTTTAACATTTTTGTGATTTTTCGCAAAAAGAACCAATAAAAAATAATTAAAATTGAGGGAGTTATTAATTTTTCAAATCATTAAAAAATAATAAGAAAAACAATAAAAAAAGTGAAAAATAACAAAAAGAGGATCTGGGGCGAGGGGGATTCGAACCCCAGACCTCTTGTGTTCAGCACGCGCCTCCTACCTTGGGTGGTGATACATCCGTTGATTGAAACAAACCAAAAAATACACAAGGCTTGCCTTGTTTTAGGCCTGGCCCAAGCAAGGCAAGGCAAGATTTTGGTTGAAAACGTGAAGGCCATAACTTTCTCATTTCTCCATGTTTGGGGACAAAATTTATATGCATCTGCCCTAGAATTTCACAAGGAATCCAATGATGGTGTTTTTTTTTCAGATAATGCTCCCTCCTCAAAATCCGATAGTGGTTTTGAAAAAGGCATATAATTGCATTTTCTATGCTACACTTTGGTACAGGCATGAATTACATGATGAATTGGTTCAAACACAACACATATGACATGTATAAGAGATGCATGATCAGTGGACTTCAAAGCAATGCATATCTTGGAAAGTTCAAGTCATCATGCTTACATCTTTTTGAGCTTTTTGGAGTTTTTGTGCAATCTTCCAAGTTTCTTGTTCCATAAATGGTTTGATGCTTTGGACACTCTCAAATGATCCCATAGAAGCTTTTAGGATGATTAGAATCAGCTGGAACCTGCAAAAACACAAACTGGCCCTTTCTTACAAAAGGGGTTAAAATGGCCTAAAATAGCAACTCTCTCAAATGGTGTTCCAGATGTTGGGAGCCATTTGGGACAGTTCAAGTATGATATTTAGAGTGCGTTAGAGGTTTTATCTTGTTTGGAAAGTGATTGGTTCAAGGCATGGCTTGAAAAATGCACAAAAAGGCATATTTTGAGGTTTTGAGAGGTGACTTTGTGATTTAAGGATTACAGGTCACTTGTGAGAGTTTGGATAGCTTATATATGATATATTAGAGGTGTGTGTGTGTTATTGGTTTGCTTGGAAATGCTCTCAAACTCAAAAACTCAGAGTTACCTTGCAAAAGAAGGCATTTTGGCCTAAAGAGAGGGATTTTGAGGGAAGCATCTGTTTGATGGCTTTGGTGTACTCAAACTGAGCACAAATGAGCTCTATTTATAGTAGAGCAAGTTTGTTTTGGGATCAATAGTGAATGGCAACCACAGCAGACATTTGGCCAATGTTGATCAATGGGAATCCAAGTCTCCTCTAGCCATTGACTAGAGGTTAGAGCACAAGCCTTTGGTTCCCTAGTTGTTGGATTATTCTTGACTGAATTCAGTTGCAAATAGCTCAGCCCATGCCACCTCTAAGCATCCATTAAATGCTTCAATCCAAAATTAGAGTCTTGCCCCTCTTTTAGGAATTTCTAGGTTTGGCATGCTACTTCTTGTTCTGAGGACTTTGGAGGCTTGGATCAGTGTTTGTTCCCTTTAGATTTGATCCTCAGATGTGTCCAAAGTGATGACAAGGCTTGGAATTATCTGATTTTGCCAAATCGAGCAAAAGTACAAAATTCTGCCTAGCCTTGGAAGTTTTCAGCAAGGCATATTGCCATTGTCATATCTCATGGCTCAAGTGGAATTTGGTGATGTTCTTGGCCATTTTGGAAAGCCCTTATATGATACAACAACTGTTTGGTCATAGTTTGTTTTGATACCTTTTGAATCCAAGAGAAAAATCCCCCTACATTTGGAAAAAAGTGAAGGCAGATTCTGACTTAGTGAAAATTTCACTAAGTGTTGGAAAAAGTGGCATTTCATGTTTTCAGTCATTTTGATCATTCCATAACTCAAAATCCATGATGAATTGGAGTGAGGTGTAGTCGAAGCTTTTGTAGAGGGCCATGAGAGCTACAAATCCAGCTTTGGATGGGGAAAAATGGCTTTGTGGTTTAGGAGTTATGATCCTCCAAAGTTGGTACCCTAGCCACTTTGTTCCATAACTTAGAAAATTTTCTAAGTTTTTATGGTTACCCCTTTTACAAGTTATCCGACTTTTCTTGATTTTTCTTGATGAATTATGATTCAAATCATACATTAACATTATTTTAGGGTTAAAAAACCATATTTGTGAAAAATCTCAAAAAGTCAAAGTTTGACTTTTGTGCACAGTTGACTTTTTGTCGGATGAATTCCAAACTGTGCAATCCTTTATGAAATCAAGTCCTTGGCCTAAATCAAACTTGATGGACATGTTCCATAGGTGTTATAGAGTGTATTGAATCATGTCCCAAGGTTTGGGAGCATGCCTTAGTCAAAAGTCAAAGATACCGTTGACTTTTCCCGCGAAACCCTAATTGTGGTTCAGATGAACTTGAAACTTGTTGATCATGCTTCTTGGATCAATCCATTATTGCAAATGGATCAATGTGGTTTATTAGAGACCCTAAAATCCTCCCTTGAGGTCTTGGCTCAAGTTTTGTCCCAAAAGTCAACTTAGGGGTGAATTAGGTCAAGAAACCCTAATTCCTGATTTTTGATGAATGCTTCCCCAGATGCTAAATTGACTTGATGATTGGCTTTATGATGTCCCTTGGAGCATCTTAGGTTATATTATGAAGTATTGGCTCATACCCAGAGGAAAATTTCCATCTGGACGCCCTAGTCGACCAAAACCCTAATTTGGTGACACTGGCGATCTTGAGGCTTAATCCACTTGGACTGTTGCAACATTGTGCTTGATTCTTGATGTGGGAGTCCTCTTGATCCATTGTGGATATTTGAGAGGTTTAGACAAGTCGAATATCATGTCATTCCTTGATTGATCCTTTGTCTAAGGGCTCTGAGAGGGCTTGAAACCCTAGTTTTGATTGTAGTGGATGCTCACCCATCTTTGGGGAGACTAATAAGGTATGATGGTCCATATATATTGTGATGATTATTTGCACAATGATGGGGAATTTTAGTGGTCAAAATTTGGGGTATGACAGATGCCCCTATTTATTCTTCTTGGACCCGAAGGTGTGAATTCCGAAGGTATCCGGGCATTCGGGGTGCAAGAGGATTAAATATCGGAATACCCGAAATTTTGATGGTGGTTATGAATGGTAGCTTACGCATTCATCTTCTTTAGCTAAGCAATGATGCTTAGAAAAGGTAAACTTCCCCTCGATCCTGGCCTTCTGCCAAGGAACTGGTCTTAGTTACCAAAATAAACCTCCCCTCGATCTTGGTTTCCTACCAAGGAACTGGTCTCAGTTTCTGATTTGAACTTCCCCTCGATCCTGGTTTCATACCAAGGAACTGGTCTTGGTTTCTGAAGTAAACTTCCCATCGATCCTGGTTTCCTACCAAGGAACTGGTCTCAGTTTCTTTTGTCAATAAACTTTCTTGACAAGGGACGCTATTCGTAGCGGTGTTTCCCTCAAACTTCTCGCCGAATTTTCCTGGGGAGATGCCATTTGACGGAAAAAGACTTGATGTCAGACTTGTTGGGGAACCCAGTCGTCTGAGTTGTAGAGGTGCACAAACTTCTCTGTTGGAGACGCCATTTGTCGACTCTACTGGGGAAAACGAGTCTCTTGAGAGACTGTTTCCGCTTGGGGCATATTACATCATACTTTTCTCGAGGTCTTCTTGGAGAAATGTCGTATGATGTACCTCAATTTTGAGGTGCCGATGACTTTGTTAACATTGACTTTCTGGAGAGAAGAAACAATGTGTTGCCGAGTCTTTAGTTGAGAGGCTTTCTCTGGGGATTTTCCTTTATCCGGGAAAGCGAAGGTATCATCTTCAATGGCGAAGAGTGACATTGGCGAACGTTTTCCTTGGTTTTTCAGAGGTTCAAGTTATCAAAGTGGTCGAAGACCGTCTCCAATCCAGAAATAAACTGGAGAGAGATTACTTAGATGATTCACTTCCTGACGAGGAAATAACGGACAACTCCACTGACAAGAGGACTTTCACCAAGGGATAAGACTAACTAGAGTGATAATGATGCAATATGAATGCGAATGTAAATAGACAATGCATGATGTATGTGTGTATATGTTGACAAAACTGACACGACACACAGAATAATGGATGAACATGACTGGATACTCGACCACAGTGGGAGATAAAAAGTATCACTGTTTCAAGATAGCAATCCTGCCTTGCTTAGGAGAGATAGTCCACGCGGGGAGAATAGTTGGTCGGGCTTAGGAGATAAGAACTTTTCCGGGGGTGTCAGGTGAAACATAGTTTCTGACACAGTTGATCCTTCGTTCAAGTGTACTGGTTTAGAAGGAGTGCTTTAATTCTGTACTTTGGAGCTCGATTGCTTCTGGCGAACCGATCGATGTTCTTTTGATGTTCAATAGTCAAAAGAAATTGCCATCTTTATTTTGAAAAGCAGAAAAAGTTTAACAAGTAAATTCATTTTCATTTTATTTCAAGAATCGTTAATCATATTAAAACGTCGTTCTGTAAAGCTAAAACAAATGAGGATTACAAAAAAAAAGCACAAGGGCTCAACTTTTATTGATAGGATGGAAATCAGCCAAACGCGTGATTCCATGGAGTATGTACAAAGTTCAAAAATGGTAATTTACAGGGAAAAGGGCTACATTAAAACATAACGACCACTATCCTTCTACCAACTTTGAATTCTGGGCATCCTGAGCTTCTGTCGAAGATGACCCTGACTGGAGTTTTTCCTGATGTATGGCATGACTGTTGCCGAGGGTTTTGCCCCTTTGTCAGACGTAGTTACTTGCCATTATCCCTAACTTTTTCCTGGATTGTACTTTGAGATTTCCAATCCACCGGGATGTTTTTTGACCATGTCTCTAATTTTTGCCTGGATCGCCCTTTCAGGTTTTCAATCTACCGAGATGTTTTCTTTTTTTTTTTAGTTTAGGCGAAGTATTTCTTGACTACGTCAACATTTATGGGGTAGGTAAATTCCTCTCCGCCCATGGTTGCAAGTCTCGAGGCGCCGCCTGAGAAAGCTTTCTTGACCACGTAGGGGCCGTCATAATTCGGAGTCCATTTTCCCCGGGAATTAGTGAGAAATGATTGTATCTTTTTGAGCACAAGGTCTCCTTTTCTGAAGATGCGAGGTCGAACCTTTTTGTCGAAGGCCTTCTTCATTCTTTGTTGATACAATTGACCATGGCATTGTGCCGTCATTCGCTTCTCTTCGATCAGATTCAGCTCATCGTGTCGACTTTGACAGCATTCACCCTCTGTTAACTTGGCTTCCATCAATACCCGAATTGATGGGATTTCTACTTCTATGGGAAGCACTGCTTCCATGCCATATACTAGAGAGAAAGGGGTTGCCCCTGTTGAAGTGCGGACATATGTGCGATAACCATGAAGAGCAAAGGGTAGCATTTCATGCCAGTCTTTGTAGGTTACGACCATCTTCTGAACGATCTTTTTGATATTCTTGTTAGCCGCTTCTACTGCTCCGTTCATCTTGGGTCGGTAGGGAGATAAGTTACGGTGTTCGATCTTGAACTCAGCACACAATTCTGTCATCGTCTTATTGTTCAAGTTAGATCCATTATCTGTAATGATCTAGCCAGGAACACCGTAACGACAGATGATGTTGTTTTTGATAAATCGGACCACCACTTGTCGGGTTACATTGGCGTACGACGCTGCTTCGACCCACTTTGTGAAGTAATCAATGGCTACTAGAATGACCCAATGTCCGTTCGAAGCCTTGGGGTCAATCATGCCAATCATATCGATTCCCCATATGGAAAAGGCCATGGGGAAGAGAGAACTTTGAGATGCGTTGGCGGTACATGGATTTTGTCGGAGTATATCTGACACTTGTGACACCTCCTCATGTACTTGTAGCAGTCGAATTCCATGGTTAACCAATAGTACCCTGCTCTTAGAATTTTTCTCGCCATTGTGTGTCCGTTGGCATAAGTGCCAAAAGATCCTTCGTGAATTTCTTTTATCGGCATGTCTGCTTCTGGTCTGTCGACACATCGGAGCAAGACCATGTCAAAATTCCGCTGATAGAGTGTATCACCACTCAGGAAGAAGCTACTTTCCAGTCTTCTGAGGGTCTTTTTGTTCTTTCTGGATGCCCCATGTGGGCACTCCTGTTTCTGAAGGAAGTGTTTGATATCGTGATACCAAGGTTTATCGTCTATGGCTGTTTCGATCGTGAAGATGTAAGTGGGCCTTTACAGGCACATTATCTCTATCTTAGGTAAGTCGTTCCATTGACCTACGCTAATCATGGAAGAGAGAGTGGCTAATGCATCATCCATGTGATTCTCCTCACGAGGGATGTGATGAAACTCGACTCTGTTGAAGAAGGGTAACAACCTTCTCGCGTAATCTTTGTAAGGAATTAATCCTTATTGTATGTGTTCCAATCTTCTTTGATTTGATTGATAACCAAGGCTGAGTCGCCATATACATCCAAGTTCTTGATCCTTAAGTCAATCGCTTCTTCGAGACCCATGATACAAGCTTCGTATTCGGCCTCGTTGTTTGTACACTTGAATGTAAGCCTGGCGGTGAAAGAAATGTCGGTACCCTGAGGGGTTATGATAATTTCCCCAATTCCATTTCCATAATGATTGACAGCTCCGTCAAAACTTAGTCCCCACTGGAAATCTGGTTCTGGCCCTTCACTGGGTAGCGGTTCATTGCAATCTTTCATTTTCAAGTACATGACATCTTCGTCTGGGAAATCAAACCCGATCGATTCCTGATCGTCATTCGGTTGATGAGCCAAATGATCGGCATAAACACTTCCCTTAACGGCTTTCTGAGCGTGGTACTCTATGTCATATTCTGATAACAACATCTGCCACCGGGCAATCCTTCCCGTGAGAGCAGGCTTTTCAAAGACATACTTGATCGAATCCATTTCGAAGATTAACCAAGTAGTATGACAAATCATGTACTAGCGAAGACGTTTGGCTGCCCAAGCCAGAGCACAACAAGTTTTCTCAAGCATCGTGTACCGAGTCTCGCAGTCGGTGAATTTCTTGCTCAAATAGTAAATGGCAGACTCTTTCCTTTTTGTTTCGTCTTGTTGGCCGAGTACACACCCTATTGAGTCTTCCAAGACTGTTAAGTATATGATCAGTGGTTTTCCTTCCACTGGAGGTGATAGAATCGGCGGGTTCGACAGATATTCCTTGATACTATTGAAGGCGGTTTGGCAGTCATCTGTCCAAACGCAGTCCTGGTTCTTTTTGAGTAATTTGAAGATTGGGCGCGTGTCGCGGTCATAAAGAATATAAATCTGGAAATGTAGTTCAAGTGTCCCAGGAATCCCCTGACTTATTTTTCAGTCTTTGGAGAAGGCATTTCTTGAATGGCCTTGACCTTTTTGGGATCAACCTCAATTCCTTTCTGGCTGACGATGAACCCTAGCAGTTTCCTTGAACGAACACCGAACGTGCATTTGTTAGGGTTCAAGCGGAGTTTGTACTTTCTCAACCGCTCGAATAGTTTTTACAGGTGGGTCACATGCTCCTCTTCTGTCTTAGATTTGGCAATCATATCGTCGACATATACCTCGATTTCTTTGTCTATCATGTCGTGAAAAGAGTAGTCATGGCCCTTTGGTAGGTTGCCCCAACGTTCTTCAAACCAAACGGCATTACCTTGTAACAAAAGGTACCCCATGGGGTAATGAATGAAGTTTTCTCCATGTCTTTCGGCGCCATTTTGATTTGATTATAGCCCGAGAATCCATCCATAAAGGAAAAAACTTTGAACTTTGTTGTACTGTCTACCAGCATGTCAATGTGTGGTAAGGGAAAGTCGTCCTTTAGACTGGCTTTGTTCAGATCCCTGTAATCTACACACATTCTTACCGTTCCGTCCTTTTTCAGAACGGGTACGATGTTGGCTAACCATTGAGGATATTCTGATGTGGCGAGGAAACCTGCGTCAATCTGTTTCTGTACCTCCTCTTTGATTTTGATGGCCATGTCTGGATGAGTTTATCTCAATCTCTGTTTTACCGGCGGACACTCTGATCTTAACGGAAGATGATGTTCCACGATGCTGGTATCCAACCCTGGAATATCCTGATAGGACTAAGCGAATACATTGGGAAACTCTTTGAGAAGCTTTATCAGACTTTCTTAGACAGTCAGACTGAGTAGTGCCCCAATCTTGACTTCTTTTCTCTCTTCCTCCGAGCCCAAGTTGACTGTTTCTAACTGCTCTTTGTGAGGTTCAATGGACCTTTCCTCCTGTCTGAGTAATCGGGAGATCTCTTCTGGAATTTCTTCGTTATCTTCTTCTTCAGCCTTAAATACTGGAAATTCAAAGTTGGGAGAAGGCATCGGATCGTATGTTTCAACGGGGTTTAAAACAAGCAATCTGCATGACGTGATGATTTGTGTTTAGAAGAGATAGAGAGAATTCAAGAGTGCATGCAGTGTTTTTTTTGCTAACTGCTTATTTTTATTATTTGTTTTGTTTTTTAGGATTACCATTTTCTGAAAAACGAAAAGAGAAAACAGCAATTAATGCAGAAATTACAGAACGACGTTATTTTATTTATGATTTTGTCGATTCTTGAAACTACAGCCCTACAAAACAAAACTCTGCCGCTTTTGGCGAAGCGAAGAGGGATATTTACAAAAAGTGAGCCCTATTAAAACATCTGTTTCACCTGGGCAGGGTGAAAGGTTAAAGACGACAATTACTTTGACTTATGGACGATCTTCGGAATATCGACAGCGACCCATTGGCGGCGAACTCCTCGGTGAATCACAAAGTCCGGTACCTTCCTTGATTTGTCTTCAGAAATAACGATTATTTCTGGTGGAGCTGGATCGTTGGAATGTGACTCCCAAGCATAGTTGTCGTAGGAGGATTCCTCAGTTGTATTTCGAATAGTATTTGTGCTCTCAGCTGTATCTCCCCGTCCAGTTGGCTGGATGTCTTCGAGCCTGATACGAGAGCTTTCAGGAGCAGTGTACTTGACCATGAAGTCGAATTTTCCATTTGGTTGTCCCAAGGTGCCCCACACATTTTTGGAATTGGAGGAGTCGTCCCTTTCGATGACGTTGACCTCGGGAAAAGCATAGTTGATGAACTCTAGTCCCACAAACGTTGCGAATTCATCGTCGTGTTGGATACTTTCTGAATGACCTGAGTATTAATCCCATGACATGGTGGGGACGCAGGTATTCTTTTCAATGCTGCTCAGCTGATTTTCTTGCCCCAAGTTTCCTGGGTATGGCTGCCAGATAGGCAGACCATCCATTGGGCCATAGTAGTCGTGGTCAAAGTTGTCCTTCATTAGAGTGTCCTCATCTAATGAATTTGGTGGAGCACGGCATTCTTCCGGATCACAATCTCCGTATATCATTTTGACGTCTGACCGGGGTATAAATCTCGGGCTCGGTGTAGGAAAGCAAAAGGGAGTTTGTGTTTCGTCCTGAGACATATAACCGTCCTTGTTAAGATAGGACTTCCATTCCTCATCGGTGTCGGAGGAATCTCCCTCGTTGATGGCATGTACTTCTTGAGACACAGGGTGAGGGAAACCTCCACTGTGGAAGAAGTTTTGAATGGGATGAAGACTTTCAGGGTTAGCAGCTGTCTGGATACAGGTTACAGAAAAACCAAGACCCTACTTTTTCTTATTATCCGTAGGAATGACGAGCTGTCCCCATCCTTTTACGTTGTTACTTTTGATCACTTCGTGAGCATCTTTGTACGAGGAAATCGATGTTCCTCTTTCGGATTGGCTTTCATTGCTCATCGAAAACGCTTGGAACTAAGTTCCAACAACCTCCTCGGGCTCTACACAAGTAGATAATGAAAGGTTACTCACGATCATGGCTTATTCTCCACAGACTGTGACAAGTTGGTCGTTCTGGACGAACTTTAGCTTTTGGTGGAGGTTTGAAGTGACTGCCACAGCCTGATGTATCCAAGGTCTCCCTAATAAACAACTGTATGTTGCCTGGATGTCCATGACCTGGAAAGTGACTTGGAAAGTGTGAGGATCGATAGTTATGGGAAGGTCGACTTCGCCGATAACCGTTTTTCTGGATCTGTCAAATGCTTTGACAACGACCTCGCTGGTTCTCATCGGAGGTCCTTTGAATGATAATTGCATCAAAGTGGACTTCGGCATAACATTCAGGGCTGGCCCTGTGTCTACCAGTACGCAGGCTAAAGCATCATCCTGGCAGTTGACTGTAATGTTGAGGGCCATGTTATGACGGCGACCCTCTTCGGGTAATTCCTCATCACTAAATCCCAAGTTATTGCAGGAAGTGATGTTAGAGATAATGCTATCGAACTGTCTGATTGTTACATCCTGTTCCACAAAGGCTTGCTCCAAGACTTTATGTAGAGCCTCCCTATGCGCTTCTGAACTAAGTAACAGTGATAATACTGAGATCTTTGAAGGAGTTTGCAACAGTAGATCAACAATGTTGTATTCACTCTTTTGGATGAGCTTCAGCATCTCATCGTCGTTCTTTGAAAGGTCAGGATTACTGGATTGACCGACTGGTTGATTAGGAACTTCCGTCTGAGGTTCCTTTTCTTTGTTGGGTTCTCCAACTCCTCGGTTGAAGATCCGACCGCTCCGTGTTACCCAACTGATGTCTGCAATATTCACGACGGAGGGTAATGGAATTTCCTTTCAATTCTAAATTGTTGTTACACCATATTTGTAAGGGACAGCCTTAGTTAATTAATACGGTAGTGGTCCTGGAAGATAGATGACTATGGGGACCTTTTGATTTTTCTGACCATTGTAAGTAATTTCGATTTGTCCCTGGTTGGGAACTCTCGATTCGTCAAGTAGAGGAATGATGGCACAAACATCCCTAGTCCTTTGATGATCAAAGATTACGACAACGTCCTCGATTTGATCAGCGAAATAGTTGACTGATCCAGAACTTGACCATGGTTGAATCTCTTTGCGGTCTAACTGACTATGAAGGGTTGCTCGCACGAGGTAGCCTCCTTGATTATCCACTGAGCAAACTCCACATCGCTCATAGTTGTGCAGTGGCACCTGGCCACGTCCACTTTGAATACAATGTAACCTTACTAGGTCTGTTTCCATCGATCGAACATCCTGACTCTGATATCTAGTAGGATTCCTGTTAGTGATACTAATTTGCTGGGTGTCTTCATCCATGTAGATTGGAAGCCACCAATGGTTCAACAAGTGCTAAAGTGTCTTTTAGACAAGGGCACAGCCCTGATCGTTTTCGCAACCCGATTTATAGTTCAGATAATCATGTGATACCAGGAACCCGATGCAACTCCACCAGGCTCGTATTCATCAAGCGAATATCGAAGATTTAAATCATGTTGATCTGATAGGGATTCCTATCATGGTAGTCCTGGATCCATCCAAGATCCATCTGACGCTGGAGGGCCTCTTGTACAAAAGAGTATCCCTGTTTGTTTACTGAGCAAGTCAGACAGGAATGGTAATCGCACCGCGGCAGATTATGATACTGGCTTTTCCTTGAGTGCATTGCCACTAAGTTGACATTCATCGCACAGATGTCGTGATTCTGAACGATGTTGGAATTCGCATAAACCATGTTAACCCCACGAACTCGGTGTTGTTGGATCCATCTGAGATCCAATTGTTCCTGTAGAGCGGATTGCACTACAGAACATCCTTGATTATCTTTAGAGCAGATATCACACTGGTGATAGTTATGAGGTGGCTCATGGCCGTATCCGCTCTGTCTACAATGCATCTTGACCAAGTTGGCCCTCAATAGGAGTACATCATGAATTTGATAGACGTTATTGGATTCTCCTTCTATCAAATTGACTGCAGCTTTCTTGTGTTGAGGCAACGGGTTCGTGAAAACATTTGGATTCGTATCTTTGAAAGATAAGACCCCGCTCCTAACAAGCTTTTGTACGTCAGATTTAAAACTGAGGCAGTTTTCTATGTTATGCCCCAGTCCTCCTTGATGGTAAGGGCAAGTCTAATCCGCTTTGAACCAAAAAGGCGGATTTTCCGGTACTATAAGAGGAGCCTTGGTCTGGACATGTCCCTTGACCAGTAATAATGGAAACAGTTCGGCGTACAATACGGGTATAGGATCAAATCCTGGTGGCCGCATTGTACGGTTGTTGTTGTATTGAGGACGAGCCTGCTGAAGAGGCAGTTGTGTCCTTTCCTGAAGTTGTAAATTAGGTTGGCTCTGTGCAACCTGAGGTTGATATGTAGGAATAGGCGCAGGGTTAATAGCAGGAGTTACAGCTGCTACTGGTTGGTACCGCCGTCTTTGCTTTCCGAGAGAGATATTCCCAATATCCTGCTCTTTTTTCTTAGGGAGAGCACTACCATATTTTTTAGTACCGCTTGACGATCCAGCGTCTTTAACTATTCTGTCATATTAGAATGAGCTCAAGGTCTTTAAGAAAATCTTTGTCATCTCTTTTTCCTCAAGAGGTGGACAAATTTGAGCGGCAATTTCACGCCATCTCTGAGCATACTCCTTAAAGGTTTCCTTGTCTTTTTGCGACATTGATCTGAGTTGATCTCTATCTGGTGCCATGTCTAAATTGTATTTATAATGTTGGACGAAGGCAGTGCCAAGATCTCTGAAAGTACTGATTGTAGCGCGGTTTAAACCCATGTACCATTTTAATGTGGCACCGATTAAACTATCCTAAAAGTAGTGAATCAGTAGATCCTGGTTCTCTGTCTGAGCTGACATTCTCCGAGCGTACATCACCAGGTGGCTTTGAGGGCAAGAGTTACCCTTGTACTTTTCAAAATCGGGCAATTGGAATTTGTGCGGGACTTTCACATTGGGGACCAAACAAAGGTCCGCGGCGTCCTTTCCAAATAAATCCTGACCACGAATAGCTTGCAGTTCCTTCTGCATTTCCAGGAATTGCTCCTGGAATTCATCCATTCTATCGAACATACTTTCCTTTCTACCAGAAGGTATATGTGGAACCTGTCCTTCCAGGAAAGTGTGCACCACAGGGGGTGGTACTGTGACTACGACAGTGAATCTTGGTGCCTCTCAAAGTTTGTAACCTTCAGGAGTTATCGGTAAGCCCCTGGCATCTTCGCTTTCCCGAAGTTTGTAACCTTCAGGCCCAGCGGCTCCTGCTGAAGTTTTCGGATCTTCCGTGATCGGTGGAATATATCCTTCCGGGATATAGTTAGGTGGCATTCCCCAGGGACGATCTTTCGGAATTCTGTACCTATGATCATACTTCTCCACTATGGGCGTTGAGGTGATCTCTGAGATCGTTGTTCTTTGTAGTTGAGCTTCTGCCATGGCTTGCATGTCGTTACGAAGCTTTCTCATATCCTCTCTCAAAGCGTCGATCTTTTCTTTCAACTCTCTGTTCTCTTCCTCAAGATCATCCATCTTTTTCTGACGATTGGCCCGAGTATTGTACGAATGAGACAGTTTGACGCTAGAACTGAGACACAAACGTGAGATTCGTAGGTAAGAAGAATGCGTTACGTGAGAATGATGAATGTAATGATTATTAATTGTTTTCTGGTTTAATCAAAATAAACTTCGACATTTAGATTGCAAATATCAAACAGTGGGGAAACCCCATTTTATTGAATTCAAAAGATTGCGGAAATGGAAATACAGTAAGTTACAAGGTGCGGAAACATAAACCTAAGCTAATGGGTCCCGAGTCCTCTCTGAGGAGAACTCGGGTGCTGATTCTGGCATTTTCCTTTTCTTTGACCGGGGCTCTTGGGCCGTTGTCGGGTTGTCATTCCTTTGCCAAGTGAAATGAGCGAGCAAATTCCTTTGGTCATCCTGATTTTCTACAGCATGTTGCTCTAAAATCTCAATTAGAGCATCCTTATCTTTCAGTAGTTGCTGTATTTTGGTACACTCCACATTGAGAATGCGGTACTTGTTCTTCCAAGACCTCCTCTCCTGTTGAACTTTTTTTAGAGTAACTTGAAGTTTTTCTGTTTCAGTCATGAAGTACATGACAGATTCCCTTGGCGGAAGAACTCCGTGACGAGGGTAAGGCATCCTTAGCTTAAGAGCTCTAGTTTGTACCCAGTGGAGATAAGGTTCCACCAAGACACAGTCTGGTTTTCCTAGAGACTCTCGTCCTTTCTTATGAACATGTTTCCAAGCGTGCACTATTTCCATCTTTAGTGCGCTGTCATTTTCTCCTTCCTTGAAGAAAAGACCTTCCAGATGAGCATTGCGTTGGACATGCCTCATCGGGTGTCCAAATTGACGACGAACTAAAACTGGATGGTAATTGATTCCTCCCTTAGTTCCAATAAGGGGTACGTTGGGGAAGTTTCCAAAACGGTCAATGATTCTGATCCCGTCATAGATTCGATTGTACCAATCGATGTTAGAGTTGGTAAGAGACATGATTCTCTGCGACCAACATAAAGTATTCTTTTGATCCCAAAATGCAGCAGACTTGGGCAAGTGATAAGTGAACCATTTGTACAGCAGGGGTACATAGCATGTGATCGTTCCTCCACTGTACAAATTTCTTAAGTGTACAGAATTATAAGCATCTGCGAGCAAGGTTGGTATGAGGTTTTTAATCAGGAAAATATTAATGGCGTTGATATCTACGAAGTTATCGATGTTGGGAAACAAAAATAACCCGTAGGTGAGCAAAACAAAGATGCTCTTGAAAGCGGCCATGTTCCCTATACTAGCAAAGTATAGAGCCTTCTTTGTCAAGAACTGGGCTGGCAAACCTTAGATGCCACCCTTAGTGGTCATGTGAGTCCTGACTTCTGATTCATCCAAATAGATTGCTCTTGCAATGGTTTGATCCTTGGGAATTTCTTCCAGTCTAGAAAATGGAGCTTGATCAGTAATGTGTAGATCAGTCAGGTGAGAGTACTCCTCCAGCATTGGTGTGAGCTGGTAATCTGGGAATGTGAAACAGTGATAGACCGGATCGTAAAACTGGATTAGTGCCTCCAGGATTCCCTCAATTACATGGACCCTTAACAAAGTTAGCAGACCTCCATACTTAGCTCTGAAAGCCTCGTGGTTGGTTATCATCCTTTCCAGACCTCTCAAATCCTCTAGTTTTGGAACCTTGAAGGTGTACTTATGAGTTTTCTGCCTACCGAAATCCATTAGCGCAATCCCCTTTCTCTGATATTTGCAATCATAGTCTTAGTTTAATTTGAAAAAGAGAGACTAGAAGAGAAGATTTTTTTGTTTTTTAATGTTTTTTAGATGAATGCAACACACAAAAACATAGAAAAACATGGGGTCAAAGGGTCGGTGTCATGAAGTCTAGGCTCTACCCATCCCAAAGGTTTATACTAATGATTTTTGTACCTGTCTCTCAACATCATTAATTCTTGTCAAGATCACATCAGCGGGCCGGGAACTGTGCTAGGTGATGTAATTCGAAGAATCTCAGAAGAGGGTAGTATCGCGTGACAACTATTTCCGATAGCTTCCGAACTACTAAAAGGGGTTTTTCCTAGGTGTATACTCAATCTTTCCACATGCGGCATCACACGCATTCCCATTAGCAGAAAAATAAACACAGATATCAATTAGGAAAAGTAGTATATATATTTGTCCTAATGTCCTAGACTTTTAAGAGCTATGAATCCTATGTTCCTGACAGAAAATGGCTGCCCGGCGGAGTCGCCATTCTGTGCTACCTTCCCCGTTTTAAAGGTTTTTGACCTAAGATCCTAGTGAGGGCCAATCCTAACAATAATGACATTCCCCCGGTGGAACCGCCATGAAAATAACTCGTCCAAGACTTTCACCTTAAATTGTAGGAAAGAAAGACGGGCCCCACGGTGGGCGCCACTTTTCTGTAGCGAGCGATTTTGGACGTGGGTCTTAAGAACTGTCGCTCCGGAGTACTACAGGTCGATTCATTTTTTATCCTATTGAAGCTGATGAAGGAAGGGAAATAGATGTCTCTAACTAACCCTGCTTGCATGCTGAGTTTAAACAGCGGTCTGTTAAGTTACGGATGTTATATGGAAGTGAGACCTCTTTCTGCCTACTTTGTTTAAGGGTGAAATGACGAGGTTATGCTATTGGTAGGATGTTAGGACTGATGCTTTTTGATTGATGTATGAAGGTACATGATTTTGGGTTTTTGATTAGTGTGCTCGCTAAGATTTCTCTTTCAATCTTATGCCTACGTATTCCCATTTACCGAAACATGGAAATCAGAGGGATCGTAGTTCCTCCTATTCTATGGGAGGAAAAAGGTTGTTTTGGTGTCTTGTTCAAAGCCCAAGACGTGAAGCTAAAGGGATGATTTGTATCTTGTTCAAAGCCCAAGATGTGAAGCTGAAGGGTCTATTTGTATCTTGTTCAAAGCCCAAGATATGAAGCTAAAGGGGTTCCTAACTGAGAGGGAATTTGTTCTCTCTAAGGAGGAGATGTTAATGTTTGTATGTTGTGACCAAAGCATGATTTGATGCTAAAAGGTTAATTGGGTCAGCCGGGGTTTTCCTTATACAAAGCCTAAGAGGAGGCTAAAAGGTTGACTTTTCCAGGGAAAATGTTCTTTCTGTCTTGTACAAAGCCCAAGATTGAGGCTAAAAGGGTTTGACTCAACAAGAGAGTCCTTTTGTGTGTCTTGTATGAAGCCCAAGACGGAAGCTAAAGGGGTTTGACTCAACAAGAGAGTCTTTTATACTCAACAAGAGAGTGTTTTGGTGTCTTGTATGAAGCCCGAGACGGAGGCTAAAAGTTGTTTGACTCAACAAGAGAGTTTTTTTTGTGTGTCTTGTACGAAGCCCAAGACGGAGGCTAAGAGGGTTTGACTCAACGAGAGAGTCTTTTATACTCAACAAGAGAATGACTTTGTATCTCGTACGAAGCCCGAGATGGAGGCTAAAAGTTGGGGACTCAACAAGAGAGTCTTTTATACTCAACAAGAGAGTGTTTTTTGTATCTCGTACGAAGCCCGAGATAGAGGCTGAAGGTTTTTGACTCAACAAAAGAGTCTTGTATCTCGTACGAAGCCCGAGATGGAGGATAAAGGGGATTGACTCAACAAGAGAGTCTTTTATACTCAACAAGAGAGTGGTTTATGTGTCTTGTACGAAGCCCAAGATGGAGGCTAAAAGAGTTGGTGACTCAACAAGAGAGTCTGAAAAGGTTAGCTTCGTTAGGGAAAATCATTTGTACAAAGCCCAAGAGGAGGCTATGTGCGGCTGTTTTAGTTGATTGACAGGTCCAGCATGTTGGTCTAAAAGAGAAAATCAGTTCTTATATGAGTAATGTCGCACTCATGGATTTGATTCGAGGATCAGGATTACTTCCGGTTCTTTGAGGAAACGGGGAGTCCAAAGGGTTTTTAGACTGTCCGAGTCTACGGGTTTTATCTTTTGTACTATGCTTAAGGAATAGTAGCCGCAAGATCTAGACTCTTTGAAAGACTGTTTTATTAAGATGACTAATTTTTGTTCCTATACCTCTAAGAGGTCGTCGGGACAATTTGTACAAAGCCCAAGAGGAGGCTGGAAACTTTTAAGAAGCCGTGGAACAATTTGTACGAAGCCCAAGAGGAGGCTATCTTCCCGGAGGAAGAATCATTATATGAAGCCTAAGAGAAGGCTGTTAAAACTTCTAAGAAGCCGATGGGTCCTTGTACAACGCCCAAGTGGAGACGGGGATGCTTTTAGGAAGCCTGTGGGCCCTTGCACTAAGCCCAAGAGGAGGCTGATGAATAGTTCTAGAAGGGGTTTCACTTGGAACAATAGCCTTCTGTATGGTGAACTGTTCAAAGGGGAATTTCCTTAGACCTAGTTATCTAAGACAGTTTCGCTGTTTAGGTTATGTTGAAACATCCAGGAAAAAGTCGGATGTAAGGAGACGAGATTTCGTTTAATTCTAGACGTAGTTGCCAGGGAAACTCTAAATATCTATACTAATATTACACAGTTGATATGAGTTTATGAAAGAAGACATACAGCGAAACAACCTCACAGTACAATTATATACATATGAAAGCGGTAAATGAAAACGGGTAAACACTTACTCGGTTGTAGAGCTTCCATGTTGTTGGGTTAGTTGTTCAACAAAGAAAGATTGAAAACAACAGTATATTTCAAAATCAAAGGAGAAAGTGTTTTGAAAAGATTGTTGGGGCTTACAGCTCAAGGAGAGGCCCAAGGTTTTATCAGTGATCGCACTGTCGTTTTGTACAGGGACTTATACAAGTGACTGAGGCTCGAGAAAGGTTTTCTGTACAAAGGTATGGGTCTTACACTCTCTCAAGAGGCCCAAAAATGAATTTAAAGAAAATAAGTGAGTCTTCCTACACGAGGGTAAGCCCAGAGGATTTTGTTTTAAACTGGCGATCGCGCCGGGATTTTTGAAATCGCAGTGGGTCTTATACAATAACTGAGGCCCAAAAAGCTTGGTTTTTATAAGGGGTTGGGTCTTACACTCTATTAGAGGCCCATGAGTGTTGTAAAATGATTTATTTGAGTGAAAATCAAGGAAACCCTAAATTTGTTTTCTTTTAAAAGTAAATACTTAAAGAAAATCAAATAAAAGTGATAAAATACCAAATAAGTTTGAATAAACCACTTGTGATTTTTGTTTAAGGTTTGAAAAATGAGGTTTTAATCACAAGATAAATTAAAACTCATTTGGTTTTGATTTTCAAAGTAAATATTCACTTTTAAGTGTTTAAAAATAATTAAAAATGAATTTATTCACAAAAATAATAATTATATTAAATAAATAATATAAACTTAATTTTTTTGTGGAATAAAATATTTCAACATTTTTGTGATTTTTTGCAAAACGAACCAATCAAAAATAATTAAAATTGAGGGAGTTATTAATTTTCCAAATCATTAAAAAATAATAAGAAAAACAATAAAAAAAAGTGAAAAATAACAAAAGGAGGATCTTGGGCGAGGGGGATTCGAACCCCGGACCTCTTGTGTGCAGCACACGCGCCTCCTACCACTGGGGTGGTGATACATCTGTTGATTGAAATAAACCAACAAATACACAAGGCTTGCCTTATTTTTGGCCTGACCCAAGGCAAGGCAAGATTTTGGTTGAAAACGTGAAGACCATAAGTTTCTCATTTCTCCATGTTTGGGGACAAAATTTATATGCATCTGGCCTAGAATTTCACAAGGAATCCAATGGTGGTGGTATTTTTTTCAGATCATGCTCCCTTCTCAAAATCCGAGAATGGTTTAGAAAAAGGCCTATAATTGCATTTTCTATGCTACACTTTGGTACAGGCATGAATTACATGATGAATTAGTTCAAACACAACACATATGACATGTATAAGAGATGCATGATCAGTGGACTTCAAAGCAATGCATATTTTGGAAAGTTCAAGTCATCATGCTTACATCTTTTTGAGCTTTTTGGAGTTTTTGTGCAATCTGCCAAGTTTCTTGTTCCACAAATAGTTTGATGCTTTGGACACTCTCAAATGATCCCTTAGAAGCTTTTAGGATTATTAGAATCAGCTGGAACCAGCAAAAACACAAACCGGCCCTTTCTTGCAAAAGGGGTTAAAATGGCCTAAAATAGCAACTCTCTCAAATGGTGTTCCAGATGTTGGGATCCATTTGGGACAGTTCAAGGATGATATTTGGAGTGTGTTGGAGGTTTTATCTGGTTTGGAAAGTGACTGGTTCAAGGCATGGCTTGAAAAATGCACAAAAAGGCCTATTTTGAGGTTTTGAGAGGTGACTTTGTGATTTAAGGATTACAGGTCACTTGTGAGAGTTTGGATAGCTTATATATGATATATTAGAGGTGTGTGTGTGTGATTGGTTTGCTTGGAAATGCTCTCAAACTCAAAAACTCAGACTGAGCACAAATGAGCTCTATTTATAGTAGAGCAAGTTTTTTTTGGGATCAATAGTGAATGGAAACCACAGCAGAGGTTTGGCCAATGTTGATCAATGGGAATCCAAGTCTCCTCTAACCATTGACTAGAGGTTAGAGCACAGGCCTTTGGTTCCCTAGTTGTTGGATCAATCTTGACTGAATTCAGTTGCAAATAGCTCAGTCCATGCCACCTCTAAGCATCCATTAAATGCTTCAATCCAAAATTGGAGTCTTGTCCCTCTTTTAGGGAATTCTAGGTTTGGCATGCTACTTCTTGTTCCAAGGACATTGGAGGCTTGGATCAGTGTTTGTTCCCTTTAGATTTGATCCTCAGATGTGTCCAAAGTGATGACAAGGCTTGGAATTATCTGATTTTGCCAAATCGAGCAAAAGTGCAAAATTCTGCCTAGCCTTGGCAATTTTCAGCAAGGCATATTGCCATTGTCATATCTCTTGGCTCATGTGGAATTTGGTAATGTTCTTGGCCATTTTGGAAAGCCCTTATATGATAAAACAACTGTTTAATCATAGTTTGTTTTGATACCTTTTGGATCCAAGTGAAAAATCCCCCTACATTTGGAAAAAAGTGATGGCAGATTCTGACTTAGTGAAAATTTCATTAAGTGTTGGAAAAAGTGGCATTTCATGTTTTCAGCCATTTTGATCATTCCATAACTCAAAATCCATGATGAATTAGAGTGAGGTGTAGTTGAAGCTTTAGTAGAGGGCCATGAGAGCTACAAATCCAGCTTTAGATGGGGAAAAATGGCTTTGTGGTTTAGGAGTTATGATCCTCCAAAGTTGGTACCCTAGCCACTTTGTTCCATAACTTAGAAAATTTTCTAAGTTTTTATGGTTACCCCTTTTACAAGTTATCCCACTTTTCTTGATTTTTCTTGATGAATGATGATTCCAATCATACATTAACATCATTTTAGGGTTTAAAAACCATATTTGTGAAAAATCTCAAAAAGTCAAAGTTTGACTTTTGTTCACAGTTGACTTTTTGTCAGATGAATTCCAAACTGTGCAATCCTCTATGAAATCAAGTCCTTGACCCAAATCAAACTTGATGGACATGTTCCATAGGTGTTATAGGGTGTATTGAATCATGTCCCAAGGTTTGGGAGCATGCCTTAGTCAAAAGTCAAAGATACAGTTGACTTTTCCCGCGAAACCCTAATTGTGGTTCAGATGAACTTGAAACTTGTTGATCAAGCTTCTTGGATCAATCCATTGTTAGAAATGGATCAATTTGGTTTATTAGAGACCCTCAAATCCTCCCTTGAGGTCTTGGCTCAAGTTTTGTCCCAAAAGTCAACTTAGGGGTAAATTAGGTCAAGAAACCCTAATTCTTGATTTTTGATGAATGCTTCCCCAGAGGATAAATTGACTTGATGATTGGGTTTATGATGTCCCTTGGAGCATCTTAGGTTATATTATGAAGTATTGGCTCATGCCCGGAGGAAAATTTCCATCTAGAGGCCCAGGTCGACCAAAACCCTAATTTGGTGACACTGGCGATCTTGAGGCTTAATCCACTTGGACAGTTGCAACATTGTGCTTGATTCTTGATGTGGGAGTCCTCTTGATCCATTGTGGATGTTTGAGAGGTTTAGACAAGTTGAAGATCATGTCATTCCTTGATTGATCCTTTGTCTAAGGGCTCTGAGAGGGCTTGAAACCCTAGTTTTGATTGTAGTGGATGCTCACCCATCTTTGGGGAGACTAATGAGATATGATGGTCCATCCATATTGTGATGATGAATTGCACAATGATGGGGAATTTTAGTGGTCAAAATTTGGGGTATGACACCAAGCAGCCATTTTGAGTGATCCAAAGCTTGATTTGTAGGTCTTCCTACATTCTACAAAACTTCTACTACATGAAACTCTAAATCTTTATGGATTTTTAGTTATGGATGGATCAAAGTGCTGAAAAATCAAGAACATAACACTTAGTGCAAAACTGTCTAAGTGCCAGCTTTGGACATCAAAGTTTATGAGGTTTTTTCAATTGGATTCAGATAGTTTCAAAACCAAATATGATCACACATGGATTGTATCATATAAGGGCTTCACAAAAAGCACAAGAGCTCTCCATAACTCCATATGAGCAAGGAGATAGAACCCTCCAAAGTTGCATGCTGCAACTGTCTTCAAGACAGATTTCAGGCCATTTTTGCTTGCACCACACGATTTCCCTTTACAACCTTGTCATCTTGCCAAGTTTGTCATCTTCCCAAATCAATGAGAATCTGACTAATCATCATGTACCTGCAAAGACCAAGCATGGAGTCAAGATGAGTCACTTGGAGGTTAATGCATTTTGTCACCATTATGTTAAATTCAAAGGTCCATTTATGTGCAAAAGTACACATTCAACAAAGCTGATCCTCTCAATCAAGATATTGACTTAAAAAATAATTAAAACATCTAAGGAATGTGGAATTGGTCAAAGCATAGCCCTGCTCTTTGAAGAAGCTAGTTTGCCTTGCATGAGAAGAAATGCCACCAAGCCAAAGCCATTGAATCTGATCTGATCTTGCAGCCATTCACTATTTCTCCAAGACAAAACTTGATCACCTATAAATAGAGGTCACATTACCTCATTCAGATTACACCAAAACAATACCACACTTGTTTTCCTTCTCTTCTTGCTCTTACTCCAAATTTTCACATTCTCAAGAGTGAGAATCGTGAATTTCAAAACCAGAGCATTTCTGTCAAAACTAATGATGCAAACATCTCACTTACATCATGTGTAGTTGATCCAAGCTTTAAATCACATTTGAAACATCAGGATCACTAAGTGGTACTCCATTTGTATAAAACTCATAACTTGCTACAGAAGGATTCGAGCTGATCAAACTAAAAGGTTCTCAACCACTTTAAGCATTCAAGCACATTCCTTGAGGTACAAGGAAGATGTCCAAATCATTGGAACTCATATGTAACACCTCCAAACCAGAATTCGATTCTCATTTGCAGAGGTAAGCCTCAAACTGTCAAACTCAATGAATCATGCATCATAAACATATTTTCCAATTACCACTGTGTTTCTGAATGTTTGTAGATCATTTACCCTCAATCAATTGATGTTTATAGTTCGTGTATAGGATTTCATTAAGCTCTTGCCAATTTTAGGGTTCATCTGATTTCATCTTGTTATCTTTTGATTCACTTAATTTAAACAAAATTGAATATTGCCATTGTGTTCCTTGTTTAAAAATGCACGATTTTCATATTTGGATCGTGTGAAATGGTTGAGAAATGAGTGAGATAGGAGGCTTCACGTATCTTGCCCAAGGAAGAAGATGGCCATGGCGTCATTCTTCAGAAAATCAATTAGTTTTGATATATATTATATACTTGCCACATTATGTTTGAATTGGCATTGCGCCTTAGTGGAAACACTAGTATTTGTGTGTGTGTGTGTGTGTGTGTGTGTGTGTGTGTGTGTGTGTGTGTGTAGCGAGCGAAAGGTCTAGGGTTCGAATCCCCCTCGTCCCAGACCTTTTGGTATTTTTTAAAAACTATTTTCAAAAGGATTTATTCCATATTATTCATTGTTGCCATCCTCTTTCAGCCCACGCACATGGCTCAGATGGTGGCATGTTTTGAACTTGATGTTAGATACTTGACTGTTGAACCCTCTTACTTGTTTCGGAGTACTTGATAACTTGATTCTCTTCCACCTTGGAATCTAGTCTGGAGCTTTTGGCGCGCTTTGAAGAGGCAACAGACCTTCTCCGTTAGGTACCACTTGCTCACTTGTATGAAGCATGCATATGGTTTAGCAATTTTGCTTACAACTTGTTGTTGAGTGAGGAGTTTTCACTCCTAGCTGTATACTTGGCTTGGGTGCCAATTCATTGATACTTTGATCTTATTTGCTCCTCTTTTCTGTCTTACTTTGTGATGGACAAAGAGTCACTCAACTTCCTTATAGTTGAGATCACGACATCGTTTTCATCTTGTGGTTGACGAAGAGTCACTCAACTTCCTCATAGTTGAGATCACGACATCGTCCTTTTCTGTTGCATTTTCTTTTAGTTGAGTACGAGGAGTCACTCGGTTTTGTTTCTTGGCTAAGATCACGATATCGTTTATTTTGTAATGTTTACTTGTGTTTGTTCACATGATCCCTTAGGATTCCTAGCTCCACTTAATTTCTGATTAAGTTGGAGGTAGGAGATACATTAGCCTTTCAATCCAAGCATGATAACATTAAGTATACTTCACTACTACAAAACGGCCAAACAACAACGCCAGATTTACAACGACATCCTATACACCATTCTTATAGTGCGTACTGGATGCGCGCACATTATTTTAATTAGAAATCTCAAGGTTATAATAACGGTTGTTATGAAAACCGTGGTGATACAATCTAGTTATCATGGGTTCGAACCTCATCGCCCTCAAATAGTTTATCCCTTTGACATAAATGCTCCCTTTTTAAGTTTTATTAATATTTAACTAAAAAATAATAAGGATATCACGACGGCTTTTTCTTAAAACTGTTTTTACAAACTGAAGCTTCTTTTTATGTATTTTAAACACCAAGTATATATCAATTTATCCATTGAAAAAAGAAACAAGACGAAACAACCCTAACACCAACTCCGTCACCATTGTCGGGAAGAAGACAACAACAACAACAACAACAAGAAGTGTTCTACTTTAAGGTGTTGCAATGTCACATTTGAAGACAAAATCATCCAAAGGTGTTTCTACGTCTTCTTCCAGTGTAAAATCTCGATCTGGAAATTTTTATGGTTGTGATGGTCGTATGGTTTCGTATCAATGCAAGAAGGGACAAAATAAAGGAAGGCTTTTTTGGAGATGTCCATTTTGGAGGAGCGATGAAACATGTAATTTGTTCATATGGGATGAAGACGTGGGAGAAAGAGATGGAAATGACGATGAGAGCATTATGAAGTCAGAGTTGGAAGCTGTGGGCTATTTGAAGGTTATGTATGAGGATTTAAAGAAAAAGAACAAGAATTTGAAGAACAAACTGAAATCAGAGATATTTTCTGGAAATATCAAGATGTTATGTTTTCTTGTCTCGTTTATGTTTAATGTTTACTTTGTTATGAAATGTAATAGTTGAATTAGGGTTTGAATTACATTGTTGATGTTTAAACTGCAGATGCATTGTGAATTACATTGTTGATGATTAAACTGCAGATGCATTAAGTGAGAAGTTAAGGCGCACCTTTTGTTTTTTATTTATTTTAAAATTCACAAATAAGAGGGCTATCACTACTGTTCTTCTGGTTAACCGTAATGATATATTTATAATAAATAAATACCTATCTATACGGTTTTTATTTATTTTAAAATTCACAGATAAAAGGGTTATCACTACGGTTATTCTAGTAAACCGTAGTGATATATTTATAATAAATAAATACCTATCTATACGGTTGTTATGGTTAACGGTTGTGAAATAGTTTACCCATATATAAGCAAAATAACTTTCACTTAATTGACAGTAACATCGTTGCCTTCAAAGTGAAACCCTATAACCCATTTTTTCTCTTCGTTTTCACCATCAGCCGCGAATCATACATTAAGGTATTCTTCTTCTTCCATCTATTCTTAGATATTTCCCATTATCTCGTTTGTGGATTGTTATTTTTGTTGATTGTTCTCATTTTTTCAAATTCGTTTTCACTACCTTAACAAAGACCATACTTTGGAAACTTCATAATGTTTGTGTTGCTATGGAAAAATGTATAAAAAGCATGAAGCTATGATGGAAACTTCATCCACCTTATACTTTTTTTTCATAGCATCACGAACAAGATGTTAGTAAATGAAGAAACAACAGTGTAAGCAAACTTTATCTAGTTTTAGAAACAATGAAAAGAAATATAAGAAGTATGAAGCTTTTGTGTAAGCTTCTTCCTCCTTATATTTCTTCTTCATTGATTCCCAAACTAGTTGAACATCATAATTGATTCCTGTTCCGCGATTAGTTTCATTAAAAGGTGCGTTATTCCTGTTCCTCTCTTTACTCTTCACTGGATTATGGTTTTAGGGTTTTTTTTCAACTGAGGATGCTCATTTTTGAAGTTTGCTGGGTTTCCTTACAGGTTAAGGGGATGATACAGGGTGATGATGCTGGTGGTAGCAAGCGTATTATATGAGTTTATAATATCTGGATCTGGTATAGAATGTTGTTTGAGTTTATTATATTCTATTTAGATTGTTTGTTTCACTAACCCTCACTTAAAGTTTGCTGGTGGTAGCAAGCGTATTATATGAGTTTATAATATCTGGATCTGGTATAGAATGTTGTTTGAGTTTATTATATTCTATGTAGATTGTTTGTTTCACTAACCCTCGCTTAAAATACATTCAGTTAATTTGACATAGATACTTATAATCTGCAAATTAAGTTGTATTTGAAAACCAACTTAAACAAACCAATGTTGTTTTCTGATTGCATGCCTCTCATCATTCATCTCACGTTCTTTTATATATAGATTATGGTATAATGATCTGGCTCCTTAGATGCATCGCTATCTTCCATTATAGTTAAATCAAAGATGAGACAGATTACCCAATGTCTTGTTGATCTTATGGAAATTTAACTATAATCGAAGATAGTGATATATCGAAGGAGTCAGATCAATAAACCACAATATATGTAAAAGAGCGTGAAATGCACGATGAGACGAATGTAATCAAAAAAACAACATTGGTTTGTTTAAATTAGTTTTCAAGAACAGTTTAATTTGCAGATTATAAACATCTTCATCAAATTGAATCCATGTATATTTATTTAGTGAGGTGTTTGGAAAACAAGCAATCTACATTTAATATAACAAACTTAGGGTACTTAGAACAACGGTTATCTATTGTAACCGATATCATAAGTAATTTATGTTATATATAATTTTGCCGCTGATGGGTTTCGAACCCAGAACCTAAGTGTATGTATCACAACGGTTTATTATCATAACCGTTGTGATATATGGCTCGCACCTTGCCTTTCAATAACGGTTTCTATCCCGTTGTAGAAACAGCTAACTTACAACGACAATCTACATAATAATGCCTTCGCCCACGTCATTATATGTCATTCCCAACCGTTGTTAAATGGGTTTTTCGTAGTAGTGCTTCCCTCTTAATCCTGACCTTAGGGCCATTGATGCATGATAACATGTAGGACCGAGTTTCCCTTAGACCTTCCACGTGTCCTTCCCTTCACTTTCTCTCGCCTTAGTACAATCGAGATCCTGTTTTCCCGTAGTCCTGTGAACTACGGATGCTCTAATTCCTCATTCCCTAATGAGGATACGTAGGCACAAGACGGCGAAGTCTTGGCGACCACACTAACAACTAACTCCCCCTTTTCTCTCGCCCCAGTATGATCGAGATCAACCAGTTAATCGAGTCTTTTCTCTCGCCCCAATGCGATCGAGACTAACCAGATAATCAAACCTTTCCTCTTGCCCCAGTGCGATCGAGATCTTTCCCTAACCCGTAGGTCGAACTACGGCTGCTCTAATTTTCTCTCTCTCACTCGATTAAGGATACGTAGGCACAAGACGGTGATGCCTTGGCGAACAACCTTTCCCCATTTACCTGTAGTCCTTCGAACTACGTTGACTCTGATTCTTCATCAGTCCATGAAGATACGTTGGCATAGGATTGCGATGATCCTGACGAGTCCTCTTTTTGTTTTCTTTCTCCTTTTGTTTTTCCGTTTCCGTTTAGCAGTAGGCTTTAGATAACACACCCTTTGATTAGACAACAAGCGTGGATCCCATCGAGTACGATGGACGCGAGGGGATGCTAATACCTTCCTCTAGCGCAACCGACTCCCGAACCCAGACTATGGTTGCGATGACCATGACTTTCCCTTCTTCGGGTTTCTTCGATCATTTCATTTCCCTTCGTCGGGATAAATAATGTTCGATGGTGACTCTTCTATTTTTTCTGCCGGTTGTTTGTTTTCGATTATTGTGTGTTTATCTGTATGCTTTATCTGCTTTATTTATGGCTTTACTATACGTTTATTGCTTTTATCGCATTTATCTACTTTATTGCATTTCATTACTGCCATATATATACTGGACTGTGTTGGATTGCTGGTTTTTTTTGGTGGGCAAGGTGTTCTGAGAGATAAGCCCAATACCCAGGCTTGAGTATACACATAGGATTAGAGTGGAAAGTAGTGTGGCTTGCGTAGCGTCTTGGTACGTTTGGTTTACACAAAATCCACATTCAGACGAGGTTTTCTTGGGAGATATTCTGATTTGCGCGTCTTGTGCATGTCAGGGTGTTAACTTAGAAGGCTTACGACTCTGGAGACCGTTCATTTGGAAGTCAGTTGAGGCTTCCTCAATTGGTGATGATTCCAAACCAGAAATGGTGAATGTATCATCATTTTTTGACCTGAGAGTCTGTGATACTGAGGACCTGTTAGGATGCCGTCCAAGACTAGAACCCACAGGTGAGAGGGGGTGGGTGTTTACAGGTTTGCAGGAAACCTCGACCTTCAGCCAACCCGATTTTCTGGTTTTCTTGTCAGTGTGAATTTATTAGCCAGGTATTCTAGTATTCTGATTATTTCGGTATTCTGATTATTCTGGTATTCTGGTATTCTGATTATTCGGATATTCTGGTATTCCAGTATTCTCTTCAGAGCAGACTCGTGAACTTATTCAGCCATCAACACAACAGTTATCCAGAATTTATGGAAGCTTTGATCCCATGTCTCTGCATCTATATCATCATAACATGTTTTCATTCTCACATACATGCTCCTTTATTTCCAAGGATCTTAAATTTGGATCTTGTGGTTGCGCTATCCATTTATTTCTTGTGGTTTTCCTGTGAAAAACTTGAATCAGGGCAGGTAGATTCCTTAGAAATAATCGAACATGGCATTTGCATACCCTTACACATGCATGCATTCATAGCAGGTGTTCAAGGATGGGAATTCCTATTCTGACTTGGTCTTCTCTCCAGAACCGCAAACCTGACTTCTCATCATTACGCAACTCGAAGCAACAGAGACAACAAAGATTAAGAAGGCATGGGAGAATGTTCGATCCACTCCTGGTTCCTCACAGTCATGTTTTTGCTCGCTTGCTTAAAGGTTTTCTGGTTCAACTAAGGGAAGGGAAGCTTGTTCCCAACCCCATTCCTTCTGGGTATGACCTGGATGCTAGATGTGAGTATCACTCAGGAACACCGGGCCATTCAATTAAAGATTGCAACGTGTTCAAGCACAAAGTACAATATCTGGTCGACTCAGAGGTCATTACAGTCACTGCAAATGATATGTACATCAACTGAAGCCTCCTTTCTTAAGTGAGCACTCAGACTGCAAGTACGTCGTCAGAAGCAATAAGTCTAGATGGATTCAGGCCTCCTCAGCAATGGCAATCATCAGCTTCTTTACTGCATTTTCATTTGTATTTCTCCTTGTTTGTTAATGCTTTGTTTACATATAAAAACTTATTTGCTTTTGAATGATGATCTTAATGCAATGAATATGTTTTTCTTTAAGTATCATATTCTTATTCACTCATATAATGTTTCTATGCACTGCAATACCAACTTTCTCGCTTAAACTCTTGGAGGGAGGATGATGAAATAAAAACGCAAAAATCCTAAGTCGTATGCTTTTGGATAAAACCTTGCTAATGATGTACAGGCATTGTTTCAAATCCCCACACACCGGAGATATAAGGGAGATAGACCCTTGTCAACCCCTTTGAGCCTCAAAGTAGGAGTTTCTTTTCATACGAAAAAACCCTCACATTTAACCCAGGGGCAAGGTAGTTGTCAATTAATTTGACCAGGCGTTCAAATTTCAAAAGGAGCGTTCCATTCGAGGAGCAATCACTTTTCTTTCCTCACACATCAGGAGGCCAAAATACGTGAAACCACAATGGTTATCCCTCACCGACCAAAGAGTGAGGCAGTCACAACCCTTTCAAACAAGTTAGACAGCCAGTGTCACACGATTTATTCAAAAGAAAAGAAAAAAAAGAAGAAAAAAGAAAAAGAAAGAAAGCCCGCTAAGTCGAAAGTTTGAAAACGAGTGGCTTAGGCAAAAGTTAGGGCATCCCGTTGGACACCAAAATCGAAAAAAATAAAAGTCGGTCAAGGCAATTTCAGGGAAATAAAAAACAAATAAAAGGCAAAAAGTGAAAACGATTATAAAGAAAAATCCTCGTACAGGAACAAGTCGTGTGACCGCAAAACACCAAAGAAAAACGGGGTGACTGCTACTCCGAAAACCCCGGGGTCCATTAACTGTTGTTCATCACAAAACCTTTTGAAAGGTGAGTGTTTGTGCCAAACTAACTGAACGTATGACTAGAGAACATCAAGGAGAATGGGTGGCTACAAACAAAATTTAGAGCCATAAATTCTTTTTTCAAAAATCGTGAACCAGGCCACGTTATAACTCTCAAAAGTCCTAATTGAAGCAGGGTTATTCTGAAAGCGTACTTCAGCGAGATAGCGTTCCTGACTCCCATGAGTTGTGCTAATAAGATTTTTGTTGGTATTGCATGTGCATATTGTCTTCCATTCAAAAATCAAGGTCGCATCCTAGCTAGTGACTCGTTCACAAGGTTTGACGATATCTTTTCAATAAAAACTTCAAGGTTAACATGTTTGTTGCATTAGAAATATCATTCTTAGAATAAATATTTTCTGCTTTCATACATGTGCCTAAGCATCGAGGAAGCTTACACAATGAACTTCAGTCAAGAAGCTTGATCCTGCCAAGTTGAGATATTTGAAAATTCCGAAGGACAATCATGTCAAGGGGCACTTTGCCAGGAGACTCGGTGGAGCATGGGCTTTCCTAGTAAGTCGTGATAAGATGTAACCAATCTGGGGCAGTCACGTCGAGAAGTCTCTTCAAGAGTTCAGCCAAACTGGGGCAATCATGTCGAGATTCAGCAAATCTCTCGAAGATCATTCAGTTAGGGGCAAAGTCACTTCAAGGCTCGTATCGAGGCAGGCCACCTCAAGAGCACGAGAAGGTATCCTCTCCAGAGGACGGTTAATCATAAGCACCACTTCAAGGTTCAGAATACTAGGGCAGAGTATTTCAAGTCATTACGAGTTCTCTCGAGGCAAATTCCTTCATAGATTATGCAGCCTCAGGCGGTTTCGTCGAGATCCGATAAATCTCTCCAAGAGTTTGAAGACCCTGGGGCATTTTGAATGTCGGGTTTTTTGTAAAATCCTCTTGAGACGATTTCTTCCAGTAGACCCAAAACTGAACAATTTTAATGTCAAAATAATGATTATAATATTGATTTATAAAATATATTGTTGGCTAAATAATAGTGTTCTAATATATAAGATATTTTGAGAAGTTAACTTAAAAACGTGGGATAGTGGAAATAATGAGTCAAAGAAATATTTTTTATTGAGTCAACAGAACATGAAGAATTTTTTTTAATATAACTTATTTTTTCAAAAAAATTACCAAAAAAATCAATGATTCAAATAATTTATGAAAGTGGCTGGATTTTCAAACCCACTCTAAGGGTGGCGCCATATGGGATGGCGCCTCCGTTAGAGGCCACATGCCAAACCATATGGTGCCTCAGTTAGGGGTCGTGTGCCCTAATTTTGTTTTTTCAACTAACCTGAGAGTCGCCATCCCAGATGGCGCCTCAGTGTAACTTGTTTTTTTAAAATTATTTTTAATTGGAAAAAAATATTTAATTTTTTTGTGATGCCCTAGACTGATGAAAAGAGATGCCCTACACTCTGCATGCCTATACTATGCGTCCACTGTTCCTTAGCATGCCTCTGCACCATTATTTTTGTTTCAAAGCATTATTCAAGACCACTATTGACATGACAATATAAGCATGCTTTGGAATCTCATGCCTTACTGCACATGTCAGGCTACAAAGACCAAGATGCATGCAAGAAATCTCATGCATTACTACACATGGCAGCCTACAAAGACCAAGATGCATGCAAGAGAACACATGGCAGACTACAAAGACCAAGAATGCATGCATTATCATGTGACTCCCCTCTACACCATTATAAATACCATCTGAGTATTCCACAAATTTATCTCATCCCAAACTCTTCTCTTCTCTTCGACCCACAAAAACTTCTCATCCATCACAAAGAAGTCTTCCTCTTAAAACCAGTTATGAAAAAAAAATGTCTCTGCTCACGATGGGAAACAACCACCGAGGAACCCCGGAAAACGTTGACGACTTCGTAAGTGTTTCGGCCTTCTTTTGTTTTACACTCCAAAACTTTGATGTATTTTATTATCTAAGTAATGTTATTGATTTTTTTTTTGTTCAGGAGGTATCAAGGTTCCGTTGCCGTGGACCCGCATACTTCCGTCACGACCCTTTCACTGAAGAATATCTAATAAGATGTGGATTTAGAGAAGTGATTAAAATCCCGTCATACCATGTAGACCCCAAGTTTATTCTGGCCTTGCTAGAACGATGGAGGCCGGAGACCCATACATTTCACCTTCCTTTTGGTGAATGCACGGTCACCCTCCAAGACGTGCATATGTTACTAGGCCTCCGCATAGATGGCACTGCCGTCAACGGCCCCGTAAATATAAACAACCAACTATGTGTCGAGTTGTTGGGCACGCCCCTACAGGTGGATGAAGTTGAGCCTTCACCTGACGGTAGACCTAGAGGGCAAGGTATTAACCCAAAACGCCTTAAGGAATACCATGAATCTATCGTATTAGACGAGGATTCACTCCCCTATCACAGGATACAAAAAACTAGATGTTATTTATTGCTATTGTCCGGCCGTTTTTTGTTTCCAGAAAGCACTGGAAATAGTGTAAATATTATGTATCTCCCTTTGTTATATAACATTAACAGAGTAAACGAATATAGTTGGGGTTCAGCTGCCTTGGCCCATCTTTATAATTCACTCTGCAAAACTGCAAAAAAAGACGCGTGTACATTTTATGGTTGCGCCTATCTCCTTCAGGCGTGGGGTTGGTCGAGAATGTCAACACTACCTCCAATTAACCGGAACCCCTTCACATTCCCCTACGCATTAAGGTAAGCTTATACACTTCTCTGCGCCTATGTCCTATACTGAAATATTTAGTTGTAACTAATTCATTTCTAACTACATTTTCAGGTGTACAGTTCCGAAAATGAGCTACGAACGAAACCCCAGGAACGCCATAACAGTCTACCGCAACCTGCTAGACCACATTGGCCCAGACGACGTATATTTTCCTACAACTTCCATAGATATTTCTAACATTTTGTACAGTTTCTCATTAAATATTTTGTTCTTGTAGTTTGTCTAGAGGTCGTACGAGGAGCTCGACCACCAGCCCAACGCAAATGATGCTGCTGTGTGGACTTCTGAAACGCCAATTATTCGGTTCATAACTGTGGAGATGCATCAGAGCGATCGATTCAAACTTCAATTCGGAATGCATCAGGATATTCCGGTGGCTCCTACAAGTTTGGAAAAGTGGCATCTGCGTAGAGTGGACACGCAGTGGTCAGTGGGTGAATGGACTAACTTTGCATCAGCGTTGTGTCAACACTGGGAGATGCAACACCAGCACGTCTTAACCGACCTCGTTGTACAAGATGATATGCCAACGGAACAATATATGAGTTGGTTTAGGTCTGTTACAACACCACAATCATTCCTCTCTCAGCCCACGTATCTAGTTGACCCCCGCCAACGTGCATCTTCCTTGCAGCAGAATACCCAGCAATATGCCCAACATCATACACCGACCTATACACCACAACAAGAAAACCCTTACCCCTATACCCCTGACGAGTCTTTCGAACCCACCCAAGCCCCCCACAAATGAATACATCTTCCTACAACCAAGAACCACAATCATCCTACAACCAACAAACCCACCCACTGTTCAACTACCAAACCCCACATCAACCGCTGACTCAGTACCAACACCCATCAATGCATCATTTCGGCCAACCATACCATATGCAACCAACCCAACCCCCCTACAAATTACACAAACATGGGCATGCAGTTGGAATACGGAAGCGCCGTCGGCGGCAACCCCCCGACTATTGGGGACAGATGCTTCATGCGCCGGGGCCATCGTCTGATGCGTCGGGACCATCTCAACAAACACAAAGACCAGCCACACCTCAACAAACTCATGGTGCTAGACAGAGACGCCGTGCAAGAGCCCCTGAATGTGGAACCGGTGGTCGTTTAGATAGGCACGATCATTGAATTTTTTTTTGTATCCAAATATTGTACTAATTATTATCCTTAACAATGTGATGCATTTATGGCTATCATAATTTTATTTCCAATATAATTTTCAATTCACAAATTTAACAAAACATTAAAAAAAATTAAAATGTTTTTTTTATTCCCAATTAAAAATAAATTAAAAAAAAAAACATATGCGCCATCAGAGATTGCGACTTCTCAGCAAAAAAAAATTAAGGTTCTTATGAACTGAGGCGCCATCCCATATGGCGTCACCCTTAGAGTGGGTTTGAAAACCCAGCCACTTTCGTAAATTATTAAAACATTGATTTTTTTTTATAACTTTTTTGAAAAAATAAGTTATATTAAAAAAAAATTCGAACATGAACATGGGAAAAAAAATGGAATTAAATAACTAAGCAGGTTGGAGTTATAAAAAGTTTAGCGATCAATTTTAAAAAATAACAAACCAGCAGGCATTTTTAACAAAATAACGAACTATAACTAACTTTTTTACAATTAATATCAAACTGATTATATATAAACAGAATGAACGCCATTTTCCAAAAATAAGATCAACAGTTGCTTTCATTTCAAGAACCCTATATTCAGAAAATAAGCTTCTTGTAGTTTTCATTCAAGAATGGAGTCTAGTCGACATTTAATGGCAAGGAGCAATTCAAGGAGAGTTGCGTTCGAGAGTGAAGTGCCAAAATGGATACCCGGTAGCAGAATTTTAGTAGTGTACGATGATCCAGTCATCATGCATTTTATGGATTTGTTAGCTAAAATGCATAAACATATAGGTCTGTAAGAGTAATCGTTATTCAACCCTGCAAGTAGTCATTGTAGTTTATATTTATTTATTTAGGTTTTGTTTACTGTGCAGTGGTACCCTGTTTTGGAAATTTTGCCGAGGCCAAAAACCAAATCTTCAACAATGCAGATGCCTTCAATTTGATTGCGGTTGACTTTAACATCTCATTGGGTAATGATTTCAGTTTCTTAAAGTTCTTGAAAGAGGCAAATCTACAGAAACCAGTTTACTGTACATTTAACGGTTACGATAATACGCTTCGTATGAATTTGTTGGATGCTGCTAGAGAGCAACTCGTGGGAACAACAATTAACTTGGTTCACTGGCCACCCATTATGAATTTACAATCAGGGCTCGCAGCTAGAGAACAAATTGCTAAGAGCTTCACATTAACTGGTCATTGGGCACCTAATATGAATCCAGGGTTTAAGGTTGGCACGCCACCCCCCATTAGGCTACCACACAAAACCCGTGAAGAGGTCATTGCAATCTACAATGATCCTTCAGTACTTTTGAAACTTAGCGAGTTATTCAAGCATTTTAAACTTCCAGGTTTGGTTTGTTTTCAACTTGATGATGAGTTCTTGGAGGTTCTTGGTTTAAGTATATACTAATATATGCTTTTGGTTTTAAATATTTGAAGTGGTCACGTGTCAAGGATTAATGCAGGGGAAGAAAAAACTAGAGCTATATAAAAAGAACAACTTTGGTCCTGCTCCAATGATTCTAATTGACCTAGCTATTGCACAGTTGAATGACTATGAGCTGATTAAGTATATCAAAAGGGAGGTTTATAAACGTTTTCTTTTTGTTCCTTTAATTCTTGGTAAGTACTACTTGTATCAAGTAATAGTATTTATTTTATTATTTTAGTTTAATTTATTTTTTACAAGGTTTTAATGAACTCCTGTATGTTACTCACTCAGTCACATATCATGGCTGTGGTGGGGATGCATTCATCCACAACAGTGTTACACGGGCCATCACTAAACTCGTGGGGGAACAGATCTGGCTCACGCCATGGGATCCAACCGCAATTATGTACCCAGATAGTCCTACGGAGAAGTTCAATTTAGGACCAAATGGCATTTTCAAGTGTCCTCAGCAGGATAAAACACGTGCTCCATCCACAGCAGTTGAATCCAGGTTAAGGAAATTTGCAGAAGACTCGGACACCGCCAATGTCTCAACGAATCTCTCCCTATAGGCTGAGAGTAGAGTATCGATGATATGTAACGTACTTGCCTGCATTTTTTGAATGCCTGCATTTTTTTGTACAATGTTTCAGCTAGAGATTGGAAGCGTGTTTACTATACTTCAGCATACTTGAATGCATGTTTTTGCAAGAGTGTTTAATATTTCTAAGAGTGTTTACTATACTTCAGCATACTTGAATGCATGTTTTTGTAAGAATGTTTTGGGGTTTATGATTTGTTGGAATGAAATTTCTGGGTTGATGGTGTGAACTGTTAACAAAGCGCTGAACAGCTGAACATTATAACGAGGTAGATCTTGGATTTGCCAATGACACGTGTTTTTTATAACGAGATATATCTTGGATTTGCTAATTACACGTGTCTTTGAAAACAAGGTAGATCTTGGCCAATGACAGGTGTCTTCATAACGAGGTAGATCCTGGCCAATGACACGTGTCTTTAACGAGATTCTTGACCGTTTTGTTCTCTCACTCGTACTTTGTTTTGGTTTTAAATTAGATTTAGATTTTTTTAAATACCTTTATCAAGCCTGTTACTGCTTATATCACTCAACAAGCTTTGGTTATTTGTACTAAGGCATTTCTTATGCCATAAGTTTCTAATGAATTTTATTTGGCCGTTTAAAAAAAGAAACACCTTTATCATTATTTTCTACACGTGTAAAAAAAATAATTAATTTGCACTTTTAGGAAATATAGAAATTACGGTCTTTTCTTTTATTTTAAAAATGATTTCGACCATTCATGTTTTTTCATTTTTGTGAATTAATCATTTTTATTCAATTTTTTTTTGGAATTTTACACTAACATGATGTTAACTAATTACGTGATATCAAAATCTTATAATTATGATTTTTCCTTCAAACTAAAAACAAAAATGTCAAAAACTTAAGAGCGACTCAAATTCTTAATTAGCCTGATTATTTGGTTTTTTTTAGTTTTTAATTTTTTATTTTTAAGAAAAATCACACTTGGCTTGAAATTCAAGATTTGGGGGTTCTGATTGAGGTCTCAATTTTTTGGTGCTGCATTGGGAGCCGCAGACTTAGTTGGCTTTCAAGTTTGTATTGGAGTCTCATATTGGTGAAGTGTGTCGCTTGACGTTTAAGGAGCTTCTACTACAACTGTCGTAGACCAAAGGAGTCAACTTGCCCTGCGGTTTGTGTTGTTCGGTTGGTTCGGGCAGCAGCTGGTGTGGACATTTTTAAGTGGGTTGGTGTTTTTCTCCATCAAATCTTAGGCCGCAGATCATGTTTTGTGGCTCATAATTGTTTGATGTCGTTTTGTTAGTTCGGGTGTTTGAACTCTTCTTCACCCGCTTCGAGCTGCAATTTCTAGCATCCT
Source organism: Lathyrus tuberosus (assembly GCA_022829125.1). NCBI lineage: Eukaryota > Viridiplantae > Streptophyta > Magnoliopsida > Fabales > Fabaceae > Lathyrus > Lathyrus tuberosus. The sequence goes on from JALAZF010000494.1 coordinate 656,902, forward strand.
TCGTATCAACATTTTCTTGGTTGGTTTGTGTAGCTTTTTCTTGATTGTCTATGGGGTTGTTTTGGTTATGGAGTTGTTATTAGTTTAGTTGTTAGTAGGCTGCTCTGTATCAGCAGTTCTATTGCTTCTGTACTGGGAGTTAGGTAACTTGGCATTCTTTTGGTCTTGTATTAATTAGTTGGGGGTTTGTTGTTTGTTGTTGTTTCCAGAACCTGTGTTGTATATTATTTGGTGTTGCTCTCTTCTTGCATTTCTTATGTTGAATTGAGCTTTTAATAAAATTCTTTGCCTTTTCAAAAAAAAAAACTCATTCTCTGCATGGCCTAGTTTTGGTGTTCATGTCAAAGAGACTTCTTTGTACCTTTTTTTTCCTTTGATTTTTCTTGTTTCCCCCTCATATGGGGGGAGTTTGTCTGACTGAAGATTGCGTAGTATGGAAGACATCCAATTATATTCAAGAATAAGTTTCATGGAGTATATTTCATCTGCCTCGATGCTGGGCAAAATGAGGGTCTGTTGTATGACCGTCCTATTAAATCCTGCAACCTTTGAGGTGGCTAGCTTAGATAAGAGGTTCGCCTTGAGGTTTTGTTCGCGATGAACGTGTTTTACTTCGAAAAAGAGGAAACACGAGGATAAACTTTGTACCTTCTATAGATATTTTATCACTTGCGGCTCATTCATATTGTCCCAAGACCTCATTGGTTATCAGCTATGAGTCACATTTGGCCTTTAGTTTGGTAGCTCTCGTTTCTAAAGTGAAGATCATCCCGACGACGAGTGCCTCATATTCTGCCTAATTGTTGCAAGATAACTATATCATCGGGTCCTCCGAGGATTATTCATGCACTGCTTCCTTTTACATTTGTGGCAATATCTACGGACAACGCCCAATTTAAAGGGGAGCATTTATCTATGGGCGAGTTGAGCTCAGCTACGAAGTCGGGTAGGGATTAAGATTTGATGCTTCCCCTCGGGATGTACTGGATGTCGTACTCTGAAAGCTCCAATGCCTAAGACACCATTCTTCTTGCTAGGTCGGGTTTTTTCAAAACTTGTCGGGCGGGACAGTTGGTTTTTACTAGGATGGTGTGCTCTTAGAAGTACGGCCTGAGCTTCCTCGTCGTAGTAACAACAGCCAACCCTAGTTTCTCAATCTTATGATAGCATATATCGGCGCCTTTGAGGACTGAACTAATTGCCTGCTCGGTAACCGAGAGGTAGAGGAGTAAAGGTGAGTCCTTCTTTGGGGTAGTAAAGATTGAATGAGATGTTGTTAAAAGTAGGGGTGGCAAAACGGGCCTGGCCCGTTGGGCATGCCCGTTTTACCCGCACTTTAGTGCGGGGTGGGCCAAAGATTTAGGCCCTCACCCTCTAATGTGTCCACCCCGCCCCGTTTTCTTCGTGGGCTTTTGCGGGCACGAGCATTTACCTAAAATTTTGAATTTTTAAGCTTAAAAGGTGCAGTGCCCGCGGGTTTTCCCCGCCCCGCCCTCACTTTTTTGCAGGGTGGGCCTAAGTTTTAGGCCCGCATCCTCAACTATGACCGCCCCGCCCCGCCCCATTTTTTTGCGGGCATTTGCGGGGCGGGCCTAAACGGGGCGGGCATGCCCGTTTGCCACCCCTAGTTAAAAGCACATGTCGGTGGTGAAAGTTGTTTTATCGTCTCCACAGGGATTGTTCTGATATCACTTGCCTTTCTATAGTTTATGCAGTCTTAAGTGAGGTTTTCAAAGTTGTTTTGTTTGGAATCATAAGTTTTCGCAAGATTTAGTAGTAAAGAGTAAAGTTTGAAAGATGTTTGTTTAACAAAGCATATCAAGAATAGATTTCATCAACCTAACTTGCATATATTCTATTAATAAAGCATGTGAATTTGTTTTCGATTAATATAATCACATACCCTCTCAATACCGTTTATGTCTAAAGTGGTTCCGTGAGTATTATTGTATCCATCACTAGATGATGTCTCATGCTAATAACCAATATAATAATCTTTAAGATTGATACAAAGCAAATATCAACTCACAAATCTATGTCTAAATTTTGTGCATTGATAGATGAATATCTTAGATCAGGTTTTGCAAAATATATGTCTAGAGTGATTCAAATCAAAGATATATCATTAAGAACAAAGATATTCACCATATATTAATCATCAACTTGTTCACATACAAAAGATTAAAGAAAATACATACAAGATCAAGGAAGACTACATCTACCCTTTATACAAAGGATTTAGCTACCCATCACCATGGTAGCTTGCTTCACAAGGAAATATAGAAGATGAATGTGCATCCACGATGAAGAATCGATAATAGATGCGAATCTAGTTTCTACTTGATAAAGATCACTTCTTGATGAAGAAATGAAGAACTTAGGGTTTTGTGCTCCAAGGAAATGTTTGTGTAAAAGAATATCTAAGAATAATTCCCAAAAAGCAAGAAAAGTACATAAATATCTCCCAAAATTTGTACTAGCTTGCACAGGGAGCTCTATTTTTAGGCACTTCAAGTGCCTTTGGAACAGTTAAACCGCCCTTCAGAAATATCTGAGCTCGCACTGCGAGCTATCTCGCCCAGGCCTCGCACATCGACCACTGAGGCCAAAAGTGTTAGAGTGGTAAAGCGGCAAGCAAAAGTATTATTTTTGGAAGAATTCCTTCCGGAATTTATATCGTCTCCACAGGGATCGGTGTGAGGGAAAGAATGTCGTTTGACAATCTCTACATCTCTAAGCTTAGGTTTTAATGGTTTAGGATAAAAGTTAAAAGGAAAACATAAGATAAGAAAATAAATACATTCTTAAGACATGAGAAAACTCGTCAGGATTTGTATTTCAATCTACCCATCAAGCACTAAAAAATCTATGGATCAAATGCACGCAACCTAAATCACTCGTCAAAATCCTCATGCGTCGCTCACAACAAGAGGTTATGTCTAACGCAAAAGTTAAGAGATCAACCGCATTCTCTCGGAGGTGATGTCTCACACAACTAAACAACATGGAGCATTAAGATCCGACACACATGTGAGTATTAAACTGGTTCCCACAGCCAATAAACATTCATCTTAGGTCGAGTTCGAAAAGTATATGTCTATAGCGAATCAAACCCATTAAGATAGAGATTAAATCAAAGATGGCATCGATTAAGAGTTGTAAAAGAGATTTTATACAAAGATCCATAAATATACATACAATCAAGATAAACTTACATACAAAACCCCCCAACAAATAAAAAATATATAGAGAGGAAGGAAGAAGAACACAAATCTTACGGTTTATCAACTCCGATTGAAATGGATTCGACTCCGAATCGTCAAGATATACACTTCATGTGTTGTTTCTTAGCTAAATATACTCAAGAATGTGTTTGATGAAGTTGGGGTAAAAAGTTCCCAACAATATAACCTAAAGAATGCTGAAAAGACGCGAACCGCGCTAAGCGCGCTATGAGGGTGCTTAGCGCCATCAGCAAAATCACAATTCTTATTTTCTTCATAACTTTCGAACCGTAACCCTGATTGACGCACGGTCGGAAGCGTTGGAAAGCTTATTCAATGCTTTATACAACAATGGAAAAATATCTTTGCTTGAATACCTACAAAAATGAGATAAATTAAAATTAAAAAGAATGAAATTTATTACACTCGTGGTAAGCACGCTCTGATCGCCCTAAGCACGATCTCACCTAAAATACATTTAAACCTCCTTAAAGCGCGCTAAGCACAGTCTTGTCCACGCAATCAAGGATCCTTAGCTATTGCCTCTTCATCAAAAACGCATTAAGCCCACGCTGGAAAACGCGCTAAGCGCGTGTTACTGACACGATCGCCTCGAAAATGATCTTTTAGGCCTTCTTTCCTTCACCATAGGTTCCTATCATCAAATATAAGCAAGAAGATCTGTCAAAATGCATCAAAATGTTCATAATTCACAATATTTACAATACAAATCCGAAACTTGCATATTTACACTAAAACTAATAGATTTACTACTAAAATATCAAGGGAACCATTGAAAAGGGCCACAAAATACTATCTAAAATATGCACAATTTGGCACTTAACAACTCTTCCCAACTTAAACTTGTTTGTCCTCAAACAAGAATCAAACAACTCAAAGAAACAAAAGTAACAACCAAGCAATCACAAGTCAACAACTTTCGAAAAACCAAAACAAATGTATGGTTCAACACAAAAACGTACATGCAAAGCAAAACTTACCACTAAACTACAACGATAACATAACCACGAAACAAACCCTACATACAAAAATAAAGCCAAACATTCCAAAAAAACACGAGTTCAATCATGAATCACACCTAGCAAAAATTCATCAGTGGATGAAAAACACACAAAATGAGGAATTTGACACTCACACAACAATCTTGGAAACAAAAGACTAAATTATGCATTTATCCAAAAATTCACATTGAACATACAAAGGCAAGAATCACAGGGGCTTTTCAAGGTTGTAATGTGGTCAGGCTAACAAACAATGGGCAATTTCTAAAGGTAATTGAAACAAGAACTTGCCTAATTCCAAGGGAGTGATCAATTCACAAAGGCTCAAGCACCGAAATTTCAATCAACTTCTTCTCTTATCCCGATTGCTACACCAAAACACATAACTTATTTAGCACAATTATTTGCTACTTTTTTTTTCTTTCTTTCTTTTTCAAAGCTTTTCTCTTTATTCTTTCATTTTTCTTTTTTTTCACATTTTTTTCTTTTCTTTTCTTTTTCACATCCTCATAGCAACCAACAAATAAATGAGCAAACATTTCTCTCCCCAACTTGAATTCAACCAACATCAAGGTGTGAATACTCCCTACTTTCTAAGGCAAGGTAAAAATTCAAACTATAAATCATGGTTGAGGGTTCAAGAAAACAAGGATCAAAATCCATTCAAAAAGTGAACTAAATACTCATAGACAAGCATCAAGTTCAAATGCAACATGGATATTGACAAAAAGGCTCAAAGGGGTTTAACAAATGCCCACACACTCACAGGGTGAATTGACTGTTTGGCCAAGTGGTTATGCTCAAAATGAATCAAGTGCCTTTATCCTTTTCATGCTTTCATATAATCAATACAAATAAAAGGTTAAACATAATAAAATCTAGCTAAAACAAGAATGTTGGTACTCCGCGCATATATGAACAATGGAAAGCTTCCTCACAATTGGGGTAGGAACTAAATTGATTCAATTCATGAACAAGTAGTACAAAAGAATGAATGGCATGAAATTTGTAAAAAACCTAAGTTTCATGTACATGTCATAGTCTAGAAGGCGATAAATACATACCTTGGAAATGTACCAAACTTTAAACAACATCATTATCAAACATTCGCAAGTTGAAACGATCAAACTTGGAAAATCACAAAATGCATTCTCAAGCTAATAAAAAACAAACTTGAGAGCAAACAAAAAAAATTTTCTAACTACCTAACAAAATTGAATTAAATCTAACTAAACATAAAGACCAAAATTGGTGAAAGTGGGTGGAAAATGAGAGATTATTCTTTGCAAAACAAGGCGTGCTAAGCGCCCTCTGCACGGGCTAAGCGCGGGCAGGAAAATTTTGTTTTCTAAAATTGGTTCTTTCTCTCATTTACTCCATCCATTCTCACTTTATATTAACTATACTACAAAACATAAAACTGTACAAACTCAAGAATCATTGGGTTGCCTCCCAACAAGTGCTTGTTTCACGTCGTTAGCTCGACGTTTTTATTTATGCACATGCTCCTCCATGTTGCTTCGTTCACCGGTAGATACCAAATAAAATCTGTAACACTTGAGCAAACGTAAACCAAAAACAAAAATATGTACACACACATAAACATGATGGAAAACACTTATATACAATCAATTATGGAAAACAACTACAAACAAGTATACAAAGCTTAAAAATATAGAAACTATCACAATGCGGTTAAATATCAAAACCAATCCCCGGCAACGGCGCCATTTTATGGGAGCGGTAAAGCAGCAAGCAAAAATATTATTTTCGGAAGAATTCCCTTCGGGATTTATATCGTCTCCACAGGGATCGGTGCGAGGGAAAGAATGTCGTTCGACAATCTCTACATCTCTAAGCTTGGGTTTTAATGGTTTAGGATAAAAGTGAAAAGGAAAACATAAGATAAGAAAATAAATACATTCTTAAGACATGAGAAAACTCGTCAGGAGTTGTATTTCAATCTACCCATCAAGCACTAAAAAATCTATGGATCAAATGCACGCAACCTAAATCACTCGTCAAAATCCCCACGCATCGCTCATAACAAGAGGTTATGTCTAACGCAAAAGTTGAGAGCTCAACCGCATTCTCTCGGAGGTGATGTCTCAGGCAACTAAACAACACGGAGCATTAAGATCCGACACACATGTGAGTATTAAACCGCTTCCCACAGGCAATAGACATTCATCTTAAGTCGAGTTCGAAAAGTATATGTCTATAGCGAATCAAACCCATTAAGATAAAGATTAAATCAAAGATGGCATCGATTAAGAGTTGTAAAAGAGATTTTATACAAAGATCCATAAATATACATACAATCAAGATAAACTTACATACAAAACCTAAACAAATGAAAAATACATAGAGAGGAAGGAAGAAGAACACTAATCTCACGGTTTGTCAACTCTGATTGAAGTGGATTCGACTCCGAATCGTCAAAATATACACTCCATGTGTTGTTTCTAAGCTAAATCTACTCAAGAATGTGTTTGATTAAGTTGGGGTAAAAAGTTCCCAACAACATAACTTAAAAAATGCTGAAAAGTGACTTAAATATGGGCTGAAAAGACGTGAACCGCACTAAGCGCGCTATGGGGATGCTTAACGTCATCAGCAAAATCTCAATTCTTATTTTCTTCATAACTTTCGAACCGTAACTCTGATTGACGCATGGTCGGAAGCATTGGAAAGCTTATTCAATGCTCTATACAACAATGACAAAATATCTTTGCTTGAATACCTACAAAAATGAGATAAATTAAAATTAGAAAGAATGAAATTTATTACACTCGCGCTAAGCGTGCTCAGATCGTGCTAAGCACGATCTCACCTAAAATACATTTAAACTGCCTTAAAGCGCACTAAGCACGGTCCTGCCCGCGCTAAGCGCGGTCAAGGATCCTTAACTACTGCCTCTTCATCAAAAACACGGTAAGCCTGCACTGAAAAACGCCCTAAGCGCGGGTTACCGACATGATTGCCTCGAAAATGATCTTTTAGGCCTTCTTTCCTTCACCATAGGTTCCTATCATCAAATATAAGCAAGAAGATTTGTCAAAAAGCATCAAAATGTTCATAATTCACAATATTTACAATAAAAATCAGAAACTTGCATATTTTCACTAAAACTAATAGATTTACTACTAAAATATCAAGGAAACCATTGAAAAGGGCCATAAAATACTATTTAAAATATGCACAATTTGGCACTTAACAAAAAGCTATTGCCTCTTCTATCAAACGAGCACCAGAAACAGGGCTAAGCGATCTTCGCGCTGTAAACCTGGCTAAGCGGGCTTCAACTTCAAAACTTCAGCAAAATGATCTTCTAAACCTTTTATCATCTCTTAAAGGTCCCAAGCATCCATTCAAGCAAGAAAGCCTACACAATAACACATAAATCAAAGAATCCAAAGGGATATTCAATTATATTGAAGATTCATACATTTTCATGGAATAATTCAATTAAAACACAATTAAAGAGTTGAAAAATGCAAAGAAATATGGATCAATTTAAGTCATATTTGGCATTCAACAAACTCTCTCCAACTAGATCTTTGCTTGTCCACAAGAAAAATATACCTCTCATGAAAATAAGAGGATTTGCTCAAGCATAAAATTCAACCAAGAAATGATTAATTGTTCAAATTTAACATAAGAATGCGCACAAGCAATGTTCATTACTTCCTCGAATCAAACAATGATAAAGAATCTAGTTCTTAAAACAAATATCTGTCATACCCTAAATTTTACCCTGAGTTTTTTAATTCTCGTCAACTTAGCAAAATCATCTCATTTTGTCATATTCTCTTTCAGTCAAACGCATTCATTAGGATTCAGAAGAAAAGTCAGTAGTTCTAGAATTTTATCTGGTCTTGATGACATTCATTTTGTCATTTGTTAATTCAGAAGTCAAAAGACTTGATTTCTCAATCTCAGTGCATCGTTCATTCTGTTGCATCTTATTTCTGATGTCCAGAGGGTGACAATCAAGAGTATTGTCGTCATCTGAATCTCTGTAGGGTTTAATTATAATGGAGAATCAAAAGTAAATGGTCCAAGTGCAATTTATTTGCATCTGATTGTCTATTCATAATTATTCAATCAATAATTCATCGCATTTATAAGATATTTGCATTTTTTACTTATTACAACATGTATTTTTGTTCCGTGTAACACTTTAAATATCAGCCATAATAATTTTTTGGGTCTACAGATAGATCGGTTGAAACATTTCTCAAACTGTACGTTGAATTAGTCGGTGAAAACTTTCAAAATTGAGCTTGCAGGCATCGATATTCTTTTAAAAAATTTAATTATGAAAATAAGAGGATTTGCTCAAGCATAAAATTCAACCAAGAAATGATTAACGGTTCAAATTTAACATAAGAATGCGCACAAGCAATATTCACTACTTCCTAGAATCAAACAATGATAAAGAATTTAGTTCTTAAAACAAATATCTGTCATACCCTAAATTTACCCTGAGGTTTTTAATTCGCATCAACTTAGCATAATCATCTCATTTTGTCATATTCTCTTTCATTCAAAAGCATTCATTAGGATTCAGATGAAAAGTCAGTAGGTTTGGCATTTTATCTGATCTTGATCACATTCATTTAGTCATTTGTTGATTCAGAAGTCAAAAGACTTGATTTCTCAATCTCAGTGCATCGTTCCTTCTGTTGCATCTTATCTCTGATGTCCAAAGGGTGACAATCAAGAGTATTGTCGTCATCTAAATCTCTGTAGGTTTTAATTATAATGGAGAATCAGAAGTAAATGGTCTAAGTGTGATTTATTTGCATCTGATTGTCTATTCATAATTATTCAATCAATAATTCAACGCATTTACAAGATATTTGCATTTTTTACATATTATAACATGTATTTGTGTTCTGTGTAACACTTAAAATATCAGCCATAATAATTTTTCGGGTCTACAGATAGATCGGTTGAAACGTTTCTCAAACTGTACATCGAATTAGTGGGCGAAAAATTTCAAAATTGAGCTTGCAGGCTTCGATATTCTTAATCTACGTTTTGCGTAGTTTAACGTGGTGTGCTCGTTTTAATTTTTTAACTACTTTTTCTGTCGCATTTTTACCTGCCTGAGTCTTTAACATGTCAGAATCTATTTCAAAATCTGATCAAACGTTGTATTTTTCCAATAAGTTTATTTCGCACTGATAATTTTAATGTGTTCGGTTTATTTTTTTGATCACTTTTTTTCGCTCGACTTTTTCATTTTTAATCCGATTATTTTTATTTTTTATCAAATTAATTATAAAAAATATTTAGATTTTCTTAAGTAATTAAAATTTATGTATTTTAAGTTGTTGGTTTTTATTTGAATTATTATTTTGTATTAAGTTTAATTGTTTTTTTATTACTATTTAATTTTTGCTACTAAAAGGGAAGGAACTGGCAGAAAATCCTCTGAAACATTTAGATTTCTCCCTAACATTTGAAGATTTCATTGTTTTGACTCTTCTTGAAATCTAATCACCAGAATCTTTGACGTAGGTGTCAAACCCATGACCTTCCCCTTCATATGCAATGATCACTACCACTAGGCCAACTTATTTACTTTGATATATTATTCTACTAAAATGTATCTATACCTATATATAAAGGGAATACATAATTTTGGTATGACCTATTTTCTATTCCTTAATTACCCTTTACTTACTTCATATTTTACAATTCAAAGTCTTAATTTAAGTAACTGCCACGTATAATAATCGCCTAGAGGTTATTAGACATGCAATAACTATTTGGAAGTTATAAGGAAGAAAGAAAAATATAAGTTCATAAGAACATAAACTTCATAAAGAAAAAAAAGATTCAATGGATGATTTTCTCTCTAAATCAAATACACGATTTTTTATAAATGAAAATTTATAAGAAAGAGGACTCATGTTGCCAAGGTTTATGGAACTGCTGATTCTTTTTTATTTTTGTCTTCCATATTATGGTTGCAACCTCTGTCACCACTTTCGTTCTTCTAATGTCAAGGTATATTAATGGATTGTTTTGATGTTGAAATTTGTACATGTTTGTTCAATATAGTTTTGAATATGTCTTACGTTTTTTGTTACTTTTAATTTATTGACTTATTCTTTTTATTATGTGCAATTTTTGTTGCAATGAACACTACTCGAGAAAAAGTTGTCTTTGTAGAGAAGTTGCCTCAACAATTCTTTTTAAATTTGATTTTGTGTATTTTTCAATTTCATGGTAACAAATGTATTATTATTGATTTGTCACTAGCGTCCAAATAGACACTCCCGTGCCCGTTTGTCCGCTTTTTGTAATGAATACACACGTTAAAAATATAAACAAGTATTTTTTATTAATTTTGATTTTAATTTAAAATATTTGTTTAATAAATTTTGTAAGGCTCTTACCATCTTCTAGCTCCCAAGTCATTAAAAAGGGAGCATAATATTACCATCTTCTTTAAAGTATAAAAAGTAAACGCTAGATCCTTCTTTTTCTTTATAAATAGGACAAATATTTTGGTTCCTTGGCTAGAAGATGTATTTGGTAAATGATGAATGTGATTAGTATTGTATTTGGCTAGAAGATGTATTTTCAATTTCATGGTAATAAATGTATTAGTATTGATTTGTCATAAAGAATGAGAGAAAAAGAATAAACTGTAATTAAATGTTGAAACATAGGATGAAGAAAAAGAATAAATTGTAATTAAATTTATTCGGACTTTGAGTGAAATAAGGAGGAAGTGAGTGAATTGGAAAGTCTTATTTAATGAGGAAGTGAAGGAGCATCTAGATCCAAAACAATCATGTGAAATTGGAGAAATGTAGTGACATGATTTTTCAAGATGAGGGAGACATCCACCCTAAACCAAATTGTTCATGTAAAATACTATTCAACTATGTATTTTTTTTTTTTTTTTTGCTTTCAACTTTGTATATTGTGTGATTACATTTCAAAAAGACTGCACCAATTCATTTTCAATATTTTATAAATTTTTATTCAAATTCATATTTCCTTTTAACATAATTGTTTTTCTTTATTTGAATAATATCCTCTGGTTCAATTGCTTACGTGAGCTTAGCTTTGATTTGATTTGATTTGATTATGTTGGTGTTAAGATGAATATTCTTTACACTAGCTCATACTTACATGTACATAATCCATAATAAATGCACAATATATGCAAATAGGAGTAGATTGTCAAGGAAGGGAAATCTGTGAAGTTTATGTATAATTTACTCTTGGAAATTTCTTGTTAATAGTTAACATACTTATTTAGCTTCTCTTATATGGACAAACGGCATGGAGGGAAATGATAGAATGATAAAACATCTTAAAAATAAATAATTATCATTTTGATTTTAATTATATTGATTGTATCTATTCTATACCTAAATATAAAGATGATACAAAAATTTGGGCTGGCCTATTTTCATTCCCTTATATCCTTTGATAAAATATTGTTTATTTAATTTTAATAAATAAAATATTTATAATATGATGCAGTTATTGTACAACTTTTTTCAACCTCTCCCATTTATTTGCTATTTGTTTGTTTATGTTTTTTTTTGGCAAATCCTCTTTCTCTTTAATCTATAATCTATAATCTATAACATATATAAAGGAAAAACACGATGTTTTGGTGTAGCCTATTTTTCTACCAATTTTACCCCTACTTTAATGTGTAACTTACACAATAACTTCTATTAAAACCACTACTATCATTTTTCACATAACTTCCTACTAACTTTTTACTATTAACTTCCTACTATTAACTTCCTATAACTTCCATTTAAAATTAATATTAAATAAACGATACCACACCCATCCAAGATAAACTGTATTTCACGCTCAAGAAAGAGGAACAACTTCCTCTCTCCTTCATGTCTTCTTCTCTGCAAAACAAATATTTTCCCAAATCACCAAACATCAACATAATTCTTTGATCCTCTCCCATCCCACAAGGTTTTCTCTTTATTGCTCCCTCTCACTACTTCAATTAGAGGCGGATGTGGTGCGAGGGAGTATGGTACACAGAAGGTAATCATCACGGCAGATGGAGTGACGATGGCGGATCCGTCGAGGTGAGCGGTTAACATTGACGATTGATGTGGTGGTGATGCGAATGGATTTGCAATCGGATCTGTTCCGGTGGCAGAGTGGTGTGCGAGAGGGATATGGTGGTCGGACAAACACGGCGGTTAGTGGTGTTTCGCAACATGCGGTTTCGTCAAAGCGGTTCCGCGATTTGTTCCCCTTTTCTAGATTTTCTCTTTGTTGATAATTTTGTTGTGCTTCTCCTTGAAATTTTTTATAAGTTCTTGATTGGATTTGTTGAATTTAATCTCAAGAATATGTTAAGGTGGATTTGATGAAAATGCATTAAGAGGACCAATTATATAGAACTTGGAATTTAGCAAGGTTTTAGTAGCAGCATCAATGTTGGCAGCATTGTAAAAGAATTATACAGCATGATTTCGGTGACGGGCTTTGGATGAATATACAGAAATTTATCTTAAAGATGACTAAAATGACATAAAATATGGTTAAAGCTCTTTAAGTTTTGCAGGATTAAAAAAAGATGGTTTGCAACATGAGAGTTGTCCACTGCAGACATTTATTGGGTTTGGCAAGAATGTTTTAATCTATTGGGAACCAAATTGTATATGAAAATAGATTTGTTTAGGTTGTTGGGGCATTTGTGTTGTAGATAGGTGATTTCCATGTTATGTGTATTGTTGTTGATGACTTGGTGTGTATGAAGATGTATGAGAATGGATATTTTTTATTTTTCCAAATTTATTATTTCAATGCGTGAGATGTGTGTATTGAATTTTTTACATATTTCATGTTTCAACGTGTTTTGAGATTATGAGTGTATGCATCTAAATATGCAATTTTTGAATATATTGTTTAAAATTGTGGTAGTTAGAATAACACCCCCTTTTTTTAAGACAAACCCAAGTGTATGAATAAAAATGAATTAAGTGAGACAAATTGGGAAAGGCACTAAAAGGGTTTCGGTGTTGTTGTTCTTCGGTGTGAAGAGCAACAACTTTTTAGGTTATGATTTGTAATTAAATTGTGGTTGAATGAAAAGTGTAAACATAAGTACTATTTATAGACAAAATTAGATTTAAAAAAGTAAATGAAATTGAATTGTTTAGGAAATATTTCATTTAATCTGGTTCTACCTATTTCTTATAGCCCAGGCCAATGAATCTTGATGGATTCATTACTTTATTAATTTTAAATAATAAAAATAATCTAATAATAATAATAAGAAGAAGAAGAAAAAAAAGGTTTTGATTGATTTTTATTTTATTTTATGATTTTTTGACTATTTTATGCATAAAATTATGATTTTAATGAAAAAATAATATTTTAAAAACTTAATTAATAAAAAATACAAAAATTAAGACGTAATAGTTTTTTAATTATGATAGATAATTTTATTAAAGAAAAAAATTACTTTATGTATCGTCATGAATATTTAGACAATGCAATTAAGACATAATAATTTTTTAATTTGTTCTATCAATTCTTGGCTTTAATAAATAAAAGTTAGTGTTATCAATAGGTTTTATGCTTTATAATACACCAAGAATAACACTAACTTTTATTTATTAAAGCCAAGAATTGATAGAACAAATTAAAAAAACTATTACGTCTTAATTATATTGTCTAAATATCCATGACAATACATAAACTAATTTTTTTCTTTAATAAAATTATCTATCATTTTTTATTTTAATTTAAATTAAAATAAAGATTAAAAAATTAAAATACTCATTTATATTTTAACGTATGTACGCATTAGAAAAGCGGACAAATTTTATAACATAAATAATTTAAATTAAACTCAATTAAATAAAAATATTTGTTAATATTTTGATGCCTCTGTGTAGTAAGAAAAAAGGACAAACGGGCACGGCCGTGCCCGTTTGGACACTAGTTATAAATAAAATGAAAGTTGATTGAGAATTATGTTGAGCGACTTCTCTTATACACTCTCCTCATATATTTGCTTCAATCATCATAAGAAGAAATCATTATGAAAAGAAAATTGTGAGAGAATATTATAGGATTGACTACTATGATTGTCGTGAAATGTAACTACTAACCATGGTGAAACAAATAAAGGAAGGACAAAAAGATAATTTTCAAGTAGCTTTTTTTTGTAAAAAAAATATTTTTTATCGCATTAATTAATAAACAATACAATAAAGTTCTTTTTAATTACCAATTTCTTGATTAAAACTTCTCAAAGATAGATGAATGCCTAATATTTGTTTTATTATTATTTAATTTATTTGTATTTTGGTATATTACAATTTTTTTAAATATGTTTTTTATTATGGTTGCTTCTTTTTTGAAACTTTAATCTGAAATGATTGCTTCTTACTAATTGTAACTGTTTAATTTTCTTCCATTAAGTAGAAATGGGATGTAAAAATAAGTACTATTGAGAAACTCTTGAGTGATTCACTCAAATTTATTTCTCACTATTTTATGAATTATTAATTATGATCAATCAATGAATATGCTTTGAGTTTTGTTCTATATTAGACAGTGATAAACCAAGTTTTTTAAACCAAATAAATTAAAATTAAAAAAGAATAATGTTTTATAATTCTTGAAGTGTGTGAATTAAAGAAAACCAACATACGAACATGAGAATGCATATCACAAACTTTATTACATAAATAATTTAAATTAAATAAAAATATCCATTTATATTTTAACACATGTGCGTAGTAAAATAAACGGACAAACGGGCACGGAGTGTCTGTTTGGACGCTAGTATAACATTAAGTGAAAACATTTATATTAGGGTTATGTCATATCAACGAATTTTGAAAAATTCCTAAAAGAAAATTTAGATTGGGGTTATTGAAATTCTGATATCAGACGTGTGATGTTAAGGTGCGATGTCACAATAACACACTCTGCACAATGGACAACAATAACAGTAACAAATCAACACACAAAATTGTTCACCCAGTTCGGTCTAACTACCTACGTCTGGGGGCTACCAAGCCAGGGATGAAATTCACTACTTGTAGAATTAATTTACAGACTCAACAACCCAGTTGACAATCTCTTAAACTTAATTCCTACTAGTGACTTTCTACCTAAGAAACCACTTAGATATGAGAACACTACTCAATCCCTAAAACACTACTCAAGGAACAACCTCTTTGAGCAACCTTGATCTTACTTCACAACTTTGATCAAGTAAAAACTCTCTATTGCTTCACAGCTTCTAAGAGAGGACAGAAAATGACTCAGCAATTCACCCTAGAATTCTGGATATATAACTCGTACAAAATACTCAAGACACTCAGTCAATGCTCTTGATCTTCTCTCTGTATTTCTGTACCTTTTCCTTTGGTCTTGTGCGCTTTAAATAGCAACCTGAATTGGGCTTGGACTTGCTACAATATCTGACCAGATTTGTTATTTAAAACTGAATATTTAAAACAGATTTTCTCCTAAAATCTTTTTAAATCTTCAACCTTTTAAATCTCCTACAAATCTGCACCAGATCTCCTATGCAGCAGAAAATATCTATCCCAAGATATTCGCATCCAATGAAACAACTTGCTCTCCACTATTCCAGCTAACACGCAACCCTAACAACATCACAACCTGATGTTATTATTTCTGCAGATCTAATGTCACAACATCGCCATGTGACATCAGACATCCAACTTCAACAAATTAAATACTTAACACAACCTAGTGTTAAATCTCAATGTTGCAGCATCACCACCTTGACATCAACATTGAACATCCTTTATTTTACCAAAATTCCAGCCAATCCAAGAACTAACAGTTATTATTATTTATTTTCTAAATTTCATGTGACGTCTTTTATTATTATTTTATTGTTTTAGTGTTAATGACAAAATTTAAAAATATGGTTCTGGTAGGTGTTCAACCCCATGACCTCTTCTTCACATGATCACTACCATTAAGCCAATTTGTTTACTTTAATATATTATTCTACTAAAATGTATATATGACATTTTTTTTTATAAGCAACTTGTATTAAAGGGAGAAAAATGGATTCTCCAACCCTATACAAAAGACCAATCAAAAAGGGGGAACAAACAACTCTAGACCAATTACAAAAAGTCGAGAGGATGTTTCGTCCAATCGTAAAGATTACATCTAGTACGACCTAAATCCAACCATCTCCTAGAAAGAATCACTATACTATTGAACATTTCCTCAACAATACAAACAGCATCCTTGAAAATGATATTGTTCCTCATAGACAAGCTTCAAACAGAAGCCCTATTTCCTTGACTACTTCTCCCCCTTTTTAGCCACAATTAGACAAGCTTCAAACAGAAGCCCTATTAACTACAGTCCGTACACCCTAGCTCTCATTGTTAGCCTCACAGTTAGCAACCAGGAAAAACAAATCATAGAAAGAAAAACATAAACGGGTGCATATAACAGCACAATATTCAAATTACATAACTGGCATAGCAAGTGCAAAAACAAAAAACTAAACTATTGTCTAATAGCAGATGGAAGTTAGTCCTCATCCGAGCTGGTATCATCATCACCTTCATCACCTTCATCTGACCCGGAATCCTCAGTATCGCCATTCTCATTATCTTCCCCCTGTTGCAAGTCTTTGATCATTTGCTCAATCTTCGTTTTCCTGACAGTGCTGGTACTGATAACCATATCAAGATCCTTGCAGGTTGCCTTTAATTCTTCAATCAGCTCAGATTTTGTACTGACCTTCTTAACCCCAGAACTTGATGTTGTAACAATGTCTGGAACATGACACCCAGCAAACAGTTTGGGATGCAAAGATAAAGTTGACTCCCTCTTACATGCTACCTCTGTACTGGTTAAGATTCCAGGATGTTGATCTAAGATCATTCCACAGATAAGGGAAGGGAATGATATAGGCATTTTGATAGCATTGGTGGCACCATGCTTCACCACTTGATCAAATATATAGCTTCCATAGTTGAACTTGACCTTTTTCCCCACAGCATAGATAAACCTTCCTAATCCCACAGTTATGGTGGTTTTGTGATTAGTAGGTACCCAGTTAGCAGCACCAATTCTGTGCAGAATAGCATACTTGATATTGAGTTTGCTAGCTGTCAATTTATTTTTCAGTGGCCACGCCTTAACTTGAGTGGCAGTGATTTCTCTACACACTTCATTATCAGTCACCTCCAGCTCACACTCCTCTTGCTCATCTCTTCCAAAATATTTATTGATGGTACTAGGAGAGAAGTCAATACACTGCCCCTTCACAAACACCTTCATGTAGTTCACACTTCTATTGTAAGAAATGTCTATGGGAATGTTGACAACAAATTCCTTAACAAGACCACTATAGCACTTAGAGAATCTGGTCACAGTCTTCAGCAGTCCAGCAACATGAATGAGGTCCATAATTTCTTTCATTTCCAAGACATCCTTTCCAAGCTCCCTTTCCAGAGCTAATCTCCTTTGGCATACAAATTTCCACAAGGGAGCACTGCTAGCATAATGAAAGGATATGTTGTCCACTGGCACTTCAGGGACCTTATCAGAGATTCTCTTTAAAATGGTCTTTCTGACTGGTGTGATGTCATGGACATCTTCCTCAACTTCATCCTCAGACTCAGATTCTTCTCTAATCTTTCTCTTTTTGGAGGATGTAGCAACCTTGCTCCAAGGTTTTGTGGGACCAACAACAGGTTTCTTCTTTCCGTCAGTAGACTTCTTTGGAGAGGATTCATCAGTCTTTCCTTTCCTTGACTTTAGTCTCTTGGCAATACTTGGAACAACATTTCCAATGACTTCATTGTCAGATAAATCAGCCACATTGATCACGTCCTCAATCTTTTCTTCTTCAGGAGTAGTTCTATCATTAATTTCCTCATGCACATTTTCTTCTTCCCCTCCTATTTCAGAATCTTCAATGATAGACATAGCAAGTCTATGAAGATCAGACTTATCTCCTTACATGTCTTCCCTTTCTTTCGGCATCTGATTCAATGGTATAGAAATTCCTTTCACAGGTATTCCTTTGTCCAGTATTTTGGTTGCCAGATTACCCATACTCTTGTCAACATCAAACTTTTCTACCACAGTTTGAGACGTGGATGACCTAGGTGTTGATTTATCACTAAATAGGATACTGGTAACCAGCTTCTTTGTTTCAGTGTTTTTAAAAGTAGTTGCGGCCCTTTTAGAAGCAAGTTTAGACGGTCTAGGTTTACCTGACTCTGGGAGCATTACGGAGATGGGTTGTATATTCAGAGCTTCGTCTTCAGAGTACTCATCTGTAGAAACCCTAGCGTTATTCCGCAATGAACTTTTTGAAGGAGAAGATGTCTGCTTTGACATGGTTCCTTTGAGGCAGTATAGATTTAGATGATTCTTCTTGTTGAAGGAGACGAACAGACGGGAGATATAAGTTTTGATGAACTGTGATTTTGCTATAATAGGAAATGAGGGTCTGAGGTAAGGCGCCAAAAGTTGTGTAATTTTTAAAGACCAATCAATGAGTTCCCCCCCCCCCCAAATAAGCTTTCCTTTTACAATTTTGAAGGGATTCAACTTAAGAGTACTTAACTCTAACAGCCTTTCACATCTGATGTCACAATCTAAAGCTAAAACATTAGTCTTAACATCGATAGATGGGCTGACTTCTATAGATATCCACATATAACAATTATCTCTGGACCTGACTCCTTTCATGATCACTTCATCCTTTTTGTTTGTCACCAGAAACTCATCCTTGGAATAGCTGACTTTGTAACCTTCATCACATAACTGACTTATGCTAATCAGATTAGCCTTCAAACCTTAGACAAGGATCACACTATCAAAGGTAAGACCATCAGGATTCTTCACTCTTCCACTTCCTTCTACTGCTCCTTTTTCTCCATTGCCAAACACAACCTTATTTACATGGCACGGATTGAACTCCACCAACTGCTCCTTTGATCCAGTCATGTGCATAGAACATCCACTGTCAAAGTACCACATATCCTTATCAACATGGCTACCTGAGGTGTCAGCTAATAGACATTTCACCTTCTCCTTAGGAACCCATTGTTTAGCAGCTTTGGATATGACCTTCTTCTGTCTGATTTGAGGAACTAAATTTGGATAACCATGGAGCTTGAAGCACGAGGACTGCATATGTCCAACCCTGCCACAATAGAAGCATCTTACTCTGTCATATCTAAAGTGGTTAAATCTTTTGCCACTTTGATGATAATGTTGTGGCTGCCACCCATAATGTTGTCTCCTTCTTCCATAGTTGGATTGTCTTCTTGGCTGTCTCTTATGGTGATGAGGCTTCCTTCTTCCATAGTGATGAGGCACAACATTGTTGTACCCATATCCATACCAGTTTTCCTGATGTTGAGACCTCTGATGAGACATGTTCTGCTTGAACCTGGCAGCTTGCATGCTCTGGTGATATTGGGGAGGCATATACTGACTAACTCCTTGAGGCTGCATCTTCCTCTGATGGGGACTATTCTTTTTCTCAACATTCTGAGGATGAACAACCTTCTTAGGGGTAGGATCATGTCTCTTTGTTTGAGACATTGGTTGGGACACCTCCTCCTTTGCTCCTGAAGTGCTTGCTTCAGCAAAAACATTTTTCTCAGCCACAAATCCTATACCTGACTTATCACCAGCAGCCTTTTCAGTCTGAAGGATCTTATCAAGTGTGTCTGTACCACAACTCAGCATCCTAACAGACTTGGTCATATGATCAAGGTGAGCTTTAACCAGTACAACTTCATTTTCCATATCAGCTTTTTCATTCTCAAGCTGAGCAATCTGTTGCTTGTGGCACTTGTTTTCTTGACAAATCTCAGCACTTTTTAAACACAGCTCTTGATAAGTAGATGCTAACTCCTCATAAGTTATTTCTCCATCACTAGAATCATCATCAGAAACAACAGCTCTTGTTAAAGCTCTAACATGCTTTGCTGACTCACCTTCACTTTCACTATCAGAGTCAGACCAGGAAACTGTCATGCCCTTCTTTTGCTTTTTCAAGAAGGTGGGACATTCTTTCTTGACATGTCCATACCCCTCACACTCAAAGCACTAAACTCCTTTATCTTGGGCAGTTTTCTCTTCATCCTTCTCTTTTGACTTGCTGGTGTCAGAAGATATGTTCTTGACATTAGGCCTGGAGTTATTATTCATTCTCTTGAACACTTTGTTGAACTGTCTTCCCAACATAACTATGGTCTGAGATAGATCCTCCTGGGATTCAGAACTCTTTCCTTTTCTTCTTCATCATTTGACACCAAGGCTATACTATTTGGCTTCTTTTCTGGTTCTTCCTCATTCAACCCAAGCTCAAAAGTTTGAAGAGATCCAATGAGCTCATCAACTCTCATCTTGCTGATGTCTTGTGATTCTTCAATGGTAGTTACCTTCATCTTATACTTCTTAGGAAGGGACCTAAGGATCTTCCTAACAAGCTTTTCATCTGACATTTTCTCACCAAGAGCACTGGATGCATTAGCCAGCTCCAGAACATTCATGTGGAAGTCATGAATAGTCTCATCTTCCTTCATCTTCAGGCCTTCAAATTTTGATGTTAAAATCTGAAATCTTGACATTTTAACTCTAGATGTACCTTCATGAGTTGCCTTCAAAATATCCCACGCTTCCTTAGCAACCTCACAGGTATTAATTAACCTAAAAATATTCTTATCCGCTCCATTGAAGATTGCATTTAGAGCTTTGGAATTTCCAAGGGCGAGCTCATCTTCCTCCTTGGTCCACTCTTCTTCAGGCTTTGGCTTAGAGGTGCCTTCTTTATCTTTGCCAGCATCATCTTTCTCA
Organism: Lathyrus tuberosus; assembly: GCA_022829125.1. Taxonomy (NCBI): domain Eukaryota; kingdom Viridiplantae; phylum Streptophyta; class Magnoliopsida; order Fabales; family Fabaceae; genus Lathyrus; species Lathyrus tuberosus. The sequence continues at coordinate 678,005 of JALAZF010000494.1, forward strand.
CACACAACATGTGCTTTCCACTCTTTAATAATGGCCTTCCATGCCCTGTTGTCCAAGGATTTTAAGAAGGTAGTCATCCTTGGCTTCCAATAATCATAATTAGATCCATCCAAAATAGGGGGTCTGTTGACGAATCCTCCAACTTCTTTGTTCATCTTTACACCAGAAAGTAACTTCCCTAGATCTCACCCAGAGACAGACAGGATGCCTGCTCTGATACCAATTGAAATTCTGGTATCCGGCGTGTGATGTTAAGGTGCGATGTCACAACAACACACTCTGTACAATGGACAGCAATAACAGTAACAAATCAACACACAAAATTGTTCACCCAGTTCGGTCTAACTACCTACGTCTGGGGGCTACCAAGCCAGGGATGAAATTCACTACTTGTAGAATTAATTTACAGACTCAACAACCCAGTTGACAATCTCCTAAACTTAATTCCTACTAGTGACTTTCTACCTAAGAAACCACTTAGATATGAGAACACTACTCAATCCCTAAAACACTACTCAAGGAACAACCTCTTTGAGCAACCTTGATCTTACTTCACAGCTTTGATCAAGTAAAAACTCTCTATTGCTTCACAGCTTCTAAGAGAGGACAGAAAACGACTCAGCAATTCACCCTAGAATTCTGGATATATAACTCGTACAAAATACTCAAGACACTCAGCCAATGCTCTTGATCTTCTCTCTGTATTTCTGTGCCTTTTCCTTTGGTCTTGTGCGCTTTAAATAGCAACCTAAATTGGGCTTGGACTTGCTACAATATCTGACCAGATTTGTTATTTAAAACTGAATATTTAAAACAGATTTTCTCCTAAAATCTTTTTAAATCTTCAACCTTTTAAATCTCCTACAAATCTGCACCAGATCTCCTATGCAGCAGAAAATATCTATCCCAAGATATTCGCATCAAATGAAACAACTTGCTCTCCACAATTCCAGCTAACACGCAACCCTAACAACATCACAACCTGATGTTATTATTTCTGCAGATCTAATGTCACAACATCGCCATGTGACATCAGACATCCAACTTCAGCAAATTAAATACTTAACACAACCCAGTGTTAAATCTCAATGTTGCAGCATCACCACCTTGACATCAACATTGAACATCCTTTGTTTTACCAAAATTCCAGCCAATCCAAGAACTAACAGTTATTATTATTTATTTTCTAAATTTCATGTGACATCTTTTATTATTATTTTATTATTTTAGTGTTAATGACAAAATTTAAAAATATGGTTCTGGTAGGTGTTCAACCCCATGACCTCTTCTTCACATGATCACTACCATTAAGCCAATTTGTTTACTTTAATATATTATTCTACTAAAATGTATATATGACATTTTTTTTTATAAGCAACTTGTATTAAAGGGATAAAAATGGATTCTCAAACCCTATACAAAAGACCAATCAAAAAGGGGGAACAAACAACTCTAGACCAATTACAAAAAGTCGAGAGGATGTTTCGTCCAATCGTAAAGATTACATCTAGTACGACCTAAATCCAACCATCTCCAAGAAAGAATCACTATACTATTGAACATTTCCTCAACAATACAAACAACATCCTTGAAAATGATATTGTTCCTCATAGACCAAATACACCAGGCCGTAACAAACCACACGTAACAGCTCATATTTTCCTTACCCTTGTCAAACAAAGCCAAAAACCAAACAAGGCAAGATTGCAAATAGAGTCGGTAACAATTAGAGGAACACCCAACCAATCGAAAATTTTGGTCCACAAGAGATGAGTTTTAGAGCAGGTCAAGAATAAGTGCAAAGCATCCTCCTCCTCTTGAAAACACAAAAGGCAAACCTTGTCGTGACGGGAACTGACAATACCTCTCTATGCTAAATTGAGACGAGTCGGCAGCCTGTCACTAATTATCCTCCAAGCAAAAACCTGTAGCTTAAGAGGCACATGAGTCTTCCAAAGCACCTTAAGAAAGAGAGATATCACCTCTTCTAAAGGGGGCCCAGCCACAGCTGAATTGAGCTGTTTATAAAGGGAATTGACAGAAAAAACGTGATTAGGATCCAACGTCCAACCCCACGAGTCGTCAACATTAAAAGAAAACTGAATATTAGACACCAGATTAAAAAGAATCGAAACTGAAGCAAGGTCGATAACAGACCCCTCCTGCCATCAATTATTAAAATTCCACGTCCAACTGTTGTTAACCCAAGATCCAAGGTCTGCTATAAAACAATCCCTATTTACAGCAACAGAAAACAGCTTAGGGAAGACAGTTTTGAGCGCCATATCCCCACACCACGACCAGTTCCAGAACTGGACGTTTTTTCCGTTTCCAACGACAGTTAGGACGAACGAATGAAACGAGGAAGTACCACCAGAGTCTCTAATTTTGCGCAAGTCTTTTAACCACAACGAATCGTCCAAGAAATTTTGACCCATGTCCGAGTCCATCACCCACACTCTCAAACAACCATATCTACTAACCAACAAATTCCTTCAGATTTCAGAACCTCCTATTACGAATTTCCGCATCCATTTCGATAACAGGGCAATGTTAAATAAACCAATGTGCGTAATTCCTAGCCCCCTTTATCCTTATGCTTGCACAAGACACTCCATTTAACCCAAGAAATACCGCTTTTAGCCACCGATCCAGACCACAAAAACCGACGTTGAATAGCAATCATTTCTTTAATAACTTTTGAAGGCGCCTTATAGAAAGAAAAGAAATGGATAGGCAGGTTCACTAAGACTAAATTTATCAAGGTAACTCTACCACCAATCGACAAGTTCCGACCTGCCCAAGAGCTAAGCCTTGCTTTCAGACACGCACTACAACAAAAAGGACTTATAACATCTCACCTTAGACAGCGCTTTATTACAAAAGCGCTGCTATAGGTCAAAAACACGGAATCTATTAATTTAATAAAGGAAAAGCGCAAAAAAATATAAGACCTTAGACAGCGCTTTAGTGAAAAGCGCTGTCTAAGGCCTTTTAAATTTTTAAAAAAATTTAATGGAAAATATTAGACAGCGCTTTCCTTAAAAGCGCTGTCTAAGGCCTTTTAAATTTAAAAAAAATATAAGACCTTAGACAGCGCTTTTAAGGAAAGCGCTGTCTAAGGTCTTAAATATTTAAAAAAATAAAAACAAAAGCGCTGTCTAAGGCCAATCTTAGAAAGCGCTTTTAAAGCGCTGTCTAAGGGCCACCTTAGAAAGCGCTTTGTTGAAAAGCGCTGTCTAAGGTCTAATAAAATTAAAATATATGAATATACTCAGTTTTCATTTTCAGTTTTGCGCTCTTTCTTCTCCCTCCCCTGTTGCGAACGGATACTTGCGAACCTGAGCTAAACCCTTGCCGTCGTCCACCGCGCCGTCGTCCACCGTTCCTCCCTCATTTCGCGACTCCGACGACCTTTACTCCACCGTGACCGTCTGTTCCTCTCTCATTTCGCGTTTTCGTCACTCAGTTTGGAAGTTTAAGAGTTTCAGATTATTACACATTTTATAAGGTATGCTGATAATGTTGCTGTTGATAATGTTGTTGTTGATGTTGATAATAATGTTGTTGTTGATGTATTACACATTTTACACGTTTCAGAGTATTACACATTTTACACGTTTCAGAGTTTCAGTTTGGAAGTTTCAGAGTTTCAGAGTTTCAGTTGATAATGTTGCTGATAATGTTGATAATGTTGTTGTTGATGTTGATAATAATGTTGTTGTTGATGTTGATAATATTGTTGTTTATGTTGTTGCTAATGTTGAACTGTTGCTAATGTTGATAATGTTGCTAATGTTGTTAATGTTGTTGCTAATGTTGGACTGTTGTTGGATATAAGAATAAAATATGTGCTAACTTCATTTTTGGTGATATAGGAATAGAATCAATATAATGTGTTAGTTTAGTTTGTTCTTGTTAACATTTTTCTACATTGTTAACTATTGCTATATAATGTGTTTGTTTAGTTTAGTTTAGTTTAGGTTAGTGTTAGTGTTAGTGTTAGGTTAGTGTTAGTGTTAGTGTTAGTGTTAGTTTAGAACATCTATTATAGTTTGTTCTTGTTAACATTTTTCTACATTGTTAACTATTGCTATATAATGTGTTTGTTTAGTTTAGTTTAGTTTAGGTTAGTGTTAGTGTTAGTGTTAGGTTAGTGTTAGTGTTAGTGTTAGTGTTAGTGTTAATGTTAATAATGTAAATTCTTGAGGTTGTTGTTCTAACGAACCGAAATTCAAAGCAATTTTGTTAATGAAGTTAATTGCTTTGAATTTCTTAGTTTGGACTTGTTATGCTAATGTTAAATTCTTTCTAACTGTTAGGATTAATAAGTAGGAAAACCATGGATAAAAAATGGATGGATGCCGATCGATTGTCCAAAGAGTACGAGAATGGGGTATTGGATTTCGTTAAGTTTGTTGTTCAACACGCTGACGCTGAAGAGCTCAATCGAATAAAATGTCCTTGCTTGGGTTGTTGTTATGTTGGTAGGCAATGGATGGTCGGATAAAAGTTTCACAGAGTTATATGTAATTAAATAATTTAAGCTACTAATATAATTTCATGGATGAGGATCTTATAGCGGATGGGTCATATATCAGAAATGACCATAACGAGGGAATTTGGATCCATTCATCCGTCCGCATTGATAAGAAACAAGTAATTCATATTCCAACCAAGAAAAGAAAGAGATGTTAGTGAAAGAGGTAAAATTTGTTATATACTTGATTTCTTTATTATATTTGTTATATATTATGTCATATTTGTTATATTTGATATCCTTGATTTTTTTATTACATTTGTTATATATTATGTTTGATATCCTTGACTTCTTTATTATATTTGTTATATATTATGTCATATTTTTTATATTTGATATCCTTTATTTCTTTATTATATTTGTTATATATTATATTTGATATCCTTGATTTATTTATTACAGGTTAGATGGCTACTAACAATGATGACCCACATGCTGATGATCACGCACATGATGATGATCATCCACATGATGATCAGGTTGGAAGTAGCAGAACTATGGAAGAAGAGATTAGGAGAGGAATAACCATAATGAGGAGAGTGATCCATGCTAGAAATCAAGGCATGACTTATAATGTGCATTGGAGCGAAACAGGCACACTTGTTGAGCCTAACGGTCATATGTTGACAAGTTTCATTGGTACACTTGTAAGGAATGAGGTTCCTATTACTTTAGATGACTGGAGAAACAAACAGTTGAAGGAAACCAAAGAAAAAATTTGGAATGAGATAAAGGTACCATAATTATGTCTTTAATTATGCCAACTAATTATGTCGTTTAAATTATTTGTACTAACCAATGTGTATGGTTTTTTTAGAGGTGCTTTAATGTCGAGGACGACAGAAAAGCTTATTTGATGAGATTGGCAGGGAAGCTCCTAAGAGGGTTTAGGACATATTTAAACAAAACCTATCTTAAGGATGCTGAAGGTAATTTTGTTGATGGAGAGTTTCCATCTAAATATGCAAGTTTCATTTCACCACAAGAATGGGTGAAGTTTAAAGCCAAACGACAAACCGAGCAATTTAAGAGTTTAAGTGCAATTAATCGGGATAGAGCATCAGATCCCCAATATAAATACAGGAAAGGACGTACTGGATATGGACGTTTGGAGCAACAATTGGTAAGTATCAATAAATTGCAATGACATAATAATTGTTCATCATGAGTTATATTTGATCATATTATTTGGCTTTATATGTAGTTACAAAAGGCGGGTAGCTCTGAAACATCTCTTCCTGCACATGTCTTGTGGAAGGAAGCCCGTGTGGGCAAGTCTGGATCTGTTCCAGAAGAGGTTCTACAAGTATATGAGAAATGTGTAAGTATAACAATATTTCTTTAATTAAGTCAAAACTTTATTAACAAATATTTGACAAATATTCGATATTCATCTGATTTTCAGGAGGCGTTATCTCAGTCTGTACCTGCAGATGATACCAGGAGCATACTTAGTCGGGCATTAGATGTCCCTGAGTATCCTGGTCGGGTGAGGGGTAAGGCATTTGGGATCACCCCGACCTCCCTGAATATTAAAAAGGGAAAGGCTGCTAGTTATTCAGTACTTGAAGCTAAATTGGAAGCACTAGAAGCCGAGGTGCGGGAATTAAGAAAGGAAAAAGAAAGGGATAACGCTTCTGGTGTTAGAGATGGATCAGAGAAGGATAGTATCAACTGCAGCTTTCATCCGATTATTCCAGAGGTAATTATATATATATATATATATATATATATATATCTATGAAATTATATTAGTAGCTTAAATTATTTAATTACATATATACACATTAACAATGACATATGTATTTTTGGTTTTAGGGCATTCACCAATGTCAACTATTCTTATCTTCACCAATTCATCGGATGGTTGCCAAGGGAAAAGTGTTTAACAATGGGGTCACAGTACTTCATAATGAATCCCTCCCTACTGGAAGTTTGAAAGTATCAGTTGATATTGCTATGGAGAATGAAGCACTATTACCCTATCCTAACGATGATTCGGAGGTAAGAGTGGTGGGACAAGCTATAGGGTCGTTTGTTGCATGGCCGTCAAATCTCATACTCGTAGGATATGAGGTATATATGCTTAAAACCGTTATAAACCTTTGTTAATCTTAATGTGTAAATTCAAAGATTTTACGAGCATTTTATTTTCATTTTTTACATGGCAATGTTATTTAGACTCCAACAAAATCCAAAACAAAGGATAAGCGGATTCCGGAGCATACCGAGTCCGTTGTCTCAAAAAAAGAGGTACATCACAATTATATGCATAGAAAATGATAAATTGGATATCTTATACTTCATCTAACAAATTATATGATTTATAGCTGCCTGGTAAAGTGATTAGCAACGTTTCAACGCAAAAAACTGTTGGTGCTAAGAATACCAGGGTTAGAAAACAACCTATCGGCAAGGTTAGGACGTGCCTTCAGACCTTTCTACCATTAATGACGGATATTCCGACTGGAGGTGTTCGTCTGATAACTATGGAGAAAGATTTGTATGGCTTTGAATTTGACCAGAATGTTGGTAATGAAGACTTCGAGCAAGTTTTCCAACATACAGAATTGGGCGTCACTGTTGTCAATATATACTTGAGGTATATCCGATCTACTTTGGTAATTGAACAACTTATTTACTTTATTTTTCAAATGAATATTCTAATGTTAATGATGTTTTTATTTCAGGTTTCTGTATGACAGTTTTATGCGCCCCCGGGGATTGGAGCAAAGATTTGCATTCTTATGCCCCAGCGCTGTCAACTTAACCGAAATATTGACGAAACCAAATGAGGTCCATGCGTATATACGCAACGTCTTTATGGACAACCAAGAAACGGAAAAGTTGTACTTTTTACCGTTTAATACTGGGTTAGATTTTCATTCTAAATTCATCTATTATATTTTTTTTTGTATTTTGACTTCGTGTAGAAAGTTTCTATCTAACACTTGTTTAATCTTACAGTGGACATTGGTTGTTGGTTGCAATCAATCCTATCCGCGGAGTAGTGTATTATCTGGATTCCTTAGGAAATGATTGGACCACATACCCGGATATGAAGGACTGTATTGACACGTAAGTGAAATTGTTCTAAATAGAAATGTGTATATTTATTTATTTATGTGAATTGTTCTAAATATTCATTTATATTTTATTAGCACTATACAAGCATTCCTAGAACATCGGGGAATCGACCACACCATTACATGGAATTATGTGAAGGTATATTAATTATCACATGTTTTATTATATTAGTGATGCTTACTTGATAAAACTTAGAATTTATCCATATTTTATTTTCATTTGTAGTGTCCTCGGCAACGCAATCAAATAGATTGCGGCTATTTCATGTTGAGATTTATGAGAGACACTATTTCGTTGGATCGAATGGAGATTCCACCCGATGTATGTATTTCTAACTTATGAGTTATTTTAACACATATCTCTCATATTGTCTAATGAAATAGTTAAAACTAAATCAAACTATATGTTATATTATTATGTAGTATTTTGAAGAATTCAGGAGTGCTACTTACACAAAGGCTCTATTGGATGAAATCAAAGAGGAGTGGTGTCAATACATTATGGAGCTCGGAATTTTACAAACTTAAGGTATAATATTATACTCTTACTTTAATTGATGAGAATTTTAATATGTGTAACTTTGGTTGGAGTAATGCTTTGGTTGGATGCAATTTTGGTGTATATACTTTGAATTGCAATTTTGGTGTATATACTTTGAATTACAAACTTTGAATTACAATTTTGGATGCAATTTTGGTGTATATACTTTGAATTACAATTTTGGTGTATATACTTTGAATTGCAATTTTGGTGTATATACTTTGAATTACAAACTTTGAATTACAATTTTGGTGTATATACTTTGAATTACAATTTTTGGTGTATATACTTTGAATTTTAATACTTTGAATTACAATCTTTGTGTTTTCAGGACCTATAATGTAGATTGAAGCAATGTTTTGGTTGGATGCAATTTTGGTGTATATACAATTTTGGTGTATAAGTAATATGTGCATTGTAGAAAAAATGCTTTGGTTGGAAGCAATAACTTTGGTTGGAAGCAATGCTTTGGTTGGATGCAATTTTGGTGAATAAGTAAAATGTGCATTTGTAGAAAAATGTAATGATTTGTAATTATAAATAGGTGTATATACAATTTTGGTTTGTAATTTTAAATATATATATTGGTATGAAATGCCAATTTTGGATATATAATTTTGGTGTAGAAAGGCCAATGGTTTGAATTGCCAATTCTGAAAAAAATTGCTGGTTGAAAATTACAGGTCAAATTCTGGTTGAAAAAACCTGGTAAAATTGTGGTTAAAAAAAAATTATATAAAATTTTTCGTACACCTTAGACAGCGCTTTTGGTGAAAGCGCTGTCTAAGGTCCACTTTAGACAGCGCTTATGGTGAAAGCGCTGTCTAAGGTGTACTAAAAAAGTCAAAAATGGAAGGTCTTAGACAGCGCTTATGGTGAAAGCGCTGTCTAAGGTATACTAAAAAAGTCAAAAAAGGAAGGTCTTAGACAGCGTTTTTGGAGAAAGCGCTGTCTAAGGTGTACCAAAAAAGTCAAAAAAAAGTAGGGATTAGACAGCGCTTTTGACGAAAGCGCTGTCTAAAGTAATCCATATAATGTGAAAAAGCGCTGTCTAAAGGTACCATAGACAGCGCTTTTCATTAAATACACGCCCCTTTAGACAGCGCTTTTGGTAATACCAAAAGCGCTGTCTAAACCTATAGCGTCGCTGGTTTATACAGCGCTTTAAAGCGCTGTCTAAAGGCTAAAAAAGCGCTGTCTAAAACCGTTTTTGCGCTAGTGACGCCAAGACGGGATTCCTAAAAGACCATCTCCTATGATTTCCACCTATAGTAATTCCAAGGAATTTAGAAGGGAAAACACCAGATTTACAGTAAAGGAAACACTCTGCAGCTTTGATAAAAAGAGGATCTAGGCCTACTCTGTAGATACAACTTTTCAAAAAGTTGGTTTTAAGACCCGAAATCATCTCGAAACCTCGAAGGATAGTCTTCAAAGCCCAAAGATTAGAGTAACCACCATCGCAAAATAGCAGCGTATCATCTGCAAATTGAAGTAACTCAACAGAAACTTCCTCCTTAAATTTGAAATCGGTAAACAAATTAAGAGTCGAAGCGCGTCTAACCAACACTGCCAACATTTCAACTACCAACACAAAAAGAAACAGAGCTAGAGGATCTCCTTGTTTTAACCCTCTAGAGACCTCGAAATCCCTTGTCAGACTTCCGTTAATCAACACCGATACAAAGCTGTTGCACAAATTTCCCTTTATCCATTTGATCCAATTTGGACCAAAGTTCATGGCTCTAAGAATTTGAATCAGAAACTCCCAATCAACACAGTCGTAGGCTTGAGCGAAGTCGACTTTAAAGATTAAGCACTTTTCCTTCTTCCTTCTCGCCAGATCAATCACTTCATTAGCTAGAAGCACACCATTCATAAGATTCCTACCTGGGATAAAGGCGGTTTGAGATGGAGAAATCAGTTTAGAAATGACAAAGGAAAGTCTATTAGACATCATCTTAGAAATAACTTTAGAGATGCACCCAACAAGGCTGATTGGTCTATAGTCCCCAAAGTCTAGGGGACTGTCCACCTTAGGGACCAAAGCCAAGAACGAAGAAGAGAACGCCTTCGGCAAAAAACCAGACTTAGAAAAATGACAGACACATTTAACAAAATCTAGCCCCACTACATCCCAGCACTCTTTAAAGAATTTAAAAGAAAATTCATCCGGACCCAGAGATTTACAACTATCGCAATCAAACACAGCAGCCCAAATTTCCTCATGGGTGAAATTGGCATCCAACAAAGAACTATCCAACATACTTAGTTTATTGATATTACCAAAATTCAAGACTGGTCTAGTGATGTCTTCCCTTCTGAACTTAAGTTTGAAATGCTCGAAAGCTGCCTCTCTGATAATTGTAGGATCTTCAATCAAGTTATCAGGGGTCCCCACTGCAGAAATGGAGTTTAATCTGTTTCTGGCCTTTAGCTTAGCATGAAAATACCGGCTACTCGCATCTCCCTCTTTCAACCATTTCGACCTCGATTTTTGGAAAATCGTGTTCATATTTCATATTTTTATTATATTTTTTTAATTTAGTTTAATTTAGTTTATATTAATAATTAATAATTTCAGTTTAATAATTTGAAATAGTTTATAATTTAGTTTCAGTTTAATAATTTAATTTGTATTTAGAAATAATTATTAATATAAACTAAATTAAACTAAACTAAAAACTATTATTTAGAAATAGTTTAAAATAGTTTCAGTTAAATAGTTTATACGTTTATAAATAATAGTTGTTAGTTTTTAGTTTAGTTTAATTTAATAGTTTTTAAACTGAAACTAACAATTATTTATACTTGGTAATGAGTATGATTTCGAACCAAATTTGAGATTGTGTGTAATACATCAAATATCATCGTTCTCTAAAGAAATTTACCGATTAAAAAATTATTTGCTTCTTCTGTAATTGGTTCCAGTGTTATAGCCATTCATAAATTCCTCATCATATTGCAACAGTAAATGAACAAGTGAAAAAAAAGTGTTGCAAACTCTCTTCTTTCCTAAACCAAAATACACACACTCCTTCATGTTTATTAAGGATCACTCATCTCTTCATGAGCTCCATTCTTGTAGTATTCTATTTAACATCAACTTCCATTCAAAGGCTTCAATTTTTTATGGCACCTTTGTTTTCCACATCATCTGAATTTCTTTTGATGTTTACTTTAACAACTTTCATCCTATAATGTTTATACGTTTATAAATAATAGTTTATAGTTTATAAATAACTTAAACTAAAAACTATTATTTATATACGTTTATAAATAATAGTTTATAGTTTAGTTTAATTTAATGTTTTTAAACTGAAATTAAAAAATATTTAACTGAATTATTCAAAACTAATTCTAAATAATAGTTTTTAGTTTAGTTTAATTTAGTTTATATTAATAATTATTTTTAAATATAAACTAAATTATTAAACTGAAACTATTTCTAAATTGAAATTAAATTATAAACTATTTTAAAATATTAAACTGAAATTATTAATTATTACTATAAATTAAAGGATTAATAACTATTTTGCCCCCTGTCATATAGGCGCTTTTTGAAAAACCCATATAAAATAAAACTTACAAAAAATACCCTAACATTTGAAGATTTTCTCAATTTTGACCTTCATCACATCCAGTCACCAAAAAAGCTGATGTATCAGCGTTTTTTTTTTTTTGATGTGGAAGGTCATATGGCTTTTTAATTTTATTTTTGATTTATTTAAATGCCACGTTGGCATTTTGTTTTTCATTTATTTTTGATTTATTTTTAAAAATATGTTAAATGTTCAAAATGTGTTGTTGATAGGAATAGAATTTATGACCTCTCATCACAAAGCATGACTCATTACCACTAGGTCATGTTGTGTTTTGTGACATTGTTTGCAACTATAATATACATAATACAAAATTAACTAGTTAATATTTTTACTAAACTAAAATCTATTAAATCATTTTAGTAATTATACTCTAGCAGTTTTTAATTATTTTTTATTTTAATTCCAGTTTATTAATTTATATTTATAATTTTTAATTTAGTTTAATTTAATTTATATTAATAGTAATAACGTAAATATACTGTAATTATATTAAAATATTTGTTTACCTATTTAATTAAATTTACTGTAGATTATATTAAAATATTCATTTACCTATTTAATTTAATTTACTGTGGCTTATATTAAAATATTCATTTACTTATTTAATTTAATTTATTGTAGCTTATATTAAAATATTAATTTACGTTAATATTAATATTAATTTACTGTAGCTTATATTAAAATATTTATTTAATTATTTAATTTAATATACTGTAGCTTAATATTTATTTAATCTATTTAATCTAATTAAAATGTTAATTATTGTACCATATTAATATACTAAATTAATATATTAAATTAATATACTAAATTAACATAATAAATTAACATTTTATTACTAAATTAATATGACGTAATTTATATTAAAAGTAATAACGTAAATATACTGTAATTATATTAAAATATTTATTTACCTATTTAATTAAATTTACTGTAGCTTATATTAAAATATTTATTTACCTATTTAATTTAATTTACTGTAGCTTATACTAAAATATTCATTTACTTATTTAATTTAATTTATTGTAGTTTATATTAAAATATTAATTTACGTTAATATTAATATTAATTTACTGTAGCTTATATTAAAATATTTATTTAACTATTTAATTCTATTTACTGTAGCTTAATATTTATTTAATCTATTTAATCTAATTAAAATGTTAATTACTGTACCATATTAATATACTAAATTAATATATTAAATTAATATACTAAATTAACATAATAAATTAACATTTTATTACTAAATTAATATACTAAAATATTTTATTACTAATTTAATATTAATTAGTTAATTATGTATTATGTATATTATAGTTGCAAACAATGTCACAAAACACAACATGGCCTAGTGGTAATGAGTGATGCTTTGTGATGAAAGGTCATGAGTTTTATTCCTATCTACAACAAATTTTAAACATTTAACATATTTTTAAAAATAAATCAAAAATAAATGAAAAACAAAATGCCAACGTGGCATTTAAATAAATCAAAAATAAAATTAAAAAGCCACTTGGCCTTCCACTTCAAAAAAAGCGTCTATACGGCAGGGGGCAAAATAGTTATTAACCCTATATTAAATTAAATTAAACTAATAAATATAATAAAAACACAATTATATATACTAGCGTCCAAACAGACACTCCGTGCCGGTTTGTCCACTTTTTTTACGACGCACATGTGTTAAAATATAAACAGATATTTAATTTAAATTATTTATGTTTGTGTTAAATCAATAAAAAAGAGAGTTTAAATATTTAAATAAAATAATTTGAGTATGTATTCTTCCACAAAAATCAATAAAATGCATGAATAGAAATAAAAACTTTTATATAAAATCGAATCATACCACCAAAAAATTATTTGTAGACAATGATGATAACTCAATATCACATATTTATATGTAGAGTGATTATGGATTGAACAAAATATATGATTATGAATATAATTAAAGAAAAGGAGTTACAAAATATTATAAACCTTTGAACTAATTATAATTAAAAGGAGTTACAAAATATGTGATTATGTAACTCATAAACCTTTGAATTAATTAAAAGAAAATGAGTTACAAAATATCATAAACCTTTGAATTACTTTTTTTTATATTTTGTAACTACTATTCTTTAATTATATTCATTCACTCATTTATTTTATTAATATAGATTTTAATTAATAATTTAAATTATTATTATTATTATTATTATTTTATTATTTATTATTGTTCTATCCGTAATCATAAAACTTTGAATTACTTTTTTTGCTATTTTGTAAATCCTATTCTTTAATTATATTCATTCACTCATTTATTGTATTAATATAGATTTTAATTAAAAATTTAAATTATTATTATTATTATTATTATTTTATTATTTATTATTGTTCTATCCATAATCACTCTACATATAAATATGTGATATTAAGTTATCATTATTGTCTACAAACAATTTTTATCATGATTAGTTATTAAATTAATTTTTATATTTGTGATTTGTGATTTGCATTTATTATTTAGAAAAATTAAGTAATACAAAATTCATATAAAAATATGTATAAAGTAGTAAATAATTTTATTCTTACTTGATTTCTTTCATTTTCAATTTTTGCTAAGTAGTAATTATTAATGTGTTTATTTACTTTTTAAAAAAAAATTTATTATCATAATTATATAATTATAGTGTATTAGTTATAATTTTAATAATTACTAAAATAAAATTTATTAAACATAATTATATTTGTGATTTGTATTTATTATTTAGAAAAACTAAGTAATTCAAAATTTATATAAAAAATTATACTTTTAATATTAAACAGAATAATTAAAAAATAATAATTAAAAGAGAATTAGGATTATAAGATATAATAGTGTTAATTGAATATAATAGTGTAAATTAAAAAAAAATTGTATTATTATTATTAATATTATTATTATTTGATAATTAAAGATTTTTTTGTATAAAAAATGAGAATTAGGATAATAAGATATAATAGTGTTAATTCAATATATTATTATTATTATTATTATATTTATTATTATTATTATTTATAATTGTAGTAGTTGTTTATTATATTATTATTTTTGTTATTATTATTATTATTATTATTATTATTATTATTATATATTAGATCGTGAATGCTGGATCAGATCCTGTAGAATCAGGCCGCCAAGTGCGTCAGAGATGCTGGTCGTATGGAGAGGATGGGGGTGTACTTGCAAGGTACTCCGACGCTCAAGTAAGAAAATGTCAGAGAAAAGGAGCAAGTACAAAGTGTGAATTCTTAGGGTGAATATTGGATATTTGACCCTCTCAAGCGAGAGGGTTTATATAGAGCCCCCAGCGCGTGGCCAACGGTCCTATTTTCGGGGCGAAATAACCGTTTTCCCAAAAAAATAGGTAACTACCCAAACTAGCCGTTATGTCGGGCAGGGTGTCCAAAACTAGCCGTTACGTCGGGCATAAGCGTGGTTTCGGGCACCTGCCCTTAGTTGTTCGGGGAGCGATGAGGTCGTGCGTAAAGGGCAGTAATTCCGGGGAGGAACGTTGCATTCCTTGCCCGGTTGGAGGGGCAGAAAGGTAACTTTTGCCCCTCTGTGTATTGGACTTAGGCAATTTGGGCCGCTCTGGAGTAGAAGCGGATTGGGCCAATTCTAGCCATTGGTCCAGTCCAGAACAGGAGCCCCCCAAGTCGTTGCTCCCGAGCATGGGAATGATGACTTAAGGACTGCTCGTTGATCCGGAGATCTAGTATGGAGTCTTCGTTTGAAGACGAGGAGGATTGTCTCAAAGTGCTCGTGACCCTAGATGTTCGTGACATCGTCGTCCGGTATTTGGGGAGACTAATGGTCAGACAGAATTGGAAACGTTGGGACGCCACGTGTGCCTAGAGCTTCGTGTAGCAGTTAATAGGAAATGATGGCTAGTGGATAGTCATAATGGCCTACGGGCGCATGTTTGCACGTGCTCCTTTGTATAAAAGGGGGAAATCGTTCCATTTGGAACTTTTCAGTCTGATTTCTCTTCGCTTCCTTCAAGCTTTTGCCCGACACCGTTTTCTGCTTCTCCGACCACCATTACAAGCTTCCAAGTAGCGCTTTTTTCTACTCAAAACAAGTAAGTGTTCTGATCCTTTGCTTGTTCTACCTCTGTTAGTTGTTAATGGTAGATTGCATGCAGTTAAGGTTAGCTTTAGAGGACAAAATGAGTGAGTCTCCGGTGATTGTTGGTGGTGGACGGTGGCTGTGCCATTTTTCTACTTCTAACATGTCACCGGAGTTGGTAGTATGTTTTGGTTAGGAGGGTGGTTGACGGCGTCGTCGCGATGACGACGCTTGTGTAACCGTCGTGACTTTTTGTCTTCTGGGCGGATGATGAATTTTCTGGTAGAACGCTCCCAGATTCTGGTGAAGCTTCACGATTTCCGGCGAAGCTTCAAACAAAAATTGGGTATGAGTGTGGGGAAGCTCCTCGCTAGGGGATGATTTGTTCCGAGCGTCTCCTCGCGGGGAGGTCTCAACTCCATATTTGATGTTAGGGCTTAGGTCGGGGGCTTTGTCCTCAGCCCTTTGCGCGCCCTTTCACTTGACTTAGCGGGGGAAGGGTGGATTTGATTTGTTGTCGAATTCACTTTCTTCTCTGCTTTTCAGGTGATCGACATGGCGACGGGGCCAGATAGAGAAGTTATTTTAGACACCACCGAGGAAGAAACAGGATCCTCGGATAACACTAGCTCGACGGCTTCGAGCTCGGCGTCTTCGAGCTCCCCAAGTGATGTCGAGGAGGAAGAAGAGGGTTTGGACGATATGGATGAGGATGTTGTTGATGATCCTGCGGAGGAATAGGAGGTGGTCGAGCCTGCTGAGCACGTGTCCAAGCTTGTGGGGGACGTTTTTACTGAAGTCGGGCCGGAGGGAGAGTGGAAGGTGCACTTCCCTTCTGTGGACGAGCGGGTCTGCACAAACTTCGTGGACCGCTTTACGATGTACAAGTATGCCTTCAAGGAGTTGGGCTTGAGGCTGTCGTTCACCGATTTCCAGCAGTCTGTGTTCGAGCATTTGAGGTTGGCCCCCACGCAGCTGCATCCGAACTCTCTGGCCTTTATCCGGGCGTTTGAGTTGGTGTGCGAGCATCTTACTATAGGGACTACTCTCCCTCTGTTCTTCACTATCTTCCATCTTCAGCGGCAGCTGTCGGGGAGGAAGTACGGCTGGGTTTCGTTGAAGCAGCCCCGCAAGCTGTTCAAGCCTTTTTTTGGAGTTAATAAGGACGTTCAAGGAACATTATTATGTCGTTGAACCCTTGTCCGAAGCTACCCAGGACAACACATACGTCTGGGAGATAGAGGTTGACGAGGATGGGAACGAGCTGCACGACGAGGAGGGGAGGTATATTGGGCGGAGACTTTACAAGTTCCCCATCCACTGGTCACCCGACCACTTCACCAAGAAGCCCAGTGATTATGTTTTCCAACCGAGCGAGCTGTTCGGGCAGGACGCCGCGGCGTATGAGGTGCTGGTGAACTGGGTCAACTCCTTTCGGCTTGCTGAGTGCTGGACGAGCAAGGGCAGTCCGATCTTCGAGGAGGACGGGAGCCAGAGAGTTAAGCGTAGATTCTTCAATATTAAGGCACTGCTGGAGTGCAAGACCCCTCAGGACGTCGCAAAGCTGCTCGGTAGTCTTAGTTGCTTAACTTTGTTTGTGTCATTTCTTTTACTCGTATCTAACATGCTCGTATTTTGTCTGTGCAGGTGAGATGCCTCAGGCCCACGATAGAGTTGTGAGGAATGCTATTGCAAGGAACAAGACTGGGGCGGCTCCTCCGAAATCCCAGTTTGCTGGTGCTCGTGCTCCTCCTCCTGTTCAAACTACCGCGGGAACCTCCTCTTCTCCTACTCCCGCTCCCCGGGGATCTCCTCTGTCCTTGACCGGGCAAGCGAAGCGGGCAAGGGTAGATGACGCTATGGACCTTACCCAGGTGCCAGAGAAAGGGAAGTTCGAGCTTCCTCCCTGTATCCTTGATTGGCGGTTTTTTGAAGGCAACTCTTTGGTCATTCCCCGGGCGGAATCTCTTCGCTTGGAAGGGGACTATGCTAGAGATGGTGGTTGTTTACCCTGAAGGGGACTCTACAACTGAGTCTGAACTCAATGCTGCTCGGGCATCTGTGGCATCCCTCAAGGAAGAAGTCAAGAGTACCGGCGAGGCTCAAAAGAAGGCTGAAGAGGAGGTGGTTAGGCTGAAGGAAGAGAATTCCAAGCTGGCGTCAGAGAAGGAATCTGTCGAGGAACTGATCAGGGAGCTGAGGGCGGCCAATGCCCCGAGTGTCGACGAGCCGGACGATGTGAAAGAACTGAAGACTAGGTCCGAGCTGGTTGCTCGCATGCTGCTGGCCGAAGATGATGGTATTGTCGTCGCGGAGGAGTCCTTCAAAAATGTCGTGGCTCAATTGCGGGTGGTGAACCCTGAGCTCAATTTTTCTGTCGAGGGTACTCACTACCTGGCGCATGTAAAAGATGGTCGTTTTGTCGTGCCCGACAGTCTCCTTGAAAGTACCCCCGAGGATCAGCCCGCAGAGGACCAGGGACCCCAGCCAGAGCCTGCCGAGCATGCAGACGAGTGAGGAGTTTGTATCTTTGATGTTGTTGTAATCTGTCCGGCCTGCGTGCCGTAGAATCATTGTAATTTATTTTCTTTCTGGGGGACATTGCCCCCGTTTAATGTAACTAAGTACAATTGTGGCCCTTGTGGTCACCCATTATGCTAACTTATTATATTTCTAGCTTCGCTATCTGCATGATGCGTTTATTTTTGCTAAGTGTTGTATGCATGCTCGCTGTGAATGTATGTCCGCCCGTGATAGGGGGTATTTGACTTGTGCGAATATTTTGGGGGAATTGCTCGTTGCAGATGTGCTCGACAGTGAGGGAATCTGGTCGAACTGTCGGGGAATGACCTGGCGGGGTGCGGAGCTCAGGTCACGTTTGAGGCTTGAGTTCGCGACGTGAACGTCCCATCGCGAGCTGGGGTTCTGCCAATCATGGTACTTTGACGACGACGATGCTCGATCGAGGACCGCTGTAGAGCAGTTGCCCGACTCATTACTGAGTGGGGTTATGCTTTAATCGTATGCGATGCTTGTACCTAGACGCGCATAGTGGTCGGTGGCTGACGTTCGTCGTTGAGACGGGCCGAACCGAGAATTTAGCTGTAGTATTGTTTTAGCTTTTCAACGTTCCATGGTCGAGCAAGTTCTTCCCCAGAGAGATGTTCAAGGTAGTAGGCCCTATTTTTCGTTTTTGCTCGGACACGATAGGGTCCTTCCCAGTTGGCTGCTAGTTTGCCTTCGCGAGAGTCTTTGTGGTTTCTTCTTAGAACAAGGCTTCCCACGTCGAACTCTCGCCGTATCACCTTGGCGTTGTGCCTGATGGTAATTTTTTGCTTTAGTAAGGCTTCGCGAAGGGCTGCCCCGGTTCGAATTTCCTCGACGAGGTCTAGCTCTTCTCTCAATGATTCGTCGTTCATTTCCTCGTCTAGGGGCGACTCTGTCCGCCTAGAGGGCACGTGAACTTCGACGGGAATTACAGCCTCGGTCCCGTATGCTAAGCGGAAAGGTGTTTCCTCGGTCGTTAAGTGCGGAGTTGTGCGGTATGCCCACAATACGATGTGTAGTTCCTCGACCCATGCCTTCTTCGTTTCGTCCAGCCTTCGCTTGAGGCCTCGAAGGATGACTCGATTGGATGCTTCAGCCTGCCCGTTCGTTTGAGGGTGCTCCACGGATGCGAAGTGCTGCTTCGTGCCCAGTTGGGCGACGAAGTCCGGGAACTTCCTATCTGTGAATTGCGTCCTGTTGTCTGTTACTATCGCTTGGGGAATACCGAAACGTGCAAGGATGTTTCGTTTTTAGAAACGCAGGATGTTGAGGGCAGTTATTTTGGCCAGAGCTTCTGCCTCTATCCATTTTGTGAAATAGTCCACGCCCACTATGAGATATTTGTTCTGACTTGATCCTACCATGAAGGGTCCTAGGATGCCTAGGCCCCACCAGGCGAATGGCCACGGGGAGGAACCAGGTGCATGTCCCTGTGTCGTTGGCATTTGTCGCATTTCTTCACGTGTTCTTTCGCGTCGTTTTGGATGGTCGGCCAGTAGTATCCTGCACGGAGAGCCTTTCGAGCAAGGGACCTTCCGCCAAGATGTTGGGCGTTTATTCCTTCGTGGATTTCGTGCAGGATGTGTGCGACCATTTCCTCCTCGACACATTTGAGCAGCGGAATGGAGAATCCCCGTCTGTAGAGTTTATCTTCGACCAAGACATAAGAGCAAGCTCTTCGCCTGACTATGCTGGCCTCCTTTGGGTCGAACGGGAGTTCGTCTTTGGCGAGATAGTTGTAGACTGGGGTCATCCAACAGTTGTTATCGCCGACCACCTGCACGTCGAGTGTCGCGGAGGCCTTCTCGATGCTGGGTCGAGGAAGTACTTCCTGTATGACGGATTTGTTTTCGCCTTTCTTCTTCCTGCTAGCTAGTTTGGATACCATGTCTGCTCGTACGTTATGTTCGCGGGGAACGTGTTTCACTTCCACTGTTGTGAACTTCGCCATTTCCTTCTTTACCAGGGCCAAGTATTCGGTCAGGTTGTCGTTTTTGGCTTGGTATTCTCCCCGGACCTGGAGGGCCACGAGTTGTGAATCTGTGCAAATGACGACTTCCTCTGCGCCTAGGTCCTCGGCGAGGCGTAGCCCAACGAGGAAGGCTTCGTATTCAGCATGGTTATTGGAGTTTGGGAAAGACAGTGTGAGTGATACCTCGACGATAATTCCTTCGTCACTCTCTAGTATGATGCCCACGCCACTTCCTGCAGAGCTTGAGGCACCGTCGACGAAGATGGTCCATCTGCGTGCTTCGCTCGTGGGGGAGTCTGCGAACGTCATCTCCGGGACGAAGTCGGCCAGAGCTTGGGCCTTGAGGGCTTTTCTTCCTTCGTACTGGATGTCGAATTCGGACAGTTCCAGCAACCATTTGAGCATTCAGCCGGCCATATCTGGTCGTCCGAGCAGCTGCTTTATGGGTTTATCTGTTCGAACCATGATCGTGTGAGCCAGGAAGTAGTGTCTCAACCTCCTGGCCACATTGATGAGGGCCAGCGCCACCTTCTCTATCTGTTGGTATCTTAACTCTGGTCCTTGCAGCGCTTTGCTCGTGAAATAGATGGGCTTCTACCCGTCAGGTGTCTCGCGGATGAGAGTGGCACTCACTACTTCTATTGCTACGACCAGGTATAGGTACAATGTTTTGCCGTTGTCCGGCGAGAGAGGATCGGCGGCTCCGAGAGTGCCTGTTTCAGATGGAGAAGTGCCTTGTAGCGCTCCTTGGTCCATTCGAATGATGCCTCTTTGTGGAGGAGTTTGAAGAATGGTAGGGCGTGCTGGGCGGACTTGGCCACGAAACGAGATAGTGACGCGAGCATCCCGTTGAGGGACTGGATGGATTTTTTGGACTTGGGCATAGGAAACTCGGAGAATGCCTGGAATTTGTCGGGGTTGGCTTCGATTCCTTGTTCTGTCAAGTAGAAGCCGAGGAATTTGCCTGCCCGGACACCGAACGTGCACTTCTCCGGATTAAAACACATTTTGTATTTCCTGGCTTGTTCGAAGACCTTCCTCAAATGGGCGGTATGATCGGTTTCCTCGTGGGATTTTACGATTATGTCGTCCATGTAAACTTCGAGCATGTCGCCTATTTCTCCCCGAAACACTTTGTTCATCATTCGTTGGTACGCTGCTCCAGCGTTCTTCAGGCCGAAGGGCATTACGTTGTAGTAATAGTTGCCCGATTCGGTCATGAAGGCCGTATATTTTTTGTCGGACATTTCCATTGGGATTTGATTGTAGCCCGAGTAGGTGTCCATGAACGATAAAAGTTTAAAACCAGCAGAATTATCAATAAGATTATCAATATTGGGGAGGGGTAGGCATCCTTCGGGCATGCCTTATTGAGATCGGTATAATCAATGCACATGCGCCACTTTCCATTAGATTTTTTAACTAATACAACGTTAGACAGCCAAGTTGTGTACTTGGCTTCTGAAATAAATTTGGCCTCGGGGAGGTCCTTTACAGCTTTTTCAGCAGCCTCCGTTTTCTCTAGAGACTGCTTCCTCCTACGTTGTGCTACGGCCTTGACGGCCGGGTCGATGGTCAGCTGGTGACAAGTGACGGATGGATCCAAGCCGGGCATTTCTGCAGCGCTCCATACGAATAGGTCGGTATTCTCTCGGAGGCATGCTTTGAGTTGCTTCCTCGCGATGTCAGGCAGGTCTGCTCCGATCTTCACTCCTCGTTAGGGGTCTTCGCCGAACAGAACTATCTCGAAGTTGCCATCCAGGATTGGACGCATCGGATGGGAGCTGCTGCTGGATGACATGGACGAGCTTGCTGAAGCTGCTCGTCCCTCCTGTTGGTCCTTGGGGAAGCGACTGTCGAGGTCGATAGAGTCGACCTGGGGTAGGGGCTTGGCCTCCTCGGAGCTGCTTGGCAGTGCTGGCTTGCCCGACACTTTTGGCTTGGGCACAATGGTGTTGAGTCCCTTTGTAGCTGCTTCGAAACACCATCGGGTAACTTCTATATCTCCGTGGAGGGTGGCGACCATCCCTTTCAAAGTGTAATACTTCATCTTCAGGTGGACGGTTGAGGGCACTGCTACCAACTCGGCTAGAGTTGGCCTTCCGAAATTGCATTGGTAGAGCGACGGGTAGTCGATTACCAGAAATTGCACCTTAATGGATCTGGCTGTTTCAGCGGAACCGAAGGTCACGATCAGCTCGATGTATCCCCACGGCTTGGTTATATATCCGTTGAATCCCTGTGAATCGGACCCTACGTAGGGGGTAAGGTGCGATTCGTCCAGCTGAAGTGTTGAAAACAGTTGGGAGTACATGATGTCGACCGAGCTGCCCTGGTCGACGAGTATCCTGCGAACGTCGAAGTTCGCCATCCGGGCTCTGACGAGCAATGGTATGCTTGAGTTTGGGGAGCCTCCGAGGAGTTTCTCCCAGTAGAAGGAGCCTTCTATGCCCGATCAAGCGTGGTCACTTTGCTGGAGCTTGTGTTGATCAGGTGTTCGAACTTCCGTTTCACAGAGCCCACAATGACTTTGTTGAAACCCCCGCCAGAGATGACCATGGCGGAGGGAAATGTCTCCCACGGGCTATGGGCCGCGAAATATGTAGGGGCGCTGAGCCCGTCTGGTACGTTGAAGTCCTTGGATCGCGATATGGATATAGCGACCTGTATGTTGGCGTCTTCCGAGGAGGGTACCTCCTCCTCGACCTTCTTGGACTCCAGGGCGTCCTTCCAAGGAGTGTTCTTCTTCTTCGCGAACTGCTTCAGGTGACCGTCTCTGATAAGTATTTCAATGGCATCCTTCAGATGGATACAGTCCTCCGTAGTATGGACGTGACTTTTGTGGAAACGGCAGTATTTTGATTTGTCCATGTTTGGTCTGTTCGGAAGCTGTTTGGGGAAGCGGACCCCAGCCTGTTTGAACTCCGAATTGGCACATTCGGACAAGATCTTTTCCCTAGAAACGGCCAGGGGAGTGTAGTCATGGAACCTCCCAGAGGGGCCCTTGCTGTCCCGGGAGTCACGAGGACGGTCCTCGCGCCTCCGTTCACCTCGATGAGATGTCGAAGCTTCTTCTCCTCTGGATGCCCGAGCGTTCTCCTCTGTGGGCCATGAAATCATTTGTACAAAGCCCAAGAGGAGGCTATGTGTGGTTGTTTCAGTTGAGTGACAGGTCTAGCATGTTGGTCTAAAAGAGAAAATCAGTTCTTATATGAGTAATGTCGCACTCATGGATTTGATTCGAGGATCAGAATTACTTCCGGTTCTTTGAGGAAATGGGGAGTCTAAAGGGTTTTTAGACTGTCCGAGTCTACGGGTTTTATCTTTTGTACTATGCTTAAGGAATAGTAGCCGCAAGATCTAGACTCTTTGAAAGACTGTTCTATTAAGATGGCTAATTTCTGTTCCTATACCTCTAGGAGGTCGTCAGGACAATTTGTACAAAGCCCAAGAGGAGGCTGGAAACTTTTAAGAAGCCGAGGAACAATTTGTACGAAGCCCAAGAGGAGGCTATCTTCCCGGAGGAAGAATCATTATACGAAGCCTAAGAGGAGGCTGTTAAAACTTCTAAGAAGTCTATGGGTCCTTGTACAACGCCCAAGTGGAGACGGGGATGCTTTTAGGAAGCTTGTGGGCCCTTGCACTAAGCCCAAGAGGAGGTTGATGAACAGTTCTAGAAGGGGTTTCACTTGGAACAATAGCCTTCTGTATGGTGAACTGTTCAAAGGGGAATTTCCTTAGACCTAGTTATCTAAGACAGTTTCGCTGTTTAGGTTATGTTGAAACATCCGGGAAAAAGTCAGATGTAAGGAGACGAGATTTCGTCTAATTCTAGACGTAGTTGCCAGGGAAACTCTAAATATCTATACTAATATTACACAGTTGATATGAGTTTATGAAAGAAGACTTACAGCGAAACATCCCCACAGTACAATTATATACATATGAAAGCGGTAAATAAAAGCGGGTAAACACTTACTCGGTTGTAGAGCTTCCATGTTGTTGGGTTAGTTGTTCAACAAAGAAAGATTGAAAACAACAGTATATTTCAAAATCAAAGGAGAAAGTGTTTTGAAAAGATTGTTGGGGCTTACAGCTCAAGGAGAGGCCCAAGGTTTTATCAGTGATCGCACTGTCGTTTTGTACAGGGACTTATACAAGTGACTGAGGCCCAAGAAAGGTTTTCTGTACAAAGGGATGGGTCTTACACTCTCTCAAGAGGCCCAAAAATGAATTTAAAGAAAATAAGTGGGTCTTACTACACGAGGGTAGGCCCAGAGGATTTTATTTTAAACTGGCGATCGCGCCGGGATTTTTGAAATCGCAGTGGGTCTTATACAATAACTGAGGCCCAAAAAGCTTGGTTTTTATAAGGGGTTGGGTCTTACACTCTATTAGAGGCCCATGAGTGTTGGAAAATGATTTATTTGAGTGAAAATCAAGGAAACCCTAAATTTGTTTTCTTTTAAAAGTAAATACTTAAAGAAAATCAAATAAAAGTGATAAAATACCAAATAAGTTTGAATAAACCACTTGTGATTTTTGTTTAAGGTTTGAAAAATGAGGTTTTAATCACAAGATAAATTAAAACTCATTTGGTTTTGATTTTCAAAGTAAATATTCACTTTTAAGTGTTTAAAAACAATTAAAAATGAATTTATTCACAAAAATACTAATTATATTAAATAAATAATATAAACTTAATTTTTTGTGGAATAAAATATTTCAACATTTTTGTGATTTTTTGCAAAAAGAACCAATAAAAAATAATTAAAATTGAGGGAGTTATTAATTTTCCAAATCATTACAAAATAATAAGAAAAACAATAAAAAAAAGTGAAAAATAACAAAAAGAGGATCTGGGGCGAGGGGGATTCGAACCCCAGACCTGTTATGTGCAGCGCGCGTGCATCCTACGACTGGGGTGGTGATACATCCATTGATTGAAACAAACCAACAAATACACAAGGCTTGCCTTGTTTTTGGCCTGGCCCAAGGCAAGGCAAGGCAAGATTTTTGTTGAAAACGTGAAGGCCATAACTTTCTCATTTCTCCATGTTTGGGGACAAAATTTATATGCGTCTGGCCTAGAATTTCACAAGGAATCCAATGGTGGTGGTATTTTTTTCAGATCATGCTCCCTTCTCAAAATCCGATAGTGGTTTTGAAAAAGACCTATAATTGCATTTTCTATGCTACACTTTGGTACAGGCATGAATTACATGATGAATTGGTTCAAACACAACACATATGACATGTATAAGAGATGCATGATCAGTGGACTTCAAAGCAATGCATATTTTGGAAAGTTCAAGTCATCATGCTTACATCTTTTTGAGCTTTTTGGAGTTTTTGTGCAATCTGCCAAGTTTCTTGTTCCAAAAATGGTTTGATGCTTTGGACACTCTCAAATGATTCCTTAAAAGCTTTTAGGATGATTAGAATCAGCTGGAACCTGCAAAAACACAAACTGGCCCTTTCTTGCAAAAGGGGTTAAAATGGCCTAAAATAGCAACTCTCTCAAATGGTGTTCCAGATGTTGGTAGCCATTTGGGACAGTTCAAGGATGATATTTGGAGTGTGTTGGAGGTTTTATCTGGTTTGGAAAGTGACTGGTTCAAGGCATGGCTTGAAAAATGCACAAAAGGCGTATTTTGAGGTTTTGAGAGATGACTCTGTGATTTAAGGATTACAGGTCACTTGTGAGAGTTTGGATAGCTTATATATGATATATTAGAGGTGTGTGTGTGATTGGTTTGCTTGGAAATGCTCTCAAACTCAAAAACTCAGAGTTACCTTGCTAAAGAAGGCATTTTGGCCTAAAGAGAGGGATTTTGAGGAAAGCATCTGTTTGATGGCTTTGGTGTACTCAAACTGAGCACAAATGAGCTCTATTTATAGTAGAGCAAGTTTGTTTTGGGATCAATAGTGAATGGAAACCACAGCAGAGGTTTGGCCAATGTTGATCAATGGGAATCCAAGTCTCCTCTAGCCATTGACTAGAGGTTAGAGCACAGGCCTTTGGTTCCCTAGTTGTTGGATCAATCTTGACTGAATTCAGTTGCAAATAGCTCAGTCCAATCCACCTCTAAGAATCCATTAAATGCTTCAATCCAAAATTGGAGTCTTGTCCCTCTTTTAGGGAATTCTAGGTTTGGCATGCTACTTCTTGTTCCAAGGACTTTGGAGGCTTGGATCAGTGTTTGTTCCCTTTAGATTTGATCCTCAGATGTGTCCAAAGTGATGACAAGGCTTGGAATTATCTGATTTTACCAAATCGAGCAAAAGTACAAAATTCTGCCTAGCCTTGGCAGTTTTCAGCAAGGAATATTGCCATTGTCATATCTCATGGTTCAAGTGGAATTTGGTGATGTTCTTGGCCATTTTGGAAAGCCCTTATATGATAAAACAACTGTTTGATCATAGTTTGTTTTGATACCTTTAGGATCCAAGTGAAAAATCCCCCTACATTTGAAAAAAAGTAAAGGCAAATTCTGACTTAGTGAAAATTTCACTAAGTGTTGGAAAAAGTGGCATTTCATGTTTTCAGCCATTTTGATCATTCCATAACTCAAAATCCATGATGAATTGGAGTGAGGTGTAGTTGAAGCTTTAGTAGAGGGCCATGAGAGCTACAAATCCAGCTTTGGATGGGGAAAAATGGCTTTGTGGTTTAGGAGTTATGATCCTCCAAAGTTGGTACCCTAGCCACTTTGTTCCATAACTTAGAAAATTTTCTAAGTTTTTATGGTTACCCCTTTTACAAGTTATCCCACTTTTCTTGATTTTTCTTGATGAATGACGATTCCAATCATACATTAACATTATTTTAGGGTTAAAAAACCATATTTGTGAAAAATCTCAAAAAGTCAAAGTTTGACTTTTATGCACAGTTGACTTTTTGTCAGATGAATTCCAAACTGTGCAATCCTCTATGAAATCAAGTCCTTGACCCAAATCAAACTTGATGGACATGTTCCATAGGTGTTATAGGGTGTATTGAATCATGTCTCAAGGTTTGGGAGCATGCCTTAGTCAAAAGTCAAATATACAGTTGACTTTTCCCGCGAAACCCTAATTATGGTTCAGATGAACTTGAAACTTGTTGATCAAGCTTCTTGGATCAATCCATTGTTGCAAATGGACCAATGTGGTTTATTAGAGACCCTCAAATACTCCCTTAAGGTCTTGGCTCAAGTTTTGTACCAAAAGTCAACTTAGGGGTGAATTAGGTCAAGAAACCCTAATTCCTGATTTTTTATGAATGCTTCCCCAAAGGCTAAATTGACTTGATGATTGGGTGTATGAAGTCCCTTGGAGCATCTTAGGTTATATTATGAAGTATTGGCTCATTCCCAGAGGAAAATTTCCATCTGGAGGCCCTGGTCGACCAAAACCCTAATTTAGTGACACTGGCGATCTTGAGGCGTAATCCACTTGGACTGTTGCAACATTATGCTTGATTCTTGATGTGGGAGTCCTCTTAATCCATTGTGGATGTTTGAGAGGTTTAGACAAGTTAAAGATCATGTCATTCCTTGATTGATCCTTTGTCTTAGGGTTCTGAGAGGGCTTGAAACCCTAGTTTTGATTGTTGTGGATGCTCATCCATCTTTGGGGAGACTAATGAGGTATGATGGTCCATCCATATTGTGATGATGATTTGCACAATGATGGGGAATTTTAGTGGTCAAAATTTGGGGTATGACACTAGGCAGCCATTTTGAGTGATCCAAAGCTTGATTTGTAGGTCTTCCTTCATTCTACAAAACTTCTACTACATGAAACTCTAAATCTTCATGGATTTTTAGTTATGGATGAATCAAAGTGCTGAAAAATCAAGAACATAACACTTAGTGCAAAACTGTCTAAGTGCCAGCTTTGGACATCAAAGTTTATGAGGTTTTTTCAATTGGATTCAGATAGTTTCAAAACCAAATATGATCACACATGGATTGTATCATATAAGGGCTTCACAAAAAGCACAAGAGCTCTCCATAACTCCATGTGAGAAAGGAGATAGAACCCTCCAAAGTTGCCCTGCTGCACCTGTCTTCAAGACAGATTTCAGGCCATTTTTGTTTGCACCACACAATTTCCCTTTACAACCTTGTCATCTTGCCAAGTTTGTCATCTTCCCAAATCAATGAAAATCTGACTAATCATCATGTACATGCAAAGACCAAGCATGGAGTCAAGATGAGTCACTTGGAGGTTAATGCATTTTGTCACCATTATGTTAAATTCAAAGGTCCATTTATGTGCAAAAGTACACATTCAACAAAGCTGATCCTCTCAATCAAGACGTTGACTTAAAAAATAATTAAAACATCTAAGGAATGTGGAATTGGTCAAAGCATAGCCCTGCTCTTTGAAGAAGCTAGTTTGCCTTGCATGAGAAGAAATACCACCAAGCCAAAGCCATTGAATCTGATCTGATCTTGCAGCCATTCACTATTTCTCCAAGACAAAACTTGATCACCTATAAATAGAGGTCACATTACCTCATTCAGATTACACCAAAACAATACCACACTTGTTTTCCTTCTCTTCTTGCTCTTACTCCAAATTTTCATATTCTCAAGAGTGAGAATCGTGAATTTTAAAACCAGAGCATTTCTGTCAAAACTAATGATGCAAACATCTCACTTACATCATGTGTAGTTGATCCAAGCTTTAAATCACATTTGAAACATCAGGATCACTAAGTGGTACTCCATTTGCGTAAAACTCATAACTTGCTACAGAAGGATTCAAGCTGATCAAACTAAAAGGTTCTCAACCACTCCAAGCACTCAAACACATTCCTTGAGGTACAAGGAAGTTGTCCAAATCATTGGAACTCATCTGTAACACCTCCAAACCAGAATTCGATTCTCATTTGCAGAGGTAAGCCTCAAACTGTCAAACTCAATGAATCATGCATCATAAACATATTTTCCAATTACCACTGTGTTTCTGAATGTTTGTAGATCATTTACCCTCAATCAATTGACGTTTATAGTTCGTGTATAGGATTTCATTAAGCTCTTGCCAATTTTAGGGTTCATATGTTTTCAACTTGTTATCTTTTGATTCACTTAATTTAAACAAAATTGAATATTGCCATTGTGTTCCTTATTTAAAAATGCACGATTTTCATATTTGGATCATGTGAAATGGTTGAGAAATGAGTGAGATAGGAGGATTCACGTATCTTGCCCAAGGAAGAAGATGGCCATGGCGCCATTCTTCAGAAAATCAATTAGTTTTGATATATATTATATACTTGCCACATTATGTTTGAATTGGCATTGCGCCTTAGTGGAAACACTAGTATTTGTGTGTATGTGTGTGTAGCGAGCGAAAGGTCTAGGGTTCGAATCCCCCTCGCCCCAGACCTTTTGGTATTTTTTTAAAACTATTTTCAAAAGGATTTATTCCATATTATTCATTGTTGCCATCCTCTTTCAGCCCATGCACATGGCTCAGACGGTGACATGTTTTGAACTTGATGTTAGATACTTGACTGTTGGACCCTTTTACTTGTTTCGGAGTACTTGATAACTTGATTCTCTTCCACCTTGGAATCTAGTTTGGAGCGTTTGGCACGCTTTAAAGAGGCAACAGACCTTCTCCGTTAGGTACCACTTGCTCACTTTTATGAAGCATGCATATGGTTTGGCAATTTTGCTTACAACTTGTTGTTGAGTGAGGAGTTTTCACTCCTAGCTGCATACTTGGCTTGGGTGCCAATTCATTGATACTTTGATCTTATTTGCTCCCCTTTTCTGTCTTACTTTGTGATGGACGAAGAGTCACTCAACTTCCTTATAGTTGAGATCACGACATCATTTTCATCTTGTGGTTGACGAAGAGTCACTCAACTTCCTCATAGTTGAGATCACGACATCGTCCTTTTCTGTTGCATTTTCTTTTAGTTGAGTACGAGGAGTCACTCAGTTTTGTTTCTTGGCTAAGATCA
Organism: Lathyrus tuberosus; assembly: GCA_022829125.1. Lineage (NCBI taxonomy): Eukaryota > Viridiplantae > Streptophyta > Magnoliopsida > Fabales > Fabaceae > Lathyrus > Lathyrus tuberosus. The sequence goes on from JALAZF010000494.1 coordinate 708,359, forward strand.
CGATATCGTTTATTTTGTAATGTTTACTTGTGTTTGTTCACATGATCCCTTAGGATTCCTAGCTCCACTTAATTTCTGATTAAGTTGGAGGTAGGAGATACATTAGCCTTTCAATCCAAGCATGATAACATTAGGTATACTTCACTATACAAAACGGCCAAACAACAACGCCAGATTTACAACGACATCCTATACACCATTCTTATAGTGCGTACTGGATGCGCGCACATTATTTTAATTAGAAATCTCAAGGTTATAATAACGGTTGTTATGAAAACCGTGGTGATACAATCTAGTTATCATGGGTTCGAACCTCATCGCCCTCAAATAGTTTATCCCTTTGACGTAAATGCTCCCTTTTTAAGTTTTATTAATATTTAACTAAAAAATAATAAGGATATCACGACGGCTTTTTCTTAAAACTGTTTTTACAAACTGAAGCTTCTTTTTATGTATTTTAAACACCAATTATATATCAATTTATCCATTGAAAAAAGAAACAAGACGAAACAACCCTAACACCAACTCCGTCACCATTGTCGGGAAGAAGACAACAACAACAACAACAAGTGTTCTACTTTAAGGTGTTGCAATGTCACATTTGAAGACAAAATCATCCAAACGTGTTTCTACGTTTTCTTCCAGTGTAAAATCTCGATCTGGAAATTTTTGTGGTTGTGATGGTCGTATGGTTTCGTATCAATGCAAGAAGGGACAAAATAAAGGAAGGCTTTTTTGGAGATGTCCATTTTGGAGGAAAGATGAAACATGTAATTTGTTCATATGGGATGAAGACGTGGGAGAAAGAGATGGAAATGACGATGAGAGCATTATGAAGTCAGAGTTGGAAGTTGTGGGCTATTTGAAGGTTATGTATGAGGATTTAAAGAAAAAGAACAAGAATTTGAAGAACAAACTGAAATCAGAGATATTTTCTGGAAATATCAAGATGTTATCTTTTCTTGTCTCCTTTATGTTTAATGTTTACTTTGTTATGAAATGTAATAGTTGAATTAGGGTTTGAATTACATTGTTGATGTTTAAACTGCAGATGCATTGTGAATTACATTGTTGATGATTAAACTGCAGATGCATTAAGTGAGAAGTTAAGGCACACCTTTTGTTTTTTATTTATTTTAAAATTCACAAATAAGAGGGTTATCACTACTGTTCTTCTAGTTAACCATAGTGATATATTTATAATAAATAAATACCTATCTATACGGTTTTTATTTATTTTAAAATTCACAGATAAAAGGGTTATCACTACGGTTATTCTAGTAAACCGTAGTGATATATTTATAATAAATAAATACCTATCTATACGGTTGTTATGGTTAACGGTTGTAAAATAGTTTACCCATATATAAGCAAAATAACTTTCACTTAATTGACAGTAACGCCGTTGCCTTCAAAGTGAAACCCTAGAACCCATTTTTTCTCTTCGTTTTCACCATCAGCCGCGAATCATACATTAAAGTATTCTTCTTCTTCCATCTATTGTTAGATATTTCCCATTATCTCGTTTGTGGATTGTTATTTTTGTTGATTGTTCTCATTTTTTCAAATTCGTTTTCACTACCTTAACAAAGACCATACTTTGGAAACTTCATAATGTTTGTGTTGCTATGGAAAAATGTATAAGAAGCATGAAGCTATGATGCAAACTTCATCCACCTTATACTTTTTTTTCATAGCATCACGAACAAGATGTTAGTAAATGAAGAAACAACAGTGTAAGCAAACTTCATCTAGTTTTAGAAACAATGAAAAGAAATATAAGAAGTATGAAGCTTTTGTGTAAGCTTCTTCCTCCTTATATTTCTTCTTCATTGATTCCCAAACTAGTTGAACATCATAATTGATTCCTGTTCCGCGATTAGTTTCATTAAAAGGTGCGTTATTCCTGTTCCTCTCTTTACTCTTCACTGGATTATGGTTTTAGGGTTTTTTTTCAACTGAGGATGCTCATTTTTGAGGTTTGCTGGGTTTCCTTATAGGTTAAGGGGATGATACAGGGTGATGATGCTGGTGGTAGCAAGCGTATTATATGAGTTTATAATATCTGGATCTAGTATAGAATGTTGTTTGAGTTTATTATATTCTATTTAGATTGTTTGTTTCACTAACTGTTAGTTCTTGGATTGGCTGGAATTTTGGTAAAACAAAGTTGAACAATGTTGATGTCATATGTCTGATGTCTTAACATTGGTTCCTAACATTAGTTATTGCAGGGTTGCAGTTTTGAGGTCTGATGTTAAACATGATGTCTTGACATCAGTTGACAGAACATCAGAAAACCATCTGTTGTGTTTTGTATTGCAGGATGTTGGGTGAGATGTCCTGACATGGTTAATCAGACATTAGTACAGATATGAAGTATTACTGTCATGACAATATGTCATAACATCTTGGTTCTGGCACAGCAGTTGTTGTTGTTATGTGACAGATATTGCAGGAGATGTCATGACATCTTAGTATGGTATAGAAGGTGTTGCTGTTTTACTGTCATGCGATGTCAAAGGAGATGTCACGACATCAGATGTCTGGTGTCGCTCCCAGGATTTTCATCCAGGTACAAACGCGAGAGTGGCGCAGAAAAAAAGAGTCGCCAGCCGTGTAAATTTATCCCAAGAGAGGGAAAGGGAACACCGCATAAACCTGAGGAAGAGGGAAAGGAATGGTCATCGCAACCATAGCCTGGGTTCGGGAGTCGGTTACGCGAGGGGAAGGTGCTAGCACCCCACGCGTCCATCGTACTCGATGGGATCCACGCTTGTTGTCTAATCTAAGGGTGAGTCATCCTAAAATCTATGGCTGTACTGACACGAGGAAGGGGAAAATAAAGACAGACTCGGTAGGACGTCGATGTCCTAGGCCTACGTACCCCCTTTGTGCAATGGAGAATTCAGAGTCAACGTAGTTCGGACCAAGTTCTTTTTGTGTTTTTTATGAGCGACGTTAAGTTCGCGTCCGGCAGTTTGGGTCGATGCCTGTTTGCGACTCAGACGGAAGGTAACGTGCCCTTTTTGAAAATAGCCTTTAGGTTGACAATCCCGAAGGACAAAAAGGTTTGAAATTTGTGCGTATTTTTTAGGACAGAAATGGCTTAAGTTAGTTCATAAGTTGCATTGCACCAAAGTCTAGGGCACAGGGGCGAATACTTAACGCATCGTCCCAAGACAGGACGCTCGCTAAGCACTCTAGAAAGATGAGAGGAAGCCCCTCATTTCTCATTCCCCACGCTTAAGGCTCGTGCGCAATACAATTTATCCTTATTAAGTATTTTCAAGAAGTTTGAGATGAGAAGAGAGACGACACAAGGGAAACTCTAAGGGGGACCAAGAGTCCTAAAGTTATCATGCATGAGTGACCTACGGTTAGTGAGGTTTGACGACAACCTAAGCCTAAAGAAAAGAGATGAGATAAAGGAAAAAGTAAGGGTGAGCATGGATACTTATCCATACCCTCAAATAACTTACCTTAGTCCCTGCATAAAAGATTAGTACCAAACGGACATAAGTAATGTCAAAGCAAATGAAAGCCAAACAATGGCATATAATAGTGATAACAATCCAAACATGAATTAAGAAGTCAAATAAACAACCCCAAGACAATGGCACAAGTGCCTTTTCAAACAGATAATCAGACAGGAACAAGGATACGCATACAAGAAGATTTCACACAAAGAGCCATTAAACAAATAGTAAAACAATTTCTAAAATCACCAAATTAAATATCAATATTGCCCAACCAGAGACAAACCAAATACCAAAAACTCATGCAAAAAATCAAGATGTTAGTCACTTAAACAATTAGGCAAAGCTCAGGTGAAAAGTAGGGTTCACTGAGCCAAAGGGAAGGACTAAAATGCAATATGAAATAATTTTAAAAATGAAACAAAAATATTTTAATGCACTTCAGAATATTATCTAACAAATGCAAAAAGAACGGATTGAAAATATTTTATGGTTGCAGAGAAATAAAATAAACAAATTTAAGTATGCATGATATGAGTAATGCAAAAAGAAAATAACTAAATAATTAATTTAGATGATAAAAAATAAAATAAAAATAAAAAATAAAATTTGTAAAAATTTTATAAAATGATAAAAGGTATGCATGAATTTTATGGTAATTTTTAAATGTAATTAACTATTTTTAATAAAAATAAAATAAATTAATGCAAATAATCAAATAAAATAAAATAGGAAAATGCAAGGGGGTGTGAAAAGTAAATAAAATGCGTTGAAAGTTTGGAATGGGCTCAGGTGGGGGGCGCAGATAGTAAGCCTAAACATAAACCCATCAGCGAAAATAAAAAAACAAAAAAAGAACCACAATGTACTCTAGTCAACCCAATTGACTTCCCAGCTGCCACACGATTCATCCAACGCGTGCCACCAAGTCAACACAATAGTCACGTATTCAAGATCAACGGCTTAGATCCACCTGCACACCACACTTACCACATACTCACGCATACACAAACAACCAGTGCACCCTACACACCCCATGTGCCAGGCACGCGCATTTTTAATGCGTTGGCGTATTTTCATTCACGCGATCCATCTGACGGATATGGTTGAGTCAACAAAAACAAAAGTAATTAAAATAAAATAACCTGATTCGATGAACACGATACCTACCGTGAGGTAATAAACACCAGATCATAAAACAAAAATCAGAAAAGAAAAATAAAAAGGAAAATAACGTGGCAAGCTGCTGGCCATTGGATCGTGACCATGGGCGTTCACGATTTTGTCTTCTTCGTTGGAATCCCTCACCGGCCGGCCACCACACCAGTCGCCGGAACTAGGGTTCCGGTCGACTCCTCCACCACCTGCAATTCAAAACTTGCCCAGAAAACGCAAAGGGGTACATGTTCCTGACCAGAAAATCATGAGGATTCCAAATATCCAATCCAAATTTGCAAACAACCAAAGCATAATAAAAACGAAGAGAAATATGTTAGGGCTCAAAACTTTAAATTCATAAAACAACCAACATACACATCCATATTCAAAACAAATTATATCAGCATGATCCATGGACATCACACAACATTATGCACGTTTAAAATCTAAGTTTTTTTATCACGAAAAAATCCACCAACCTGAGATGGTGCAACCTGAATCCTTGCTATTGGCTGCGAATGATGGTTGGTTGTGTTCTAGAGATCCCAAGGATTCTGATGGAGAAAGAATTTCTTGAAAACTCCTTGTAGATTGAGAGATTCGAATGTGACAAGCTTTAGGGTTCAAGTTCTTGTTCTCCTCCAAAAGCACGTCAATGAATCCTAACCAGTGCATGAATGAGTTTAAATAAACTAGGGTTTTTCACTGATAATGAATTGGGCCTTGGTAATTCCTTGTCTAGCAAGTTTTGGGCAATTTTGGAAAATCACATAATGTTAGATACACCTCCTCCCATGCATGGATATTCAAACATTTCATGATGGATCTCCCATGTTTGAATTGCTAATTACACCTGAGCTTGATTTGGGCCTTAAAACCATTTGATTCATGAGTTTTTAATAATTTGGCAATTTTGGATAATGGAGAATAAATGATAAACACACCATCGATTTACTTGATTCAAAGGCCTAAAATGATCCTTGAGGAGTGTCCTTTGATGTTAGAAAGTGACATGAAACAATGGAATTAATTATAGGTCACTATGCCAAAGTTTGTGAAAATGGAATCATGAGAAACCCTAAAAACCACTTTGTCTTCTTTTGATCATAAGTTGAGTTTCACACATGATATAGAGACCCACTAGTACTTTTTGGAAAGAGGAGAAAAAGATCTTCAACTTTCATGTTGGAGAAAAATTCATTTGAAGCTTCTTTGATGATGAAAAGTCCAGTTGAATGTAGTGTAAGAACTTGCCCAAAAAGGAAACTTTCAAATTATAGGTCATTTCCATTTTTAGTAACTTTTGCACCAACTCCTGATTCTTGATAAATGGCATGAATATTGATCCTTGAAGACCATATGAGGATGTGTGACCTTGAAATCCTTGGAGAGAACCTCAAAATTCCACAGTTGACTTCCCCTCTCACTGTTGACTTTCACCCAATTCACCTGATTCCCAATCCATTGGCCAGTTGAACTCTTCCTGAACCAAACTGATGGACAACCTCCCATCCCTGGATACTTAGGGACCCAAGGAATAACATAGAATCAAGTCTTGCCCAAAAAATCAGAAATAAACTGACTTTATAGCAAACCCTAGTTTTTGTACCCTTAGTCTAGGAGGAAATAGCACAGTCTCCAAATCCAAATTCCTATGAATATGATGTGTATCCTCTCCAACAAAGATAAGATATGCCATTTAGTGATGATAAAAACCCAAGGAGCTTGCCCATTGGAGCAATAAACCTAAGAATCTCAAAACCCTAATTATGCACTGGTTTGGAGAGAGTGATCCACTTGAACTCTCTTGCTTGACCCTTTGAAGAATACCTTCTCCTCTTGAACAAGCCTCAGGTACCTTGACCCCATGCTAAGAACCAATGATATGCACATATGATAATGTAAAATGCAATGCAACATAAGCCAGTTAGTAATAAAGTAAGGAAGGCAAATTTTGGGGTACAACAGCTGCCCCTATTCAATCAACTTGGTCCTGAAGGTATGATAGCGACGGCTTTCAGACAGTCGGGATACACGGAGATTGAATACCAAAGAACCCGGAAATTTGCAATCAACAAAGGAGGGACGACTCCACTAGGAAACAAGCAATGAATGTTGTACTGTCATACTACGGACGAGTGTCAGGTATGCTGGGTATAAGGTGAAACAGGCTCTCCCAAGTTACGTCATCTCTGCTAATAAAGAGAACTGACAAAAGAATCTCAAAATATGTCATCCCTGCTGATAAAAGGAACTGACGAAAAGAATCTTCAAGAGATTGCTATCTCTGCTGATAAAGAGAACTAGCAAAACAAACTGCCATCCCTGCTGATAAAGGGAACTGACGAAAGAAAATATTCAAAAGCTTACTATCTCTGCTGATAAAGAGAACTAGCAAAACAAAAGCCATCCCTGCTGATAAAGGGAACTGACGGAAGAAAATATCCCAAAGATTGCTATCTCTGCTGATAAAGAGAACTAGCAAAACAAACTGCCATCCCTGCTGATAAAGGGAACTGACGGAAGAAAATATCCCAAAGATTTCTATCTCTGCTGATAAAGAGAACTAGCAAAACAAAAGCCATCCCTGCTGATAAAGGGAACTGACGGAAGAAAATATCCCAAAGATTGCTATCTCTGCTGATAAAGATAACTAGCAAAACAAAAGCCATCCCTGCTGATAAAGGGAACTGACGGAAGAAAATATCCCAAAGATTGCTATCTCTGCTGATAAAGAGAACTAGCAAAAGCCATCCCTGCTGATAAAGGGAATTGACGAAATAAACTTTCAAGAGATTGCTATCTCTGCTGATAAAGAGAACTAGCAACACAAATTCCATCCCTGCTGATAAAGGGAACTGACGAAAAAGTGTTCAAAGAATTGCTATCTCTGCTGATAAAGAGAACTATCAACACAAATGCCATCCCTGCTGATAAAGGGAGCTGACGAAGAACATACCCGGAAGATTGCTATCTCTGCTGATAAAGAGAACTAGCAAAATGAATGCCATCCCTGCTGATAAAGGGAACTGACAAAGAACTATCCAAAAGATTGCTATCTCTGCTGATAAAGAGATCTAGCAAAATAAATGACATCCCTGCTGATAAAGGGAACTGACGAAGAACAAACCTGAAAGATTGCTATCTCTGCTGATAAAGAGATCTAGCCAAACAAATGCCATCCCTGCTGATAAAGGGCACTGACAAAGAACTATCCAAAAGATTGCTATCTCTGCTGATAAAGAGATCTAGCAAAACAAATGCCATCCCCATGATAAAGGGAACTGACGAAGAACAAACCTGAAAGATTTCTATCTCTGCTGATAAAGAGATCTAGCCAAACAAATGCCATCCCTGCTGATAAAGGGCATTGACAAAGAACTATCCAAAAGATTGTTATCTCTGCTGATAAAGAGAACTAGCAAAATGAATGCCATCCCTGCTGATAAAGGGAACTGACAAAGAACTATCCAAAAGATTGCTATCTCTGCTGATAAAGAGATCTAGCAAAACAAATGCCATCCCTGCTGATAAAGGGAACTGACGAAGAACAAACCTGAAAGATTACTATCTCTTCTGATAAAGAGATCTAGCCAAACAAATGCCATCCCTGCTGATAAAGGGCACTGACAAAGAACTATCCAAAAGATTGCTATCTCTGCTGATAAAGAGATCTAGCAAAACAAATACCATCCCTGCTGATAAAGGGAACTGACGAAGAACAAACCTGAAAGATTGCTATCTCTGCTGATAAAGAGATCTAGCCAAACAAATGCCATCCCTGCTGATAAAGGGCACTGACAAAGAACTATCCAAAAGATTGCTATCTCTGCTGATAAAGAGAACTAGCAACACAAATGCCATCCCTGCTGATAAAGGGAAATTGGCCAGCAAAATATGCCAAGCAAAAATTGACTACCAGGTGAGAACGGGATTTCACAGAAGGGCCAGACAAAGGCAAACTCCCAACCGACTCATAATCCACAGTCAAGATGACTCCGTTGGGGAAGGAGAAGTCTAAATAAAAGACCCTGCCGGGGAGCACAAATATGAGGAACGCATCCCTCCAAGATCTCCTGAGTTATGCCATCTCTGCTGAGAAAGAGAACTGGCAAGGAAAGTATCAAACCTGGCTTATGCTTCAAATGCAAATGTTTGAATAGTGGCGTAATGCTCCATACGACATGGAAATGCTACGCGTTTGCGGATGCAATGCGAATGCTTATGATATGCAAAAAGGGTCTCTCCAGCAAGATAAATGTCGGAGAGAAAAAACCAATTCAGCTGGGGATGACAAAAATAAATTGTCCTCTGAAAACAGGAACTCTGCTCTGAAGGGTCATACTGATCGACTCTTCGGATCAACAACTTCTGCTGGGGATGAAATCCCAAAAGGACTACCGGGGCCACACCTGTCTTTCACTGAAGGTAACATCCGAAACCTGGGATTTCTCCTCTGCTGGGGGAGTTGAGAATGAATGCCAATAACGGAACCGGAAGTCTGTTACTGAAGATTTCTAATATCCAATTGGCTCAAAACCTGCTGGGGAAAACAGTCCATGATACTAGCCTGCTTAGGGATACTGCTGAACTTAGCCTGCTGGTGGGGAGAACGACTTTACTCCCACCTTGCTGGGGATTAGAATATGACATCGTTGGTGAAAGCACGCTTCCTGACTGGATGGGGAAGGTGAACACCCTGATTCTGTGGGGAAATAACGCCTTGATTCGGAGAAAATACTTCCCTGAGTCTTCTGCTGGGGAAAGTCTGCTCTGCTGAGGAAAGTTTTGCCCTGCTGGGGGAGGAGCAATCTCAATGCTGGGGAGTACAATGTTGTTTCCCTGCAAGTCAAATAACAATAACAAAAGGAAAATGCCACAACCTAACTATCACTGTTAACGCCTAAGTAATTTCTACTGCTTTTCGTTATGTTCTGCAAAGCTCGAAATTTTATATGCAACGTTTATAAAAAATAACGGACGTTTTTTGTAAACGAAACAGTAAAAGTAAAACAAACAACAGAAAGCTCTTTGAGTGAAATAAATATTTTATTGAGAAAAGTGGCCTGTAAATAGGCATTTACAATAGGAAGCAATCCCTAAAAAGAGGTAACTGCGCAAAAACAAAAAGAAAATACACATGTCGGCAATGTGGGAACAGATATCCACCATGATTCGACTCAGCTATGACCCATATGTCTTGCTTATCCACAAATGTCTTGACCTTTGAAGAGACTAACTGTACTGATTCCTTTCTTTCAGAGTTTCCAGGTATTAAAGGTGCTCACAGATCGAACGCAGACCGTAGCCTTTCGCTTATAAATCCCTAACTTTTACCTGGATCGCCCTTTTCGGGTTTTCAATCCATCGGGATACCCATTTTTGTCAAAGTCGCCTTTTCAGGTTTTCAACTTTGCGGGTTTACACATTTCTTTTTACATTTTATCCCTAATTTTTGCCCGAACCTTCTCCTTTTATGGTTCGCCGGGATGCCCCGTTTTTGCCTGGACTTTCTTTTTATGTCCAACGGGTCTCTTTTATGCGAAGTATTTTTTGACTACGTCTGCGTTCACAGGGGATGTAAAATCTTCGCCATCCATAGTTGAAAGTAGTAAGGCTCCACCAGAGAAAACCTTTCTGACCACGTACGGCCCTTAGTAGTTTGGAGTCCATTTGCCCCTGTGATCTGTCTGAGGAGGAAGGATCCTTTTCAAAACCAATTCACCTGCCTGAAAACTCCGAGGACGCACTTTCTGATCAAAGGCGTGCTTCATCCTGCTCTGATACAACTGACCATGTGCGATGGCTGCCAATCTCTTTTCTTCAATAAGGTTTAACTGATCCAACCTGGAGCGTACCCATTCCGCTTCATCAAGCTTCACATCTGCCAGAATTCTCAAAGACGGAATCTCGACCTCTAAGGGTAAAACTGCTTCCATACCAAACACCAATGAGAAAGGGGTTGCCCCAGTTGACGTACGCACCGAAGTACGATAACCATGTAGAGCATAAGGTAGCATCTCATGCCAGTCTTTATATGTTACCACCATCTTCTGTACAATCTTCTTGATATTCTTATTTGCCGCCTCAACAGCCCCATTCATCTTAGGACGATATGGAGAGGAATTATGATGCTCGATCTTAAAACTCTGACATAATTCCTTCATCATCTTGTTGTTCAAATTCGAGCCATTATTAGTAATGATTCTCTCCGGGACCCCATAACGATAGATGATGTCCTTCTTTATAAACCGGGCTACCACTTGCTTGGTGACGTTGGCGTACGAGGCTGCCTCCACCCACTTTGTGAAATAGTCAATGGCAACCAAAATGAAACGATGCCCATTGGAAGCAGTGGGCTCAATCTTTCCAATCATATCAATACCCCACATTGCAAAAGGCCAAGGAGACGACAACACATTTAGAGGCGTAGGCGGTACATGCATCTTATCTGCATAAATCTGGCATTTATGGCACTTTCGAGCGTACTTGAAACAATCAGACTCCATAGTCATCCAATAATATCCTGCCCTCAACAACTTTCTAGCCATGGTGTGTCCACTGAAATGAGTACCGAAAGAACCCTCGTGAACTTCCTCCATCAATAAGCCTGCCTCGTGTTCATCAACACAACGTAGCAAGACCATATCGAAGTTCCTCTTATATAACACATCATCCTTGTTCAGAAAGAAGTTTCCTGCCAACCTCCTCAGAGTCTTCTTATCTTTGGTGGAGGCACCCTCTGGATACTCCTGTCTCTTCAGAAAGACCTTAATATCATGATACCACGGTTTGCCATCTGACACATCTTCAATTGCAAACACAAAAGCTGGTCTATCCAGACGCATGATTCTAATCAACGGAGTTTCATTCCAACGGTTCACCTTATACATGGACGCCAACATCGCCAACGCATCAGCCATCTGATTCTCAGCTCGGGGCACATGATGAAAATCCACCCTATCAAAGAAAGGTAACAACCTTCTGGCATAGTTGTTATAAGGCACCAAATTCACCTGGCGAGTCTCCCATTCTCCTGTAATCTGATTAACCACCAACGCGGAATCACCATAGACATTGAGGTTCTTAATTCTCAAATCAATTGCCTCCTCTAATCCCATGATGCATGCTTCATACTCCGCCTCGTTGTTGGTACACACGAATGCTAATCGGGCAGTGAAAGGTATATGAGAACCCTTCGGGGTCGTAATGATTGCCCCAATTCCGTTACCATATGAGTTGACAGCCCCATCAAAAATCATCTTCCACTGTGATCCAATCTCAGGTCCTTCGTCAGGCAGAGGCTCTTCACAATCCTTCATTTTCAGAAACATAACATGCTCGTCTGGAAACTCAAACTTCATAGGCTGATAATCCTCGACCGGCTGTTCAGCAAGATATTCTGACAAAACACTTCCCTTAATGGCCTTCTGAGAAACATACTGAATATCGTACTCTGTCAAAACCATCTGCCAACGGGCTATCCTTCCAGAAAGTGCCTGCTTCTCAAACACGTACTTAATCGGATCCATCTTCGAAATCAACAAGGTTGTATGATTTAACATATACTGCCTTAGGCGCTTGGCTACCCAAACGAGTGCACAACATGTCTTTTCCAGCATAGAGTATCTTGATTCGCGATCAGTGAACTTCTTACTCAGGTAGTAAATGGAGTGCTCTTTCCTACCTGTCTCATCGTGTTGACCGAGCACACAACCCATCGAATTCTCAAGAACCGTAAGGTACATAATCAACGGTCTCCCAGACACCGATGGCATAAGGACTGGAGGTTCCTGCAAATACGTCTTTATCCTTTCAAACGCCTCTCGACAATTTTCATTCCACCTGACCTCTTGATCCATTCTCAACAACTTGAAAATTGGCTCACACGTGGCTGTCAGATGAGAGATGAACCTAGCAATATAATTCAACCTCCCCAGGAAACCACGAACCTCTTTCTCTGTCCTTGGCTCAGGCATCTCTTGTATGGCTCTTATCTTGGCAGGATCAACCTCGATACCTCTTTCACTAACAATGAATCCCAGCAATTTACCAGACCTCACGCCGAAAGTGCACTTGTTCGGATTCAACCTCAATCTGAACTTCCTCAACCTTTCAAACAACTTCTGGAGGTTTACCAAGTGTTCTTCCTCTGTCTGCGACTTTGCAATCATGTCATCAACATAGACTTCAATCTCCTTGTGAATCATGTCATGAAAGAGAGTCACCATCGCCCGCTGATAGGTTGCCCCAGCGTTCTTCAATCCAAAGGGCATTACCTTGTAGCAAAACGTTCCCCACGGTGTTATGAACGTTGTTTTCTCCATGTCCTCTGGGGCCATTTTGATTTGGTTATACCCAAAGAAGCCATCCATGAAGGAAAACATAGAATATTGAGCAGTATTGTCCACTAACACGTCAATGTGGGGGAGCGGGAAATCATCCTTCGGGCTCGCCCTATTCAAATCTCGGTAATCCACACACATCCTGACCTTCCCATCCTTCTTAGGTACAGGTACAATATTAGCAACCCACGGAGGATAATTTGTCACAGCAAGAAATCCGGCGTCCAACTGTTTCTGAACCTCTTCCTTGATCTTGACAGCCATATCTGGTTTCGTCCTTCTCAATTTCTGCTTGACTGGAGTACAACCCTCTTTAAACGGCAGTCGGTGTGAAACAATGTCGGCGTCAAGCCCAGGCATGTCTTGGTAAGACCAGGCGAAGATATCCACATACTCTCAAAGCAACTCAATCAATCTTCCCTTAACAGTGTCTTCCAAAGCAGCCCCAATCTTTACTTCTCGTTTAACATCCTCGGTTCCCAGATTAACAGTCTCAACTTCCTCCTGATGAGGTAGAATGACCCTTTCCTCTTGTTTCAGTAGCCTGGCTAATTCTTCTGGTAAGTCACAGTCTTCGTCAGTCTCTTCTTTGGCCTGATAGATGGGATTGTCGAAGTCATATCGAGCCATAGCTAAGTCATGGGTGGAATCTGAACAAAGGAACCTGCATGATGAATGTTTTATGTTTATTATGAGTGCAACAAACAAGAAAACACATTGCCATTTTGATGTGGGTTAATGCAAAAAGTAAAAAATAGAAAGACAGGGATCAAAATATTTGAATGAAAAAACGTCCTTTATTGATGATAAAAATAGCAAATAAACATCCCAGCCCTACAAATAAATGTCACCACGTCTTGGGCAGAACGTAGGACTCAACATAACAGAAAACAAAAGTAAATTACTCCGGGCGCGTCACTTGGATGAATTTCTCGGAGGACCAGTTGCCTAAACTCTGACCAGGGGTGCAGGGACGGATCCACTCATCCATGTCACAATCACTATCTCCTTCATCCTCAATAGCATTGACTCTGTCGAAGAAAACACCGGCACTGGTGAAACAGACTGGACCATAGAACTTGGGAGGCTCTTCAGAATGCCTAGGTGGCTTGTAACCCAGTCCATGAGTATCTTGCTTCCTTTGAACATCAATAACACTGCCCCAGTTCTGAGAACCACCAGCTTCAACTATAGCGCGCGCCTCTTTGAAAGAGGACATTGGAACTTCTGGTTGTATGACGACTTCAGGTTGGGCAACCACCTCAGGCTAACTGACTGCCTTTGGAGGTTCCTCGGGAATTTTCACAGCTTCAAAGGCTTGGCACAAAGTTTCCTGTACTTCACCATCTACCTCTACATACTTGAAGGTCGATAGGTGACTCACCATAATATCTTCTTCACCACAAACAGTCACGACGTGGCCATCCACCATATACTTCAACTTCTGGTGCAGCGTAGAAGTTACTGCCCCAGCACCATGGATCCAAGGGCGACCCAACAAACAGCTATAGGCAGGCTGAATATCCATTATATAAAAGGTGGTGTTGAAAATTTCAGGACCCACCTTGATTGGCAGAACTAACTCTCCAAAAACTGACCTCTTTGAGCCATCAAAAGCACGTACCACCAAGTCACTTGGTGTGCAAATCAACCCACAAGTATCCAGTTTCATCAAAGCCTTCTTTGGTAACACATTCAAAGACGACCCAGTATCAACTAACACATGCGACAATAAGGAGCCACGGCATTCCACTGAAATATGCAGAGCGTTGTTGTGATTCCTCCCAGCCGGAGTCAGATCTAAATCGGTGAAACCCAAACCATTACCAGCATTCACATGGGCCACAACCCCTTCTAATTGGTTGACAGATATTTCCTGCGGTACATAAGCCATATTAAGAACCTTCAGCAATGCATTTCGGTGTGCCTCGGAGCACAACAGTAAGGATAGAATGGAGATCTTCGATGGAGTTTGGTGAAGTTGGTCAACAATCTTGTAATCACTTTTTTTTATCAACCTCATAAACTCTTCTACATCTTCTGAGAAAGTATCCCCACCTGGCTTTGTCGTAGAATTATTAGCTTCCTTCCTCTGTACGGACTCATCCATCATCTGTTTACCTTTGTCTTGTCTTGAACTGCCAGCTTGATTCTCGGACGGAATAAAGACTTTACCACTCCTAGTGATAGCCCCTGCATCAACAAGATTTCTAACCCCTGTATTCACAGCTGATGTGTCTTCCAATTCCTGCTTCTTACCATTAATAAACACCTCGGCCCCATAGTTCCATGGGATGGCCTTAGTAGTCTCATGCGGGACTGGTCCAGGAACAGTGATAGTGACCGGCGCTGGTCTCGCCGGCGCTGATATAGTTATTGTATTGAATGGAATTGTTATCGTGGCAACATCAATCTCTCTATCAGTAACATTACTCTGCTTGCAACCTCTGTCAAACTGTAACACCCCTTCGTTGATCATTCTCTGAATACCTACTTTCAATAACTCACAACCGCCTGGCTGCGACACACATCCTACACAACCTTCATCACAACTGGGAAATACCCCTCCCTTCAACAGTCTTTCCTTCACCACACCCAAGGGAGTTTGGACTTCGTTCACATCTGAAATCAAACTCAAGTCTTCACAGTCCTTAATAATAGCATTGACCTTCGGCCCACCGTGATTCGGCATCGGGTTCTGATTCACATTTGGAACGTCATTGGAGAAATTGATGGCTTTGGAATCCACCAAATCTTGAACCTTATGCTTAAAAGCTTTACAGTTCTCAGTATGATGTCCGGGTGCTCCAGAATGAAACTCACAGTGGACGTTGGCGTCATAGCCGGGAGGTGGATTACCAGTAGGTGGAGCCAATGTTCTCGTCTGAATTAATTGCAGTTTTAACAAGTGCTGGAATAATTGAGAGTAGGACATAGGTGGAGTGTCAAAATGCCTATCCCGCCTATTCTGAGGATGTGATCAGTAAGGAGCCTGATTTTGTTGTTGAGACACTACTGGCTGCTGAGGTGCTGCTGGGATGGTTACAGAAGCCACCTGCTGATTGTAGTTCTGACGAGGTCCATCTCTACCACGATATGATGACACAGAGTTTGTATCTCCCTCCTTCTTCTTATAACCACGGGCATAAGGCTTCTTACTTCCTCCAGATGAGGACCCATCATTGCCTGATATCTTTCCCGCCTTAATTCCGCTTTCTACCATCTCCCCCACTAAGATCAAGTCAGCAAACTTTCCAGTCATACATGGTACCAGCTTTTCATAGTAATGACCCTGCAAGGTGGCCATAAACATAGTTATCATTTCACGTTCCAACATGGGAGGCTGAACCCTCGCTGTCAGTTCACGCCACCTCTGGGCATACTCCTTGAAACTCTCGTTGTTCTTCTGTGACAAATTCTGCAACTGTGTTCTGTTAGGAGCCATGTCAGTATTATACTGATAGTGTCTAATAAATGCCCCTGCCAGATCTCTCCAGCTACGCACATCCTTCCTCTCTAGTTGCATGTACCACTCCAGGGATGCCCCAGATAGGCTATCCTGGAAGCAATGCATCATCAGCTTTTCATTCTTCGCATGCGCAGCCATTTTACTTGCGTATGCCCTCACATGGGTCCTCGGACAAGTCATACCATTATACTTCTCGAAAGTGGGAGTCTGAAACTTGTGCAGAATAACAACGCCTGGAACCAGCCCCAAATCCTCTAGATCCATTCCCACAGAATCCTGATTCACAACACCCCTTAGCTGTTCCTCAATCAACCAGATCCTCTGATCATGGTCAATCTAGGGTCCAGCATCCCCACCTGGTATAGAGAAGGCATCATCTTGAACATCATCATACTGACGGCCATGAACTGCGCCAGCACCAATACCACCTCCCCCAGCAGTGGGAACCATAATACTTTCTCCTCCGCCCGGAGGGATCACAACACCAGTAACAGGAATACCTCCGCCCGGAGGGCCATTCTGAACATTATTACCAGTAACACCAGTCTGAATTCCTCCATGAAGGACACCATCTTCATCAATTCTCGCAATCAGTGGCTGAACGAGAGTCCTCAATTGCTCTTGGCCCTGAGCAACACCTTGCATTAATTCCATGAATTGGTTCATGCGAGTCCGCATCTCAATGATCTCATTCTGTACCTGATCCATGAGCCTCTTCTGATTTTGTCTGGTAGGATACCGTTGAATGTGTTGATCTGCAATCCTGAGATGAGAAGAAGATAAGAACACCGGAGATAAACACCTGTCATGCAAAATGATTATGCAAAATGATTATGAGTATGCAAATGCAAATGGACATGTTTGAAAATTCACAGGGCGATCCACCCCTTGATTCCGGTTTAACAACAAGATATAATGGAACTTCTGCTCATATATTAAGAAAACCAGAGAAAAGTCAAATGTCAACAATCATAACTCCAAGATAACAAGTCTGAATATAAACATCATGGGTCCCAACCAACAAGCCTGGTGGTGATCCAAATACAATAAAAGAGAACAGAAGATTATGGCATATCATCAAAGTTTACAAGTGTCAATCCCCCCATCCATTATGCTTTCTGCACCAGTCTTGAATTTCCTTGAACAGCTTTCTGGTGTCGGGATGCTTCGGCCTCTGAATCAGCTCTTGAATGACAAGGTCTCTCCTATGCATGACCCCCGCCAAGTATCGGTAATGTAATTCCCAAGCGTTTTCTCCAGAAACACCATCCATACTAGGTCCCTCATGTCTAGATCTCTTCACTTCAGCTTGGACCTTCAGTTCCTCTATGGAGGTTATGGCTTCATTAAGTCGATCCTCGACTGCTTGTCTCTTGAATACCCCCGATAGGATCTCAGCATCTTTCTTCTTGAGCTGTGACTTCAGTTGATCAATCTGAGCCAGGTAATCGTCTTCCTTTCTCTTATTCTCAGCCATTGCAGTTTCTCGGTGATCATTGAACCTATGAATCTTCAACAAAGCCTTGTCTAATTCCTCCTCCTTAGACTCAAGAACCTTACTGATACCATCCAAAGCTTGTTTCATCCTTTGTCTATATGCGACCATGTCAGCTAGCTCTTTTTCTGCCTTAGCAAGAAGCTCTGTCTTCAACTTGGCGGTATAAACAGCTTCACCCCGCTCATGCTTCCACTGATAAATCTCTCTTTTTAGCTCACTATTTTCTTCCCACAACCTTTCCTTTTCAGCCCATAATTTGTTATACTTCTCCAACTCAACTGTGGTAGGAGGCTCGACCATCAAAGGATACAAAGGTGGTTCCACCGGGAAGGGAAGAAGCTTATCTTCTGCTCTTTTCTTAATCCACTCTTTATAGGAAGGGAAAGCCCGGTTGTTACATTTCCCGAATGAAATTTTTCCCTTTTTGGTCACCTGCTTCCAGGCATTCACAATCCTCCTTATCACTTCTTGATCCCCAGTACCATTGAAGAATAAGGACTCTCTGACGTCTCGCTCTTCAGGTGGACTTTTCAAAGGATATCCAAACTGCCTGATAACTAGGGAAGGATTATAGTTAATTCCACCTTTCCTCCCTATCAAGGGTACATTAGGGAATTCTACGCACTTGCAAATAATCTCCTTTCCTAGCAAATCATGATTGAACCAAACAATGTTATCAGCAGTCAAGCCTATTAACCTCTTTGAACATTTCAGAGAATCTCTCGTGTCAACGAAGGCGCCATTTTCAGGAAGATGACTCAGAAACCAAGTAGATAAGAGTGGTGTACAACAACTCACAGTTTTTCCACGCCTATTCTCATTCTTGTAGTGAACTGAGTGATACACATCACCTAGCAAGGTAGGTATAGGATTCTTCGAAATAAAGATTCTGACGGCCTGCATATCCACCAGATCAGGGATATTGGGAAACAGCACAATCCCGTAGATGCACATAGCCAGAATAGCTTGGAAAGCAGTCCAATTCTTCTCTTTGACATGTATGCAAGCTTGATCAAACAAGAACTCCAATAAGAAACCCTTAACTCCTTGTTTTTCTTCAATATTACTGCTCAGAACGGACTCACTAATATGAAGAGCAACAACCATTTCTTTTACCCCGGGGTGTTCTTCAGAAAAGAAAACTATATCATGCCTGATGGGGATTCCCAAAATAAATGAGAACTCCTCCAACGTTGGGGCCAAGATGTAATCTGGGAAAGTGAAGCAACGCAAAGACGGATCATAGAACTGAAGAAGTGTATGAATGGCATCCTTCTCATACTTGGAGATGCTGTAGACAAATTTCAGAAGTCTCCCATACCCTCAACTGAACTCTGTACGAACTCCGGGACCAGCCATATTAATCAGCTTGTGAATCAATTTCAAGGTGGGATCTGGGAACGAATAAGCAACAGTCTTCTTTCTCTGGACATCCATGCCGAGGTAACCTCAGAAAACCGGAATCAAGAGTAAGATGCGAACCCTGAAAAATGTCAAACATGTCAGAATGCAAGAAAAATGATATGCTCATGCAAACATGGAGTCAAGGCAACACTGCTGGATGTGTTGTGCTGAACGAGAACCACAACCCAGAAAACCAGAATTATGAACCACTGAGATAACCAGGAACCCAAAATAATCAGACATTGATGAGAAATCCAGAAAACCGGGTAGGTTGAAGGTCTCGGTTACCTGCAAACGCCCATCCCCTCTCACTTGTGGGGACTAGGATGTTCAGTATCCTGGGCTCTCAGGTCGAGAAATGATGATACGTTCACCATTTCTGATTTGGCATCATCCTCAATCGAGGAGGCCTCAACTAATTCTCCAAAGCGGAAGGTCCTCGGCTTTGGCACTGAGGTCGAGAAACAATAGTACATTCATCCCTCGGGGTACAGTACTATCGTCAATCGAGGAGTGCCTCCACTGATTCTCTTCAAAAGGTAGGGGCCATCCTATGCGAGTTCCAAAGTGGGCCCTCGGGTGCGAATGGGTTTGCCACAAGATGTGGTCTGCTACTGTCACCACTAAAGAGGGATGTTTCCACTAAGGTCCTCAATGATCGGTCACCAGAGTCGACAGCTCTCTAGATCGACATCCCAACATGCGCAAGACACACACGTTAGAATGCGTCCCAAGATAGCCTCGTCTGGTTGTGAATTTCGTGAACACACAAACGTACCAAGCGGGCACGTAGGTCCCACTACTCTCCACACTAGTCCTAGGGTATACTCAATCCTGGGTATTGGGCTTATCTCTCAGACCCACCCAACCTGCAAAACAAAAATAGCCAGCACAACACAGCAGTATGACAGTAATAAAGATGAGATGCAATGCAGAAAAAGCTGTAAAGATAAAGTGTAACAAATAAAGCAAAATAAACACAAAACACCCAAAGATAACAAAGACAAGCAAGCGTTAGGATTGACTCGCTTAGGGATGGACCAGCATAGGTTAACCAGTTCCCCAGCAGAGTCGCCAGCTGTCGCTCCCAGGATTTTCATCCAGGTACAAACGCGAGAGTGGCGCGGAAAAACAGAGTCGCCAGCAGTGTAAATTTATCCCAAGAGAGGGAAAGGGAACACCGCATAAACCTGAGGAAGAGGGAAAGGAATGGTCATCGCAACCATAGCCTGGGTTCGGGAGTCGGTTACGCGAGGGGAAGGTGCTAGCACCCCATGCGTCCATCGTACTCGATGGGATCCACGCTTGTTGTCTAATCTAAGGGTGAGTCATCCTAAAATCTATGGATGTACTGACACGAGGAAGGGGAAAATAAAGACAGACTCGGTAGGACGTCGACGTCCTAGGCCTACGTACCGCCTTTGTGCAATGGGGAATTTAGAGTCAACGTAGTTCGGACCAAGTTCTTTTTGTGTTTTTTATGAGCGACGTTAAGTTCGCGTCCGGCAGTTAGGGTCGATGCCTGTCTGCGACTCAGACGGAAGGTAACGTGCCCTTTTTGAAAATAGCCTTTAGGTTGACAATCCCGAAGGACAAAAAGGTTTGAAATTTGTTCATATTTTTTAGGACAGAAGTGGCTTAAGTTAGTTCATAAGTTGCATTGCACCAAAGTCAAGGGCACAGGGGCGAATACTTAACGCATCGTCCCAATACAGGACACTCGCTAAGCACTCTAGAAAGATGAGAGGAAGCCCCTCATTTCTCATTCCCCACGCTTAAGGCTCGTGCGCAATACAATTTATCCTTATTAAGTATTTTCAAGAAGTTTGAGATGAGAAGAGAGACGACACAAGGGAAACTCTAAGGGGGGCTAAGAGTCCTAAAGTTATCATGCATGAGTGACCTACGGTTAGTGAGGTTTGACGACAACCTAAGCCTAAAGAAAAGAGATGAGAGAAAGGAAAGAGTAAGGGTGAGCATGGATACTTATCTATACCCTCAAATAACTTACCTTAGTCCCTGCATAAAAGATTAGTACCAAACGGACATAAGTAATGTCAAAGCAAATGAAAGCCAAACAATGGCATATAATAGTGATAACAATCCAAACATGAATTAAGAAGTCAAATAAACAACCCCAAGACAATGGCACAAGTGCCTTTTCAAACAGATAATCAGACAGGATCAAGGATACGCATACAAGAAGATTTCACACAAAGAGCCATTAAACAAATAGTAAAACAATTTCTAAAATCACCAAATTAAATATCAATATTGTCCAACCAGAGACAAACCAAATACCAAACACTCCTGCAAAAAATCAAGATGTTAGTCACTTAAACAATTAGGCAAAGCTCAGGTGAGAAGTAGGGTTCACTGAGCCAAAGGGAACGACTAAAATGCAATATGCAATAATTTTAAAAATGAAAGAAAAATATTTTAATGCACTTCAGAATATTATCTAACAAATACAAAAAGAACGGATTGAAAATATTTTATGGTTGCAGAGAAATAAAATAAACAAATTTAAGTATGCATGATATGAGTAATGCAAAAAGAAAATAACTAAATAATTAATTTAGATGATAAAAAATAAAATAAAAATAAAAAATAAAATTTGTGAAAATTTTATAAAATGATAAAAGGTATGCATGAATTTTATGGTAATTTTTAAATGTAATTAACTATTTTTAATAAAAATAAAATGAATTAATGCAAATAATCAAATAAAATAAAATAGGAAAATGCAAAGGGGGTGTGAAAAGTAAATAAAATGCGTTGAAAGTTTGGAATGGGCTCAGGTGGGGGGTGCAGATAGTAAGCCCAAACATAAACCCATCAGCGAAAATAAAAAAACAAAAAAAGAACCACAATGTACTTTAGTCAACCCAATTTGACTTCCCAGCTGCCACACGATTCATCCAACGCGTGCCACCAAGTCAACACAATAGTCACGTATTCAAGATCAACGGCTTAGATCCACCTGCACACCACACTTTCCACATACTCACGCACACACAAACAACCAGTGCACCCTACACACCCCATGTGCCAGGCACGCACATTTTTAATGCATTGGCGTATTTTCATTCACACGATCCATCTGACGGATATGGTTGAGTCAACAAAAACAAAAGTAATTAAAATAAAATAACCTGATTGGAAGAACACGATACCTACCGTGAGGTAATAAACACCAGATCATAAAACAAAAATAAATAAAAAATAAAAAGGAAAATAACGTGGCAAGCTGCTGGCCATTGGATCGTGACCATGGACGGTCACGATTTCGTCTTCTTCGTTGGACTCCCTCACCGGCCGGCCACCACACCAGTCGCCGGAACTAGGGTTCCGGTCGACTCCTCCACCACCTACAATTCAAAACTTGCCCAGAAAACGCAAAGGGGTACACGTTCCTGACCAGAAAATCATGAGGATTCTAAATATCCAATCCAAATTTGCAAACAACCAAAGCATAATAAAAACGAAGAGAAATATGTTAGGGGTCAAAACTTTAAATTCATAAAACAACCAACATACACATCCATATTCAAAACAAATTATATCAGCATTATCTATGGACATCACACAACATTATGCACGTTTAAAATCTAAGTTTTATGATCACGAAAAAATCCACCAACCTGAGATGGTGCAACCTGAATCCTTGCTATTGGCTGCGAATGATGGTTGGTTTGTGTTCTAGAGATCCCAAGGATTCTGATGGAGAAAGAATTTATTGAAAACTCCTTGTAGATTGAGAGATTTGAATGTGACAAGCTTTAGGGTTCAAGTTCTTGTTCTCCTCCAAAAGCACATGAATGAATCCTAACCAGTGCATGAATGAGTTTAAATAGACTAGGGTTTTTCACTGATAATGAATTGGGCCTTGGTAATTCCTTGTCTAGTAAGTTTTGTGCAATTTTGGAAAATCACATAATGTTAGATACACCTCCTCCCATGCATGGATATTTAAACATTTCATGATGGATCACCCATGTTTGAATTGCTAATTACACTCGAGCTTGATTTGGGCCTTAAAACCATTTGATTCATGAGTTTTTAATAATTTGGCAATTTTGGATAATGGGGAATAAATGATAAACACACCATGGATTTACTTGATTCAAAGGCCTAAAATGATCCTTGAGGAGTGTCCTTTGATGTTAGAAAGTGACATGAAACAATGGAATTAATTATAGGTCACTATGCCAAAGTTTGTGAAAATGGAATCATGAGAAACCCTAAAAACCACTTTGTCTTCTTTTGATCATAAGTTGAGTTTCACACATGATATGGAGACCCACTAGTGCTTGTTGGAAAGAGGAGAAAAAGATCTTCAACTTTAATGTTGGATAAAAATTCATTTGAAGCTTATTTGATGATGAAAAGTCCAGTTGAATGTAGTGTAAGAACTTGCCCAAAAAGGAAACTTTCAAATTATAGGTCATTTCCATTTTTAGTAACTTTTGCACCAACTCCTGATTCTTGATAAATGGTATGAAAATTGATCCTTGAAGAACATATGAGGATGTGTGACCTTGAAATCCTTGGAGAGAACCTCAAAATTCCACAGTTGACTTCCCCTCTCACTGTTGACTTTCACCCAATTCACCTGATTCCCAATCCATTGGCCAGTTGAACTCCTCCTGAACCAAACTGATGGACAACCTCCCATCCCTGGATACTTAGGGACCCAAGGAATACCATAGAATCAAGTCTTTCCCAAAAAATCAGAAATAAACTGACTTTATAGCAAACCCTAGTTTTGGTACCCTCAGTCTAGGAGGAAATAACACAGTCTCCAAATCCAAATTCCTCTAAATATGATGTGTATCCTCTCCAACAAAGATAAGATATGCCATTTAGTGATGATAAAAACCCAAGGAGCTTGCCCATTGGAGCAATAAACCCAAGAATCTCAAAACCCTAATTTATGCACTGGTTAGGAGAGAGTGATCCACTTGAACTCTCTTGCTTGACCCTTTGAAGAATACCTTATCCTCTTGAACAAGCCTCAGGCACCTTGACCCCATGCTAAGAACCAATGATATGCACATATGATAATGCAAAATGCAATGCAACATAAGCCAGTTAGTAATAAAGTAAGGAGGGCAAATTTTGGGGTACAACATCTGGGACAGCAAGTACTGCTGTCATGTGATGTCAAAGGAGATGTCATGGTAAAATAAAGTTGTTCAATGTTGATGTCACATGGGTGATGTCTTAACATTGAGTCTTAACATTGGATAATGTTAAGTGTTTTTGTTGAAGTTTTGAAGTCTGGTGTCACATGTGATGTCATGACATCAGATATGCAGATCATTAAAACATCAGGTTTGAGATGTTTTTAGGGTTAAGCGTATTAGCTGGATTTTGGGAGAGCTGTTAGAGTTATTAGATGCGAATATCTTGGAGGAGATATTTTCTGTTGCAAACAGATTTGATGCAGATTTATAGGAGTGTTTAAAGGCTGAAGATTTAAGAAGATTTTAAGAGAAAATCTGTGTTGAAGATTCAGTTTTAAATAACAAATAAGGTCAGATATTGTAGCAGGTCCAAGCCCAAATCAAATAGCTATATAAAGCGCATCAATCCTGAAGGAAAAGTAACGAAGAAAGAGAGCTAAATACTGAGTGTCGTTTGTGTCTTCGTGTGTGTTTTGTAAACCATTCATGTTGGATTTGGTGTTACTATTTTAAGTTTGTAAGTGTAATCACTCTAAAGCTTTTAAGCAAGAGTGTGCGGTTCTTGATCAAAGCTGTGAAGCAGAATCAAGGTGGTGGTTTATTTGTAATCTTTGGATTGTATCACAGAGGTGATTTAGGAAGTGAGTGGTTTCTCATATCTAAGTGGTCTCTTAGGTAGAATTGTCATTGGGTAGTGATTAAATTAGGTAGATGTCAACTGGGATTGTTGGGTCTGTAATTTGATACTACTAATAGTGAAGTTCCTCCCTGACTTGGTAGCCCCTAGACGTAGGTAGTTAGACCGAACTGGGTGAACAATTCATTGTGTTATTTACTGCTGTTTTTACCTTGTTCATATTAGCAGAGTGTGTTGTTGTGACATCGCACTTAACATCACACATCTGATACCAGAATTTCACTAACCCTCACTTAAAGTTTGCTGGTGGTAGCAAGCGTATTATATGAGTTTATAATATCTGGATCTGGTATAGAATGTTGTTTGAGTTTATTATATTCTATGTAGATTGTTTGTTTCACTAACCCCCACTTAAAATACATTCAGTTAATTTGACATAGATACTTATAATCTGCAAATTAAGTTGTATTTGAAAACCAACTTAAACAAACCAATGTTGTTTTCTGATTGCATGCCTCTCGTCATTCATCTAGCGTTCATTTATATATAGATTATGGTATAATGATCTGGCTCCTTAGATGCATCGCCATCTTCCATTATAGTTAAATCAAAGATGAGGCAGATTATCCGATGTCTTGTTGATCTTATGGAAATTTAACTATAATCGAAGATAGTGATATATCGAAGGAGTCAGATCAATAAATCACGATATATGTAAAAGAGCGTGAAATGCACGATGAGATGAATGCAATCAGAAAACAACATTGGTTTGTTTAAATTAGTTTTCAAGAACAGTTTAATTTGCAGATTATAGACATCTTCATCAAATTGAATCCATGTATATTTATTTAGTGAGGTGTTTGGAAAACAAGCAATCTACATTTAATATAACAAACTTAGGGTACTTAGAACAACGGTTATCTATTGTAACTGATATCATAAGTAATTTATGTTTTATATAATTTCACCGCTGATGGGTTTCGAACCCAGAACCTAAGTGTATGTATCACAACGGTTTATTATCATAACTGTTGTGATATATGGCTCGCGCCCTGCCTTTCAATAACGGTTTCCATCCCGTTGTAGAAATAGCTAACTTACAACGACAAACCACATAACAATGCCTTCACCCGTGTCATTATATGGCATTCCCAACCGTTGTTAAATGGGTTTTTCGTGGCAGTGCTTCCCTCTTAATCCTGACCTTAGGGCCATTGATGCATGATAATATGTAGGACCGAGTTTCCCTTAGACCTTCCACGTGTCCCTCCCTTCACTTTCTCTCGCCTTAGTATAATCGAGATCCTGTTTTCCCGTAGTCCTGTGAACTACGAATGCTCTAATTCCTCATTCCCTAATGAGGATACGTAGGCACAAGGCGGCGAAGTCTTGGCGAGCACACTAACAACTAACTCCCCCTTTTCTCTCGCCCCAGTGCGATCGAGATCAACCAGTTAATCGAGTCTTTTCTCTCGCCCCAATGCGATCGAGACTAACCAGATAATCAAACCTTTCCTCTCGCCCCAGTGTGATCGAGATCTTTCCATAACTCGTAGGTCGAACTACGGCTGCTCTGATTTTCTCTCTCTCACCCAATTAAGGATACGTAGGCACAAGACGACGATGAAGATACGTTGACTCTGATTCTTCATCAGTCCATGAAGATACCCCATCTACCTGTAGTCCTTCGAACTACGTTGACTCTGATTCTTCATCAGTCCATAAAGATACGTTGGCATAGGATTGCGATGATCCTTACGAGTCCTCTTTTTGTTTCCTTTCTCCTTTTGTTTTTCCGTTTCCGTTTAGCAGTAGGCATTAGATAACGCACCCTTTGATTAGACAACAAGCGTGGATCCCATCGAGTACGATGGACGCGAGGGGATGCTAATACCTTTCTCTCGCGTAACCGACTCCCGAACCCAGACTATGGTTGCGATGACCATGATTTTCCCTTCTTCAGGTTTCTTCAATCATTTTCATTTCCCTTCGTCGGGATAAATAACGTTCGGTGGTGACTCTTCTATTTTTTCCGCCGGTTGTTTATTTTCGATTATTGGGTGTTTATTTGTATGCTTTATCTGCTTTATTTATGGCTTTACTATATGTTTATTGCTTTTATCGTATTTATCTACTTTATTGCATTTCATTACTGCCAAATATATACTGGACTGTGCTGGATTGCTGGTTTTCTTTGGTGGGCAAGGTGTTCTGAGAGATAAGCGCAATACTCAGGCTTGAGTATACACATAGGATTAGAGTGGAAAGTAGTGTGGCTTGCGTAGCATCTTGGTACGTTTGGTTTACACAAAATCCACATTCAGACGAGGTTTTCTTGGGAGATAATCTAATTTGCGCGTCTTGTGCATGTCAGGGTGTTAACTTAGAAGGCTTACGACTCTGGAGACCGTTCATTTGGAAGTCAGTTGTGGCTTCCTCGATTGGTGATGATGCCAAACCAGAAATGGTGAATGTATCATCATTTTTTGACCTGAGAGTCTGTGATACTGAGGACCTATTAGGATGTCGTCCAAGACTAGAACCCACAGGTGAGAGGGGATGGGTGTTTACAGGTTTGCAGGAAACCTCGACCTTCAACCAACCCGATTTTCTGGTTTTCTTGTCAGTGTGAATTTATTAGCCAGGTATTCTGGTATTCTGATTATTCCGGTATTCTGATTATTCTGGTATTCTGGTATTCTGGTATTCTGATTATTCAGATATTCTAGTATTCCAGTATTCTCTTCAGAGCAGACTCGTGAACTTATTCAGCCATCAACACAACAGTTATCCAGAATTTATGGAAGCTTTGATCACATGTCTCTGCATCCATATCATCATAACATGTTTGCATTCTGACATACATGCTCCTTTATTTCCAAGGATCTTAACTTTGGATCTTGTGGTTGCGCTATCCATTTATTTCTTGTGGTTTTCCTGTGAAAAACTTGAATCAGGGCAGGTAGATTCCTTAGAAATAATCAAACATGGCATTTGCATACCCTCACACATGCATGCATTCATAGAAGGTGTTCAAGGATGAGAATTCTTATTCTGACTTGGTCTTCTCTCCAGAACCTCAAACCTGACTTCTCATCATTACGCAACTCGAAGCAACAGAGACAACAAAGATTAAGAAGGCATGGGAGAATGTTCGATCCACTCCTGGTTTCTCTCAGTCATGTTCTTGCTCGTTTGCTCGAAGGTTTTCTAGTTCAACTAAGGGAAGTGAAGCTTGTTCCCGACCCTATTCCTTCTGGGTATGACCTGGATGCTAAATGTAAGTATCACTCAGGAACACAGGGTCATTCAATTAAAGATTGCAACGTGTTCAAGCACAAAGTACAATATCTGGTCGACTCAGAGGTCATTACAGTCACTGCAGATGATATGCACATCAATTGAAGCCTCCTTTCTTAAGTGAGCACTCAGACTGCAAGTACGTCGTCAGAAGCAATAAGTCTAGACGGAGTCAGGCCTCCTCAGCAATGGCAATCATCAGCTTCTTTACTGCATTTTCATTTGTATTTTTCCTTGTTTGTTAATGCTTTGTTTTTATGTAAAAACTTATTTGTTTTTGAATGATGATCTTAATGCAATGAATATGTTTTTCTTGAAGTATCATATTCTTATTGACTCATATAATGTTTCTATGCACTGCAATACCAACTTTCTCGCTTAAACTCTTGGAGGGAGGATGATGAAATAAAAATGCAAAAATCCTAAGTCGTATGCTTTTGGATAAAACCTTGCTAATGATGTACAGGAATTGTTTCAAATCCCCACACACCGGAGATATAAGGGAGATAGACCCTTGTCAACCCCTTTGAGCCTCGAAGTAGGAGTTTCTTTTCATACGAAAAAACCCTCACATTTAACCCAGGGGAAAGGTAGTTGTCAATTAATTTGACCAAGCGTTCAAATTTCAAAAGGAGCGTCCCATTCAAGGAGCAATCACTTTTCTTTCCTCACACATCAGGAGGTCAAAATACGTGAAACCACAATGGTTATCCCTCACCGACCAAAGAGTGAGGCAGTCACAACCCTTTCAAACAAGTCAGACAGCCAGTGTCACACGATTTGTTCAAAAGAAAAGAAAAAAAAAGAGGAAAAAAGAAAAAGAAAGAAAGCCCGCTAAGTCGAAAGTTTGAAAACGAGTGGCTCAGGCAAAAGTTAGGGCATCCCGTTGGACACCAAAATCGAAAAAAATAAAAGTCGGTCCAGGCAAAATCAGGGAAACAAAAAACAAATAAAAGGCGAAAAGTAAAAACGATTATAAAGAAAAATCCTCATACAGGAACAAGTCGTGTGACCGCAAAACACCAAAGAAAAATGGGGTGCCTGCTACTCCGAAAACCCCGGGGTCCATTAACTGTAGATCATCACAAAACCTTTTGAAAGGTGAGCGCTTGTGCCAAACTAACTGAACGTATGACTGGAGAACATCAAGGAGAATGGGTGGGTACAAACAAAATTTAGAGCCATAAATCCTTTTTTCTAAAATCGTGAACCAGGCCACGTTATAACCCTCAAAAGTCCTAATTGAAGCAGGGTTATTCTGAAAGCGTACTTCAGCGAGATATGGTTCCTAACTCCCATGAGTTGTGCTAATAAGATTTTTGTTGGTATTGCATGTGCATATTGTCTTCCATTCAAAAATCAAGGTCGCATCCTAACTAGTGACTCGTTCACAAGGTTTGACGATATCTTTTCAATAAAAACTTCAAGGTTAACATGTTTGTTGCATTAGAAATATCATTCTCAGAATAAATATTTTCTGCTTGCATACATGTGCCTAAGCATCGAGGAAGCTTACATAATGAACTTCAGTCAAGAAGCTTGATCCTGCCAAGTTGAGATGTTTGAAAATTCCGAAGGACAATCATGTCAAGGGGCACTTTGCCAGGAGACTCGGTGGAGCATGGGCTTTCCTAGTAAGTCGTGATAAGATGTAACCAATCTGGGGCAGTCACGTCGAGAAGTCTCTCCAAGAGTTCAGCCAAACTGGGGCAATCATGTCGAGATTCAGCAAATCTCTCGAAGATCATTCAGTCAGGAGCAAAGTCACTTCAAGGCTCGTATCGAGGCAGACCACCTCAAGAGCACGAGAAGGTATCCTCTCCAGAGGACGGTTAATCATAAGCACCCCTTCAAGGTTCAGAATACTAGGGCAGAGTATTTCAAGTCATTACGAGTTCTCTCGAGGAAAATTCCTTCGTAGATTATGCAGCCTGAGGCGGTTTCGTCGAGATCCGATAAATCTCTCCAAGAGTTTGAAGACCCTGGAGCATTTTGAATGTCGGGTTTTTTGTAAAATCCTCTTGAGACGATTTCTTCCTGTAGACCCAAAAGTGAACAATTTTAATGTCAAAATAATGATTATAATATTGATTTATAAAATATATTGTTGGCTAAATAATAGTGTTCTAATATATAAGATATTTTGAGAAGTTAACTTAAAAACGTGGGATAGTGGAAATAATGAGTCAAAGAAATATTTTTTATTGAGTCAACAGAACATGAAGAATTTTTTTTAATATAACTTATTTTTTCAAAAAAATTACCAAAAAAACCAATGTTTCAAATAATTTATGAAAGTGGCTGGGTTTTCAAACCCACTCTAAGGGTGGCGCCATATGGGATGACGCCTCCGTTAGAGGCCACCTGCCAAACCATATGGTGCCTCAGTTTGGGGTCGTGTGCCCTACTTTTGTTTTTTTCAACTTACCTGAGAGTCGCCATCCCAGATGGCGCCTCAGTGTAACTTGTTTTTTTTAATTATTTTTAATTGAAAAAAAATTTAATTTTTTTGTGATGCCCTAGACTGATGAAAAGAGATGCCCTACACTCTGCATGCCTATACTCTGCGTCCACTGTTCCTTAGCATGCCTCTGCACCATTGTTTTTGTTTCAAAGCATTATTCAAGACCACTATTGACATGACAATACAAGCATGCTTTGGAATCTCATGCCTTACTGCACATGTCAGGCTGCAAAGACCAAGATTCATGCAAGGAATCTCATGCATTACTACACATGGCAGCCTACAAAGACCAAGATGCATGCAAGAGAACACATGGAAGACTACAAAGACCAAGAATGCATGCATTATCATGTGACTCCCCTCTACACCATTATAAATACCATCTGAGTATTCCACAAATTTATCTCATCCCAAACTCTTCTCTTCTCTTCGACCCACAAAAACTTCTCATCCATCACAAAGAAGTCTTCCTCTTAAAACCAGTTATGAAAAAATAATGTCTCTGCTCACGATGGGAAACAACCACCGAGGAACCCCGGAAAACGTTGACGACTTCATAAGTGTTTCGGCCTTCTTTTGTTTTACACTCCTAAACTTTGATGTATTTTATTTTCTAAGTAATGTTATTGATTTTTTTTTTGTTCAGGAGGTATCAAGGTTCCGTTGCCGTGGACACGCATACTTCCGTCACGACCCTTTCACTGAAGAATATCTAATAAGATGTGGATTTAGAGAAGTGATTAAAATCCCGTTATACCATGTAGACCCCAAGTTTATTCTGGCCTTGCTAGAACGATGGAGGCCAGAGACCCACACATTTCACCTTCCTTTTGGTGAATGCACGGTCACCCTCCAAGACGTGCATATGTTACTGGGCCTCCGCATAGATGGCATTGTCGTCAACAACCCCGTAAATATAAACAGCCAACTATGTGTCGAGTTGTTGGGCACGCCCCTACAGGTGGAAGAAGTTGAGCTTTCACCTGACGGTAGACCTAGGGGGCAAGGTATTAACCTAAAACGCCTTAGGGAATACCATGAATCTATCGTATTAGACGAAGATTCACTTCCCTATCACAGGATACAAAAAAATAGATGTTATTTATTGCTATTGTTCGTTCGTTTTTTGTTTCCAGAAAGCACTGGAAACAGTTTAAATATTATGTATCTCCCTTTGTTGTATAACATTAACAGAGTAAACGAATATAGTTGGGGTTCAGCTGTCTTGGCCCATCTTTATAATTCACTCTGCAAAACTGCAAAAACAGACGCGTGTATATTTTATGGTTGCGCCTATCTCCTTCAGGCGTGGGGTTGGTCGAGAATGTCAACACTACCTCCAATTAACCAGAACCCCTTCACATTCCCCTACGCATTAAGGTAAGCTTATACACTTCTCTGCGCCTATGTCCTATACTGAAATATTTAGTTATAACTAATTCATTTCTAACTACATTTTCAGGTGTACAGTTCCGAAAATGAGTTACGAACGAAACCCCAGGAACGCCATAACAGTCTACCGCAACCTGCTAGACCACATTGGCCCAGACGACGTATATTTTCCTACAACTTCCATAGATATTTCTAACATTTTGTACAGTTTCTCATTAAATATTTTGTTCTTGTAGTTTGTCTGGAGGTCGTACGAGGAGCTCGACCACCAGCCCAACGCAAATGATGCTGCTGTGTGGACTTCTGAAACGCTAATTATTCGGTTCATAACTGTGGAGATGCATCAGAGCGATCGATTCAAACTTCAATTCGGAATGCATCAGGATATTCCGGTGGCTCCTACAAGTTTGGAAAAGTGGCATCTGCGTAGAGTCGACACGCAGTGGTCAGTGGGTGAGTGGACTAACTTTGCATCAGCGTTGTGTCAACACTGGGAGATGCAACACCAGCACGTCTTAACCGACCTCGTTGTACAAGATGATATGCCAACGGAACAATATATGAGTTGGTTTAGGTCTGTTACAACACCACAATCATTCCTCTCTCAGCCCACGTATCTAGTTGACCCCCGCCAACGTGCATCTTCCTTGCAGCAGAATACCCAGCAATATGTCCAACATCATACACCGACCTATACACCACAACAAGAAAACCCTTACCCCTATACCCTTGACGAGTCTTTCGAACCCACCCAAGCCCCCCACAAATGAATACATCTTCCTACAACCAAGAACCACAATCATCCTACAACCAACAAACCCACCCACTGTTCGACTACCAAACCCCACATCAACCGCTGACTCAGTACCAACACCCATCAATGCATCATTTCGGCCAACCATACCATATGCAACCAACCCAACCCTCCTACAAATTACACAAACATGGGCATGCAGTTGGAATACGGAAGCGTCGTCGGCGGCAACCCCCCGACTATTGGGGACAGATGCTTCATGCGCCGGGGCCATCGTCTGATGCGCCGGGGCCATCTCAACAAACACAAAGACCAGCCACACCTCAACAAACTCATGGTGCTAGACAGAGACGCCGTGCAAGAGCCCCTGAATGTGGAACCGGTGGTCGTTTAGATAGGCACGATCATTGAATATTTTTTTGTATCCAAATATTGTACTAATTATTATCCTTAACAATGTGATGCATTTATGACTATCATAATTTTATTTCCAATATAATTTTCAATTCACAAATTTAACAAAACATTAAAAAAAATTAAAAATGTTTTTTTATTCCCAATTAAAAATAAATTTAAAAAAAAAACATATGCGCCATCAGAGATTGCGACTTCTCAGCAAAAAAAAATTAAGGTTCTTATGAACTGAGGCGTCATCCCATATGACGTCACCCTTAGAGTGGGTTTGAAAACCCAGCCACTTTCGTAAATTATTAAAACATTGATTTTTTTTTTATAACTTTTTTAAAAAAATAAGTTATATTAAAAAAAAATTCGAACATGAACATGGGAAAAAAATGGAATTAAATAACTAAGCAGGTTGGAGTTATAAAAAGTTTAGCGATCAATTTTAAAAAATAACAAACCAGCAGACATTTTTAACAAAATAACGAACTATAACTAACTTTTTTACAATTAATATCAAACTGATTATATATAAACAGAATGAACGCCATTTTCCAAAAATAAGATCAACAGTTGCTTTCATTTCAAGAACCCTATATTCAGAAAATAAGCTTCTTGTAGTTTTCATTCAAGAATGGAGTCTAGTCGACATTTAATGGCAAGGAGCAATTCAAGGAGAGTTGCGTTCGAGAGTGAAGTGCCAAAATGGATACCCGGTAGCAGAATTTTAGCAGTGTACGATGATCCAGTCATCATGCATTCTATGGATTTGTTAGCTAAAATGCATAAACATATAGGTATGTAAGAGTAATCGTTATTCAACCCTGCAAGTAGTCATTGTAGTTTATATTTATTTATTTAGGTTTTGTTTACTGTGCAGTGGTACCCTGTTTTGGAAATTTTGCCGAGGCCAAAAACCAAATCTTCAACAATGCAGATGCCTTCAATTTGATTGCGGTTGACTTTAACATCTCATTGGGTAATGATTTCAGTTTCTTAAAGTTCTTGAAAGAGGCAAATCTACAGAAACCAGTTTACTGTACATTTAACGGTTACGATAATACGCTTCGTATGAATTTGTTGGATGCTGCTAGAGAGCAACTCGTGGGAACAACAATTAACTTGGTTCACTGGCCACCCATTATGAATTTACAATCAGGGCTCGCAGCTAGAGAACAAATTGCTAAGAGCTTCACATTAACTGGTCATTGGGCACCTAATATGAATCCAGGGTTTAAGGTTGGCACGCCACCCCCATTAGGCTACCACACAAAACCCGTGAAGAGGTCATTGCAATCTACAATGATCCTTCAGTACTTTTGAAACTTAGCGAGTTATTCAAGCATTTTAAACTTCCAGGTTTGGTTTGTTTTCAACTTGATGATGAGTTCTTGGAGGTTCTTGGTTTAAGTATATACTAATATATGCTTTTGGTTTTAAATATTTGAAGTGGTCACGTGTCAAGGATTAATGCAGGGGAAGAAAAAACTAGAGCTATATAAAAAGAACAACTTTGGTCCTGCTCCAATGATTCTAATTGACCTAGCTATTGCACAGTTGAATGACTATGAGCTGATTAAGTATATCAAAAGGGAGGTTTATAAACGTTTTCTTTTTGTTCCTTTAATTCTTGGTAAGTACTACTTGTATCAAGTAATAGTATTTATTTTATTATTTTAGTTTAATTTATTTTTTACAAGGTTTTAATGAACTCCTGTATGTTACTCACTCAGTCACATATCATGGCTGTGGTGGGGATGCATTCATCCACAACAGTGTTACACGGGCCATCACTAAACTCGTGGGGGAACAGATCTGGCTCACGCCATGGGATCCAACCGCAATTATGTACCCAGATAGTCCTACGGAGAAGTTCAATTTAGGACCAAATGGCATTTTCAAGTGTCCTCAGCAGGATAAAACACGTGCTCCATCCACAGCAGTTGAATCCAGGTTAAGGAAATTTGCAGAAAACTCGGACACCGCCAATGTCTCAACGAATCTCTCCCTATAGGCTGAGAGTAGAGTATCGATGATATGTAACGTACTTGCCTGCATTTTTTGAATGCCTGCATTTTTTTGTACAATGTTTCAGCTAGAGATTGGAAGCGTGTTTACTATACTTCAGCATACTTGAATGCATGTTTTTGCAAGAGTGTTTAATATTTCTAAGAGTGTTTACTATACTTCAGCATACTTGAATGCATGTTTTTGTAAGAATGTTTTGGGGTTTATGATTTGTTGGAATGAAAATTCTGGGTTGATGGTGTGAACTGTTAACAAAGCGCTGAACGGCTGAACATTATAACGAGGTAGATCTTGGATTTGCCAATGACACGTGTTTTTTATAACGAGATATATCTTGGATTTGCTAATTACACGTGTCTTTGAAAACAAGGTAGATCTTGGCCAATGACATGTGTCTTCATAACGAGGTAGATCCTGGCCAATGACACGTGTCTTTAACGAGATTCTTGATCGTTTTGTTCTCTCACTCGTACTTTGTTTTGGTTTTAAATTAGATTTAGATTTTTTTAAATACCTTTATCAAGCCTGTTACTGCTTATATCACTCAACAAGCTTTGGTTATTTGTACTAAGGCATTTCTTATGCCATAAGTTTCTAATGAATTTTATTTGGCCGTTTAAAAAAAGAAACACCTTTATCATTATTTTCTACACGTGTAAAAAAAATAATTAATTTGCACTTTTAGGAAATATAGAAATTACGGTCTTTTCTTTTATTTTAAAAATGATTTCGACCATTCATGTTTTTTCATTTTTGTGAATTAATCATTTTTATTCAATTTTTTTTTGGAATTTTACACTAACATGATGTTAACTAATTACGTGATATCAAAATCTTATAATTATGATTTTTCCTTCAAACTAAAAACAAAAATGTCAAAAATTTAAGAGCGACTCAAATTCTTAATTAGCCTGATTATTTGGTTTTTTTTTTAGTTTTTAATTTTTTATTTTAAAGAAAAATCACACTTGGCTTGAAATTCAAGATTTGGGGGTTCTGATTGAGGTCTCAATTTTTTGGTGCTGCATTGGGAGCCGCAGACTTAGTTGGCTTTCAAGTTTGTATTGGAGTCTCATATTGGTGAAGTGTGTCGCTTGACGTTTAAGGAGCTTCTACTACAACTGTCGTAGACCAAAGGAGTCAACTTGCCCTGCGGTTTGTGTTGTTCGGTTGGTTCGGGCAGCAGCTGGTGTGGACATTTTTAAGTGGGTTGGTGTTTTTCTCCATCAAATCTTAGGCCGCAGATCATGTTTTGTGGCTCATAATTGTTTGATGTCGTTTTGTTAGTTCGGGTGTTTGAACTCTTCTTCACCCGCTTCGAGCTGCAATTTCTAGCATCCTTCGTATCAACATTTTCTTGGTTGGTTTGTGTAGCTTTTTCTTGATTGTCTATGGGGTTGTTTTGGTTATGGAGTTGTTATTAGTTTAGTTGTTAGTAGGCTGCTCTGTATCAACAGTTCTATTGCTTCTGTACTGGGAGTTAGGTAACTTGGCATTCTTTTGGTCTTGTATTAATTAGTTGGGGGTTTGTTGTTTGTTGTTGTTTCCAGAACCTGTGTTGTACATTATTTGGTGTTGCTCTCTTCTTGCATTTCTTATGTTGAATTGAGCTTTTAATAAAATTCTTTACCTTTTCAAAAAAAAAACTCATTCTCTGCATGACCTAGTTTTGGTGTTCATGTCAAAGAGACTTCTTTGTACCTTTTTTTTCCTTTGATTTTTCTTGTTTCCCCCTCATATGGAGGGAGTTTGTCTGACTGAAGATTGCGTAGTATGGACGACATCCAATTATATTCAAGAATAAGTTTCATGGAGTATATTTCATCTGCCTCGATGCTGGGCAAAATGAGGGTCTGTTGTATGACCGTCCTATTAAATCCTGCAACCTTTGAGGTGGCTAGCTTAGATAAGAGGTTCGCCTTGAGGTTTTGTTCGCGATGAACGTGTTTTACTTCGAAAAAGAGGAAACACGAGGATAAACTTTGTACCTTCTATAGATATTTTATCACTTGCGGCTCATTCATATTGTCCCAAGACCTCATTGGTGATCAGCTATGAGTCACATTTGGCCTTTAGTTTGGTAGCTCTCGTTTCTAAAGTGAAGATCATTCCGACGATGAGTGCCTCATATTCTGCCTAATTGTTGCTAGATAACTATATCATCGGGTCCTCCGAGGATTATTCATGCACTGCTTCCTTTTACATTTGAGGCAATATCTACGGACAACGCCCAATTTAAAGGGGAGCATTTGTCTATGGGCGAGTTGAGCTCAGCTACGAAGTCGGCTAGGGATTGAGATTTGATGCTTCCCCTCGGGATGTACTGGATGTCGTACTCTGAAAGCTCTAATGCCTAAGACACCATTCTTCTTGCTAGGTCGGGTTTTTTCAAAACTTGTCGGGCGGGACAGTTGGTTTTTACTAGGATGGTGTGCTCTTAGAAGTACGGCCTGAGCTTCCTCGTCGTAGTAACAACAGCCAACCCTAGTTTCTCAATCTTATGATAGCATATATCGGCGCCTTTGAGGACTGAACTAATTGCCTGCTCGGTAACCGAGAGGTAGAGGAGTAAAGGTGAGTCCTCCTTTGGGGTAGTAAAGATTAGATGAGATGTTGTTAAAAGTAGGGGTGGCAAAACGGGCCCGGCCCGTTGGGCATGCCCGTTTTACCCGCACTTTAGTGCGGGGTGGGCCAAAGATTTAGGCCCTCACCCTCTAATGTGTCCACCCCGCCCCGTTTTCTTCGCGGGCTTTTGCGGGCACGAGCATTTACCTAAAATTTTGAATTTTTAAGCTTAAAAGGTGCAGTGCCCGCGGGTTTTCCCCGCCCCGCCCTCACTTTTTTGCAGGGTGGGCCTAAGTTTTAGGCCCGCATCCTCAACTATGACCGCCCCGCCCCGCCCCGTTTTTTTGCGGGCATTTGCGGGGCGGGCCTAAACGGGGCGAGCATGCCCGTTTGCCACCCCTAGTTAAAAGCACATATCGGTGGTGAAAGTTATTTTATCGTCTCCACAGGGATTGTTCTGATATCACTTGCCTTTCTATAGTTTATGAAGTCTTAAGTGAGGTTTTCAAAGTTGTTTTGTTTGGAATCATAAGTTTTCGCAAGATTTAGTAGTAAAGAGTAAAGTTTGAAAGATGTTTGTTTAACAAAGCATATCAAGAATAGATTTCATCAACCTAACTTGCATATATTCTATTAATAAAGCATGTGAATTTGTTTTCGATTAATATAATCACATACCCTCTCAATACCGTTTATGTCTAAAGTGGTTCCGTGAGTATTATTGTATCCATCACTAGATGATGTCTCATGCTAATAACCAATATAATAATCTTTAAGATTGATACAAAGCAAATATCAACTCACAAATCTATGTCTAAATTTTGTGCATTGATAGATGAATATCTTAGATCAAGTTTTGCAAAATATATGTCTAGAGTGATTCAAATCAAAGATATATCATTAAGAACAAAGATATTCACCATATATTAATCATCAACTTGTTCACATACAAAAGATTAAAGAAAATACATACAAGATCAAGGAAAACTACATCTACCCTTTATACAAAGGATTTAGCTACCCATCACCATGGTAGCTTGCTTCACAAGGAAATATAGAAGATGAATGTGCATCCACGATGAAGAATCGATAATAGATGTGAATCTAGTTTCTACTTGATAAAGATCACTTCTTGATGAAGAAATGAAGAACTTAGGGTTTTGTGCTCCAAGGAAATGTTTGTGTAAAAGAATATCTAAGAATAATTCCCAAAAAGCAAGAAAAGTACATAAATATCTCCCAAAATTTGTACTAGCTTGCACAGGGAGCTCTATTTTTAGGCACTTCAAGTGCCTTTGGAACAGTTAAACCGCCCTTCAGAAATATCTGAGCTCGCACTGCGAGCTATCTCGCCTAGGCCTCGCACAACGACCACTGAGGCCAAAAGTGTTAGAGTGGTAAAGCGGCAAGCAAAAGTATTATTTTTGGAAGAATTCCCTCCGGAATTTATATCGTCTCCACAGGGATCGGTGTGAGGGAAAGAATGTCGTTTGACAATCTCTACATCTCTAAGCTTAGGTTTTAATGGTTTGGGATAAAAGTTAAAAGGAAAACATAAGATAAGAAAATAAATACATTCTTAAGACATGAGAAAACTCGTCAGGATTTGTATTTCAATCTACCCATCAAGCACTAAAAAATCTATGGATCAAATGCACGCAACCTAAATCACTCGTCAAAATCCTCACGCGTCGCTCACAACAAGAGGTTATGTCTAACGCAAAAGTTAAGAGATCAACCGCATTCTCTCGGAGGTGATGTCTCACACAACTAAACAACATGGAGCATTAAGATCCGACACACATGTGAGTATTAAACTGGTTCC
This sequence comes from Lathyrus tuberosus, assembly GCA_022829125.1. NCBI lineage: Eukaryota > Viridiplantae > Streptophyta > Magnoliopsida > Fabales > Fabaceae > Lathyrus > Lathyrus tuberosus. Next base: position 748,268 of record JALAZF010000494.1, read on the forward strand.
CACAGCCAATAAACATTCATCTTAGGTCGAGTTCGAAAAGTATATGTCTATAGCGAATCAAACCCATTAAGATAGAGATTAAATCAAAGATGGCATCGATTAAGAGTTGTAAAAGAGATTTTATACAAAGATCCATAAATATACATACAATCAAGATAAACTTACATACAAAACCCCCCAACAAATAAAAAATATATAGAGAGGAAGGAAGAAGAACACAAATCTTACGGTTTATCAACTCCGATTGAAATGGATTCGACTCCGAATCGTCAAGATATACACTTCATGTGTTGTTTCTTAGCTAAATATACTCAAGAATGTGTTTGATGAAGTTGGGGTAAAAAGTTCCCAACAATATAACCTAAAGAATGCTGAAAAGTGACTTAAATAGGGGCTGAAAAGACGCGAACCGCGCTAAGCGCGCTACGAGGGTGCTTAGCGCCATCAGCAAAATCACAATTCTTATTTTCTTCATAACTTTCGAACCGTAACCCTGATTGACGCACGGTCGGAAGCGTTGGAAAGCTTATTCAATGCTTTATACAACAATGGCAAAATATCTTTGCTTGAATACCTACAAAAATGAGATAAATTAAAATTAAAAAGAATGAAATTTATTACACTCGTGCTAAGCGCGCTCTGATCGCCCTAAGCACGATCTCACCTAAAATACATTTAAACCTCCTTAAAGCGCGCTAAGCGCAGTCTTGTCCACGCAGTCAAGGATCCTTAGCTATTGCCTCTTCATCAAAAACGCACTAAGCCCACGCTGGAAAACGCGCTAAGCGCGTGTTACTGACACGATCGCCTCGAAAATGATCTTTTAGGCCTTCTTTCCTTCACCATAGGTTCCTATCATCAAATATAAGCAAGAAGATCTGTCAAAATGCATCAAAATGTTCATAATTCACAATATTTACAATACAAATCAGAAACTTGCATATTTACACTAAAACTAATAGATTTACTACTAAAATATCAAGGGAACCATTGAAAAGGGCCACAAAATACTATCTAAAATATGCACAATTTGGCACTTAACAACTCTTCCCAACTTAAACTTGTTTGTCCTCAAACAAGAATCAAACAACTCAAAGAAACAAAAGTAACAACCAAGCAATCACAAGTCAACAACTTTCGAAAAACCAAAACAAATGTATGGTTCAACACAAAAACGTACATGCAAAGCAAAACTTACCACTAAACTACAACGATAACATAACCACGAAACAAACCCTACATACAAAAATAAAGCCAAACATTCCAAAACAACACGAGTTCAATCATGAATCACACCTAGCAAAAATTCATCAGTGGATGAAAAACACACAAAATGAGGAATTTGACACTCACACAACAATCTTGGAAACAAAAGACTAAATTATGCATTCATCCAAAAATTCACATTGAACATACAAAGGCAAGAATCACAGGGGCTTTTCAAGGTTGTAATGTGGTCAGGCTAACAAACAATGGGCAATTTCTAAAGGTAATTGAAACAAGAACTTGCCTAATTCCAAGGGAGTGATCAATTCACAAAGGCTCAAGCACCGAAATTTCAATCAACTTCTTCTCTTATCCCGATTGCTACACCAAAACACATAACTTATTTAGCACAATTATTTGCTACTTTTTTTTTTCTTTCTTTCTTTTTCAAAGCTTTTCTCTTTATTCTTTCTTTTTATTTTTTTTCACATTTTTTTCTTTTCTTTTTCACATCCTCATAGCAACCAACAAATAAATGAGCAAACATTTCTCTCCCCAACTTGAATTCAACCAACATCAAGGTGTGAATACTCCCTACTTTCTAAGGCAAGGTAAAAATTCAAACTATAAATCATGGTTGAGGGTTCAAGAAAACAAGGATCAAAATCCATTCAAAAAGTGAACTAAATACTCATAGACAAGCATCAAGTTCAAATGCAACATGGATATTGACAAAAAGGCTCAAAGGGGTTTAACAAATGCCCACACACTCACAGGGTGAATTGACTGTTTGGCCAAGTGGTTATGTTCAAAATGAATCAAGTGCCTTTATCCTTTTCATGCTTTCATATAATCAATACAAATAAAAGGTTAAACATAATAAAATCTAGCTAAAACAAGAATGTTGGTACTCCGCGCATATATGAACAATGGAAAGCTTCCTCACAATTGGGGTAGGAACTAAAGTGATTCAATTCATGAACAAGTAGTACAAAAGAATGAATGGCATGAAATTTGTAAAAAGCCTAAGTTTCATGTATATGTCATAGTCTAGAAAGCGATAAATACATACCTTGGAAATGTACCAAACTTTAAACAATATCATTATCAAACATTCTCAAGTTGAAACGATCAAACTTGGAAAATCACAAAATACATCCTCAAGCTAATCAAAAACAAACTTGAGAGCAAACAAAAAAAATTTTCTAACTACCTAACAAAATTGAATTAAATCTAACTAAACATAAAGACCAAAATTGGTGAAAGTGGGTGGAAAATGAGAGATTATTCTTTGCAAAACAAGGCGTGCTAAGCGCCCTCTGCACGGGCTAAGCGCGGGCAGGAAAATTTTGTTTTCCAAAATTGGTTTTTTCTCTCATTTACTCCATCCATTCTCACTTTATATTAACTATACTACAAAACATAAAACTGTACAAACTCAAGAATCATTGGGTTGCCTCCCAACAAGTGCTTGTTTCACGTCGTTAGCTCGACGTTTTTATTTATGCACATGCTCCTCCATGTTGCTTCGTTCACCGGTAGATACCAAATAAAATCTGTAACACTTGAGCAAACGTAAACCAAAAACAAAAATATGTACACACACATAAACATGATGGAAAACACTTATATACAATCAATTATGGAAAACAACTACAAACACGTATACAAAGCTTAAAAATATAGAAACTATCACAATGCGGTTCAATATCAAAACCAATCCCCGACAACGGCGCCATTTTGTGGGAGCGGTAAAGCAGCAAGCAAAAATATTATTTTCGGAAGAATTCCCTTCGGGATTTATATCGTCTCCACAGGGATCGGTGCGAGGGAAAGAATGTCGTTCGACAATCTCTACATCTCTAAGCTTGGGTTTTAATGGTTTAGGATAAAAGTGAAAAGGAAAACATAAGATAAGAAAATAAATACATTCTTAAGACATGAGAAAACTCGTCAGGAGTTGTATTTCAATCTACCCATCAAGCACTAAAAAATCTATGGATCAAATGCACGCAACCTAAATCACTCGTCAAAATCCCCACGCATCGCTCATAACAAGAGGTTATGTCTAACGCAAAAGTTGAGAGCTCAACCGCATTCTCTCGGAGGTGATGTCTCAAGCAACTAAACAACACGGAGCATTAAGATCCGACACACATGTGAGTATTAAACCGCTTCCCACAGGCAATAGACATTCATCTTAAGTCGAGTTCGAAAAGTATATGTCTATAGCGAATCAAACCCATTAAGATAAAGATTAAATCAAAGATGGCATCGATTAAGAGTTGTAAAAGAGATTTTATACAAAGATCCATAAATATACATACAATCAAGATAAACTTACATACAAAACCTAAACAAATGAAAAATACATAGAGAGGAAGGAAGAAGAACACTAATCTCATGGTTTGTCAACTCTGATTGAAGTGGATTCGACTCCGAATCGTCAAAATATACACTCCATGTGTTGTTTCTAAGCTAAATCTACTCAAGAATGTGTTTGATGAAGTTGGGGTAAAAAGTTCCCAACAACATAACTTAAAAAATGCTGAAAAGTGACTTAAATATGGGCTGAAAAGACGTGAACCGCACTAAGCGCGCTATGGGGATGCTTAACGTCATCAGCAAAATCTCAATTCTTATTTTCTTCATAACTTTCGAACCGTAACTCTGATTGACGCATGGTCGGAAGCATTGGAAAGCTTATTCAATGCTTTATACAACAATGACAAAATATCTTTGCTTGAATACCTACAAAAATGAGATAAATTAAAATTAGAAAGAATGAAATTTATTACACTCGCGCTAAGCGTGCTCAGATCGTGCTAAGCACGATCTCACCTAAAATACACTTAAACTGCCTTAAAGCGCACTAAGCACGGTCCTGCCCGCGCTAAGCGCGGTCAAGGATCCTTAACTACTGCCTCTTCATCAAAAACGCGGTAAGCCTGCACTGAAAAATGCCCTAAGCGCGGGTTACCGACATGATTGCCTCGAAAATGATCTTTTAGGCCTTCTTTCCTTCACCATAGGTTCCTATCATCAAATATAAGCAAGAAGATTTGTCAAAAAGCATCAAAATGTTCATAATTCACAATATTTACAATAAAAATCAGAAACTTGCATATTTTCACTAAAACTAATAGATTTACTACTAAAATATCAAGGAAACCATTGAAAAGGGTCATAAAATACTATTTAAAATATGCACAATTTGGCACTTAACAAAAAGTTATTGCCTCTTCTATCAAACGAGCACCAGAAACAGGGCTAAGCGATCTTCGCGCTGTAAACCTGGCTAAGCGGGCTTCAACTTCAAAACTTCAGCAAAATGATCTTCTAAACCTTTTATCATCTCTTAAAGGTCCCAAGCATCCATTCAAGCAAGAAAGCCTACACAACAACACATAAATCAAAGAATCCAAAGGGATATTCAATTATATTGAAGATTCATACATTTTCATGGAATAATTCAATTAAAACACAATTAAAGAGTTGAAAAATGCAAAGAAATATGGATCAATTTAAGTCATATTTGGCATTCAACAAACTCTCTCCAACTAGATCTTTGCTTGTCCACAAGAAAAATATACCTCTCATGAAAATAAGAGGATTTGCTCAAGCATAAAATTCAACCAAGAAATGATTAATTGTTCAAATTTAACATAAGAATGCGCACAAGCAATGTTCATTACTTCCTCGAATCAAACAATGATAAAGAATCTAGTTCTTAAAACAAATATCTGTCATACCCTAAATTTTACCCTGAGTTTTTTAATTCTCGTCAACTTAGCAAAATCATCTCATTTTGTCATATTCTCTTTCAGTCAAACGCATTCATTAGGATTCAGAAGAAAAGTCAGTAGTTCTAGAATTTTATCTGGTCTTGATGACATTCATTTTGTCATTTGTTAATTCAGAAGTCAAAAGACTTGATTTCTCAATCTCAGTGCATCGTTCATTCTGTTGCATCTTATTTCTGATGTCCAGAGGGTGACAATCAAGAGTATTGTCGTCATCTGAATCTCTGTAGGGTTTAATTATAATGGAGAATCAAAAGTAAATGGTCCAAGTGCGATTTATTTGCATCTGATTGTCTATTCATAATTATTCAATCAATAATTCATCGCATTTATAAGATATTTGCATTTTTTACTTATTACAACATGTATTTTTGTTCCGTGTAACACTTTAAATATCAGCCATAATAATTTTTCGGGTCTACAGATAGATCGGTTGAAACGTTTCTCAAACTGTACGTTGAATTAGTCGGTGAAAATTTTCAAAATTGAGCTTGCAGGCATCGATATTCTTTTAAAAAATTTAATTATGAAAATAAGAGGATTTGCTCAAGCATAAAATTCAACCAAGAAATGATTAACGGTTCAAATTTAACATAAGAATGCGCACAAGCAATATTCACTACTTCCTAGAATCAAACAATGATAAAGAATTTAGTTCTTAAAACAAATATCAGTCATACCCTAAATTTTACCCTGAGGTTTTTAATTCGCATCAACTTAGCATAATCATCTCATTTTGTCATATTCTCTTTCATTCAAAAGCATTCATTAGGATTCAGATGAAAAGTCAGTAGTTTTGGCATTTTATATGATCTTGATCACATTCATTTAGTCATTTGTTGATTCAGAAGTCAAAAGACTTGATTTCTCAATCTCAGTGCATCGCTCCTTCTGTTGCATCTTATCTCTGATGTCCAAAGGGTGACAATCAAAAGTATTGTCGTCATCTAAATCTCTGTAGGTTTTAATTATAATGGAGAATCAGAAGTAAATGGTCCAAGTGTGATTTATTTGCATCTGATTGTCTATTCATAATTATTCAATCAATAATTCAACGCATTTACAAGATATTTGCATTTTTTACATATTATAACATGTATTTGTGTTCTGTGTAACACTTAAAATATCAGCCATAATAATTTTTCGGGTCTACAGATAGATCGGTTGAAACGTTTCTCAAACTGTACATCGAATTAGTGGGCGAAAAATTTCAAAATTGAGCTTGCAGGCATCGATATTCTTAATCTACGTTTTGCGTAGTTTAACGTGGTGTGCTCGTTTTAATTTTTTGACTACTTTTTCTGTCGCATTTTTACCTGCCTGAGTCTTTAACATGTCAGAATCTATTTCAAAATCTGATCAAACGTTGTATTTTTCCAATAAGTTTATTTCGCACTGATAATTTTAATGTGTTCGATTTATTTTTTTGATCACTTTTTTTCGCTCGACTTTTTCATTTTTAATCCGATTATTTTTATTTTTTATCAAATTAATTATAAAAAATATTTAGATTTTCTTAAGTAATTAAAATTTATGTATTTTAAGTTGTTGGTTTTTATTTGAATTATTATTTTGTATTAAGTTTAATTGTTTTTTTATTACTATTTAATTTTTGCTACTAAAAGGGAAGGAGCTGGCAGAAAATCCTCTGAAACATTTAGATTTCTCCCTAACATTTGAAGATTTCATTGTTTTGACTCTTCTTGAAATCTAATCACCAGAATCTTTGACGTAGGTGTCAAACCCATGACCTTCCCCTTCATATGCAATGATCACTACCACTAGGCCAACTTATTTACTTTGATATATTATTCTACTAAAATGTATCTATACCTATATATAAAGGGAATACATAATTTTGGTATGACCTATTTTCTATTCCTTAATTACCCTTTACTTACTTCATATTTTACAATTCAAAGTCTTAATTTAAGTAACTGCCACGTACAATAATCGCCTAGAGGTTATTAGACATGCAATAACTATTTGGAAGTTATAAGGAAGAAAGAAAAATATAAGTTCATAAGAACATAAACTTCATAAAGAAAAGAAAGAAAAATATAAGTTCATAAGAACATAAACTTCATAAAGAAAAAAAAGATTCAATGGATGATTTTCTCTCTAGATCAAATACACAATTTTTTATAAATGAAAATTTATAAGAAAGAGGACTCATGTTGCCAAGGTTTATGGAACTGCCGATTCTTTTTTATTTTTGTCTTCCATATTATGGTTGCAACCTCTGTCACCACTTTCGTTCTTCTAATGTCAAGGTATATTAATGGATTGTTTTGATGTTGAAATTTGTACATGTTTGTTCAATATAGTTTTGAATATGTCTTACGTTTTTTGTTACTTTTAATTTATTGACTTATTCTTTTTATTATGTGCAATTTTTGTTGCAATGAACACTACTCGAGAAAAAGTTGTCTTTGTAGAGATGTTGCCTTAACAATTCTTTTTAAATTTGATTTTGTGTATTTTTCAATTTCATGGTAACAAATGTATTATTATTGATTTGTCACTAGCGTCCAAACAGACACTCTCGTGCCCGTTTGTCCACTTTTTGTAATGAATACACACGTTAAAAATATAAACAAGTATTTTTTATTAATTTTGATTTTAATTTAAAATATTTGTTTAATAAATTTTGTAAGGCTCTTACCATCTTCTAGCTCCCAAGTCATTAAAAAGGGAGCATAATATTACCATCTTCTTTAAAGTATAAAAAGTAAACGCTAGATCCTTCTTTTTCTTTATAAATAGGACAAATATTTTGGTTCCTTGGCTAGAAGATGTATTTGGTAAGTGATGAATGTGATTAGTATTGTATTTGGCTAGAAGATGTATTTTCAATTTCATGGTAATAAATGTATTAGTATTGATTTGTCATAAAGAATGAGAGAAAAAGAATAAACTGTAATTAAATGTTGAAACATAGGATGAAGAAAAAGAATAAATTGTAATTAAATTTATTCGGACTTTGAGTGAAATAAGGAGGAAGTGAGTGAAATGGAAAGTCTTATTTAAGGAGGAAGTGAAGGAGCATCTAGATCCAAAACAATCATGTGAAATTGGAGAAATGTAGTGACATGATTTTTCAAGATGAGGGAGACATCCACCCTAAACCAAATTGTTCATGTAAAATACTATTCAACTATGTATTTCTTTTTCTTTTTTTTGCTTTCAACTTTGTATATTGTGTGATTACATTTCAAAAAGACTGCACCAATTCATTTTCAATATTTTATAAATTTTTATTCAAATTCATATTTCCTTTTAACATAATTGTTTTTCTTTATTTGAATAATATCCTCTGGTTCAATTGCTTACGTGAGCTTAGCTTTGATTTGATTTGATTTGATTATGTTGGTGTTAAGATGAATATTCTCTACACTAGCTCATACTTACATGTACATAATCCATAATAAATGCACAATATACGCAAATAGGAGTAGATTGTCAAGGAAGGGAAATCTGTGAAGTTTATGTATAATTTACTCTTGGAAATTTCTTGTTAATAGTTAACATACTTATTTAGCTTCTCTTATATGGACAAACGGCATGGAGGGAAATGATAGAATGATAAAACATCTTAAAAATAAATATTTATCATTTTGATTTTAATTATATTGATTGTATCTATTCTATACCTAAATATAAAGATGATACAAAAATTTGGGCTGGCCTATTTTCATTCCCTTATATCCTTTGATAAAATATTGTTTATTTAATTTTAATAAATAAAATATTTATAATATGATGCAGTTATTGTACAACTTTTTTCAACCTCTCCCATTTATTTGCTATTTGTTTGTTTATGTTTTTTTTGGCAAATCCTCTTTCTCTTTAATCTATAATCTATAATCTATAACATATATAAAGGAAAAACACGATGTTTTGGTGTAGCCTATTTTTCTACCAATTTTACCCCTACTTTAATGTGTAACTTACACAATAACTTCTATTAAAACCACTACTATCATTTTTCACATAACTTCCTACTAACTTTTTACTATTAACTTCCTACTATTAACTTCCTATAACTTCCATTTAAAATTAATATTAAATAAACGATACCACACCCATCCAAGATAAACTGTATTTCACGCTCAAGAAAGAGGAACAACTTCCTCTCTCCTTCATGTCTTCTTCTCTGCAAAACAAATATTTTCCCAAATCACCAAACATCAGCATAATTCTTTGATCCTCTCCCATCCCACAAGGTTTTCTCTTTATTTCTCCCTCTCACTTCTTCAATTAGAGGCGGATGTGGTGTGAGGGAGTATGGTACACAGAAGGTAATCATCACGGCAGATGGAGTGACGATGGCGGATCCGTCGAGGTGAGCGGTTAACATTGACGATTGATGTGGTGGTGATGCGAATGGATTTGCAATCGGATCTGTTCCGGTGGCAGAGTGGTGTGCGAGAGGGATATGGTGGTCGGACAAACACGGCGGTTAGTGGTGTTTCGCAACATGCGGTTTCGTCAGAGCGGTTCCGCGATTTGTTCCCCTTTTCTAGATTTTCTCTTTGTTGATAATTTTGTTGTGCTTCTCCTTGAAATTTTTTATAAGTTCTTGATTGGATTTGTTGAATTTAATCTCAAGAATATGTTAAGGTGGATTTGATGAAAATGCATTAAGAGGACCAATTATATAGAACTTGGAATTTAGCAAGGTTTTAGTAGCAGCATCAATGTTGGCAGCATTGTAAAATAATTATATAGCATGATTTCGGTGACGGGCTTTGGATGAATATAAAGAAATTTATCTTAAAGATGACTAAAATGACATAAAATATGGTTAAAGCTCTTTAAGTTTTGCAGGATTAAAAAAAGATGGTTTGCAACATGAGAGTTGTCCACTGCAGACATTTATTGGGTTTGACAAGAATATTTTAATCTATTGGGAACCAAATTGTATATGAAAATAGATTTGTTTAGGTTGTTGGGGCATTTGTGTTGTAGATAGGTGATTTCCATGTTATGTGTATTGTTGTTGGTGACTTGGCGTGTATGAAGATGTATGAGAATGGATATTTTTTATTTTTCCAAATTTATTATTTCAATGCGTGAGATGTGTGTATTGAATTTTTTACATATTTCATGTTTCAACGTGTTTTGAGATTATGAGTGTATGCATCTAAATATGCAGTTTTTGAATATATTGTTTAAAATTGTGGTAGTTAGAATTAACACCCCCTTTTTTTAAGACAAACCCAAGTGTATGAATAAAAATGAATTAAGTGAGACAAATTGGGAAAGGCACTAAAAGGGTTTCGGTGTTGTTGTTCTTCGGTGTGAAGAGCAACAACTTTTTAGGTTATGATTTGTAATTAAATTGTGGTTGAATGAAAAGTGTAAACATAAGTACTATTTATAGACAAATTTAGATTTAAAAAAGTAAATGAAATTGAATTGTTTAGGAAATATTTCATTTAATCTGGTTCTACCTATTTCTTATAGCCCAAGCCAATGAATCTTGATGGATTCATTACTTTATTAATTTTAAATAATAAAAATAATCTAATAATAATAATAATAATAAGAAGAAAAAAAAGGTTTTGATTGATTTTTATTTTATTTTATGATTTTTTGACTATTTTATGCATAAAATTATGATTTTAATGAAAAAATAATATTTTAAAAACTGAATTAATAAAAAATACAAAAGTTAAGACGTAATAGTTTTTTAATTATGATAGATAATTTTATTAAAGAAAAAAATTACTTTATGTATCGTCATGAATATTTAGACAATGCAATTAAGACATAATAATTTTTTAATTTGTTCTATCAATTCTTGGCTTTAATAAATAAAAGTTAGTGTTATCAATAGGTTTTATGCTTTATAATACACCAAGAATAACACTAACTTTTATTTATTAAAGCCAAGAATTGATAGAACAAATTAAAAAAAACTATTACGTCTTAATTATATTGTCTAAATATCCATGACAATACATAAACTAATTTTTTTCTTTAATAAAATTATCTATCATTTTTTATTTTAATTTAAATTAAAATAAAGATTAAAAAATTAAAATACTCATTTATATTTTAATGTATGTACGCATTAGAAAAGCGGACAAATTTTATAACATAAATAATTTAAATTAAACTCAAAATTAAATAAAAATATTTGTTAATATTTTGATGCCTCTGTGTAGTAAGAAAAAAGGACAAACGGGCACGGCCGTGCCCGTTTGGACGCTAGTTATAAATAAAATGAAAGTTGATTGAGAATTATGTTGAGCGACTTCTCTTATACACTCTCCTCATATATTTGCTTCAATCATCATAAGAAGAAATCATCCTGAAAAGAAAATTGTGAGAGAGAATATTATAGGATTGACTACTATGATTGTCGTGAAATGTAACTACTAACCATGGTGAAACAAATAAAGGAAGGACAAAAAGATAATTTTCAAGTAGTTTCTTTTTGTAAAAAAAATATTTTTTATCGCATTAATTAATAAACAATACAATAAAGTTCTTTTTAATTACCAATTTCTTGATTAAAACTTCTCAAAGATAGATGAATGCCTAATATTTGTTTTATTATTATTTAATTTATTTGTATTTTGGTATATTACAATTTTTTTAAATATGTTTTTTATTATGGTTGCTTCTTTTTTGAAACTTTAATCTGAAATGATTGCTTCTTACTAATTGTAACTGTTTAATTTTCTTCCATCAAGTAGAAATGGGATGTAAAAATAAGTACTATTGAGAAACTCTTGAGTGATTCACTCAAATTTATTTCTCACTATTTTATGAATTATTAATTATGATCAATCAATGAATATGCTTTGAGTTTTGTTCTATATTAGACAGTGATAAACCAAGTTTTTTAAACCAAATAAATTAAAATTAAAAAAGAATAATGTTTTATAATTCTTGAAGTGTGTGAATTAAAGAAAACCAACATACGAACATGAGAATGCATATCACAAACTTTATTACATAAATAATTTAAATTAAATAAAAATATCCATTTATATTTTAACACATGTGCGTAGTAAAACAAACGGACAAACGGGCACGGAGTGTCCGTTTGGACGCTAGTATAACATTAAGTGAAAACATTTATATTAGGGTTATGTCATATCAACGAATTTTGAAAAATTCCTAAAAGAAAATTTAGATTAGGGTTATTGAAATTCTGATATCAGACGTGTGATGTTAAGGTGCAATGTCACAACAACACACTCTGCACAATGGACAACAATAACAGTAACAAATCAACACACAAAATTGTTCACCCAGTTCGGTCTAACTACCTACGTCTGGGGGCTACCAAGCCAGGGATGAAATTCACCACTTGTAGAATTAATTTACAGACTCAACAACCCAGTTGACAATCTCTTAAACTTAATTCCTACTAGTGACTTTCTACCTAAGAAACCACTTAGATATGAGAACACTACTCAATCCCTAAAACACTACTCAAGGAACAACCTCTTTGAGCAACCTTGATCTTACTTCACAGCTTTGATCAAGTAAAAACTCTCTATTGGTTCACAGCTTCTAAGAGATGACAGAAAATAACTCAGCAATTCACCCTAGAATTCTGGATATATAACTCGTACAAAATACTCAAGACACTCAGCCAATGCTCTTGATCTCCTCTCTGTATTTCTGTACCTTTTCCTTTGGTCTTGTGCGCTTTAAATAGCAACCTGAATTGGGCTTGGACTTGCTACAATATCTGACCAGATTTTTTATTTAAAACTGAATATTTAAAACAGATTTTCTCCTAAAATCTTTTTAAGTCTTCAACCTTTTAATCTCCTACAAATCTGCACCAGATCTCCTATGCAGCAGAAAATATCTATCCCAAGATATTCGCATCCAATGAAACAGCTTGCTCTCCACAATTCCAGCTAACACGCAACCCTAACAACATCACAACCTGATGTTATTATTTCTGCAGATCTAATGTCACAACATCGCCATGTGACATCAGACATCCAACTTCAACAAATTAAATACTTAACACAACCTAGTGTTAAATCTCAATGTTGCAGCATCACCACCTTGACATCAACATTGAACATCCTTTATTTTACCAAAATTCCAGCCAATCCAAGAACTAACAGTTATTATTATTTATTTTCTAAATTTCATGTGACATCTTTTATTATTATTTTATTGTTTTAGTGTTAATGACAAAATTTAAAAATATGGTTCTGGTAGGTGTTCAACCCCATGACCTCTTCTTCACATGATCACTACCATTAAGCCAATTTGTTTACTTTAATATATTATTCTACTAAAATGTATATATGACATTTTTTTTTATAAGCAACTTGTATTAAAGGGAGAAAAATGGATTCTCCAACCATATACAAAAGACCAATCAAAAAGGGGGAACAAACAACTCTAGACCAATTACAAAAAGTCGAGAGGATGTTTCGTCCAATCGTAAAGATTACATCTAGTACGACCTAAATCCAACCATCTCCAAGAAAGAATCACTATACTATTGAACATTTCCTCAACAATACAAACAGCATCCTTGAAAATGATATTGTTCCTCATAGACAAGCTTCAAACAGAAGCCCTATTTCCTTGGCTACTTCTTCCCCTTTTTAGCCACAATTAGACAAGCTTCAAATAGAAGCCCTATTAACTACAGTCCGTACACCCTAGCTCTCATTGTTAGCCTCACAGTTAGCAACCAGGCAAAACAAATCATAGAAAGAAAACCATAAACGGGTGCAAATAACAGCACAATATTCAAATTACATAACTGGCATAGCAAGTGCAAAAACAAAAAACTAAACTATTGTCTAACAGCAGATGGAAGTTAGTCCTCATCCGAGCTGGTATCATCATCACCTTCATCACCTTCATCTGACCCGGAATCCTCAGTATCGCCATTCTCATTATCTTCCCCCTGTTGCAAGTCGTTGATCATTTGCTCAATCTTCGTTTTCCTGACAGTGCTGGTACTGATAACCATATCAAGATCCTTGCAGGTTGCCTTTAATTCTTCAATCAGCTCAGATTTTGTACTGACCTTCTTAACCCCAGAACTTGATGTTGTAACAATGTCTGGAACATGACACCCAGCAAATAGTTTGGGATGCAAAGATAAAGTTGACTCCCTCTTACATGCTACCTTTGTACTGGTTAAGATTCCAGGATGTTGATCTAAGATCATTCCACAGATAAGGGAAGGGAATGATATAGGCATTTTGATAGCATTGGTGGCACCATGCTTCACCACTTGATCAAATATATAGCTTCCATAGTTGAACTTGACCTTTTTCCCCACAGCATAGATGAACCTTCCTAATCCCACAGTTATGGTGGTTTTGTGATTAGTAGGTACCCAGTTAGCAGCACCAATTCTGTGCAGAATAGCATACTTGATATTGAGTTTGCTAGCTGTCAATTTATTTTTCAGTGGCCACGCCTTAACTTGAGTGGCAGTGATTTCTCTACACACTTCATTATCAGTCACCTCCAGCTCACACTCCTCTTGCTCATCTCTTCCCAGATATTTATTGATGGTACTAGGAGAGAAGTCAATACACTGCCCCTTCACAAACACCTTCATGTAGTTCACACTTCTATTGTAAGAAATGTCTATGGGAATGTTGACAACAAATTCCTTAACAAGACCACTATAGCACTTAGAGAATCTGGTCACAGTCTTCAGCAGTCCAACAACATGAATGAGGTCCATAATTTCTTTCATTTCCAAGACATCCTTTCCAAGCTCCCTTTCCAGAGCTAATCTCCTTTGGCATACAAATTTCCACAAGGGAGCACTGCTAGCATAATGAAAGGATATGTTGTCCACTGGCACTTCAGGGACCTTATCAGAGATTCTCTTTAAAATGGTCTTTCTGACTGGTGTGATGTCATGGACATCTTCCTCAACTTCATCCTCAGACTCAGATTCTTCTCTAATCTTTCTCTTTTTGGAGGATGTAGCAACCTTGCTCCAAGGTTTTGTGGGACCAACAGCAGGTTTCTTCTTTCCGTCAGTAGACTTTTTTGGAGAGGATTCATCAGTCTTTCCTTTCCTTGACTTTAGTCTCTTGGCAATACTTGGAACAGCATTTCCAATGACTTCATTGTCAGATAAATCAGCCACATTGATCACGTCCTCAATCTTTTCTTCTTCAGGAGTAGTTCTATCATTAATTTCCTCATGCACATTTTCTTCTTCCCCTCCTATTTCAAAATCTTCAATGATAGACATAGCAAGTCTATGAAGATCAGACTCATCTCCTTGCATGTCTTCCCTTTCTTCCGGCATCTGATTCAATGGTATAGAAATTCCTTTCACAGGTATTCCTTTGTCCAGTATTTTGGTTGCCAGATTACCCATACTCTTGTCAACATCAAACTTTTCTACAACAGTTTGAGACGTGGATGACCTAGGTGTTGATTTATCACTAAATAGGATACTGGTAACCAGCTTCTTTGTTTCAGTGTTTTTAAAAGTAGTTGCGGCCCTTTTAGAAGCAAGTTTAGACGGTCTAGGTTTACCTGACTCTGGGAGCATTACGAAGATGGGTTGTATATTCAGAGCTTCGTCTTCAGAGTACTCATCTGTAGAAACCCTAGCGTTATTCCGCGATGAACTTTTTGAAGGAGAAGATGTCTGCTTTGACATGGTTCCTTTGAGGCAGTATAGATTGAGATGATTCTTCTTGTTGAAGGAGACGAACAGACGGGAGATATAAGTTTTGATGAACTGTGATTTTTCTATAATAGGAAATGAGGGTCTGAGGTAAGGCGCCAAAAGTTGTGTAATTTTTAAAGACCAATCAATGAGCTCCCCCCCAAATAAGCTTTCCTTTTACAATTTTGAAGGGATTCAACTTAAGAGTACTTAACTCTAACAGCCTTTCACATCTGATGTCACAATCTAAAGCTAAAACATTAGTCTTAACATCGATAGATGGGCTGACTTCTATAGATATCCACAGATAACAGTTATCTCTGGACCTGACTCCTTTCATGATCACTTCATCCTTTTTGTTTGTCACCATACACTCATCCTTGGAATAGCTGACTTTGTAACCTTCATCACATAACTGACTTATGCTAATCAGATTAGCCTTCAAACCTTGGACAAGGATCACACTATCAAGGGTAAGACCATCAGGATTCTTCACTCTTCCACTTCCTTCTACTGCTCCTTTTTCTCCATTTCCAAACACAACCTTATTTACATGGCACGGATTGAACTCCACCAACTGCTCCTTTGATCCAGTCATGTGCATAGAACATCCACTGTCAAAGTACCACGTATCCTTATCAACCTGGCTACCTGAGGTGTCAGCTAATAGACATTTCACCTTCTCCTTAGGAACCCATTGTTTAGCAGCTTTGGATCTGACCTTCTTCTGTCTGATTTGAGGAACTAAATTTGGATAACCATGGAGCTTGAAGCACGAGGACTGCATATGTCCAAACCTGCCACAATAGAAGCATCTTACTCTGTCATATCTAAAGTGGTTAAATCTTTTGCCACTTTGATGATAATGTTGTGGCTGCCACCCATAATGTTGTCTCCTTCTTCCATAGTTGGATTGTCTTCTTGGCTGTCTCCTATGGTGATGAGGCTTCCTTCTTCCATAGTGATGAGGCACATCATTGTTGTACCCATATCCATACCAGTTTTCCTGATGTTGAGACCTCTGATGAGACATGTTCTGCTTGAACCTGGCAGCTTGCATGCTCTGGTGATATTGGGGAGGCATATACTGACTAGCTCCTTGAGGCTGCATCTTCCTCTGATGGGGACTATTCTTTTTCTCAACATTCTGAGGCTGAACAACCTTCTTAGGGGTAGGATCATGTCTCTTTGTTTGAGACATTGGTTGGGACACCTCCTCCTTTGCTCCTGAAGTGCTTGCTTCAGCAAAAACATTTTTCTCAGCCACAAATCCTATACCTGACTTATCACCAGCAGCCTTTTCAGTCTGAAGGATCTTATCAAGTGTGTCTGTACCACAGTTCAGCATCCTAATAGACTTGGTCATATGATCAAGGTGAGCTTTAACCAGTACAACTTCATTTTCCATATCAGCTTTTTCATTCTCAAGCTGAGCAATCTGTTGCTTGTGGCACTTGTTTTCTTGACAAATCTCAGCACTTTTTAAACACAGCTCTTGATAAGTAGATGCTAACTCCTCATAAGTTATTTCTCCATCACTAGAATCATCATCAGAAACAACAGCTCTTGTTAAAGCTCTAACATGCTTTGCTGACTCACCTTCACTTTCACTATCAGAGTCAGACCAGGAAACTGTCATGCCCTTCTTCTACTTTTTCAAGAAGGTGGGACATTCTTTCTTGACATGTCCATACCCCCTCACACTCAAAGCACTGAACTCATTTATCTTGGGCAGTTTTTTCTTCATCCTTCTCTTTTG
Source organism: Lathyrus tuberosus (assembly GCA_022829125.1). Classification (NCBI taxonomy): domain Eukaryota; kingdom Viridiplantae; phylum Streptophyta; class Magnoliopsida; order Fabales; family Fabaceae; genus Lathyrus; species Lathyrus tuberosus. The sequence goes on from JALAZF010000494.1 coordinate 765,684, forward strand.
ACTTGCTGGTGTCAGAAGACATGTTCTTGACATTAGGCCTGGAGTTATTATTCATTCTCTTGAACACTTTGTTGAACTGTCTTCCCAACATAACTATGGCCTGAGATAGATCCTCCTGGGATTCAGAACTTTTTCCTTTTCTTCTTCATCATTTGACACCAAGGCTATACTCTTTGGCTTCTTTTCTGGTTCTTCCTCATTCAACCCAAGCTCAAAAGTTTGAAGAGATCCAATGAGCTCATCAACTCTTATCTTGCTGATGTCTTGTGATTCTTCAATGGTAGTTACCTTCATCTTATACTTCTTAGGAAGGGACATAAGGATCTTCCTAACAAGCTTTTCATCTGACATTTTCTCACCAAGAGCACTGGATGCATTAGCCAGCTCCAGAACATTCATGTGGAAGTCATGAATAGTCTCATCTTCCTTCATCTTCAGGCCTTCAAATTTTGATGTTAAAATCTGAAATCTTGACATTTTAACTCTAGATGTACCTTCATGAGTGGCCTTCAAAATATCCCACGCTTCCTTAGCAACCTCACAGGTATTAATTAACCTAAAAATATTCTTATCCGCTCCATTGAAGATTGCATTTAGAGCTTTGGAATTTCCAAGGGCGAGCTCATCTTCCTCCTTGGTCCACTCTTCTTCAGGCTTTGGCTTAGAGGTGCCTTCTTTATCTTTGCCAGCATCATCTTTCTCACACACAACAGGTGCTTTCCACTCTTTAATAATGGCCTTCCATGCCCTGCTGTCCAAGGATTTTAAGAAGGTAGTTATCCTTGGCTTCCAATAATCATAATTAGATCCATCCAAAATAGGGGGTCTGTTGACGAATCCTCCAACTTCTTTGTCCATCTTTACACCAGAAAGTAATTTCCCTAGATCTCACCCAGAGACAGACAGGATGTCTGCTCTGATACCAATTGAAATTCTGGTATCCGGCGTGTGATGTTAAGGTGCGATGTCACAACAACACACTCTGCACAATGGACAACAATAACAGTAACAAATCAACACACAAAATTGTTCACCCAGTTCGGTCTAACTACCTACGTCTGGGGGCTACCAAGCCAGGGATGAAATTCACTACTTGTAGAATTAATTTACAGACTCAACAACCCAGTTGACAATCTCCTAAACTTAATTCCTACTAGTGACTTTCTACCTAAGAAACCACTTAGATATGAGAACACTACTCAATCCCTAAAACACTACTCAAGGAACAACCTCTTTGAGCAACCTTGATCTTACTTCACAGCTTTGATCAAGTAAAAACTCTCTATTGCTTCACAGCTTCTAAGAGAGGACAGAAAACGACTCAACAATTCACCCTAGAATTCTGGATATATAACTCGTACAAAATACTCAAGACACTCAGCCAATGCTCTTGATCTTCTCTCTATATTTCTGTGCCTTTTCCTTTGGTCTTGTGCGCTTTAAATAGCAACCTGAATTGGGCTTGGACTTGCTACAATATCTGACCAGATTTGTTATTTAAAATTGAATATTTAAAATAGATTTTCTCCTAAAATCTTTTTAAATCTTCAACCTTTTAAATCTCCTACAAATCTGCACCAGATCTCCTATGCAGCAGAAATTATATATCCCAAGATATTCGCATCAAATGAAACAGCTTACTCTCCACAATTCCAGCTAACACGCAACCCTAACAACATCACAACCTGATGTTATTATTTCTGCAGATCTAATGTCACAACATCGCCTTGTGACATCAGACATCCAACTTCAGCAAATTAAATACTTAACACAACCCAGTGTTAAATCTCAATGTTGCAGCATCACCACCTTGACATCAACATTGAACATCCTTTGTTTTACCAAAATTTCAGCCAATCCAAGAACTAACAGTTATTATTATTTATTTTCTAAATTTCATGTGACATTTTTTATTATTATTTTATTGTTTTAGTGTTAATGACAAAATTTAAAAATATGGTTCTGGTAGGTGTTCAACCCCATGACCTCTTCTTCACATGATCACTACCATTAAGCCAATTTGTTTACTTTAATATATTATTCTACTAAAATGTATATATGACATTTTTTTTATAAGCAACTTGTATTAAAGGGATAAAAATGGATTCTCAAACCCTATACAAAAGACCAATCAAAAAGGGGGAACAAACAACTCTAGACCAATTACAAAAAGTCGAGAGGATGTTTCGTCCAATCGTAAAGATTACATCTAGTACGACCTAAATCCAACCATCTCCAAGAAAGAATCACTATACTATTGAACATTTCCTCAACAATACAAACAGCATCCTTGAAAATGATATTGTTCCTCATAGACCAAATACACCAGACCGTAACAAACCACACGTAACAGCTCATATTTTCCTTACCCTTGTCAAACAAAGCCAAAAACCAAACAAGGCAAGATTGCAAATAGAGTCGATAACAATTAGAGGAACACCCAACCAATCGAAAATTTTGGTCCACAAGAGATGAGTTTTAGAGCAGGTCAAGAATAAGTGCAAAGCATCCTCCTCCTCTTGAAAACACAAAACGCAAACCTTGTCATGACGGGAACTGACAATACCTCTCTATGCTAAATTGAGACGAGTCGGCAGCCTGTCACTAATTATCCTCCAAGCAAAAACCTGTAGCTTAAGAGGCACATGAGTCTTCCAAAGCACCTTAAGAAAGAGAGATATCACCTCTTCTAAAGGGGGCCCAACCACAGCTGAATTGAGCTGTTTATAAAGGGAATTGACAGAAAAAACGTGATTAGGATCCAACGTCCAACCCCACGAGTCGTCAACATTAAAAGAAAACTGAATATTAGACACCAGATTAAAAAGAATCGAAACTGAAGCAAGGTCGATAACAGACCCCTCCTGCCAGCAATTATTAAAATTCCACGTCCAACTGTTGTTAACCCAAGATCCAAGGTCTGCTATAAAACAGTCCCTATTTACAGCAGCAGAAAACAGCTTAGGGAAGACAGTTTTGAGCGCCATATCCCCACACCACGACCAGTTCCAGAACTGGACATTTTTTCCGTTTCCAACGACAGTTAGGACGAACGAATGAAACGAGGAAGTACCACCAGAGTCTCTAATTTTGCGCAAGTCTTTTAACCACAACGAATCGTCCAAGAAATTTTGACCCATGTCCGAGTCCATCACCCACACTCTCAAACAACCATATCTACTAACCAACAAATTCCTTCAGATTTCAGAACCTCCTATTACGAATTTCCGCATCCATTTCGATAACAGGGCAATGCTAAATAAACCAATGTGCGTAATTCCTAGCCCCCTTTATCCTTATGCTTGCACAAGACACTCCATTTGACCCAAGAAATACCGCTTTTAGCCACCGATCCAGACCACAAAAACCGACGTTGAATAGCAATCATTTCTTTAATAACTTTTGAAGGCGCCTTATAGAAAGAAAAGAAATGGATAGGTAGGTTCACTAAGACTGAATTTATCAAGGTAACTCTACCACCAATCGACAAGTTCCGACCTGCCCAAGAGCTAAGCCTTGCTTTCAGACATGCCAAGACGGGATTCCTAAAAGACCATCTCCTATGATTTCCACCTATAGTAATTCCAAGGAATTTAGAAGGGAAAACACCAGATTTACAGTAAAGGAAACACTCTGCAGCTTTGATAAAAAGAGGATCTAGACCTACTCCGTAGATACAACTTTTCAAAAAGTTGATTTTAAGACCCGAAATCATCTCGAAACCTCGAAGGATAGTCTTCAAAGCCCAAAGATTAGAGTAACCACCATCGCAAAATAGCAGCGTATCATCTGCAAATTGAAGTAACTCAACAGAAACTTCCTCCTTAAATTTGAAATCGGTAAACAAATTAAGAGACGACGCGCGTCTAACCAACACTGCTAACATTTCAACTACCAACACAAAAAGAAACAGAGCTAGAGGATCTCCTTGTTTTAACCCTCTAGAGACCTCGAAATCCCTTGTCAGACTTCCGTTAATCAACACTGATACAAAGCTGTTGCACACATTTCCCTTTATCCATTTGATCCAATTTGGACCAAAGTTCATGGCTCTAAGAATTTGAATCAGAAACTCCCAATCAACACAGTCGTAGGCTTGAGCGAAGTCGACTTTAAAGATTAAGCACTTTTCCTTCTTCCTTCTCGCCAGATCAATCACTTCATTAGCTAGAAGCACACCATTCATAAGATTCCTACCTGGGATAAAGGCGGTTTGAGATGGAGAAATCAGTTTAGAAATGACAAAGGAAAGTCTATTAGACATCATCTTAGAAATAACTTTAGAGATGCACCCAACAAGGCTGATTGGTCTATAGTCCCCAAAGTCTAGGGGACTGTCCACCTTAGGGACCAAAGCCAAGAACGAAGAAGAGAGCGCCTTCGGCAAAAAACCAGACTTAGAAAAATGACAGACACATTTAACAAAATCTAGCCCCACTACATCCCAGCACTCTTTAAAGAATTTAAAAGAAAATTCATCCGGACCTAGAGATTTACAACTATCGCAATCAAACACAGCAGCCCGAATTTCCTCATGGGTGAAATTGGCATCCAACAAAGAACTATCCAACATACTTAGTTTATTGATATTACCAAAATTCAAGACTGGTCTAGTGATGTCTTCCCTTCTGAACTTAAGTTTGAAATGCTCGAAAGCTGCCTCTCTGATAATTGTAGGATCTTCAATCAAGTTATCAGGGGTCCCCACTGCAGAAATGGAGTTTAATCTGTTTCTGGCCTTTAGCTTAGCATGAAAATACCGGCTATTCGCATCTCCCTCTTTCAACCATTTCGACCTCGATTTTTGGAAAATCGTGTTCATATTTCATATTTTTATTATATTTTTTTAATTTAGTTTAATTTAGTTTATATTAATAATTAATAATTTCAGTTTAATAATTTGAAATAGTTTATAATTTAGTTTCAGTTTAATAATTTAATTTGTATTTAGAAATAATTATTAATATAAACTAAATTAAACTAAACTAAAAACTATTATTTAGAAATAGTTTAAAATAGTTTCAGTTAAATAGTTTATACGTTTATAAATAATAGTTGTTAGTTTTTAGTTTAGTTTAATTTAATAGTTTTTAAACTGAAACTAACAATTATTTATACTTGGTAATGAGTATGATTTCGAACCAAATTTGAGATTGTGTGTAATACATCAAATATCATCGTTCTCTAAAGAAATTTACCGATTAAAAAATTATTTGCTTCTTCTGTAATTGGTTCCAGTGTTATAGCCATTCATAAATTCCTCATCATATTGCAACAGTAAATGAACAAGTGAAAAAAAAGTGTTGCAAACTCTCTTCTTTCCTAAACCAAAATACACACACTCTTTCATGTTTATTAAGGCTCACTCATCTCTTCATGAGCTCCATTCTTGTAGTATTCTATTTAACATCAACTTCCATTCAAAGGCTTCAATTTTTTATGGCACCTTTGTTTTCCACATCATCTGAATTTCTTTTGATGTTTACTTTAACAACTTTCATCCTATAATGTTTATACGTTTATAAATAATAGTTTATAGTTTATAAATAACTTAAACTAAAAACTATTATTTATATACGTTTATAAATAATAGTTTATAGTTTAGTTTAATTTAATGTTTTTAAACTGAAATTAAAAAATATTTAACTGAATTATTCAAAACTAATTCTAAATAATAGTTTTTAGTTTAGTTTAATTTAGTTTATATTAATAATTATTTTTAAATATAAACTAAATTATTAAACTGAAACTATTTCTAAATTGAAATTAAATTATAAACTATTTTAAAATATTAAACTGAAATTATTAATTATTACTATAAATTAAAGGATTAATAGCTATTTTGCCCTCTGCCATATAGGCGCTTTTTGAAAAACCCCCTATAAAATAAAACTTACAAAAAATACCCTAACATTTGAAGATTTTCTCAATTTTGACCTTCATCACATCCAGTCACCAAAAAAGCTGATGTATCAGCGTTTTTTTTTGATGTGGAAGGTCAGATGGCTTTTTAATTTTATTTTTGATTTATTTAAATGCCACGTTGGCATTTTGTTTTTCATTTATTTTTGATTTATTTTTAAAAATATGTTAAATGTTCAAAATGTGTTGTTGATAGGAATATAATTTATGACCTCTCATCACAAAGCATGACTCATTACCACTAGGCCATGTTGTGTTTTGTGACATTGTTTGCAACTATAATATACATAATACAAAATTAACTAGTTAATATTTTTACTAAACTAAAATCTATTAAATCATTTTAGTAATTATACTCTAGCAGTTTTTAATTATTTTTTATTTTAATTCCAGTTTATTAATTTATATTTATAATTTTTAATTTAGTTTAATTTAATTTATTTTAATAGTAATAACGTAAATATACTGTAATTATATTAAAATATATGTTTACCTATTTAATTAAATTTACTGTAGATTATATTAAAATATTCATTTACCTATTTAATTTAATTTACTGTGGCTTATATTAAAATATTCATTTACTTATTTAATTTAATTTATTGTAGCTTATATTAAAATATTAATTTACGCTAATATTAATATTAATTTACTGTAGCTTATATTAAAATATTTATTTAATTGTTTAATTTAATTTACTGTAGCTTAATATTTATTTAATCTATTTAATCTAATTAAAATGTTAATTATTGTACCATATTAATATACTAAATTAATATATTAAATTAATATACTAAATTAACATAATAAATTAACATTTTATTACTAAATTAATATGACGTAATTTATATTAAAAGTAATAACGTAAATATACTGTAATTATATTAAAATATTTATTTACCTATTTAATTAAATTTACTGTAGCTTATATTAAAATATTTATTTACCTATTTAATTTAATTTACTGTGGCTTATACTAAAATATTCATTTACTTATTTAATTTAATTTATTGTAGTTTATATTAAAATATCAATTTACGTTAATATTAATATTAATTTACTGTAGCTTATATTAAAATATTTATTTAACTATTTAATTTAATTTACGGTAGCTTAATATTTATTTAATCTATTTAATCTAATTAAAATGTTAATTACTGTACCATATTAATATACTAAATTAATATATTAAATTTATATACTAAATTAACATAATAAATTAACATTTTATTACTAAATTAATATACTAAAACATTTTATTACTAAATTAATATTAATTAGTTAATTATGTATTATGTATATTATAGTTGCAAACAATGTCACAAAACACAACATGGCCTAGTGGTAATGAGTGATGCTTTGTGATGAAAGGGCATGAGTTCTATTCCTATCTACAACAAATTTTAAACATTTAACATATTTTTAAAAAAATCAAAAATAAATGAAAAACAAAATGCCAACGTAACATTTAAATAAATAAAAAATAAAATTAAAAAGCCACTTGGCCTTCCACTTCAAAACAAGCGTCTATATGGCAGGGGCAAAATAGTTATTAATCCTAAATTAAATTAAATTAAACTAATAAATATAATAAAAACACAATTATATATACTAGCGTCCAAACAGACACTCCGTGCCGGTTTGTCCACTTTTTTTACTACGCACATGTGTTAAAATATAAACAGATATTTAATTTAAATTATTTATGTTTGTGTTAAATCAATAAAAAAGAGAGTTTAAATATTTAAATAAAATAATTTGAGTTTGTATTCTTCCACAAAAATCAATAAAATGCATGAATAGAAATAAAAACTTTTATATAAAATCGAACCATACCACCAAAAAATTATTTGTAGACAATAATGATAACTCAATATCACATATTTATATGTAGAGTGATTATGGATTGAACAAAATATATGATTATGAATATAATTAAAGAAAAGGAGTTACAAAATATTATAAACCTTTGAACTAATTATAATTAAAAGGAGTTACAAAATATGTGATTATGTAACTCATAAACCTTTGAATTACTTAAAAGAAAATGAGTTACAAAATATGTGATTATGTAACTCATAAACCTTTGAATGACTTTTTTTTATATTTTGTAACTACTATTCTTTAATTATATTCATTCACTCATTTATTTTATTAATATAGATTTTAATTAATAATTTAAATTATTATTATTATTATTATTATTTTATTATTTATTATTGTTCTATCCGTAATCATAAAACTTTGAATTACTTTTTTTGCTATTTTGTAAATCCTATTCTTTAATTATATTCATTCACTCATTTATTGTATTAATATAGATTTTAATTAAAAATTTAAATTATTATTATTATTATTATTTTATTATTTATTATTGTTCTATCCATAATCACTCTACATATAAATATGTGATATTAAGTTATCATTATTGTCTACAAACAATTTTTATCATGATTAGTTATTAAATTAATTTTTATATTTGTGATTTGTGATTTGTATTTATTATTTAGAAAAATTAAGTAATACAAAATTCATATAAAAATATGTATAAAGTAGTAAATAATTTTATTCTTACTTGATTTCTTTCATTTTCAATTTTTGCTAAGTAGTAATTATTAATGTGTTTATTTACTTTTTTAAAATTTTTTTATTATCATAATTATATAATTATAGTGTATTAGTTATAATTTTAATAATTACTAAAATAAAATTTATTAAACATAATTATATTTGTGATTTGTATTTATTATTTAGAAAAACTAAGTAATTCAAAATTTATATAAAAAATTATACTTTTAATATTAAACAGAATAATTAAAAATGAATAATTATAAAATAATAATTAAAAGAGAATTAGGATTATAAGATATAATAGTGTTAATTGAATATAATAGTGTAAATTAAAAAAAAAATTGTATTATTATTATTATTATTATTATTATTATTTGATAATTAAAGATTTTTTTGTATAAAAAATGAGAATTAGGATAATAAGATATAATAGTGTTAATTCAATATATTATTATTATTATTATTATTATTATTATATTTATTATTATTATTATTATTATTTATAATTGTAGTAGTTGGTTATTATATTATTATTTTTGTTATTATTATTATTATTATTATTATTATTATTATTATTATTATTATATATTAGATCGTGAATGCTGGATCAAATCCTGTAGAATCAGGCCGCCAAGTGCGTCAGAGATGCTGGTCGTATGGAGAGGATGGGGGTGTACTTGCAAGATACTCCGACGCTCAAGTAAGAAAATGTCAGAGAAAAGGAGCAAGTACAAAGTGTGAATTCTTAGGGTGAATATTGGATATTTGACCCTCTCAAGCGAGAGGGTTTATATAGAGCCCCCAGCGTGTGGCCAACGGTCCTATTTTCGGGGTGAAATAACCGTTTTCCCAAAAGAATAGGTAACTACCCAAACTAGCCGTTATGTCGGGCAGGGTGTCCAAAACTAGCCGTTACGTCGGGCATAAGCGTGGTTTCGGGCACCTGCCCTTAGCTGTTCGGGGAGCGATGAGGCCGTGCGTAAAGGGCAGTAATTCCGGGGAGGAACGTTGCATTCCTTGCCCGGTTGGAGGGGCAGAAAGGTAACTTTTGCCCCTCTGTGGATTGGACGTAGGCAATTTGGGCCGCTCTGGAGTAGAAGCGGATTGGGCCAATTCTAGCCATTGGTCCAGTCCAGAACAGGAGCCCCCCAAGTCGTTGCTCCCGAGCATGGGAGTGATGACTTAAGGACTGCTCATTGATCCGGAGATCTAGTATGGAGTCTTTGTTTGAAGACGAGGAGGATTGTCTCAAAGTGCTCGTGACCCTAGATGTTCGTGAGATTCGTGGTCGTGACATCGTCGCCCGGTATTCGGGGAGACTAATGGTCAGACAGAATTGGAAATGTTGGGACGCCACGTGTGCCTAGAGCTCCGTGTAGCAGTTAATAGGCAATGATGGCTAGTGGATAGTCATAATGGCCTACGGGCGCATGTTTGCACGTGCTCCTTTGTATAAAAGGGGGAAATCGTTCCATTTGGAACTTTTCAGTCTGATTTCTCTTCGCTTCCTTCAAGCTTTTGCCCGACACCATTTTCTGCTTCTCCGACCACCATTACAAGCTTCCAAGTAGCGCTTTTTTCTACTCAAAACAAGTAAGTGTTCCGATCCTTTGCTTGTTCTACCTCTGTTAGTTGTTAATGGTAGATTGCATGCAGTTAAGGTTAGCTTTAGAGGACAAAATGAGTGAGTCTCCGGTGATTGTTGGTGGTGGATGGTGGCTGTGCCATTTTTCGACTTCTAACATGTCACCGGAGTTGGTAGTATGTTTTGGTTAGGAGGGCGGTTGACGGCGTCGTCGCAATGGCGACGCTTGTGTAACCGTCGTGACTTTTTGTCTTCTGGGCGGATGATGAATTTTCTGGTAGAACGCTCCCAGATTCTGGTGAAGCTTCGCGATTTCCGGCGATGCTTCAAACAGAAATTGGGTATGAGTATGGGGAAGCTCCTCGTTAGGGGATAATTTGTTCCGAGTGTCTCATCGCGGGGAGGTCTCAACTCCATATTTGATGTTAGGGCTTAGGCGGGGGGCTTTGTCCTCAGCCCTTTGCGCGCCCTTTCACTTGACTTAGCGGTGGAAGGGTGGATTTGATTTGTTGTCGAATTCACTTTCTTCTCTGCTTTTCAGGTGATCGACATGGCGACGGGGCCAGATAGAGAAGTTATTTTAGACACCTCCGAGGAAGAAACAGGATCCTCGGATAACACTAGCTCGACGGCTTCGAGCTCGGCGTCTTCGAGCTCCCCAAGTGATGTCGAGGAGGAAGAAGAGGCTTTGGACGATATGGATGAGGATGTTGCTAATGATCCTGCGGAGGAATAGGAGGTGGTCGAGCCTGCTGAGCACGTGTCCAAGCTTGTGGGGGACGTTTTTACTGAAGTCGGGCCGGAGGGAGAGTGGAAGGTGCACTTCCCTTCCGAGGACGAGCGGGTCTGCACAAACTTCGGGGACCGCTTTACGATGTACAAGTATGCCTTCAAGGAGCTGGGCTTGAGGCTGCCGTTCACCGATTTCCAGCAGTCCGTGTTCGAGCATTTGAGGTTGGCCCCCACGCAGCTGCATCCGAACTCTCTGGCCTTTATCCGGGCGTTCGAGTTGGTGTGCGAGCATCTTACTATGGGGACTACTCTCCCTCTGTTCTTCACTATCTTCCATCTTCAGCGGCAGCTGTCAGGGAGGAAGTACGGCTGGGTTTCGTTGAAGCAGCCCCGCAAGCTGTTCAAGCCTTTTTTTGGAGTTAATAAGGACGTTCAAGGAACGTTATTATGTCGTTGAACCCTTGTCCGAAGCTGCCCAGGACAGCACATACGTCTGGGAGATAGAGGTTGACCAGGATGGGAATGAGCTGCACGACGAGGAGGGGAGGTATATTGGGCGGAGACTTTACAAGTTCCCCATCCACTGGTCACCTGACCACTTCACCAAGAAGCCCAGTGATTATGTCTTCCAACCGAGCGAGCTGCTCGGGCAGGACGCCGCGGCGTATGAGGCGCTGGTGAACTGGGCCAACTCCTTTCGGCTTGCTGAGTGCTGGATGAGCAAGGGCAGTCCGATCTTCGAGGACGACGGGAGCCAGAGAGTTGAGCGTAGATTCTTCAAAATTAAGGCACTGCTGGAGTGCAAGACCCCCCAGGACGTCGCGAAGCTGCTCGGTAGTCTTAGTTGCTTAATTTTGTTTGTGTCATTTCTTTTCCTCGTATCTAACATGCTCGTATTTTGTCTGTGCAGGTGAGATGCCTCAGGCCCACGATAGAGTTGTGAGGAATGCTCTTGCATGGAACAAGGCTGGGGCGGCTCCTCCGAAATCCCGGTTTGCTGGTGCTCGTGCTCCTCCTCCTGTTCAAACTACCGCGGGGACCTCCTCTTCTCCTACTCCCGCTCCCCGGGGATCTCCTCTGTCCTTGACCGGGCGAGCGAAGTGGGCAAGGGTAGCTGACGCTATGGACCTTACCCGGGTGCTGGAGAAAGGGAAGTTCGAGCTTCCTCCCTGTATCCTTGATAGGCGGTTTTTTGAAGGCAACTCTTTGGCCGTTCCCCGGGCAGAATCTCTTCGCTTGGAAGGGGACTATGCTAGAGATGGTAGTTGTTTACCCTGAAGGGGACTCTGCAACTGAGTATGAACTCAATGCTGCTCGGGCATCTGTGGCATCCCTCAAGGAAGAAGTCAAGAGTGCCGGCGAGGCTCAGAAGAAGGCTGAAGAGGAGGCGGTTAGGCTGAAGGAAGAGAATTCCAAGCTGGCGTCAGAGAAGTAATCTGTCGAGGAACTGATCAGGGAGCTGAGGGCGGCCAATGCCCCGGGTGTCGACGAGCCGGACGATGTGAAAGAACTGAAGACTAGGTCCGAGCTGGTTGCTCGCATGCTGCTGGCCGAAGATGATGGTATTGTCGTCGCGGAGGAGTCCTTCAAAAATGTCGTGGCTCAATTGCGGGTGGTGAACCCTGAGCTCGATTTTTCTGTCGAGGGTACTCACTACCTGGCGCATGTAAAAGATGGTCGTTTTGTCGTGCCCGACAGTCTCCTTGAAAGTACCCCCGAGGATCAGCCCGCAGAGGACCAGGGACCCCAGCCAGAGCCTGTCGAGCATGCAGACGAGTGAGGAGTTTGTATTTTTGATGTTGTTGTAATCTGTCCGGCCTGCGTGCCGTAGAATCATTGTAATTTATTTTTTTTCTAGGGGGCATTGCCCCCGTTTAATGTAACTAAGTACAATTGTGGCCCTTGTGGTCACCCATTATGCTAACTTATTATATTTCTAGCTTCGCTATCTGCATGATGCGTTTATTTTTGCTAAGTGTTGTATGCATGCTCGCTGTGAATGTATGTCCACCCGTGATAGGGGGTATTTGACTTGTGCGAATATTTTAGGGGAATTGCTCGTTGAAGATGTGCTCGACAGTGAGGGGATCTGGTCGAACTGTCGGGGAATGACCTGGCGGGGTGCGGAGCTCAGGTCGCGTTTGAGGCTTGAGTTCGCGACGTGAACGTCCCATCGCGAGCTGGGGTTCTACCAATCATGGTACTTTGACGACGACGATGCTCGATCAAGGACCGCTGTAGAGTAGTTGCCCGGCTCATTACTGAGTGGGGTTATGCTTTAATCGTATGCGATGCTTGTACCTAGACGCGCATAGTGGTCGGTGGCTGACGTTCGTCGTTGCGACGGGCCGAACTGAGAATTTAGCTGTAGTATTGTTTTAGCTTTTCAACGTTCCATGGTCGAGCAAGTTCTTCCCCAGAGAGATGTTCAAGGTAGTAGGCCCCATTTTTCGTTTTTGCTCGGACACGATAGGGTCCTTCCCAGTTGGCTGCTAGTTTGCCTTCGCGAGAGTCTTTGTGGTTTCTTCTTAGAACAAGGCTTCCCACGTCGAACTCTCGCCGTATCACCTTGGCGTTGTGCCTGATGGTAATTTTTTGTTTTAGTAAGGCTTCGCGAAGGGCTGCCCCGGTTCGGATTTCCTCGACGAGGTCTAGCTCTTCTCTCAATGATTCGTCGTTCATTTCCTCGTCTAGGGGCGACTCTGTCCGCCTAGAGGGCACGTGAACTTCGACGGGAATTACAGCCTCGGTCCCGTATGCTAAGCAGAAAGGTGTTTCCTCGGTCGTTGAGTGCGGAGTTGTGCGGTATGCCCACAGTACGATGTGTAGTTCCTCGACCCATGCCTTCTTCGTTTCGTCCAGCCTTCGCTTGAGGCCTCGAAGGATGACTCGATTGGATGCTTCAGCCTGCCCGTTCGTTTGAGGGTGCTCCACGGATGCGAAGTGCTGCTTCGTGCCCAGTTGGACGACGAAGTCCGGGAACTTCCTATCCGTGAATTGCGTCCTGTTGTCCGTTACTATCGCTTGGGGAATACCGAAACGTGCAAGGATGTTTCGTTTTTAGAAAGGCAGGATGTTGAGGGCAGTTATTTTGGCCAGAGCTTCTGCCTCTATCCATTTTGTGAAATAGTCCACGCCCACTATGAGATATTTGTTCTGACTTGATCCTACCATGAAGGGTCCTAGGATGCCTAGGCCCCACCAGGCGAATGGCCACGGGGAGGAGCCAGGTGCATGTCCCCGTTAGGCGGAGCCAGGTGCATGTCCTTATGTCATTGGCATTTGTCGCATTTCTTCACGTGTTCTTTCGCGTCGTTTTGGATGGTCGGCCAGTAGTATCCTGCACGGAGAGCCTTTCGAGCAAGGGACCTTCCGCCAAGATGTTGGGCGTTGATTCCTTCGTGGATTTCGTGCAGGATGTGTGCGACCATTTCCTCCTCGACACATTTGAGCAGCGGAATGGAGAATCCCCGTCTGTAGAGTTTATCTTCGACCAAGACATAAGAGCAAGCTCTTCGCCTGACTATGTTGGCCTCCTTTGGGTCGGACGGGAGTTCGTCTTTGGCGAGATAGTTGTAGACTGGGGTCATCCAACAGTTGTTGTCGCCGACCACCTGCACGTCGAGTGTCGCGGAGGCCTTCTCGATGCTGGGTCGAGGAAGTACTTCCTGTATGACGGATTTGTTTCTGCCTTTCTTCTTCCTGCTAGCTAGTTTGGATACCATGTATGCTCGTACGTTATGTTCGCGGGGAACGTGTTTCACTTCCACTATTGTGAACTTCGCCATTTCCTTCTTTACCAGGGCCAAGTATTCGGTCAGGTTGTCATTTTTGGCTTGGTATTCTCCCCGGACCTGGAGGGCCACGAGTTGTGAATCTGTGCAAATGACGACTTCCTCTGCGCCTAGGTCCTCGGCGAGGCGTAGCCCAACGAAGAAGGCTTCGTATTCAGCCTGGTTATTGGAGTTTGGGAAAGACAGTGTGAGTGATATCTCGACGATAATTCCTTCATCGCTCTCTAGTATGATGCCCACGCCACTTCCTGCAGAGCTTGAGGCACCGTCGACGAAGATGGTCCATCTGCGTGCTTCGCTCGTGGGGGAGTCTGCGAACGTCATCTCCGGGACGAAGTCGGCCAGAGCTTGGGCCTTGAGGGCTTTTCTTCCTTCGTACTGGATGTCAAATTCAGACAATTCCAGCAACCATTTGAGCATTCAGCCGACCATATCTGGTCATCCGAGCAGCTGCTTTATGGGTTGATCTGTTCGAACCATGATCGTGTGAGCCAGGAAGTAGTGTCTCAACCTCCTGGCCACATTGATGAGGGCCAGCGCCACCTTCTCTATCTGTTGGTATCTTAACTCTGGTCCTTGCAGCGCTTTGCTCGTGAAATAGATGGGCTTCTGCCCGTCAGGTGTCTCGCGGATGAGAGCGGCACTCACTACTTCTATTGCTACGACCAGGTATAGGTACAATGTTTTGCCGTTGTCCGGCGAGAGAGGACCGGCGGCTCCGAGAGTGCCTGTTTCAGATGGAGAAGTGCCTTGTCACACTCCTTGGTCCATTCGAATGATGCCTCTTTGCGGAGGAGTTTGAAGAATGGTAGGGCGTGTTGGGCGGACTTGGCCACGAAACGAGATAGTGACGCGAGCATCCCGTTGAGGGACTGGATGGATTTTTTGGACTTGGGCGTAGGAAACTCGGAGAATGCCTAGAATTTGTCGGGGTTGGCTTCGATTCCTTGTTCTGTCAAGTAGAAACCGGGGAATTTTCCTGCCCGGACACCGAACGTGCACTTCTCTGGATTAAAACACATTTTGTATTTCCTGGCTTGTTCGAAGACCTTCCTCAAATGGGCGGTATGATCGGTTTCCTCGTGGGATTTTATGATTATGTCGTCCATGTAGACTTCGAGCATGTCGCCTATTTCTCCCCGAAACACTTTGTTCATCATTCGTTGGTACGCTGCTCCAGTGTTCTTCAGGCCGAAGGGCATTACGTTGTAGTAATAGTTGCCCGATTCGGTCATGAAGGCCGTATATTTTTTGTCGGACATTGCCATTGGGATTTGATTGTAGCCCGAGTAGGTGTCCATGAACGATAAAAGTTTAAAACCAGCAGAATTATCAACAAGATTATCAATATTGGGGAGGGGTAGGCATCCTTCGGGCATGCCTTATTGAGATCGGTATAATCAATGCACATGCGCCACTTTCCATTAGATTTTTTAACTAATACAACGTTAGACAGCCAAGTTGTGTACTTGGCTTCCGAAATAAATTTTGCCTCGGGGAGGTCCTTTAAAGCTTTTTCAGCAGCCTCCGTTTTCTCCAGAGACTGCTTCCTCCTACGTTGTGCTACGGCCTTGACGGCCGGGTCGATGGTCAGCTGGTGACAAGCGACTGATGGATCCAAGCCGGGCATTTTTGCGGCGCTCCATGCGAATAGGTCGGTATTCTCTCGGAGGCATGCTTTGAGCTGCTTCCTCGCGATGTCAGGCAGGTCTGCTCCGATCTTCACTCCTCGTTGGGGGTCTTCGCTGAACAGAACTATCTCAAAGTTGCCATCCAGGATTGGGCGCATCGAATGGGAGCTGCTGCTGGACGACGTGGACGAGCTTGCTGAAGCTGCTCGTCCCTCCTGTTGGTCCTTGGGGAAGCGACTGTCGAGGTCGATAGAGTCGACCTGGGGTAGGGGCTTGGCCTCCTCGGAGCTGCTTGGCAGTGCTGGCTTGCCCGACACTTTTGGCTTGGGCACAATGGTGCTAAGTCCCTTTGTAGCTGCTTCGAAACATCGTCGGCCAACTTCTATATCACCGTGGAGGGTGGCGACCATCCCTTTCGAAGTGTAATACTTCATCTTCAGGTGGACGGTTGAGGGCACTGCTACCAACTCGGCTAGAGTTGGCCTTCCGAAATTGCATTGGTAGAGCGACGGGTAGTCGATTACCAGAAATTGCACCTTGATGGATCTGGTTGTTTCAGCTGAACCGAAGGTCATGATCAGCTCGATGTATCCCCACGACTTGGTTATATATCCGTTGAATCCCTGTGAATCGGACCCTACGTAGGGGGTAAGGTGCGATTCGTCCAGCTGAAGTGTTGAAAATAGTTGGGAGTACATGATGTCGACCGAGCTGCCCTGGTCGACGAGTATCCTGTGAACGTCGAAGTTCGCCATCCGGGCTCTGACGAGCAATGGTATGCTTGAGTTTGGGGAGCCTCCGAGGAGTTTCTCCCGGTAGAAGGAGCCTTCTATGCCCGATCAAGCGTGGTCACTTTGCTGGAGCTTGTGTTGATCAGGTGTTCGAACTTCCGTTTCACGGAGCCCACAATGACTTTGTTGAAACCCCCGCCAGAGATGACTATGGCGGAGGTAAATGTCTCCCACGGGCTATGGGCCGCGAAATATTTAGGGGCGCTGAGCCCGTCCGGGACGTTGAAGTCCTCGGGTCGCGATATGGATATAGCGACCTGTATGTTGGCGTCTTCCGAGGAGGGTACCTCCTCCTCGACCTTCTTGGACTCCTGGGCGTCCTTCCAAGGAGTGTTCTTCTTCTTCGCGAACTGCTTCAGGTGACCGTCTCTGATCAGTATTTCAATGGCATCCTTCAGATGGATACAGTCCTCCGTAGTATGGACCGTGACTTTTGTGGAAACGGCAGTATTTTGATTTGTCCATGTTTGGTCTGTTCGGAAGCTGTTTGGGGAAGTGGACCCCAGCCTGTTTGAACTCCGAATTGGCACATTCGGACAAGATCTTTTCCCTGGAAACGGTCACGGGAGTGTAGTCATGGAACCTCCCGGAGGGGCCCTTGCTGTCCCGGGAGTCACGAGGACGGTCCTCGCGCCTCCGTTCACCTCGATGAGATGTCGAAGCTTCTTCTCCTCTAGATGCCCGAGTGTTCTCCTCTGTGGGCCGTGAAATCATTTGTACAAAGCCCAAGAGGAGGCTATGTGTGGCTGTTTCAGTTGAGTGGCAGGTCCAGCATGTTGGTCTAAAAGAGAAAATCAGTTCTTATATGAGTAATATCGCACTCATGGATTTGATTCGAGGATCAGAATTACTTCCGGTTCTTTGAGGAAACGGGGAGTCTAAAGGGTTTTTAGACTGTCCGAGTCTACGGGTTTTATCTTTTGTACTATGCTTAAGGAATAGTAGCCGCAAGATCTAGACTCTTTGAAAGACTGTTCTATTAAGATGGCTAATTTCTGTTCCTATACCTCTAGGAGGTCGTCAGGACAATTTGTACAAAGCCCAAGAGGAGGCTGGAAACTTTTAAGAAGCCGAGGAACAATTTGTACGAAGCCCTAGAGGAGGCTATCTTCCCGGAGGAAGAATCATTATACGAAGCCTAAGAGGAGGCTGTTAAAACTTCTAAGAAGTCGATGGGTCCTTGTACAACGCCCAAGTGGAGACGGGGATGCTTTTAGGAAGCTTGTGGGCCCTTGCAATAAGCCCAAGAGGAGGTTGATGAACAGTTCTATAAGGGGTTTCACTTGGAACAATAGCCTTCTGTATGGTGAACTGTTCAAAGGGGAATTTCCTTAGACCTAGTTATCTAAAACAGTTTCGCTGTTTAGGTTATGTTGAAACATCCGGGAAAAAGTCAGATGTAAGGAGACGAGATTTCGTCTAATTCTAGACGTAGTTTCCAGGGAAACTCTAAATATCTATACTAATATTACACAGTTGATATGAGTTTATGAAAGAAGACTTACAGCGAAACATCCCCACAGTACAATTATATACATATGAAAGCGGTAAATAAAAGCGGGTAAACACTTACTCGGTTGTAGAGCTTCCATGTTGTTGGGTTAGTTGTTCAACAAAGAAAGATTGAAAACAACAGTATATTTCAAAATCAAAGGAGAAAGTGTTTTGAAAAGATTGTTGGGGCTTACAGCTCAAGGAGAGGCCCAAGGTTTTATCAGTGATCGCACTGTCGTTTTGTACAGGGACTTATACAAGTGACTGAGGCCCAAGAAAGGTTTTCTGTACAAAGGGGTGGGTCTTACACTCTCTCAAGAGGCCCAAAAATGAAGTTAAAGAAAATAAGTGGGTCTTACTACACGAGGGTAGGCCCAGAGGATTTTGTTTTAAACTGGCGATCGCGCCGGGATTTTTGAAATCGCAGTGGGTCTTATACAATAACTGAGGCCCAAAAAGCTTAGTTTTTATAAGGGGTTGGGTCTTACACTCTATTAGAGGCCCACGAGTGTTGGAAAATGATTTATTTGAGTGAAAATCAAGGAAACCCTAAATTTGTTTTCTTTTAAAAGTAAATACTTAAAGAAAATCAAATAAAAGTGATAAAATACCAAATAAGTTTGAATAAACGACTTGTGATTTTTGTTTAAGGTTTGAAAAATGAGGTTTTAATCACAAGATAAATTAAAACTCATTTGGTTTTGATTTTCAAAGTAAATATTCACTTTTAAGTGTTTAAAAACAATTAAAAATGAATTTATTCACAAAAATACTAATTATATTAAATAAATAATATAAACTTAATTTTTTGTGGAATAAAATATTTCAACATTTTTGTGATTTTTTGCAAAAAGAACCAATAAAAAATAATTAAAATTGAGGGAGTTATTAATTTTCCAAATCATTACAAAATAATAAGAAAAACAATAAAAAAAGTGAAAAATAACAAAAAGAGGATCTGGGGCGAGGGGGATTCGAACCCCAGACCTCTTATGTGCAGCGCGCGTGCCTCCTACCACTGGGGTAGTGATACATCCATTGATTGAAACAAACCAACAAATACACAAGGCTTGCCTTGTTTTTGGCCTGGCCCAAGGCAAGGCAAGGCAAGATTTTTGTTGAAAACGTGAAGGCCATAACTTTCTCATTTCTCCATGTTTGGGGACAAAATTTATATGCGTCTGGCCTAGAATTTCACAAGGAATCCAATGGTGGTGGTATTTTTTTCAGATCATGCTCCCTTCTCAAAATCCGATAGTGGTTTTGAAAAAGACCTATAATTGCATTTTCTATGCTACACTTTGGTACAGGCATGAATTACATGATGAATTGGTTCAAACACAACACATATGACATGTATAAGAGATGCATGATCAGTGGACTTCAAAGCAATGCATATTTTGGAAAGTTCAAGTCATCATGCTTACATCTTTTTGAGCTTTTTGGAGTTTTTGTGCAATCTGCCAAGTTTCTTGTTCCAAAAATGGTTTGATGCTTTGGACACTCTCAAATGATCCCTTAGAAGCTTTTAGGATGATTAGAATCAGCTGGAACCTGCAAAAACACAAACTAGCCCTTTCTTGCAAAAGGGGTTAAAATGGCCTAAAATAACAACTCTCTCAAATGGTGTTCCAGATGTTGGTAGTCATTTGGGACAGTTCAAGGATGATATTTGGAGTGTGTTGGAGGTTTTATCTGGTTTGGAAAGTGACTGGTTCAAGGCATGGCTTGAAAAATGCACAAAAGGCCTATTTTGAGGTTTTGAGAGATGACTTTGTGATTTAAGGATTACAGGTCACTTGTGAGAGTTTGGATAGTTTATATATGATATATTAGAGGTGTGTGTGTGATTGGTTTGCTTGGAAATGCTCTAAAACTCAAAAACTCATAGTTACCTTGCTAAAGAAGGCATTTTGGCCTAAAGAGAGGGATTTTGAGGAAAGCATCTGTTTGATGGCTTTGGTGTACTCAAACTGAGCACAAATGAGCTCTATTTATAGTAGAGCAAGTTTGTTTTGGGATCAATAGTGAATGGAAACCACAGCAGAGGTTTGGCCAATGTTGATCAATGGGAATCCAAGTCTCCTCTAGCCATTGACTAGAGGTTAGAGCACAGGCCTTTGGTTCCCTAGTTGTTGGATCAATCTTGACTGAATTCAGTTGCAAATAGCTCAGTCCAATCCACCTCTAAGCATCCATTAAATGCTTCAATCCAAAATTGGAGTCTTGTCCCTCTTTTAGGGAATTCTAGGTTTGGCATGCTACTTCTTGTTCCAAGGACTTTGGAGGCTTGGATCAGTGTTTGTTCCCTTTAGATTTGATCCTCAGATGTGTCCAAAGTGATGACAAGGCTTGGAATTATCTGATTTTGCCAAATCGAGCAAAAGTACAAAATTCTGCCTAGCCTTGGCAGTTTTCAGCAAGGCATATTGCCATTGTCATATCTCATGGCTCAAGTGGAATTTGGTGATGTTCTTGGCCATTTTGGAAAGCCCTTATATGACAAAACAACTGTTTGATCATAGTTTGTTTTGATACCTTTTGGATCCAAGTGAAAAATCCCCCTACATTTGAAAAAAAGTAAAGGCAAATTCTGACTTAGTGAAAATTTCACTAAGTGTTGGAAAAAGTGGCATTTCATGTTTTCAGCCATTTTGATCATTCCATAACTCAAAATCCATGATGAATTGGAGTGAGGTGTAGTTGAAGCTTTAGTAGAGGGCCATGAGAGCTACAAATCCAGCTTTGGATGGGGAAAAATGGCTTTGTGGTTTAGGAGTTATGATCCTCCAAAGTTGGTACCCTAGCCACTTTGTTCCATAACTTA
This sequence comes from Lathyrus tuberosus, assembly GCA_022829125.1. Taxonomy (NCBI): domain Eukaryota; kingdom Viridiplantae; phylum Streptophyta; class Magnoliopsida; order Fabales; family Fabaceae; genus Lathyrus; species Lathyrus tuberosus. The sequence goes on from JALAZF010000494.1 coordinate 787,031, forward strand.
GAAAATTTTCTAAGTTTTTATGGTTACCCCTTTTACAAGTTATCCCACTTTTCTTGATTTTTCTTGATGAATGACGATTCCAATCATACATTAACATTATTTTAGGGTTAAAAAACCATATTTGTGAAAAATCTCAAAAAGTCAAAGTTTGACTTTTATGCACAATTGACTTTTTGTCAGATGAATTCCAAACTGTGCAATCCTCTATGAAATCAAGTCCTTGACCCAAATCAAACTTGATGGACATGTTCCATAGGTGTTATAGGGTGTATTGAATCATGTCCCAAGGTTTGGGAGCATGCCTTAGTCAAAAGTCAAATATACAGTTGACTTTTCCCGCGAAACCCTAATTATGGTTCAGATGAACTTGAAACTTGTTGATCAAGCTTCTTGGATCAATCCATTGTTGGAAATGGACCAATGTGGTTTATTAGAGACCCTCAAATCCTCCCTTGAGGTCTTGGCTCAAGTTTTGTACCAAAAGTCAACTTAGGGGTGAATTAGGTCAAGAAACCCTAATTCCTGATTTTTTATGAATGCTTCCCCAGAGGCTAAATTGACTTGATGATTGGGTTTATGATGTCCCTTGGAGCATCTTAGGTTATATTATGAAGTATTGGCTCATTCCCAGAGGATAATTTCCATCTGGAGGCCCTGGTCGACCAAAACCCTAATTTAGTGACACTGGCGATCTTGAGGTGTAATCCACTTGGACTGTTGCAACATTATGCTTGATTCTTGATGTGGGAGTCCTCTTAATCCATTGTGGATGTTTGAGAGGTTTAGACAAGTTAAAGATCATGTCATTCCTTGATTGATCCTTTGTCTAAGGGTTTTGAGAGGGCTTGAAACCCTAGTTTTGATTGTAGTGGATGCTCATCCATCTTTGGGGAGACTAATGAGGTATGATGGTCCATCCATATTGTGATGATGATTTGCACAATGATGGGGAATTTTAGTGGTCAAAATTTGGGGTATGACACTAGGCAGCCATTTTGAGTGATCCAAAGCTTGATTTGTAGGTCTTCCTTCATTCTACAAAACTTCTACTACGTGAAACTCTAAATCTTCATGGATTTTTAGTTATGGATGGATCAAAGTGCTGAAAAATCAAGAACATAATGTAAGTTCCTAGATTGGCTGGAATTTTGGTAAAACAAAGCATGTTCAATGTTTGATGCCATGGGCTTGATGTCACAACATTGTGCTTAACACTGGGTTGTGTTAAGTTGTTTAAGTGGATGTCTGATGTCACACAGGTGATGTTGTAACATCAGACCTGCAGAATTAATAACAGCAGGACATGTTATTAGGGCACGCGTATTAGCTGGAATTGTGGAGAGTGGTTGACTCATTGGATGAGAATATCTTGGGATAGATATTTTCTGTTACATGGGAGATTTGATTGCAGGTCTGTTGGAGAATTAAAAGGTTGAAGATTTAAAAAGACTTTGGGGATAAAATCTGTTTTGAAGATTCAGTTTTAATTAACAAATCTGATCAAATATTGTGACAAGTCCAAGCCCAATTCAAGGAGCTATATAAAGCGCACAAGACCAAAGGAAAAGGTACAAAAATACAGAGAGAAGATCAAGAGCATAGGCTGAGTGTCTTGAGTATTTTGTACGAGTTATATTTACACTATTCTAGGGTTTGAATAGGTGTTAAGTTTCTGTCCTCTCTAGAAGCTGTGAAGCAATAGAGAGTGGTTGCTTGATTGAAGCTGTGAAGTAAGATCAAGGGTACTCAAAGTGGTCTCTTTGAGTGTTTGTAAGGGATTGAGTGGTGTTCTCATACCTAAGTGGTTTCTTAGGTAGGAAGTCATTAGTAGAGTATAAGTTTAGGAGATTCTCAACGGGTTATTGAGTCTGTAAATTATATCTACAAGTAGTGAATTCCATCCCTGGCTTGGTAGCCCCCAGAGTAGGTTGGTTGTAACCGAACTGGGTCAACAATTCTTGGTGTTATTTTACTGTTATTGCTGTCCATTGTGCAGAGTGTGTTGTTGTGACATCACACCTTAACATCATACGTCTGATACCAGAATTTCAATTGGTATCAGAGCAGGCATCCTGTCTGTCTCTGGGTGAGATCTAGGGAGGTTACTTTCTGGTGTAAAGATGGACAAAGAAGTTGGAGGATTCGTCAACAGACCCCCTATTTTGGATGGATCCAATTATGACTATTGGAAGCCAAGGATGACCACCTTCTTAAAATCCTTGGACAGTAGGGCTTGGAAGGCTGTTATTAAAGAGTGGAAAGCACCTGTCATGTGTGAGAAGGATGATGCTGGCAAAGATAAAGAAGGCACCTCTAAGCTAAAGCCTGAAGAAGACTGGACCAAGGAGGAAGATGAGCTCGCCCTTGGAAATTCCAAAGCTCTAAATGCTATCTTCAATGGAGTGGATAAGAATATCTTCAGGTTAATCAATACCTGTGAAGTTGCTAAAGAAGCATGGGATATTTTGAAGGCTACACATGAAGGATCATCTAGAGTAAAGATGTCAAGACTTCAGATTCTAACATCTAAGTTTGACAGTCTGAAGATGAAGGAAGATGAGACTATCCATGACTTCCATATGAGTGTTCTTGAGCTGGCCAATGCATCCAGTGCTCTTGGAGAAAAGATGTCAGAAGAAAAGCTTGTAAGATCCTTAGGTCCCTTCCTAAGAGGTACAAGATGAAGGTGACTGCGATTGAAGAAGCTCAAGACATCAACAAGATAAGGGTTGATGAGCTCATTGGATCTCTTCAAACTTTTGAGCTTGGTTTGAATGAGGAAGAACCAGAAAAGAAGCCTAAAAGTATAGCTTTGGTCTCCACTCCTGCAGAAGCTAAGAAAGTTACAGATGATGATTCTCAGGAAGATCTGTCTCAAGCCATTGTTATGTTGGGAAGACAGTTCAACAAGGTGTTCAAGAGGATGAACAATAACTCCAGGCCCAATGTCAAGGACATCTCTCCTGACATTAGCAAGTCAAAGGAGAAGGGTGAAACTGCCCAAGATAAAGGAGTTCAGTGCTTTGAATGTGAAGGGTATGGACATGTCAAGAAAGAGTGTCCCACCTTCTTGAAAAAGCAGAAGAAGGGCATGACAGTTTCCTGGTCTGACTCTGATAGTGAAAGTGAAAGCGAGTCAGCAAAGCATGTGAGAGCTTTAACAGGAACTGTGGTTTTTGATGATGATTCTAGTGATGAAGAAGTAACTTATGAGGAGTTGGCATCTACCTATCAAGAGCTATGTTTAAAGAGTGCTGAAATTTGTCAAGAAAACAAGTGCCACAAGCAACAGATTGCTCAGCTAGAGAATGAAAAGACAGATCTGGAAAATGAAGTGGTGCTAGTTAGAGCTCACCTTGATCAAATGACCAAGTCTATTAGGATGCTGAGCTGTGGTACAGACACACTTGACAAGATACTTCAGTCAAAAAAAGCTGCTAGAGACAAAGCTGGGATAGGTTATGTGGCTGAGGTCAAGGGAACTTCAGAAGGAAGCACTTCAGGTTCAAAGAAGGAAGTGTCACAACTTTCATCTCAACATCAGACAAAGAAGCAGGATCTACCCCTATGAAAGCTGATGTTTCACAACCGAAGAAGACTGGTCCCTATCAGAAGAGAAAGCAGCCACAGGGAGCTAGTCAATATATGCCCCCACAATACCACAAGAGCATGCAAGCTGCTCAGTTTAAACAGTACATGTCTCCTCAGGTGTCTCAACATCAGGGGTATGGTTACACCAATGCTGTTCCTCATATCTATGGAAGAAGAAAGCCACACCATCATGGGAGACAATCTAGGAAACAGCATTCTCAGCCTCCTTATGGAAGAAGATACCAGCATAATAGAAGGCAGGCCAGTTATGGTAGGAGGAGACCACATTATGGATGGCAGCCTAAGCAATCTCATCATGGGAGAAGATTCAGAGATGAAAGGGTGAGATGCTTTTATTGTGGAAGGTTTGGACATATGCAGTACTCTTGCTACAAGCTGCATGGATACCCTCAGCCTCAAAACAGATGGAGAGAGTACAGGCCCAAAGTTGTTAAACAATGGGTACCTAAGGAGAAGGTGAAGTGCTTATTGGCTCACATGGTTGACAAAGAGTTTAAAGAAGGAACATGGTATTTTGACAGTGGGTGTTCCAAACACATGTCTGGGTGTAGATCCATGTTTGCTGAATTTAGCCCTTGCCCATCTCTTGAAGTTATTTTTGGTAAGGGGAATAAAGGAGTTGTTGAAGGTATTGGAAAAGTACAAGGACCTGAACTTGACAATGTCTATCTTGTCAATGGTTTGAATGCAAATCTGATAAGCATCAGCCAATTATGTGATGATGGTTACTTAGTCAGCTATACCAAAGATAAATGTGTTGTAACTAATGAGAAGGGTGAGGCTGTAATGACTGGGGCAAGATCTAAAGACAATTGCTATCAGTGGATTCCTCAAACTGAAAGCCAGTCTGGTGATGATGAAGTCAATGATGTAACATTAGATGGTGACATCAAGTGTGAAAGTATGGTGAAAAGTCAATCTGGGTTAATGACTTATGGTGTTAGTACTCCTAAGATTGATGATGTGTTAAAAGCCAACTTGAGTAGTCAGTTATATGAGCAAGATGAAGGAGTCAACAATGCTGATGGAAGGATCAAAAGTTGTGACCTTAGGAAGTGTTGGGAGCTGAATACTTGCAAGGCCAAGAAAGATGACAACCTGACTAATGATTCCTATAGTTCAGAAGAAAAATTTCACAGGTTGACAATCCTTAGGTTGGAAGATGCAGATGTTAGAGCTGATGTTAAAACATCTCAAGTCAAGAAAGGTACTTCAAGCCTTAAAATAAAGAAGAGTGATGATGAACTAATTGCAAAAGTGGTTCCTGGGGTTGCGAAACGACTGAAATCAAGGAAGAGGAAAGCTATTGAGTCACCTCCAAAGATGAGAACTGATAAGCAGAAGATCTATGTGGATGGTACTACAAAATCCTGGAGTAAAGTGTTCATCTCTTCCAGAAATTGGAAGATCATAGATAAGTCTGATGATAATGTCCAGGATATCTCTCAAATGAAGGAAGTAGTTGTTGTTAGAACTTCTGAGAAAATTCAAAAGGCCATACTGGATAACATTCCTGTACTTTTCATAAAATGGTGGAAGTATGTTCTGGAAAAAGAATTTGGTATAGATACTCTGGATATGGTTGAGTTTGCTAGGATATGGTTCAGAGAGGGTGTGGGAACTTATGGTATTCAGGTGTGTATGAATAAGTTGCTCTGACTGTGTTTTATTGGGAGCTTCTTGAAGGACTTCTTTGTGCTATGAGTCCTTGGAATGGTGATGAGAAGCTGATGTCCCAAAAGATGTTATATCATCATGTTTACTGGTGGTTATATCTGGAAGATGATTAAGATTGGACATGTGGAGTTGGATGCTCTAGCAATTTTGGTCAGAAGAGGTGGAGATTAGGGTCAAGTGTTTAGTAGCTTGTTCTGGCAAAGCATGACTACTGTCTTTGAAGACTTCACCAGCTTCAACAACTACTGGTGGATGTAAGGATGGAGGAATTGTGATCTCTTGAAGAGACTGGATCTCAGTAAAGCTTATAAGTAAGCTGAGAATCTGTGGAGGTTATGACACAGTGTTGAGTTTGGAGCATATGTAATACACTGGTGTCAAGAGTGTCTTTGGTGAAGGATGTCCTTGTTCTGGATCTGAAGCTTGGTGCTTACATTATACCTAAGGAGCGTCTACATAGTCATACGGGAGAATGATGAAGTAGAAAGTCTGCCTTGGATGGAGAATGTAGAGAAGACTGAAGTAGATCAGGTATTGATTGATTGGAAGTCTGAAGAGTATGATAGGGAATGACTGTATGTGAAAAAAGAGACAGTGGTACCGAAATGAATGTGCTCAGCAAGTGTTCATATTCATCTAGAGCATTTGACAGGGGGAGTATTTGTCTATGGATTTTGCAGCAAAGGTGCATTTATTATGAAGATTGCATGCTGATCAAGCTTGTGGAGATCGGTTGCCTCTTATGAGGATATAATGTCAGATAGCATGTTATGTCATTAGGCTGTTGGATGACATGTTGGTGTGGACATGAATGGTTCTAGTCATGTGAAGCTAATTGTTTGAATCATGGCCATGAATAGTGTTATTCTAAGGTGTCATAGGACTTACATGTTAAGGTTTGTCCAATTGTGGCTAAAAAGGGGGAGAAGTAGCCAAAGAAAGAAAGCCAAAAGTGCAAATCAAAAGGGTTGCTGTCAAAGGAATTTGGTTGCTATGCTGGCCTTTGTATTAAGGGGGAGTTTAGACTGAGCTTCTAGTGAAGATATCATAGCATTTGAAGAGTGCAGCCAAGCAGACATCAAGGGGGAGAAGTGCTGCACATTGTGAACTACTGAACAGCTGTGATGCTGGTTCATGTCTTTGAGGGGGAGCACCAATTGGCTGTTGTCAATAATGAAGATGGTGCTGCAGCAGATCAAGTGATGAAGATTGTCAAACTGCTGCTGATGAAGATTTCAAATTACTGAAGATTTTCCGCTGCTGAAGTCTCTGAGGGTTCAGAGGGTGTTTTAGCCAAAATTAGCCAAAGGGGGAGATTGTAAGTTCCTAGATTGGCTGGAATTTTGGTAAAACAAAGTATGTTCAATGTTTGATGTCATGGGCTTGATGTCACAACATTGTGCTTAACACTGGGCTGTGTTAAGTTGTTTAAGTGGATGTCTGATGTTACACAGGTGATGTTGTAACATCAGACCTGCAGAATTAATAACAGCAGGACATGTTATTAGGGCACGCGTATTAGCTGGAATTGTGGAGAGTGGTTGACTCATTGGATGAGAATATCTTGGGATAGATATTTTCTGTTACATGGGAGATTTGAATGCAGGTCTGTTGAAGAATTAAAAGGTTGAAGATTTAAAAAGATTTTGGGGATAAAATCTGTTTTGAAGATTCAGTTTTAATTAACAAATCTGATCAAATATTGTGACAAGTCCAAGCCCAATTCAAGGAGCTATATAAAGCGCACAAGACCAAAGGAAAAGGTACAGAAATACAGAGAGAAGATCAAGAGCATAGGCTGAGTGTCTTGAGTATTTTGTACGAGTTGTATTTACACTATTCTAGGGTTTGAATAGGTGTTAAGTTTCTGTCCTCTCTAGAAGCTGTGAAGCAATAGAGAGTGGTTGCTTGATCGAAGCTGTGAAGTAAGATCAAGGGTACTCAAAGTGGTCTCTTTGAGTGTTTGTAAGGGATTGAGTGGTGTTCTCATACCTAAGTGGTTTCTTAGGTAGGAAGTCATTAGTAGAGTATAAGTTTAGGAGATTGTCAACGGGTTGTTGAGTCTGTAAATTATATCTACAAGTAGTGAATTCCATCCCTGGCTTGGTAGCCCCCAGAGTAGGTTGGTTGTAACCGAACTGGGTCAACAATTCTTGGTGTTATTTTACTGTTATTGCTGTCCATTGTGCAGAGTGTGTTGTTGTGACATCACACCTTAACATCACACGTCTGATACCAGAATTTCACATAACACTTAGTGCAAAACTGTCTAAGTGCCAGCTTTGGACATCAAAGTTTATGAGGTTTTTTCAATTGGATTCAGATAGTTTCAAAACCAAATATGATCACACATGGATTGTATCATATAAGGGCTTCACAAAAAGCACAAGAGCTCTCCATAACTCCATGTGAGCAAGGAGATAGAACCCTCCAAAATTGCCCTGCTGCAACTGTCTTCAAGACAGATTTCAGGCCATTTTTGCTTGCACCACACGATTTCCCTTTACAACCTTGTCATCTTGCCAAGTTTGTCATCTTCCCAAATCAATGAGAATCTGACTAATCATCATGTACCTGCAAAGACCAAGCATGGAGTCAAGATGAGTCACTTGGAGGTTAATGCATTTTGTCACCATTATGTTAAATTCAAAGGTCCATTTATGTGCAAAAGTACACATTCAACAAAGCTGATCCTCTCAATCAAGACGTTGACTTAAAAAATAATTAAAACATCTAAGGAATGTGGAATTGGTCAAAGCATAGCCCTGCTCTTTGAAGAAGCTAGTTTGCCTTGCATGAGAAGAAATGCCACCAAGCCAAAGCCATTGAATCTGATCTGATCTTGCAGCCATTCACTATTTCTCCAAGACAAAACTTAATCACCTATAAATAGAGGTCACATTACCTCATTCAGATTACACCAAAACAATACCATACTTGTTTTCCTTCTCTTCTTGCTCTTACTCCAAATTTTCATATTCTAAAGAGTGAGAATCGTGAATTTCAAAACCAGAGCATTTCTGTCAAAACTAATGATGCAAACATCTCACTTACATCATGTGTAGTTAATCCAAGCTTTAAATCACATTTGAAACATCAGGATCACTAAGTGGTACTCCATTTGCGTAAAACTCATAACTTGCTACAGAAGGATTCGAGCTGATCAAACTAAAAGGTTCTCAACCACTCCAAGCACTCAAACACATTCCTTGAGGTACAAGGAAGTTGTCCAAATCATTGGAACTCATCTGTAACACCTCCAAACCAGAATTAGATTCTCATTTGCAGAGGTAAGCCTCAAACTGTCAAACTCAATGAATCATGCATCATAAACATATTTTCCAATTACCACTGTGTTTCTGAATGTTTGTAGATCATTTACCCTCAATCAATTGACGTTTATAGTTCGTGTATAGGATTTCATTAAGCTCTTGCCAATTTTAGGGTTCATATGATTTCAACTTGTTATCTTTTGATTCACTTAATTTAAACAAAATTGAATATTGCCATTGTGTTCCTTATTTAAAAATGCACGATTTTCATATTTGGATCGTGTGAAATGGTTGAGAAATGAGTGAGATAGGAGGATTCACGTATCTTGCCCAAGGAAGAAGATGGCCATGGCGCCATTCTTCAGAAAATCAATTAGTTTTGATATATATTATATACTTGCCACATTATGTTTGAATTGGCATTGCGCCTTAGTGGAAACACTAGTATTTGTGTGTATGTGTGTGTAGCGAGCGAAAGGTCTAGGGTTCGAATCCCCCTCGCCCCAGACCTTTTGGTATTTTTTTAAAACTATTTTCAAAAGGATTTATTCCATATTATTCATTGTTGCCATCCTCTTTCAGCCCATGCACATGGCTCAGACGATGACATGTTTTGAACTTGATGTTAGATACTTGACTGTTGGACCCTCTTACTTGTTTCGGAGTACTTGATAACTTGATTCTCTTCCACCTTGGAATCTAGTCTGGAGCTTTTGGCGCGCTTTGAAGAGGCAACAGACCTTCTCCGTTAGGTACCACTTGCTCACTTTTATGAAGCATGCATATGGTTTAGCAATTTTGCTTACAACTTGTTGTTGAGTGAGGAGTTTTCACTCCTAGCTGCATACTTGGCTTGGGTGCCAATTCATTGATACTTTGATCTTATTTGCTCCCCTTTTCTGTCTTACTTTGTGATGGACGAAGAGTCACTCAACTTCCTTATAGTTGAGATCACGACATCATTTTCATCTTGTGGTTGACGAAGAGTCACTCAACTTCCTCATAGTTGAGATCACGACATCGTCCTTTTCTGTTGCATTTTCTTTTAGTTGAGTACGAGGAGTCACTCAGTTTTGTTTCTTGGCTAAGATCACGATATCGTTTATTTTGTAATGTTTACTTGTGTTTGTTCACATGATCCCTTAGGATTCCTAGCTCCACTTAATTTCTGATTAAGTTGGAGGTAGGAGATACATTAGCCTTTCAATCCAAGCATGATAACATTAGGTATACTTCACTACTACAAAACGGCCAAACAACAACGCCAGATTTACAACGACATCCTATACACCATTCTTATAGTGCGTACTGGATGCGCGCACATTATTTTAATTAGAAATCTCAAGGTTATAATAACGGTTGTTATGAAAACCGTGGTGATACAATCTAGTTATCATGGGTTCGAACCTCATCGCCCTCAAATAGTTTATCCCTTTGACGTAAATGCTCCCTTTTTAAGTTTTATTAATATTTAACTAAAAAATAATAAGGATATCACGACGGCTTTTTCTTAAAACTGTTTTTACAAACTGAAGCTTCTTTTTATGTATTTTAAACACCGAGTATATATCAATTTATCCATTGAAAAAAGAAACAAGACGAAACAACCCTAACACCAACTCCGTCACCATTGTCGGGAAGAAGACAACAACAACAACAAGAAGTGTTCTACTTTAAGGTGTTGCAATGTCACATTTGAAGACAAAATCATCCAAACGTGTTTCTATGTCTTCTTCCAGTGTAAAATCTAGATCTGGAAATTTTTGTGGTTGTGATGGTCGTATGGTTTCGTATCAATGCAAGAAGGGACAAAATAAAGGAAGGCTTTTTTGGAGATGTCCATTTTGGAGGAGCGATGAAACATGTAATTTGTTCATATGGGATGAAGACGTGGGAGAAAGAGATGGAAATGACGATGAGAGCATTATGAAGTCAGAGTTGGAAGCTGTGGGCTATTTGAAGGTTATGTATGAGGATTTAAAGAAAAAGAACAAGAATTTGAAGAACAAACTGAAATCAGAGATATTTTCTGGAAATATCAAGATGTTATGTTTTCTTGTCTCCTTTATGTTTAATGTTTACTTTGTTATGAAATGTAATAGTTGAATTAGGGTTTGAATTACATTGTTGATGTTTAAACTGCAGATGCATTGTGAATTACATTGTTGATGATTAAACTGCAGATGCATTAAGTGAGAAGTTAAGGCACACCTTTTGTTTTTTATTTATTTTAAAATTCACAAATAAGAGGGTTATCACTATTGTTCTTCTGGTTAACCATAGTGATATATTTATAATAAATAAATACCTATCTATACGTTTTTTATTTATTTTAAAATTCACAGATAAAAGGGTTATCACTACGGTTATTCTAGTAAACCGTAGTGATATATTTATAATAAATAAATACCTATCTATACGGTTGTTATGGTTAACGGTTGTAAAATAGTTTACCCATATATAAGCAAAATAACTTTCACTTAATTGACAGTAACGCCGTTGCCTTCAAAGTGAAACCCTAGAACCCATTTTTTCTCTTCGTTTTCACCATCAGCCGCGAATCATACATTAAAGTATTCTTCTTCTTCCATCTATTGTTAGATATTTCCCATTATCTCGTTTGTGGATTGTTATTTTTGTTGATTGTTCTCATTTTTTCAAATTCGTTTTCACTACCTTAACAAAGACCATACTTTGGAAACTTCATAATGTTTGTGTTGCTATGGAAAAATGTATAAGAAGCATGAAGCTATGATGCAAACTTCATCCACCTTATACTTTTTTTCATAGCATCACGAACAAGATGTTAGTAAATGAAGAAACAACAGTGTAAGCAAACTTCATCTAGTTTTAGAAACAATGAAAAGAAATATAAGAAGTATGAAGCTTTTGTGTAAGCTTCTTCCTCCTTATATTTCTTCTTCATTGATTCCCAAACTAGTTAAACATCATAATTGATTCCTGTTCCGCGATTAGTTTCATTAAAAGGTGCGTTATTCCTGTTCCTCTCTTTACTCTTCACTGGATTATGGTTTTAGGTTTTTTTTTCAACTGAGGATGCTCATTTTTTAAGTTTGCTGGGTTTCCTTACAGGTTAAGGGGATGATACAGGGTGATGATGCTGGTGGTAGCAAGCATATTATATGAGTTTATAATATCTGGATCTAGTATAGAATGTTGTTTGAGTTTATTATATTCTATTTAGATTGTTTGTTTCACTAACTGTTAGTTCTTGGACTGGCTGGAATTTTGGTAAAACAAAGTTGAACAATGTTGATGTCATATGTCTGATGTCTTAACATTGGTTCCTAACATTAGTTGTTGCAGGGTTGCAGTTTTGAGGTCTGATGTTAAACATGATGTCTTGACATCAGTTGACAGAACATCAGAAAACCATCTGTTGTGTTTTGTATTGCAGGATGTTGGGTGAGATGTCCTGACATGGTTAATCAGACATTAGTACAGATATGAAGTATTACTGTCATGACAATATGTCATAACATCTTGGTTCTGGCACAGCAGTTGTTGTTGTTATGTGACAGATATTGCAGGAGATGTCATGACATCTTAGTATGATATAGAAGGTGTTGCTGTTTTACTGTCATGTGATGTCAAAGGAGATGTCACGACATCAGGTGTCTGGTGTCGCTCCCAGGATTTTCATCCAGGTACAAACGCGAGAGTGGCGTGGAAAAACATAGTCGCCAGCCGTGTAAATTTATCCCAAGAGAGTGAAAGGGAACACCGCATAAACCTGAGGAAGAGGGAAAGGAATGGTCATCGCAACCATAGCCTGGGTTTGGGAGTCAGTTACGCGAGGGGAAGGTGCTAGCACCCCACGCGTCCATCGTACTCGATGGGATCCACGCTTGTTGTCTAATCTAAGGGTGAGTCATCCTAAAATCTATGGTTGTACTGACACGAGGAAGGGGAAAATAAAGACAGACTCGGTAGGACGTCGACGTCCTAGGCCTACGTACCCCCTTTGTGCAATGGGGAATTCAGAGTCAACGTAGTTCGGACCAAGTTCTTTTTGTGTTTTTTATGAGCGACGTTAAGTTCGCGTCCGGCAGTTAGGGTCGATGCCTGTTTGCGACTCAGACGGAATGTAACGTGCCCTTTTTGAAAATAGCCTTTAGGTTGACAATCCCGAAGGACAAAAAGGTTTGAAATTTGTTCGTATTTTTTAGGACAGAAGTGGCTTAAGTTAGTTCATAAGTTGCATTGCACCAAAGTCTAGGGCACAGGGGCGAATACTTAACGCATCGTCCCAAGACAGGACGCTCGCTAAGCACTCTAGAAAGATTAGAGGAAGCCCCTCATTTCTCATTCCCCACGCTTAAGGCTCGTGCGCAATACAATTTATCCTTATTAAGTATTTTCAAGAAGTTTGAGATGAGAAGAGAGACGACACAAGGGAAACTCTAAGGGGGACTAAGAGTCCTAAAGTTATCATGCATGAGTGACCTACGGTTAGTGAGGTTTGACGACAACCTAAGCCTAAAGAAAAGAGATGAGAGAAAGGAAAGAGTAAGGGTGAGCATGGATACTTATCCATACCCTCAAATAACTTACCTTAGTCCCTGCATAAAAGATTAGTACCAAACGAACATAAGTAATGTCAAAGCAAATGAAAGCCAAACAATGGCATATAATAGTTATAAAAATCCAAACATGAATTAAGAAGTCAAATAAACAACCCCAAGACAATGGCACAAGTGCCTTTTCAAACAGATAATCAGACAGGATCAAGGATACGCATACAAGAAGATTTCACACAAAGAGCCATTAAACAAATAGTAAAACAATTTCTAAAATCACCAAATTAAATATCAATATTGCCCAACTAGAGACAAACCAAATACCAAAAACTCCTACAAAAAATCAAGATGTTAGTCACTTAAACAATTAGGCAAAGCTCAGGTGAGAAGTAGGGTTCACTGAGCCAAAGGGAAGGACTAAAATGCAATATGAAATAATTTTAAAAATGAAAGAAAAATATTTTAATGCACTTCAGAATATTATCTAACAAATCCAAAAAGAACGGATTGAAAATATTTTATGTTTGCAGAGAAATAAAATAAACAAATTTAAGTATGCATGATATGAGTAATGCAAAAAGAAAATAACTAAATAATTAATTTAGATGATAAAAAATAAAATAAAAATAAAAAATAAAATTTGTGAAAATTTTATAAAATGATAAAAGGTATGCATGAATTTTATGGTAATTTTTAAATGTAATTAACTATTTTTAATAAAAATAAAATGAATTAATGCAAATAATCAAATAAAATAAAATAGGAAAATGCAAGGGGGTGTGAAAAGTAAATAAAATGCGTTGAAAGTTTGGAATGGGCTCAGGTGGGGGGCGCAGATAGTAAGCCCAAACATAAACCCATCAGCGAAAATAAAAAAACAAAAAAAAAGAACCACAATGTACTCTAGTCAACCCAATTGACTTCCCAGCTGCCACACGATTCATCCAACGCGTGCCACCAAGTCAACACAATAGTCACGTATTCAAGATCAACGGCTTAGATCCACCTGCACACCACACTTACCACATACTCACGCACACACAAACAACCAGTGCACCCTACACACCCTATGTGCCAGGCACGCGCATTTTTAATGCGTTGGCGTATTTTCATTCACGCGATCCATCTGACGGATATGGTTGAGTCAACAAAAACAAAAGTAATTAAAATAAAATAACCTGATTCGATGAACACGATATCTACCGTGAGGTAATAAACACCAGATCATAAAACAAAAATCAGAAAAGAAAAATAAAAAGGAAAATAACGTGGCAAACTGCTGGCCATTGGATAGTGACCATGGACGGTCACGATTTTGTCTTCTTCGTTGGACTCCCTCACCGGCCGGCCACCACACCAGTCGCCGGAACTAGGGTTCTGGTCGACTCCTCCACCACCTGCAATTCAAAACTTGCCCAGAAAACGCAAAGGGGTACATGTTCCTGACCAGAAAATCATGAGGATTCCAAATATCCAATCCAAATTTGCAAACAACCAAAGCATAATAAAAACGAAGAGAAATATGTTAGGGCTCAAAACTTTAAATTCATAAAACAACCAACATACACATCCATATTCAAAACAAATTATATCAGCATGATCCATGGACATCACACAACATTATGCACGTTTAAAATCTAAGTTTTTTTATCACGAAAAAATCCACCAACCTGAGAGGGTGCAACCTGAATCCTTGCTATTGGCTGCGAATGATGGTTGGGTTGTGTTCTAGAGATCCCAAGGATTCTAATGGAGAAAGAATTTCTTGAAAACTCCTTGTAGATTGAGAGATTCGAATGTGACAAGCTTTAGGGTTCAAGTTCTTGTTCTCCTCCAAAAGCACGTGAATGAATCCTAATCCAGTGCATGAATGAGTTTAAATAAACTAGGGTTTTTCACTGATAATGAATTGGGCCTTGGTAATTCCTTGTCTAGCAAGTTTTGGGCAATTTTGGAAAATCACATAATGTTAGATACACCTCCTCCCATGCATGGATATTCAAACATTTCATGATGGATCACCCATGTTTGAATTGCTAATTACACCTGAGCTTGATTTGGGCCTTAAAACCATTTGATTCATGAGTTTTTAATAATTTGGCAATTTTGGATAATGGAGAATAAATGATAAACACACCATGGATTTACTTGATTCAAAGGCCTAAAATGATCCTTGAGGAGTGTCCTTTGATGTTAGAAAGTGACATGAAACAATGGAATTAATTATAGGTCACTATGCCAAAGTTTGTGAAAATGGAATCATGAGAAACCCTAAAAACCACTTTGTCTTCTTTTGATCATAAGTTGAGTTTCACATATGATATGGAGACCCACTAGTACTTTTTGGAAATAGGAGAAAAAGATCTTCAACTTTCATGTTGGAGAAAAATTCATTTGAAGCTTCTTTGATGATGAAAAGTCTAGTTGAATGTAGTGTAAGAACTTGCCCAAAAAGGAAACTTTCAAATTATAGGTCATTTCCATTTTTAGTAACTTTTGCACCAACTCCTGATTCTTGATAAATGGTATGAATATTGATCCTTGAAGACCATATGAGGATGTGTGACCTTGAAATCCTTGGAGAGAACCTCAAAATTCCACAGTTGACTTCCCCTCTCACTGTTGACTTTCACCCAATTCACCTGATTCCCAATCCATTGGCCAGTTGAACTCCTCCTGAACCAAACTGATGGACAACCTCCCATCCCTGGATACTTAGGGACCCAAGGAATACCATAGAATCAAGTCTTGCCCAAAAAATCAGAAATAAACTGACTTTATAGCAAACCCTAGTTTTAGTACCCTCAGTCTAGGAGGAAATAGCACAGTCTCCAAATCCAAATTCCTATGAATATGATGTGTATTCTCTCCAACAAAGATAAAATATGCCATTTAGTGATGATAAAAACCCAAGGAGCTTGCCCATTGGAGCAATAAACCCAAGAATCTCAAAACCCTAATTATGCACTGGTTAGGAGAGAGTGATCCACTTGAACTCTCTTGCTTGACCCTTTGAAGAATACCTTCTCCTCTTGAACAAGCCTCGGGCACCTTGACCCCATTCTAAGAACCAATGATATTCACATATGATAATGCAAAATGCAATGCAACATAAGCCAGTTAGTAATAAAGTAAGGAGGGCAAATTTTGGGGTACAACAGCTGCCCCTATTCAATCAACTTGGTCCTGAAGGTATGATAGCGACGACTTTCAGACAGTCGGGATACACGGAGATTGAATACCAAAGAACCCAGAAATTTGCAATCAACAAAGGAGGGACGACTCCACTGGGGAACAAGCAATGAATGTTGTACTGTCATACTACGGACGAGTGTCAGGTATGCTGGGTATAAGGTGAAACAGACTCTCCCAAGTTACGTCATCTCTGCTGATAAAGAGAACTGACAAAATAATCTCAAAATATGACATCCCTGCTGATAAAGGGAACTGACGAAAAGAATGTTCAAAAGATTGCTATCTCTGCTGATAAAGAGAACTAGCAAAACAAACTGCCATCCCTGTTGATAAAGGGAACTGACGAAAGAAAATATTCAAAAGCTTACTATCTCTGCTGATAAAGAGAACTAGCAAAACAAAAGCCATCCCTGCTGATAAAGGGAACTGACGGAATAAAATATCCCAAAGATTACTATCTCTGCTGATAAAGAGAACTAGCAAAACAAACTGCCATCCCTGCTGATAAAGGGAACTGACGGAAGAAAATATCCCAAAGATTTCTATCTCTGCTGATAAAGAGAACTAGCAAAACAAAAGCCATCCCTGCTGATAAAGGGAACTGACGGAAGAAAATATCCCAAAGATTGCTATCTCTGCTGATAAAGAGAACTAGCAAAAGCCATCCCTGCTGATAAAGTGAATTGACGAAATAAACCTTCAAGAGATTGCTATCTCTGCTGATAAAGAGAACTAGCAACACAAATTCCATCCCTGCTGATAAAGGGAACTGACGAAAAAGTGTTCAAAGAATTGCTATCTCTGCTGATAATGAGAACTAGCAACACAAATGCCATCCCTGCTGATAAAGGGAGCTGACGAAGAACATACCCGGAAGATTGCTATCTCTGCTGATAAAGAGAACTAGCAAAATGAATGTCATCCCTGCTGATAAAGGGAACTGACAAAGAACTATCCAAAAGATTGCTATCTCTGCTGATAAAGAGATCTAGCAAAACAAATGCCATCCCTGCTGATAAAGGGAACTGACAAAGAACAAACCTGAAAGATTGCTATCTCTGCTGATAAAGAGATCTAGCCAAACAAATGCCATCCCTGCTGATAAAGGGCACTGACAAAGAACTATCCAAAAGATTGCTATCTCTACTGA
Organism: Lathyrus tuberosus; assembly: GCA_022829125.1. NCBI lineage: Eukaryota > Viridiplantae > Streptophyta > Magnoliopsida > Fabales > Fabaceae > Lathyrus > Lathyrus tuberosus. Next base: position 804,478 of record JALAZF010000494.1, read on the forward strand.
TAAAGAGATCTAGCAAAACAAATGCCATCCCCATGATAAAGGGAACTGATGAAGAACAAACCTGAAAGATTGCTATCTCTGCTGATAAAGAGATCTAGCCAATCAAATGCCATCCCTGCTGATAAAGGGCACTGACAAAGAACTATCCAAAAGATTGCTATCTCTGCTGATAAAGAGAACTAGCAAAATGAATGCCATCCCTGCTGATAAAGGGAACTGACAAAGAACTATCCAAAAGATTGCTATCTCTGCTGATAAAGAGATCTAGCAAAACAAATGCCATCCCTGCTGATAAAGGGAACTGACGAAGAAGAAACCTGAAAGATTACTATCTCTTCTGATAAAGAGATCTAGCCAAACAAATGCCATCCCTGCTGATAAAGGGCACTGACAAAGAACTATCCAAAATATTGCTATCTCTGCTGATAAAGAGATCTAGCAAAACAAATGCCATCCCTGCTGATAAAGGGAACTGACGAAGAACAAACCTGAAAGATTGCTATCTCTGCTGATAAAGAGATCTAGCCAAACAAATGCCATCCCTGCTGATAAAGGGCACTGACAAAGAACTGTCCAAAAGATTGCTATCTCTGCTGATAAAGAGAACTAGCAACACAAATGCCATCCCTGCTGATAAAGGGAAATTGGCCAGCAAAATATGCCAAGCAAAAATTGACTACCAGGTGAGAACGGGATTTCACTGAAGGGCCAAACAAAGGCAAACTCCCAACCGACTCATAATCAACAGTCAAGATGACTCCGTTGGGGAAGGAGAAGTCTAAATAAAAGACTCTGTCGGGGAGCACAAATATGAGGAACGCATCCCTCCAAGATCTCCTGAGTTATGCCATCTCTGCTGAGAAAGAGAACTGGCAAGGAAAGTATCAAACCTGGCTTATGCTTCAAATTCAAATGTTTGAATAGTGGCGTAATGCTCCATACGACATGGAAATACTACGCGTTTGCGGATGCAATGCGAATGCTTATGATATGCAAAAAGGGTCTCTCCAGCAAGATAAATGCCGGAGAGAAAAAATCAATTCAGCTGGAGATGACAAAAATAAATTGTCCTCTGAAACCAGGAACTCTGCTATGAAGGGTCATACTGATCGACTCTTCGGATCAATAACTTCTGCTGGGGATGAAATCCCAAAAGGACTACCAGGGCCACACCTGTCTTTCACTGAAGGTAACATCCAAAACCTGGGATTTCTCCTCTACTGGGGGAGTTGAGAATGAATGCCAATAACGGAACCGGAAGTCTGTTACTGAAGATTGCTAATATCCAATTGGCTCAAAACCTGCTGGGGAAAACAGTCCATGATACTAGCCTGCTTAGGGATACTGCTGAACTTAGCCTGCTGGTGGGGAGAACGACTTTACTCCCACCTTGCTGGGGATTAGAATATGACATCGTTGGTGAAAGCACGCTTCCTGACTGGATGGGGAAGGTGAACACCCTGATTCTGTGGGGAAATAACGCCTTGATCCGGAGAAAATACTTCCCTGAGTCTCCTGCTGGGAAAGGTCTGCTCTGCTGAGGAAAGTTTTGCCCTGCTGGGGGAGGAGCAATCTCAATGCTGGGGAGTACAATTTTGTTGCCCTGCAAGTCAAATAACAATAACAAAAGGAAAATGCCACAACATAACTATCACTGTTAACGCCTAAGTAATTTCTACTGCTTTTCGTTATGTTCTGCAAAGCTCTAAATTTTATATGCAACGTTTATAAAAAATAACGGACGTTTTTTGTAAACGAAACAGTAAAAGTAAAACAAACAACAGAAAGCTCTTTGAGTGAAATAAATATTTTATTGAGAAAAGTGGCCTATAAATAGGCATTTACAATAGGAAGCAATCCCTAAAAAGAGGTAACTACGCAAAAACAAAAAGAAAATACACATGTCGGCAATGTGTGAACAGATATCCACCATGATTCGACTCAGCTATGACCCATATGTCTTGCTTATCCACAAATGTCTTGACCTTTGAAGAGACTAACTGTACTGATTCCTTTCTTTCAGAGTTTCCAGGTATTGAAGGTGCTCACAGATCGAACGCAGACCGTAGCCTTTCGGTTATAAATCCCTAACTTTTGCCTGGATCGCCCTTTTCGGGTTTTCAATCCATCGGGATACCCATTTTTGTCAAAGTCGCCTTTTCAGGTTTTCAACTTTGCGGGTTTACACATTTCTTTTTACATTTTATCCCTAATTTTTGCCTGAACCTTCTCCTTTTATGGTTCGCCGGGATGCCCCTTTTTTGCCTGGACTTTCTTTTTATGTCCAGCGGGTCTCTTTTATGCGAAGTATTTTTTGACTACGTCTGCGTTCACAGGGGATGTAAAATCTTCGCCATCCATAGTTGAAAGTAGTAAGGCTCCACCAGAGAAAACCTTTCTGACCACGTACGGCCCTTCGTAGTTTGGAGTCCATTTGCCCCTGTGATCTGTCTGAGGAGGAAGGATCCTTTTCAAAACCAATTCACCTGCCTGAAAACTCCGAGGACGCACTTTCTGATCAAAGGCGTGCTTCATCCTGCTCTGATACAACTGACCATGTGCGATGGCTGCCAATCTCTTTTCTTCAATAAGGTTCAACTGATCCAACCTGGAGCGTACCCATTCCACTTCATCAAGCTTCACATTTGCCAGAATTCTCAAAGACGGAATCTCGACCTCTAAGGGTAAAACTTCTTCCATACCAAACACCAATGAGAAAGGGGTTGCCCCAGTTGACGTACGCACCGAAGCACGATAACCATGTAGAGCATAAGGTAGCATCTCATGCCAGTCTTTATATGTTACCACCATCTTCTGTACAATCTTCTTGATATTCTTATTTGCCGCCTCAACAGCCCCATTCATCTTCGGACGATATGGAGAGGAATTATGATGCTCGATCTTAAAACTCTGACATAATTCCTTCATCATCTTGTTGTTCAAATTCGAGCCATTATTAGTAATGATTCTCTCTGGGACCCCATAACGATAGATGATGTCCTTCTTTATAAACCGGGCTACCACTTGCTTGGTGACGTTGGCGTACGAGGCTGCCTCCACCCACTTTGTGAAATAGTCAATGGCAACCAAAATGAAACGATGCCCATTGGAAGCAGTGGGCTCAATCTTTCCAATCATATCAATACCCCACATTGCAAAAGGCCAAGGAGACGACAACACATTTAGAGGCGTAGGCGGTACATGCATCTTATCTGCATAAATCTGGCATTTATGGCACTTTCGAGCGTACTTGAAACAATCAGACTCCATAGTCATCCAATAATATCCTACCCTCAACAACTTTCTAGCCATGGTGTGTCCGCTGGAATGAGTACCGAAAGAACCCTCGTGAACTTCCTCCATCAATAAGCCTGCCTCGTGTTCATCAACACAACGTAGCAAGACCATATCGAAGTTCCTCTTATATAACACATCATCCTTGTTCAGAAAGAAGTTTCATGTCAACCTCCTCAGAGTCTTCTTATCTTTGGTGGAGGCACCCTCTGGATACTCCTGTCTCTTCAGAAAGACCTTAATATCATGATACCACGGTTTGCCATCTGACACATCTTCAATTGCAAACACAAAAGCTGGTCTATCCAGACGCATGATTCTAATCAATGGAGTTTCATTCCAACGGTTCACCTATACATGGACGCCAACATCGCCAACGCATCAGCCATCTGATTCTCAGCTTGGGACACATGATGAAAATCCACCCTATCAAAGAAAGGTAACAACCTTCTAGCATAGTTGTTATAAGGCACCAAGTTCGCCTGGCGAGTCTCCCATTCTCCTGTAATCTGATTAACCACCAACACGGAATCACCATAGACATTGAGGTTCTTAATTCTCAAATCAATTGCCTCCTCTAATCCCATGATGCATGCTTCATACTCCGCCTCGTTGTTGGTACACACGAATGCTAATCGGGCAGTGAAAGGTATATGAGAACCTTTCGGGGTCATAATGATTGCCCCAATTCCGTTACCATATGAGTTGATAGCCCCATCAAAAATCATCTTCCACTGTGATCCAATCTCAGGTCCTTCGTCAGGAAGAGGCTCTTCACAATCCTTCATTTTCAGAAACATAACATGCTCGTCTGGAAACTCAAACTTCATAGGCTGATAATCCTCGACCGGCTGTTCAGCAAGATTTTCTGACAGAACACTTCCCTTAATGGCCTTCTGAGAAACATACTGAATATCGTACTCTGTCAAAACCATCTGCCAATGGGCTATCCTTCCAGAAAGTGCCTGCTTCTCAAACACGTACTTAATCGGATCCATCTTCGAAATCAACAAGGTTGTATGATTTAACATATACTGCCTTAGGCGCTTGGCTGCCCAAACGAGTGCACAACATGTCTTTTCCAGCATAGAGTATCTTGATTCGCAATCAGTGAACTTTTTACTCAGGTAGTAAATGGCGTGCTCTTTCCTACCTGTCTCATTGTGTTGACCGAGCACACAACCCATCGAATTCTCAAGAACCTTAAGGTACATAATCAACGGTCTCCTAGACACCGGTGGCATAAGGACTGGAGGTTCCTGCAAATACGTCTTTATCCTTTCAAACGCCTCTCGACAATTTTCATTCCACCTGACCTCCTGATCCTTTCTCAACAACTTGAAAATTGGCTCACACGTGGCTGTCAGATGAGAGATGAACCTAGCAATATAATTCAACCTCCCCAGGAAACCACGAACCTCTTTCTCTGTCCTTGGCTCAGGCATCTCTTGTATGGCTCTTATCTTGGCAGGATCAACCTCGATACCTCTTTCACTAACAATGAATCCCAGCAATTTACCAGACCTCACGCCGAAAGTGCACTTGTTCAGATTCAACCTCAATCTGAACTTCCTCAACCTTTCAAACAACTTCTGGAGGTTTACCAAGTGTTCTTCCTCTGTCTGCGACTTCGCAATCATGTCATCAACATAGACTTCAATCTCCTTGTGAATCATGTCATGAAAGAGAGTCACCATCGCCCGCTGATAGGTTGCCCCAGTGTTCTTCAATCCAAAGGGCATTACCTTGTAGCAAAACGTTCCCCACGGTGTTATGAACGTTGTTTTCTCCATGTCCTCTGGGGCCATTTTGATTTGGTTATACCCAGAGAAGCCATCCATGAAGGAAAACACAGAATATTGAGCAGTATTGTCCACTAACACGTCAATGTGGGGGAGCGGGAAATCATCCTTCGGGCTCGCCCTATTCAAATCTCGGTAATCTACACACATCCTGACCTTCCCATCCTTCTTAGGTACAGGTACAATATTAGCAACCCACGGAGGATAATTTGTCACAGCAAGAAATCCGACGTCCAACTGTTTCTGAACCTCTTCCTTGATCTTGACAGCCATATCTGGTTTCGTCCTTCTCAATTTCTGCTTGACTGGAGTACAACCCTCTTTAAACGGCAGTCGGTGTGAAACAATGTCGGCGTCAAGCCCAGGCATGTCTTGGTAAGACCAGGCGAAGATATCCACATACTCTCGAAGCAACTCAATCAATCTTCCCTTAACAGTGTCTTCCAAAGCAGCCCCAATCTTTACTTCTCGTTTAACATCCTCGGTTCCCAGATTAACAGTCTCAACTTCCTCCTGATGAGGTAGAATGACCCTTTCCTCTTGTTTCAGTAGCCTGGCTAATTCTTCTGGTAAGTCACAGTCTTCGTCAGTCTCTTCTTCGACCTGATAGATGGGATTGTCGAAGTCATATCGAGCCATAGCTAAGTCATGGGTGGAATCTGAACAAAGGAACCTGCATGATGGATGTTTTATGTTTATTATGAGTGCAACAAACAAGAAAACACATTGCCATTTTGATGTGGGTTAATGCAAAAAGTAAAAAATAGAAAGACAGGGATCAAAATATTTGAATGAAAAAACGTCCTTTATTGATGATAAAAATAGCAAATAAACATCCAAGCCCTACAAATAAATGTCACCACGTCTTGGGCAGAACGTAGGACTCAACATAACAGAAAACAAAAGTAAATTACTCCGGGCGCGTCACTTGGATGACTTTCTCGGAGGACCAGTTGCCTAAACTCTGACCAGGGGTGCAGGGACGGATCCACTCATCCATGTCACAATCACTATCTCCTTCATCCTCAATAGCATTGACTCTGTCGAAGAAAACACCGGCACTGGTGAAACAGACTGGACCATAGAACTTGGGAGGCTCTTCAGAACGCCTAGGTGGCTTGTAACCCAGTCCATGAGTATCTTGCTTCCTTTGAACATCAATAACATTGCCCCACTTCTGAGAACCACCAGCTTCAACTATAGCGCGCGCCTCTTTGAAAGAGGACATTGGAACTTCTGGTTGTATGACGACTTCAGGTTGGGCAACCACCTTAGGCTGACTGACTGCCTTTGGAGGTTCCTCGGGAATTTTCACAGCTTCAAAGGCTTGGCACAAAGTTTCCTGTACTTCACCATCTACCTCTACATACTTGAAGGTCGATAGGTGACTCACCATAATATCTTCTTCACCACAAACAGTCACGACGTGGCCATCCACCATATACTTCAACTTCTGGTGCAGCGTAGAAGTTACTGCCCCAGCACCATGGATCCAAGAGCGACCCAACAAACAGCTATAGGCAGGCTGAATATCCATTATATAAAAGGTGGTGTTGAAAATTTCAGGACCCACCTTGATTGGCAGAACTAACTCTCCAAAAACTGACCTCTTGGAGCCATCAAAAGCACGTACCACCAAGTCACTTGGTGTGCAAATCAACCCACAAGTATCCAGTTTCATCAAAGCCTTCTTTGGTAACACATTCAAAGACGACCCAGTATCAACTAACACATGCGACAATAAGGAGCCACGGCATTCCACTGAAATATGCAAAGTGTTGTTGTGATTCCTCCCAGCCGGAGTCAGATCTAAATCGGTGAAACCCAAACCATTACCAGCATTCACATGGGCCACAACCCCTTCTAATTGGTTGACAGATATTTCCTGCGGTACATAAGCCATATTCAGAACCTTCAACAATGCATTTCGGTGTGCCTCAGAGCACAACAGTAAGGATAGAATAGAGATCTTCGATGGAGTTTGGTGAAGTTGGTCAACAATCTTGTAATCACTTTTTTTGATCAACCTCATAAACTTTTCTACATCTTCTGAGAAAGTATCCCCACCTGGCTTTGTCGTAGAATTATTAGCTTCCTGCCTCTGTACGGACTCATCCATCATCTGTTTACCTTTGTCTTGTCTTGAACTGCCAGCTTGATTCTCGGACGGAATAAAGACTCTACCACTCCTAGTGATAGCCCCTGCTTCAACAAGATTTCCAACCCCTATATTCACAGCTGATGTGTCTTCCAATTCCTGCTTCTTACCATTAACAAACACTTCGGCCCCATAGTTCCATGGGATGGCCTTAGTAGTCTCATGTGGGACTGGTCCAGGAACAGTGATAGTGACCGGCGCTGGTCTCGCCGGCGCTGATATAGTTATTGTCTTGAATGGAATTGTTATCGTGGCAACATCAATCTCTCTGTCAGTAACATTACTCTGCTTGCAACCTCTGTCAAACTGTAACACCCCTTCGTTGATCATTCTCTGAATACCTACTTTCAATAACTCACAACCGCCTGGCTGCGACACACATCCTACACAACCTTCATCACAACTGGGAAATACCCCTCCCTTCAACAGTCTTTCCTTCACCACACCCAAGGGAGTTTGGACTTCGTTCACATCTGAAATCAAACTCAAGTCTTCATAGTCCTTAATAATAGCATTGACCTTCGGCCCACCGTGATTCGGCATCGGGTTCTGATTCACATTTGGAACGTCATTGGAGAAATTGATGGCTTTGGAATCCACCAAATCTTGAATCTTATGCTTAAAAGCTTTACAGTTCTCAGTATGATGTCTGGGTGCTCCAGAATGAAACTCACAGTGGGCGTTGGCGTCATAGCCGGGAGGTGGATTACCAGTAGGTGGAGCCAATGTTCTCGTCTGAATTAATTGCAGTTTTAACAAGTGCTGGAATAATTGAGAGTAGGACATAGGTGGAGTGTCAAAATGCCTATCCCGCCTATTCTGAGGATTGGATCGATAAGGAGCCTGATTTTGTTGTTGAGACACTGCTGGCTGCCGAGGTGCTGCTGGGATGGTTACAAAAGCCACCTGCTGATTGTAGTTCTGACGAGGTCCATCTCTACCACGATATGATGACACAGAGTTTGTATCTCCCTCCTTCTTCTTATAACCACTGGCATAAGGCTTCTTACTTCCTCCAGATGAGGACCCATCATTGCCTGATATCTTTCCCGCCTTAATTCCGCTTTCTACCATCTCCCCCACTAAGATCAAGTCAGCAAACTTTCCAGTCATACATGGTACCAGCTTTTCATAGTAATGACCCTGCAAGGTGGCCATAAACATAGTTATCATTTCACGTTCCAACATGGAAGGCTGAACCCTCGCTGTCAGTTCACGCCACCTCTGGGCATACTCCTTGAAACTCTCGTTGTTCTTCTGTGACAAATTCTGCAACTGTGTTCTGTTAGGAGCCATGTTAGTATTATACTGATAGTGTCTAATAAATGCCCCTGCCAGATCTCTCCAGCTACGCACATCCTTCCTTTCTAGTTGCATGTACCACTCCAGGGATGCCCCAGATAGGCTATCCTGGAAGCAATGCATCATCAGCTTTTCATTCTTCGCATGCGCAGCCATTTTGCTTGCGTATACCCTCACATGGGTCCTCGTACAAGTCATACCATTATACTTCTCAAAAGTGGGAGTCTGAAACTTGTGCAGAATAACAACGCCTGGAACCAGTCCCAAATCCTCTAGATTCATTCCCACAGAATCCTGATTCACAACACCCCTTAGCTGTTCCTCAATCAACCAGATCCTCTGATCATGGTCAATCTAGGGTCCAGCATCCCCACCTGGTATAGAGAAGGCATCATCTTGAACATCATCATACTGACGACCATGAACTGCGCCAGCACCAATACCACCTCCCCCAGCAGTGGGAACCACAATACTTTCTCCTCCGCCCAGAGGGATCACAACACCAGTAACAGGAATACCTCCGCCCGGAGGGCCATTCTGAACATTATTACCAGTAACACCAGTCTGAATTCCTCCATGAAGGACACCATCTTCATCAATTCTCGCAATCAGTGGCTGAACGAGAGTCCTCAATTGCTTTTGGCCCTGAGCAACACCTTGCATTAATTCCATGAATTGGTTCATGCGAGTCCGCATCTCAATGATCTCATTCTGTACCTGATCCATGAGCCTCTTCTGATTTTGTCTGGTAGGATACCGGTGAATGTGCTGATCTGCAATCCTGAGATGAGAACAAGATAAGAACACCGGAGATAAACACCTATCATGCAAAATGATTATGAGTATGCAAATGCAAATGGACATGTTTGAAAATTCACAGGGCGATCCACCCCTTGATTCCGGTTTAACAACAAGATATAATGGAACTTCTGCTCATATATTAAGAAAACCAGAGAAAAGTCAAATGTCAACAATCATAACTCCAAGATAACAAGTCTGAATATAAACATCATGGGTCCCAACCAACAAGCCTGGTGGTGATCCAAATACAATAAAAGAGAACAGAAGACTATGGCATATCATCAAAGTTTACAAGTGTCAATCCCCCCATCCATTATGCTTTCTGCACCAATCTTGAATTTCCTTGAACAGCTTTCTGGTGTCGGGATGCTTCGGCCTCTGAATCAGCTCTTGAATGACAAGGTCTCTCCTATGCATGACCCCCTCCAAGTATCGGCAATGTAATTCCCAAGCGTTTTCTCCAGAAACACCATCCATACTAGGTCCCTCGTGTCTAGATCTTTTCACTTCAGCTTGGACCTTCAGTTCCTCTATGGAGGTTATGGCTTCATTAAGTCGATCCTCGACTGCTTGTCTCTTAAATACCCCCGATAGGATCTCAGCGTCTTTCTTCTTGAGCTGTGACTTCAGTTGATCAATCTGAGCCAGGTAATCGTCTTCCTTTCTCTTATTCTCAGCCATTGCAGTTTCTCGGTGATCATTGAACCTATGAATCTTCAACAAAGCCTTGTCTAATTCCTCCTCCTTAGACTCAAGAACCTTACTGATACCATCCAAAGCTTGTTTCATCCTTTGTCTAGATGCGACCATGTCAGCTAGCTCTTTTTCTGCCTTAGCAAGAAGCTCTGTCTTCAACTTGGCGGTATAAACAGCTTCACCCCGCTCATGCTTCCACTGATAAATCTCTCTTTTTAGCTCACTATTTTCTTCCCGCAGCCTTTCCTTTTCAGCCCATAATTTGTTATACTTCTCCAACTCAACTGTGGTAGGAGGCTCGACCATCAAAGGATACAAAGGTGGTTCCACCGGGAAGGGAAGAAGCTCCTCTTCTGCTCTTTTCTTAATCCACTCTTTATAGGAAGGGAAAGCCCGGTTGTTACATTTCCCGAATGAAATTTTTCCCTTTTTGGTCACCTGCTTCCAATCATTCACAATCCTCCTTATCACTTCTTGATCCCCAGTACCATTGAAGAATAAGGACTCTCTGACGTCTCGCTCTTCAGGTGGACTTTTCAAAGGATATCCAAACTGCCTGATAACTAGGGAAGGATTATAATTAATTCCACCTTTCCTCCCTATCAAGGGTACATTAGGGAATTCTCCGCACTTGCAAATAATCTCCTTTCCTAGCAAATCATGATTGAACCAAACAATGTTATCAACAGTCAAGCCTATTAACCTCTTTGAACATTTCAGAGAATCTCTCGTGTCAACGAAGGTTCCAGTTTCAGGAAGATGACTCAGAAACCAAGTAGATAAGAGTGGCGCACAACAACTCACAGTTTTTCCACGCCTATTCTCATTCTTGTAGTGAACTGAGTGATACACATCACCTAGCAAGGTAGGTATAGGATTCTTCGAAATAAAGATTATAACGGCCTGCATATCCACCAGATCAGGGATATTGGGAAACAGCACAATCCCATAGATGCACATAGCCAGAATAGCTTGGAAAGCAGTCCAATTCTTCTCTTTGACATGTATGCAAGCTTGATCAAACAAGAACTTCAATAAGAAACCCTTAACTCCTTGTTTTTCTTCAATATTACTGCTCAGAACGGACTCACTAATATGAAGAGCAACAACCATTTCTTTTACCCCGGGGTGTTCTTCAGAAAAGAAAACTATATCATGCCTGATGGGGATTCCCAAAATAAATGAGAACTCCTCCAACGTTGGGGCCAAGATGTAATCTGGGAAAGTGAAGCAACGCAAAGACGGATCATAGAACTGAAGAAGTGTATGAATGGCATCCTTCTCATACTTGGAGATGCTGTAGACAAATTTCAGAAGTCTCCCATACCCTCCACTGAACTCTGTACGAACTCCGGGACCAGCCATATTAATCAGCTTGTGAATCAATGTCAAGGTGGGATCTGGGAACCAATAAGCAACAGTCTTCTTTCTCTGGACATCCATGCCAAGGTAACCTCAGAAAACCGGAATCAAGAGTAAGATGCGAACCCTGAAAAATGTCAAACATGTCAGAATGCAAGAAAAATGATATGCTCATGCAAACATGGAGTCAAGGCAACACTGCTGGATGTGCTGTGGTGAACGAGAACCACAACCCAGAAAACCAAAATTCTGAACCACTGAGATAACCAGGAACCCAAAATAATCAGACATTGATGAGAAATCCAGAAAACCGGGTAGGTTGAAGGTCTCGGTTACCTGCAAACCTGCAAATGCCCATCCCCTCTCACTTGTGGGGACTAGGATGTTCAGTATCCTGGGCTCTCAGGTCGAGAAATGATGATACGTTCACCATTTCTGGTTTGGCATCATCCTCAATCGAGGAGGCCTCAACTAATTCTCCAAAGCGGAAGGTCCTCGGCTTTGGCACTGAGGTCGAGAAACAATAGTACATTCATCCCTCGGGGTACAGTACTATCGTCAATCGAGGAGTGCCTCCACTGATTCTCTTCAAAAGGTAGGGGCCATCCTATGCGAGTTCCAAAGCGGGCCCTCGGGTGCGAATGGGTTTGCCACAGGATGTGGTCTGCCACTGTCACCACTAAAGAGGGATGTTTCCACTATGGTCCTCAATGATCGGTCACCAGAGTCGACAGCTCTCTAGATCGACATCCCAACATGCGCAAGACACACACGTTAGAATGCGTCCCAAGATAGCCTCGTCTGGTTGTGAATTTCGTGAACACACAAACGTACCAAGCGGGCACGTAGGTCCCACTACTCTCCACACTAGTCCTAGGGTATACTCAAGCCTGGGTATTGGGCTTATCTCTCAGACCCACCCAACCTGCAAAACAAAAACAGCCAGCACAACACAGCAGTATGACAGTAATAAAGATGAGATGCAATGCAAAAAAAAGCTGTAAAGATAAAGTGTAACAAATAAAGCAAAATAAACACAAAACACCCAAAGATAACAAAGACAAGCAAGCGTTAGGATTGACTCGCTTAGGGATGGACCAGCATAGGTTAACCAGTTCCCCAGCAGAGTCGCCAGCTGTCGCTCCCAGGATTTTCATCTAGGTACAAACGCGAGAGTGGCGCGGAAAAACAGAGTCGCCAGCCGTGTAAATTTATCCCAAGAGAGGGAAAGGGAACACCGCATAAACCTAAGGAAGAGGGAAAGGAATGGTCATCGCAACCATAGCCTGGGTTCGGGAGTCGGTTACGCGAGGGGAAGGTGCTAGCACCCCATGCGTCCATCGTACTCGATGGGATCCACGCTTGTTGTCTAATCTAAGGGTGAGTCATCCTAAAATCTATGGATGTACTGACACGAGGAAGGGGAAAATAAAGACAGACTCGGTAGGAAGTCGACGTCCTAGGCCTACGTACCCCCTTTGTGCAATGGGGAATTCAGAGTCAACGTAGTTCGGACAAAGTTCTTTTTGTGTTTTTTATGAGCGACGTTAAGTTCGCGTCCGGCAGTTAGGGTCGATGCCTGTCTGCGACTCAGACGGAAGGTAACGTGCCCTTTTTGAAAATAGCCTTTAGGTTGACAATCCCGAAGGACAAAAAGGTTTGAAATTTGTTCATATTTTTTAGGACAGAAGTGGCTTAAGTTAGTTCATAAGTTGCATTGCACCAAAGTCAAGGGCACAGGGGCGAATACTTAACGCATCGTCCCAATACAGGACACTCGCTAAGCACTCGAGAAAGATGAGAGGAAGCCCCTCATTTCTCATTCCCCACGCTTAAGGCTCGTGCGCAATACAATTTATCCTTATTAAGTATTTTCAAGAAGTTTGAGATGAGAAGAGAGACGACACAAGGGAAACTCTAAGGGGGACTAAGAGTCCTAAAGTTATCATGCATGAGTGACCTACGGTTAATGAGGTTTGACGACAACCTAAGCCTAAAGAAAAGAGATGAGAGAAAGGAAAGAGTAAGGGTGAGCATGGATACTTATCCATACCCTCAAATAACTTACCTTAGTCCCTGCATAAAAGATTAGTACCAAACGGACATAAGTAATGTCAAAGCAAATGAAAGCCAAACAATGGCATATAATAGTGATAACAATCCAAACATGAATTAAGAAGTCAAATAAACAACCCCAAGACAATGGCACAAGTGCCTTTTCAAACAGATAATCAGACAGGATCAAGGATACGCATACAAGAAGATTTCACACAAAGAGCCATTAAACAAATAGTAAAACAATTTCTAAAATCACCAAATTAAATATCAATATTGTCCAACCAGAGACAAACCAAATACCAAAAACTCCTGCAAAAAATCAAGATGTTAGTCACTTAAACAATTAGGCAAAGCTCAGGTGAGAAGTAGGGTTCACTGAGCCAAAGGGAAGGACTAAAATGCAATATGCAATAATTTTAAAAATGAAAGAAAAATATTTTAATGCACTTCATAATATTATCTAACAAATACAAAAAGAACGGATTGAAAATATTTTATGGTTGCAGAGAAATAAAATAAACAAATTTAAGTATGCAAGATATGAGTAATGCAAAAAGAAAATAACTAAATAATTAATTTAGATGATAAAAAATCAAATAAAAATTAAAATTAAAATTTGTGAAAATTTTATAAAATGATAAAAGGTATGCATGAATTTTATGGTAATTTTTAAATGTAATTAACTATTTTTAATAAAAATAAAATGAATTAATGCAAATAATCAAATAAAATAAAATAGGAAAATGCAAGGGGGGTGTGAAAAGTAAATAAAATGCGTTGAAAGTTTGGAATGGGCTCAGGTGGGGGGCGCAGATAGTAAGCCCAAACATAAACCCATCAGCGAAAATAAAAAAACAAAAAAAGAACCACAATGTACTTTAGTCAACCCAATTGACTTCCCAGCTGCCACACGATTCATCCAACGCGTGCCACCAAGTCAACACAATAGTCACGTATTCAAGATCAACGGCTTAGATCCACCTGCACACCACACTTTCCACATACTCACGCACACACAAACAACCAGTGCACCCTACACACCCCATGTGCCAGGCACGCGCATTTTTAATGCGTTGGCGTATTTTCATTCACGCGATCCATCTGACAGATATGGTTGAGTCAACAAAAACACAATAATTAAAATAAAATAACCTGATTGGATGAACACGATACCTACCGTGAGGTAATAAACACCATATCATAAAACAAAAATAAAAAAAAAATAAAAAGGAAAATAACGTGGCAAGCTGCTGGCCATTGGATCGTGACCATGGACGGTCACGATTTCGTCTTCTTCGTTGGACTCCCTCACCGGCCGGCCACCACACCAGTCGCCGGAACTAGAGTTCCGGTCGACTCCTCCACCACCTGCAATTCAAAACTTGCCCAGAAAACGCAAAAGGGTACATGTTCCTGACCAGAAAATCATGAGGATTCTAAATATCCAATCAAAATTTGCAAACAACCAAAGCATAATAAAAACGAAGAGAAATATGTTAGGGCTCAAAACTTTAAATTCATAAAACAACCAACATACACATCCATATTCAAAACAAATTATATCAGCATGATCCATGGACATCACACAACATTATGCACGTTTAAAATCTAAGTTTTATGATCACGAAAAAATCCACCAACCTGAGATGGTGCAACCTGAATCCTTGCTATTGGCTGCGAATGATGGTTGGGTTGTGTTCTAGAGATCCCAAGGATTCTGATGGAGAAAGAATTTATTGAAAACTCCTTGTAGATTGAGAGATTTGAATGTGACAAGCTTTAGGGTTCAAGTTCTTGTTCTCCTCCAAAAGCACATGAATGAATCCTAACCAGTGCATGAATGAGTTTAAATAGACTAGGGTTTTTCACTGATAATGAATTGGGCCTTGGTAATTCCTTGTCTAGTAAGTTTTGGGCAATTTTGGAAAATCACATAATGTTAGATACACCTCCTCCCATGCATGGATATTTAAACATTTCATGATGGATCACCCATGTTTGAATTGCTAATTACACTCGGGCTTGATTTGGGCCTTAAAACCATTTGATTAATGAGTTTTTAATAATTTGGAAATTTTGGATAATGGAGAATAAATGATAAACACACCATGGATTTACTTGATTCAAAGGCCTAAAATGATCCTTGAGGAGTGTCCTTTGATGTTAGAAAGTGACATGAAACAATGGAATTAATTATAGGTCACTATGCCAAAGTTTGTGAAAATGGAATCATGAGAAACCCTAAAAACCACTTTGTCTTCTTTTGATCATAAGTTGAGTTTCACACATGATATGGAGACCCACTAGTACTTGTTGGAAAGAGGAGAAAAAGATATTCAACTTTCATGTTGGAGAAAAATTCATTTGAAGCTTATTTGATGATGAAAAGTCCAGTTGAATGTAGTGTAAGAACTTGCCCAAAAAGGAAACTTTCAAATTATAGGTCATTTCCATTTTTAGTAACTTTTGCACCAACTCCTGATTCTTGATAAATGGTATGAAAATTGATCCTTGAAGAACATATGAGGATGTGTGACCTTGAAATCCTTGGAGAGAACCTCAAAATTCCACAGTTGACTTCCCCTCTCACTGTTGACTTTCACCCAATTCACCTGATTCCCAATCCATTGGCCAGTTGAACTCCTCCTGAACCAAACTGATGGACAACCTCCCATCCCTGGATACTTAGGGACCCAAGGAATACCATAGAATCAAGTCTTTCCCAAAAAATCAGAAATAAACTGACTTTATAGCAAACCCTAGTTTTGGTACCCTCAGTCTAGGAGGAAATAACACAGTCTCCAAATCCAAATTCCTCTAAATATGATGTGTATCCTCTCCAACAAAGATAAGATATGCCATTTAGTGATGATAAAAACCCAAGGAGCTTGCCCATTGGAGCAATAAACCCAAGAATCTCAAAACCCTAATTTATGCACTGGTTAGGAGAGAGTGATCCACTTGAACTCTCTTGCTTGACCCTTTGAAGAATACCTTCTCCTCTTGAACAAGCCTCAGGCACCTTGACCCCATGCTAAGAACCAATGATATGCACATATGATAATGCAAAATGCAATGCAACATAAGCCAATTAGTAATAAAGTAAGGAGGGCAAATTTTGGGGTACAACATCTGGGACAGCAAGTACTGCTGTCATGTGATGTCAAAGGAGATGTCATTGTAAAACAAAGTTGTTCAATGTTGATGTCACATGGGTGATGTCTTAACATTGAGTCT
This sequence comes from Lathyrus tuberosus, assembly GCA_022829125.1. Lineage (NCBI taxonomy): Eukaryota > Viridiplantae > Streptophyta > Magnoliopsida > Fabales > Fabaceae > Lathyrus > Lathyrus tuberosus. The sequence continues at coordinate 821,188 of JALAZF010000494.1, forward strand.
TAACATTGGATAATGTTAAGTGTTTTTGTTGAAGTTTTGAAGTCTGGTGTCACATGCGATGTCATGACATCAGATATGCAGATCATTAAAACATCAGGTTTGAGATGTTTTTAGGGTTAAGCGTATTAGCTGGATTTTGGGAGAGATGTTAGAGTTATTAGATGCGAATATCTTGGAGGAGATATTTTCTGTTGCAAACAGATTTGATGCAGATTTATAGGAGTGTTTAAAGGCTGAAGATTTAAGAAGATTTTGAGAGAAAATCTGTGTTGAAGATTCAGTTTTAAATAACAAATAAGGTCAGATATTGTAGCAGGTCCAAGCCCAAATCAAATAGCTATATAAAGCGCATCAATCCTGAAGGAAAAGTAACGAAGAAAGAGAGCTAAATACTGAGTGTCGTTTGTGTCTTCGTGTGTGTTTTGTAAACCATTCATGTTGGAATTGGTGTTACTATTTTAAGTTTGTAAGTGTAATCACTCTAAAGCTTTTAAGCAAGAGTGTGCGGTTCTTGATCAAAGCTGTGAAGCAGAATCAAGGTGGTGGTTTATTTGTAATCTTTGGATTGTATCACAGAGGTGATTTAGGGAGTGAGTGGTTTCTCATATCTAAGTGGTCTCTTAGGTAGAATTGTCATTGGGTAGTGATTAAATTAGGTAGATGTCAACTGGGATTGTTGGGTCTGTAATTTGATACTACTAATAGTGAAGTTCCTCCCTGGCTTGGTAGCCCCTAGACGTAGGTAGTTAGACCGAACTGGGTGAACAATTCATTGTGTTATTTACTGCTGTTTTTACCTTGTTCATATTAGCAGAGTGTGTTGTTGTGACATCGCACTTAACATCACACATCTGATACCAGAATTTCACTAACCCTCACTTAAAGTTTGCTGGTGGTAGCAAGCGTATTATATGAGTTTATAATATCTGGATCTGGTATAGAATGTTGTTTGAGTTTATTATATTCTATGTAGATTGTTTGTTTCACTAACCCTCACTTAAAATACATTCAGTTAATTTGACATAGATACTTATAATATGCAAATTAAGTTGTATTTGAAAACCAACTTAAACAAACCAATGTTGTTTTCTGATTGCATGCCTCTCGTCATTCATCTCACGTTCTTTTATATATAGATTATGGTATAATGATCTGGCTCCTTAGATGCATCGCCATCTTCCATTATAGTTAAACCAAAGATGAGGCAGATTATCTGATGTCTTGTTGATCTTATGGAAATTTAACTATAATCGAAGATAGTGATATATCGAAGGAGTCAGATCAATAAATCACGATATATTTAAAAGAGCGTGAAATGCACGATAAGATGAATGCAATCAGAAAACAACATTGGTTTGTTTAAATTAGTTTTCAAGAACAGTTTAATTTGCAGATTATAGACATCTTCATCAAATTGAATCCATGTATATTTATTTAGTGAGGTGTTTGGAAAACAAACAATCTACATTTAATATAACAAACTTAGGGTACTTAGAACAACGGTTATCTATTGTAACTGATATCATAAGTAATTTATGTTTTATATAATTTCGCCGCTGATGGGTTTCGAACCCAGAACCTAAGTGTATGTATCACAATGGTTTATTATCATAACCGTTGTGATATATGGCTCGCGCCCTGCCTTTCAATAACGGTTTCCATCCCGTTGTAGAAATAGCTAACTTACAATGACAAACTACATAACAATGCCTTCACCCGTGTCATTATATGGCATTCCCAACCGTTGTTAAATGGGTTTTTCGTAGTAGTGCTTCCCTCTTAATCCTGACCTTAGGGCCATTGATGCATGATAATATGTAGGACCGAGTTTCCCTTAGACCTTCCACGTGTCCCTCCCTTCACTTTCTCTCGCCTTAGTATAATCGAGATCCTGTTTTCCCGTAGTCCTGTGAACTATCGATGCTCTAATTCCTCATTCCCTAATGAGGATACGTAGGCACAAGACGGCGAAGTTTTGGCGAGCACACTAACAACTAACTCCCCCTTTTCTCTCACCCCAGTACGATCGAGATCAACCAGTTAATCGAGTCTTTTCTCTCGCCCCAATGCGATCGAGACTAACCAGATAATCAAACCTTTCCTCTCGCCCCAGTGTGATCGAGATCTTTCCATAACTCGTAGGTCGAACTACGGTTGCTCTGATTTTCTCTCTCTCACCCGATTAAGGATACGTAGGCACAAGACGGCGATGAAGATACGTTGACTCTGATTCTTCATCAGTCCATGAAGATACCCCATCTACCTGTAGTCCTTCGAACTACGTTGACTCTGATTCTTCATCAGTCCATAAAGATACGTTGGCATAGGATTGCGATGATCCTTACGAGTCCTCTTTTTGTTTCCTTTCTCCTTTTGTTTTTCTGTTTCCGTTTAGCAGTAGGCATTAGATAACGCACCCTTTGATTAGACAACAAGCGTGGATCCCATCGAGTACGATGGACGCGAGGGGATGCTAATACCTTCCTCTCGCGTAACCGACTCCCGAAACCAAACTATGGTTGCGATGACCATGACTTTCCCTTCTTCAGGTTTCTTCGATCATTTTCATTTCCCTTCGTCGGGATAAATAACGTTCGGTGGTGACTCTTCTATTTTTTCCACCGGTTGTTTATTTTCGATTATTGGGTGTTTATTTGTATGCTTTATCTGCTTTATTTATGGCTTTACTGTACGTTTATTTCTTTTATCGTATTTATCTACTTTATTGCATTTCATTACTGCCATATATATACTGGACTGTGCTGGATTGCTGGTTTTCTTTGGTGGGCAAGGTGTTCTGAGAGATAAGCCCAATACCCAGGCTTGAGTATACACATAGGATTAGAGTGGAAAGTAGTGTGGCTTGCGTAGCGTCTTGGTACGTTTGGTTTACACAAAATCCACATTCAGACGAGGTTTTCTTGGGAGATAATCTAATTTGCGCATCTTGTGCATGTCAGGGTGTTAACTTAGAAGGCTTACGACTCTGGAGACCGTTCATTTGGAAGTCAGTTGTGGCTTCCTCGATTGGTGATGATGCCAAACCAGAAATGGTGAATGTATCATCATTTTTTGACCTGAGAGTCTGTGATACTGAGGACCTATTAGGATGTCGTCCAAGACAAGAACCCACAGGTGAGAGGGGATGGGTGTTTACAGGTTTGCAGGAAACCTCGACCTTCAACCAACCCGATTTTCTGGTTTTCTTGTCAGTGTGAATTTATTAGCCAGGTATTCTAGTATTCTGATTATTCCGGTATTCTGATTATTCTGGTATTCTGGTATTCTGATTATTCAGATATTCTGGTATTCCAGTATTCTCTTCAGAGCAGACTCGTGAACTTATTCAGCCATCAACACAACAGTTATCCAGAATTTATGGAAGCTTTGATCACATGTCTCTGCATCCATATCATCATAACATGTTTGCATTCTGACATACATGCTCCTTTATTTCCAAGGATCTTAACTTTGGATCTTGTGGTTGCGCTATCCATTTATTTCTTGTAGTTTTCCTGTGAAAAACTTGAATCAGGGCAGGTAGATTCCTTAGAAATAATCAAACATGGCATTTGCATACCCTCACACATGCATGCATTCATAGAAGGTGTTCAAGGATGGGAATTCTTATTCTGACTTGGTCTTCTCTCCAGAACCTCAAACCTGACTTCTCATCATTACGCAACTCGAAGCAACAGAGACAACAAAGATTAAGAAGGCATGGGAGAATGTTCGATCCACTCCTGGTTCCTCTCAGTCATGTTCTTGCTCATTTGCTCGAAGGTTTTCTAGTTCAACTAAGGGAAGTGAAGCTTGTTCCCGACCCTATTCCTTCTGGGTATGACCTGGATGCTAAATGTGAGTATCACTCAGGAACACAGGGCCATTCAATTAAAGATTGCAACGTGTTCAAGCACAAAGTACAATATCTGGTCGACTCAGAGGTCATTACAGTCATTGCAGATGATATGCACATCAATTGAAGCCTCCTTTCTTAAGTGACACTCAGACTGCAAGTACGTCGTCAGAAGCAATAAGTCTAGACAGAGTCAGGCCTCCTCAGCAATGGCAATCATCAGCTTCTTTACTGCATTTTCATTTGTATTTTTCCTTGTTTGTTAATGCTTTGTTTTCATGTAAAAACTTATTTGTTTTTGAATGATGATCTTAATGCAATGAATATGTTTTTCTTGAAGTATCATATTCTTATTGACTCATATAATGTTTATATGCACTGCAATACCAACTTTCTCGCTTAAACTCTTGGAGGGAGGATGATGAAATAAAAACGCAAAAATCCTAAGTCGTATGCTTTTGGATAAAACCTTGCTAATGATGTCCAGGAATTGTTTCAAATCCCCACACACCGGAGATATAAGGGAGATAGACCCTTGTCAACCCCTTTGAGCCTCGAAGTAGGAGTTTCTTTTCATACGAAAAAACCCTCACATTTAACCCAGGGGAAAGGTAGTTGTCAATTAATTTGACCAAGCGTTCAAATTTCAAAAGGAGCGTCCCATTCAAGGAGCAATCACTTTTCTTTCCTCACACATCAGGAGGTCAAAATACGTGAAACCACAATGGTTATCCCTCACCGACCAAAGAGTGAGGCAGTCACAACCCTTTCAAACAAGTCAGACAGCCAGTGTCACACGATTTGTTCAAAAGAAAAGAAAAAAAAAGAGGAAAAAAGAAAAAGAAAGAAAGCCCGCTAAGTCGAAAGTTTGAAAACGAGTGGCTTAGGCAAAAGTTAGGGCATCCCGTTGGACACCAAAATCGAAAAAAATAAAAGTCGGTCCAGGCAAAATCAGGGAAACAAAAAACAAATAAAAGGCGAAAAGTGAAAACGATTATAAAGAAAAATCCTCGTACAGGAACAAGTCGTGTGACCGCAAAACACCAAAGAAAAATGGGGTGCCTGCTACTCCGAAAACCCCGGGGTCCATTAACTGTTGTTCATCACAAAACCTTTTGAAAGGTGAGCGCTTGTGCCAAACTAACTGAACGTATGACTGGAGAACATCAAGGAGAATTGGTGGGTACAAACAAAATTTAGAGCCATAAATCCTTTTTTCTAAAATCGTGAACCAGGCCACGTTATAACCCTCAAAAGTCCTAATTGAAGCAGGGTTATTCTGAAAGCGTACTTCAGCGAGATAGGGTTCCTAACTCCCATGAGTTGTGCTAATAAGATTTTTGTTGGTATTGCATGTGCATATTGTCTTCCATTCAAAAATCAAGGTCGCATCCTAGCTAGTGACTCGTTCACAAGGTTTGACGATATCTTTTCAATAAAAACTTCAAGGTTAACATGTTTGTTGCATTAGAAATATCATTCTCAGAATAAATATTTTCTGCTTGCATACATGTGCCTAAGCATCGAGGAAGCTTACATAATGAACTTCAGTCAAGAAGCTTGATCCTGCCAAGTTGAGATGTTTGAAAATTCCGAAGGACAATCATGTCAAGGGGCACTTTGCCAGGAGACTCGGTGGAGCATGGGCTTTCCTAGTAAGTCGTGATAAGATGTAACCAATCTGGGGCAGTCACGTCGAGAAGTCTCTCCAAGAGTTCAGCCAAACTGGGGTAATCATGTCGAGATTCAGCAAATCTCTCGAAGATCATTCAGTCAGGAGCAAAGTCACTTCAAGGCTCGTATCGAGGCAGGCCACCTCAAGAGCACGAGAAGGTATCCTCTCTAGAGGACGGTTAATCATAAGCACCACTTCAAGGTTCAGAATACTAGGGTAGAGTATTTCAAGTCATTACGAGTTCTCTCGAGGCAAATTCCTTCGTAGATTATGCAGCCTAAGGCGGTTTCGTCGAGATCCGATAAATCTCTCCAAGAGTTTGAAGACCCTGGAGCATTTTGAATGTCGGGTTTTTTGTAAAATCCTCTTGAGACGATTTCTTCCAGTAGACCCAAAAGTGAACAATTTTAATGTCAAAATAATGATTATAATATTGATTTATAAAATATATTGTTGGCTAAATAATAGTGTTCTAATATATAAGATATTTTGAGAAGTTAACTTAAAAACGTGGGATAGTGGAAATAATGAGTCAAAGAAATATTTTTTATTGAGTCAACAGAACATGAAGAATTTTTTTTAATATAACTTATTTTTTCAAAAAAATTACCAAAAAAACCAATGTTTCAAATAATTTATGAAAGTGGCTGGGTTTTCAAACCCACTCTAAGGGTGGCGCCATATGGGATGGCGCCTCCGTTAGAGGCCACCTGCCAAACCATATGGTGCCTCAGTTAGGGGTCGTGTGCCTTACTTTTGTTTTTTCAACTTACCTGAGAGTCGCCATCCCAGATGGCGCCTCAGTGTAACTTGTTTTTTTTAATTATTTTTAATTGAAAAAAAATTTAATTTTTTTGTGATGCCCTAGACTAATGAAAAGAGATGCCCTACACTCTGCATGCCTATACTCTGCGTCCACTGTTCCTTAGCATGCCTCTGCACCATTGTTTTGGTTTCAGAGCATTATTCAAGACCACTATTGACATGACAATACAAGCATGCTTTGGAATCTCATGCCTTACTGCACATGTCAGGCTGCAAAGACCAAGATTCATGCAAGGAATCTCATGCATTACTACACATGGCAGCCTACAAAGACCAAGATGCATGCAAGAGAACACATGGAAGACTACAAAGACCAAGAATGCATGCATTATCATGTGACTCCCCTCTACACCATTATAAATACCATCTGAGTATTCCACAAATTTATCTCATCCCAAACTCTTCTCTTCTCTTCGACCCACAAAAACTTCTCATCCATCACAAAGAAGTCTTCCTCTTAAAACCAATTATGAAAAAAAAATGTCTCTGCTCACGATGGGAAACAACCACCGAGGAACCCCGGAAAACGTTGACGACTTCATAAGTGTTTCGGCCTTCTTTTGTTTTACACTCCTAAACTTTGATGTATTTTATTATCTAAGTAATGTTATTGATTTTTTTTTTGTTCAGGAGGTATCAAGGTTCCGTTGCCGTGGACACGCATACTTCCGTCACGACCCTTTCACTGAAGAATATCTAATAAGATGTGGATTTAGAGAAGTGATTAAAATCCCGTTATACCATGTAGACCCCAAGTTTATTCTGGCCTTGCTAGAACGATGGAGGCCAGAGACCCACACATTTCACCTTCCTTTTGGTGAATGCACGGTCACCCTCCAAGACGTGCATATGTTACTGGGCCTCCGCATAGATGGCACTGCCGTCAACAGCCCCGTAAATATAAACAGCCAACTATGTGTCGAGTGTTGGGCACACCCCTACAGTTGGAAGAAGTTGAGCTTTCACCTGACGGTAAACCTAGGGGGCAAGGTATTAACCTAAAACGCCTTAGGGAATACCATGAATCTATCGTATTAGACGAAGATTCACTTCCCTATCACAGGATACAAAAAACTAGATGTTATTTATTGCTATTGTTCGTTCGTTTTTTGTTTCCAGAAAGCACTGGAAACAGTGTAAATATTATGTATCTCCCTTTGTTGTATAACATTAACAGAGTAAACGAATATAGTTGGGGTTCAGCTGTCCTGGCCCATCTTTATAGTTCACTCTGCAAAACTGCAAAAGAAGGTGCGTGTACATTTTATGGTTGCGTCTATCTCCTTCAGGAGTGGGGTTGGTCGAGAATGCCAACACTAGCTCCAATTAACCGGAACCCCTTCACATTCCCCTACGCATTAAGGTAAGCTTATACACTTCTCTGCGCCTATGTCCTATACTGAAATGTTTAGTTGTAACTAATTCATTTCTAACTACATTTTCAGGTGGGCAGTTCCGAAAATGAGCTACGAACGAAACCCCAGGAACGCCATAACAGTCTACCGCAACCTGCTAGACCACATTGGCCCAGACGACGTATATTTTCCTACAACTTCCATAGATATTTCTAACATTTTGTACAGTTTCTCATTAAATATTTTGTTCTTGTAGTTTGTCTGGAGGTCGTACGAGGAGCTCGACCACCAGCCCAACGCAAATGATGCTGCTGTGTGGACTTCTAAAACGCCAATTATTCGGTTCATAACTGTGAAGATGCATCAGAGCGATCGAGTCAAACTTCAATTCGGAATGCATCAGGATATTCCGGTGGCTCCTACAAGTTTGGAAAAGTGGCATCTGCGTAGAGTCGACACGCAGTGGTCAGTGGGTGAGTGGACTAACTTTGCATCAGTGTTGTGTCAACACTGGGAGATGCAACACCAGCACGTCTTAACCGACCTCGTTGTACAAGATGATATGCCAACGGAACAATATATGAGTTGGTTTAGGTCTGTTACAACACCACAATCATTCCTCTCTCAGCCCACGTATCTAGTTGACCCCCGCCAACGTGCATCTTCCTTGCAGCAGAATACCCAGCAATATGTCCAACATCATACACCGACCTATACACCACAACAAGAAAACCCTTACCCCTATCCCTTGACGAGTCTTTCGAACCCACCCAAGCCCCCCACAAATGAATACATCTTCCTACAACCAAGAACCACAATCATCCTACAACCAACAAACCCACCCACTGTTCGACTACCAAACCCCACATCAACCGCTGACTCAGTACCAACACCCATCAATGCATCATTTCGGCCAACCATACCATATGCAACCAACCCAACCCTCCTACAAATTACACAAACATGGGCATGCAGTTGGAATACGGAAGCGTCGTCGGCGGCAACCCCCCGACTATTGGGGACAGATGCTTCATGCGCCGGGGCCATCGTCTGATGCGCCGGGGCCATCTCAACAAACACAAAGACCAGCCACACCTCAACAAACTCATGGTGCTAGACAGAGACGCCGTGCAAGAGCCCCTGAATGTGGAACCGGTGGTCGTTTAGATAGGCACGATCATTGAATATTTTTTTGTATCCAAATATTGTACTAATTATTATCCTTAACAATGTGATGCATTTATGGCTATCATAATTTTATTTCCAATATAATTTTCAATTCACAAATTTAACAAAACATTAAAAAAAATTAAAAATGTTTTTTTTATTCCCAATTAAAAATAAATAAAAAAAAAAACATATGCGCCATCAGAGATTGCGACTTCTCAGCAAAAAAAAATTAAGGTTCTTATGAACTGAGGCGCCATCCCATATGGCGTCACCCTTAGAGTGGGTTTGAAAACCCAGCAACTTTCTTAAATTATTAAAACATTGATTTTTTTTTTATAACTTTTTTAAAAAAATAAGTTATACTAAAAAAAAATTCGAACATGAACATGGGAAAAAAATGGAATTAAATAACTAAGCAGGTTGGAGTTATAAAAAGTTTAGCGATCAATTTTAAAAAATAACAAACCAGCAGACATTTTTAACAAAATAACGAACTATAACTAACTTTTTTACAATTAATATCAAACTGATTATATATAAACAGAATGAACGCCATTTTCCAAAAATAAGATCAACAGTTGCTTTCATTTCAAGAACCCTATATTCAGAAAATATGCTTCTTGTAGTTTTCATTCAAGAATGGAGTCTAGTCGACATTTAATGGCAAGGAGCAATTCAAGGAGAGTTGCGTTCGAGAGTGAAGTGCCAAAATGGATACCCGGTAGCAGAATTTTAGCAGTGTACGATGATCCAGTCATCATGCATTTTATGGATTTGTTAGCTAAAATGCATAAACATATAGGTATGTAAGAGTAATCGTTATTCAACCCTGCAAGTAGTCATTGTAGTTTATATTTATTTATTTAGGTTTTGTTTGCTGTGCAGTGGTACCCTGTTTTGGAAATTTTGCCGAGGCCAAAAACCAAATCTTCAACAATGCAGATGCCTTCAATTTGATTGCGGTTGACTTTAACATCTCATTGGGTAATGATTTCAGTTTCTTAAAGTTCTTGAAAGAGGCAAATCTACAGAAACCAGTTTACTGTACATTTAACGGTTACGATAATACGCTTCGTATGAATTTGTTGGATGCTGCTAGAGAGCAACTCGTGGGAACAACAATTAACTTGGTTCACTGGCCACCCATTATGAATTTACAATCAGGGCTCGCAGCTAGAGAACAAATTGCTAAGAGCTTCACATTAACTGGTCATTGGGCACCTAATATGAATCCAGGGTTTAAGGTTGGCACGCCACCCCCCATTAGGCTACCACACAAAACCCGTGAAGAGGTCATTGCAATCTACAATGATCCTTCAGTACTTTTGAAACTTAGCGAGTTATTCAAGCATTTTAAACTTCCAGGTTTGGTTTGTTTTCAACTTGATGATGAGTTCTTGGAGGTTCTTGGTTTAAGTATATACTAATATATGCTTTTGGTTTTAAATATTTGAAGTGGTCACGTGTCAAGGATTAATGCAGGGGAAGAAAAAACTAGAGCTATATAAAAAGAACAACTTTGGTCCTGCTCCAATGATTCTAATTGACCTAGCTATTGCACAGTTGAATGACTATGAGCTGATTAAGTATATCAAAAGGGAGGTTTATAAACGTTTTCTTTTTGTTCCTTTAATTCTTGGTAAGTACTACTTGTATCAAGTAATAGTATTTATTTTATTATTTTAGTTTAATTTATTTTTTACAAGGTTTTAATGAACTCCTGTATGTTACTCACTCAGTCACATATCATGGCTGTGGTGGGGATGCATTCATCCACAACAGTGTTACACGGGCCATCACTAAACTCGTGGGGGAACAGATCTGGCTCACGCCATGGGATCCAACCGCAATTATGTACCCAGATAGTCCTACGGAGAAGTTCAATTTAGGACCAAATGGCATTTTCAAGTGTCCTCAGCAGGATAAAACACGTGCTCCATCCACAGCAGTTGAATCCAGGTTAAGGAAATTTGCAGAAGACTCGGACACCGCCAATGTCTCAACGAATCTCTCCCTATAGGCTGAGAGTAGAGTATCGATGATATGTAACGTACTTGCCTGCATTTTTTGAATGCCTGCATTTTTTTGTACAATGTTTCAGCTAGAGATTGGAAGCGTGTTTACTATACTTCAGCATACTTGAATGCATGTTTTTGCAAGAGTGTTTAATATTTCTAAGAGTGTTTACTATACTTCAGCATACTTGAATGCATGTTTTTGTAAGAATGTTTTGGGGTTTATGATTTGTTGGAATGAAAATTCTGGGTTGATGGTGTGAACTGTTAACAAAGCGCTGAACAGCTGAACATTATAACGAGGTAGATCTTGGATTTGCCAATGACACGTGTTTTTTATAACGAGATATATCTTGGATTTGCTAATTACACGTGTCTTTGAAAACAAGGTAGATCTTGGCCAATGACATGTGTCTTCATAACGAGGTAGATCCTGGCCAATGACACGTGTCTTTAACGAGATTCTTGATCGTTTTGTTCTCTCACTCGTACTTTGTTTTGGTTTTAAATTAGATTTAGATTTTTTTAAATACCTTTATCAAGCCTGTTACTGCTTATATCACTCAACAAGCTTTGGTTATTTGTACTAAGGCATTTCTTATGCCATAAGTTTCTAATGAATTTTATTTGGCCGTTTAAAAAAAGAAACACCTTTATCATTATTTTCTACACGTGTAAAAAAAATAATTAATTTGCACTTTTAGGAAATATAGAAATTACGGTCTTTTCTTTTATTTTAAAAATGATTTCGACCATTCATGTTTTTTCATTTTTGTGAATTAATCATTTTTATTCAATTTTTTTTTGGAATTTTACACTAACATGATGTTAACTAATTACGTGATATCAAAATCTTATAATTATGATTTTTCCTTCAAACTAAAAACAAAAATGTCAAAAACTTAAGAGCGACTCAAATTCTTAATTAGCCTGATTATTTGGTTTTTTTTTAGTTTTTAATTTTTTATTTTTAAGAAAAATCACACTTGGCTTGAAATTCAAGATTTGGGGGTTCTGATTGAGGTCTCAATTTTTTGGTGCTGCATTGGGAGCCGCAGACTTAGTTGGCTTTCAAGTTTGTATTGGAGTCTCATATTGGTGAAGTGTGTCGCTTGACGTTTAAGGAGCTTCTACTACAACTGTCGTAGACCAAAGGAGTCAACTTGCCCTGCGGTTTGTGTTGTTCGGTTGGTTCGGGCAGCAGCTGGTGTGGACATTTTTAAGTGGGTTGGTGTTTTTCTCCATCAAATCTTAGGCCGCAGATCATGTTTTGTGGCTCATAATTGTTTGATGTCGTTTTGTTAGTTCGCGTGTTTGAACTCTTCTTCACCCGCTTCGAGCTGCAATTTCTAGCATCCTTCGTATCAACATTTTCTTGGTTGGTTTGTGTAGCTTTTTCTTGATTGTCTATGGGGTTGTTTTGGTTATGGAGTTGTTATTAGTTTAGTTGTTAGTAGGCTGCTCTGTATCAGCAGTTCTATTGCTTCTGTACTGGGAGTTAGGTAACTTGGCATTCTTTTGGTCTTGTATTAATTAGTTGGGGGTTTGTTGTTTGTTGTTGTTTCCAGAACCTGTGTTGTACATTATTTGGTGTTGCTCTCTTCTTGCATTTCTTATGTTGAATTGAGCTTTTAATAAAATTCTTTGCCTTTTCAAAAAAAAAACTCATTCTCTGCATGGCCTAGTTTTGGTGTTCATTTCAAAGAGACTTCTTTGTACCTTTTTTTTCCTTTGATTTTTCTTGTTTCCCCCTCATATGGGGGGAGTTTGTCTGACTGAAGATTGCGTAGTATGGACGACATCCAATTATATTCAAGAATAAGTTTCATGGAGTATATTTCATCTGCCTCGATGTTGGGCAAAATGAGGGTCTGTTGTATGATCGTCCTATTAAATCCTGCAACCTTTGAGGTGGCTAGCTTAAATAAGAGGTCCGCCTTGAGGTTTTGTTCGCGATGAACGTGTTTTACTTCGAAAAAGAGGAAACACGAGGATAAACTTTGTACCTTCTATAAATATTTTATCACTTGCGGCTCATTCATATTGTCCCAAGACCTCATTGGTGATCAGCTATGAGTCACATTTGGCCTTTAGTTTGGTAGCTCTCGTTTCTAAGGTGAAGATCATCCCGACGATAAGTGCCTCATATTCTGCCTAATTGTTGCTAGATAACTATATCATCGGGTCCTCCGAGGATTATTCATGCACTGCTTCCATTTACATTTGAGGCAAAATCTACGGACAACGCCCAATTTAAAGGGGAGCATTCTTCTATGGGCGAGTTGAGCTCAGCTACGAAGTCGGCTAGGGAATAAGATTTGATGCTTCCCCTCGGGATGTACTGGATGTCGTACTCTGAAAGCTCCAATGCCTAAGACACCATTCTTCTTGCTAGGTCGGGTTTTTTCAAAACTTGTCGGGCGGGACAGTTGGTTTTTACTAGGATGGTGTGCTCTTAGAAGTACGGCCTGAGCTTCCTCGTCGTAGTAACAACAGCCAACCCTAGTTTCTCAATCTTATGATAGCATATATCGGCGCCTTTGAACACCTTGCTTACGAAATACACTGGTTTCTTTGTCTTTTCTATTTGTTGGATGAGGACTGAACTAATTGCCTGCTCGGTAACCGAGAGGTAGAGAAGTAAAGGTGAGTCCTCCTTTGGGTTAGTAAAGATTGGATGAGATGTTGTTAAAAGTAGGGGTGGCAAAACGGGTTCGGCCCGTTGGGCATGCCCGTTTTACCCGCACTTTAGTGCGGGGTGGGCCAAAGATTTAGGCCCTCACCCTCTAATGTGTCCGCCCCGCCCCGTTTTCTTCGCGGGCTTTTACGGGCACGAGCATTTACCTAAAATTTTGCATTTTTAAGCTTAAAAGGTGCAGTGCCCGCGGGTTTTCCCCGCCCCGCCCTCACTTTTTTGCAGGGTGGGCCTAAGTTTTAGGCCTGCATCCTCAACTATGACCGCCCCGCCCCGCCCCGTTTTTTTGCGGGCATTTGCGGGGCGGGCCTAAACGGGGCGGGCATGCCCGTTTGCCACCCCTAGTTAAAAGCACATATCGGTGGTGAAAGTTGTTTTATCGTCTCCACAGGGATTGTTCTGATATCACTTGCCTTTCTATAGTTTATGAAGTCTTAAGTGAGGTTTTCAAAGTTGTTTTGTTTGGAATCATAAGTTTTCGCAAGATTTAGTAGTAAAGAGTAAAATTTGAAAGATGTATGTTTAACAAAGCATATCAAGAATAGATTTCATAACCTAACTTGCATATATTCTATTAATAAAGCATGTGAATTTGTTTTCGATTAATATAATCACATACCCTCTCAATACCGTTTATGTCTAAAGTGGTTCCGTGAGTATTATTGTATCCATCACTAGATGATGTCTCAGGCTAATAACCAATATAATAATCTTTAAGATTGATACAAAGCAAATATCAACTCACAAATCTATGTCTAAAGTTTGCGCATTGATAGATGAATATCTTAGATCAAGTTTTGCAAAATATATGTCTAGAGTGATTCAAATCAAAGATATATCATTAAGAACAAAGATATTCACCATATATTAATCATCAACTTGTTCACATACAAAAAATTACAGAAAATACATACAAGATCAAGGAAGACTACATCTACCCTTGATACAAAGGATTTAGCTACCCATCACCATGGTAGCTTGCTTCACAAGGAAATATAGAAGATGAATTTGCATTCACGATGAAGAATCAATAGTAGATGCGAATCTAGTTTCTATTTGATAAAGATCACTTCTTGATGAAGAAATGAAGAACTTAGGGTTTTGTGCTCCAAGGAAATGTTTGTGTAAAAGAATATCTAAGAATAATTCCCAAAAAGCAAGAAAAGTACATAAATATCTCCCAAAATTTGTACTAGCTTGCACAACGAGCTCTATTTTTAGGCACTTCAAGTGCCTTTGGAACAGTCAAACCGCCCTTCAGAAATATCTGAGCTCGCACTACGAGCTATCTCGCCCAGGCCTCGCACAGCGACCACTGCGGCCAAAAGTGTTAGAGCGGTAAAGCGGCAAGCAAAAATATTATTTTTGGAAGAATTCCCTCCGGAATTTATATCGTCTCCACAGGGATCAGTGTGAGGGAAAGAATGTCATTTGACAATCTCTACATCTCTAAGCTTAGGTTTTAATGGTTTAGGATAAAAGTTAAAAGGAAAACATAAGATAAGAAAATAAATACATTCTTAAGACATGAGAAAACTCGTCAGGATTTGTATTTCAATCTACCCATCAAGCACTAAAAAATATATGGATCAAATGCACGCAACCTAAATCACTTGTCAAAATCCCCATGCATCGCTCACAACAAGAGGTTATGTCTAACGCAAAAGTTAAGAGATCAACCGCATTCTCTCGGAGGTGATGTCTCACATAACTAAACAACATGGAGCATTAAGATCCGACACACATGTGAGTATTAAACAGGTTCCCACAGCCAATAGACATTCATCTTAGGTCGAGTTCGAAAAGTATATGTCTATAGCGAATCAAACCCATTAAGATAGAGATTAAATCAAAGATGGCATCGATTAAGAGTTGTAAAAGAGATTTTATACAAAGATCCATAAATATACATACAATCAAGATAAACTTACATACAAAACCCCCCAACAAATAAAAAAATATATAGAGAGGAAGGAAGAAGAACACAAATCTTACGGTTTATCAACTCCGATTGAAATGTATTCGACTCCGAATCATCAAGATATACACTTCATGTGATGTTTCTTAGCTAAATATACTCAAGAATGTGTTTGATGAAGTTGGGGTAAAAAGTTCCCAACAATATAACCTAAAGAATGCTGAAAAGTGACTTAAATAGGGGCTGAAAAGATGCGAACCGTGCTAAGCGCGCTATGAGGGTGCTTAGCGCCATCAACAAAATCACAATTCTTATTTTCTTCATAACATTCGAACCGTAACTCTGATTGACGCACGGTCGGAAGCGTTGGAAAGCTTATTCAATGCTCTATACAACAATGGCAAAATATCTTTGCTTGAATTCCTACAAAAATGAGATAAATTAAAATTAAAAAGAATGAAATTTATTACACTCGCGCTAAGCGCGCTCTGATCGCCCTAAGCACGATCTCACCTAAAATACATTTAAACCGCCTTAAAGCGCGCTAAGCGCAGTCCTGCCCACGCAGTCAAGGATCCTTAGCTACTGCCTCTTCATCAAAAACGCACTAAGCTCACGCTGAAAAATGCGCTAAGCGCGTGTTACTGGCACGATCGCCTCGAAAATGATCTTTTAGGCCTTCTTTCCTTTACCATAGGTTCCTATCATCAAATATAAGCAAGAAGGTTTTTAAAAAGCATCAAAATGATCATAATTCACAATAGTTATAATAAAATCGGAAACTTGCATATTTACACTAAAACTAATAAATTTACTACTAAAATATCAAGGAAACCATTGAAAAGGGCCACAAAATACTATCTAAAATATGCACAATTTGGCACTTAACAACTCTTCCCAACTTAAACTTGTTTGTCCTCAAACAAGAATCAAACAAATCAAAGAAACAAAAGTAACAACCAAGCAATCAGAAGTCAACAAGTTTCGAAAAACCAAAACAAATGTATGGTTCAACACAAAAACGTATATGCAAAGCAAAACTTACCACTAAACTACAACGATAACATAACCACGAAACAAACCCTACATACAAAAATCAAGCCAAACATTCCAAAACAACACGAGTTCAATCATGAATCACACCTAGCAAAAATTAATCAGTGGATGAAAAACACACAAAATGAGGAATTTGACACTCACACAACAATCTTGGAAACAAAAGACTAAATTATGCATTTATCCAAAAACTCACATTGAACATACAAATGCAAGAATCACAGGGGCTTTTCAAGGATGTAATGTGGTCAGGCTAACAAACAATGGGCAATTTCTAAAGGTAATTGAAACAAGAACTTGCCTAATCCCAATGGAGTGATCAATTCACAAAGGCTCAAGCACCGAAATTTCAATCAACTTCTTCTCTTATTCCGATTGCTACACCAAAACACATAACTTATTTAGCACAATTATTTGCTACTTTTTTTTTTCTTTCTTTCTTTTTCAAAGCTTTTCTCTTTTTTCTTTCTTTTTCTTTTTTTCACATTTTTTTCTTTTCTTTTCTTTTTCACATCCTCATAGCAACCAACAAATAAATGAGCAAACATTTCTCTCCCCAACTTGAATTCAACCAACATCAAGGTGTGAATACTCCCTACTTTCTAAGGCAAGGTAAAAATTCAAACTATAAATCATGGTTGAGGGTTCAAGAATGAACTAAATACTCATAGACAAGCATCAAGTTCAAATGCAACATGGATATTGACAAAAAGGCTCAAAGGGGTTTAACAAATGCCCACACACTCACAGGGTGAATTGACTGTTTGGCCAAGTGGTTGTGCTCAAAATGAATCAAGTGCCTTTATCCTTTTCATGCTTTCATATAATCAATACAAATAAAAGATTAAACATAATAAAATCTAGCTAAAACAAGAATGTTGGTACTCCGCGCATATATGAACAATGGAAAGCTTCCTCACAATTGGGGTAGGAACTAAAGTGATTCAATTCATGAATAAGTAGTACAAAAGAATGAATGGCATGGAATTTGTAAAAAGCCTAAGCTTCATGTACATGTCATAGTCTAGAAAGCGATAAATACATACCTTGGAAATGTACCAAACTTTAAACAACATCATTACCATACATTCGCAAGTTGAAACGATCAAACTTGGAAAATCACAAAATGCATCCTCAAGCTAATCAAAAACAAACTTGAGAGCAAACAAAAAAAAAATTCTTACAACCTAACAAAATTGAATTAAATCTAACTAAACATAAAGTCCAAAATTGGTGAAAGTGGGTGGAAAATGAGAGATTTTTCTTTGCAAAACAAGGCGGGTTAAGCACCCTCTGCGTGGGCTAAGCGCGGGCAGGAAAATTTTGTTTTCCAAAATTAGTTATTTCTCTCATTTACTCCATCCATTCTCACTTTATATTAACTATACTACAAAACATAAAACTGTACAAACTCAAGAATCATTGGGTTGCCTCCCAACAAGCGCTTGTTTCACGTCGTTAGCTCGACGTTTTTATTTATGCACATGCTCCTCCATGTTGCTTCGTTCACCAGTAGATACCAAGTAAAATCTGTAACACTTGAGCAAACGTAAACCAAAAAAAAAAATATGTACACATATATAAACATGATGGAAAACACTTATATACAATCAATTATGGAAAACAACTACAAACAAGTATACAAAGCTTAAAAATATAGAAACTATCACAATGCGGTTCAATATCAAAACCAATCCCCGGCAACGGCGCCATTTTGTGGGAGCGGTAAAGCAGCAAGCAAAAATATTATTTTCGGAAGAATTCCCTTCGGGATTTATATCGTCTCCACAGGGATCGGTGCGAGGGAAAGAATGTTGTTCGACAATCTCGACATCTCTAAGCTTGGGTTTTAATGGTTTAGGATAAAAGTGAAAAGGAAAACATAAGATAAGAAAATAAATACATTCTTAAAACATGAGAAAACTCGTTAGGAGTTGTATTTCAATCTACCCATCAAGCACTAAAAAATCTATGGATCAAATGCACGCAACCTAAATCACTCGTCAAAATCCCCACGCATCGCTCATAACAAGAGGTTATGTCTAACGCAAAAGTTGAGAGCTCAACCGCATTCTCTCGGAGGTGATGTCTCAGGCAACTAAACAACACGGAGCATTAAGATCCGACACACATGTGAGTATTAAACCGCTTCCCACAGGCAATAGACATTCATCTTAAGTCGAGTTTGAAAAGTATATGTCTATAGCGAATCAAACCCATTAAGATAAAGATTAAATCAAAGATGGCATCGATTAAGAGTTGTAAAAGAGATTTTATACAAAGATCCATAAATATACATACAATCAAGATAAACTTACATACAAAACCTAAACAAATGAAAAATACATAGAGAGGAAGAAAGAAGAACACTAATCTCACGGTTTGTCAACTCTGATTGAAGTGGATTCGACTCCTAATCGTCAAAATATACACTCCATGTGTTGTTTCTAAGCTAAATCTACTCAAGAATGTGTTTGATGAAGTTGGGGTAAAAAGTTCCCAACAACATAACTTAAAAAATGCTGAAAAGTGACTTAAATAGGGGCTGAAAAGACGTGAACCGCACTAAGCGCGCTATGGGGATGCTTAACGTCATCAGCAAAATCTCAATTCTTATTTTCTTCATAACTTTCGAACCGTAACTCTGATTGACGCATGGTCGGAAGCATTGGAAAGCTTATTCAATGCTCTATACAACAATTGCAAAATATCTTTGCTTGAATACATACAAAAATGAGATAAATTAAAATTAGAAAGAATGAAATTTATTACACTCGCGCTAAGCGTGCTCAGATCGTGCTAAGCACGGTCTCACCTAAAATACACTTAAACTGCCTTAAAGCGCACTAAGCACGGTCCTGCCCGCGTAAGCGCGGTCAAGGATCCTTAACTACTACCTCTTCATCAAAAACACGGTAAGCCTGCACTGAAAAATGCCCTAAGCGCGGGTTACCGACATGATTGCCTCGAAAATGATCTTTTAGGCCTTCTTTCCTTCACCATAGGTTCCTATCATCAAATATAAGCAAGAAGATTTGTCAAAAAGCATCAAAATGTTCATAATTCACAATATTTACAATAAAAATCAGAAACTTGCATATTTTCACTAAAACTAATAGATTTACTACTAAAATATTAAGGAAACCATTGAAAAGGGCCATAAAATACTATTTAAAATATGCACAATTTGGAACTTAACAAAAAGCTATTGCCTCTTCTATCAAACGAGCACCAGAAACAGGGCTAAGCGATCTTCGACTTCAAAACTTCAGCAAAATGATCTTCTAAACCTTTTATCATCTCTTAAAGGTCCCAAGCATCCATTCAAGCAAGAAAGCCTACACAATAACACATAAATCAAAGAATCCAAAGGTATATTCAATTATATTGAAGATTCATACATTTTCATGGAATAATTCAATTAAAACACAATTAAAGAGTTGAAAAATGCAAAGAAATATGGATCAATTTAAGTCATATTTGGCATTCAACAAACTCTCTCCAACTAGATCTTTGCTTGTCCACAAGAAAAATATACCTCTCATGAAAATAAGAGGATTTGCTTAAGCATAAAATTCAACCAAGAAATGATTAACTGTTCAAATTTAACATAAGAATGCGCACAAGCGATGTTCATTACTTCCTCGAATTAAACAATGATAAAGAATCTAGTTCTTAAAACAAATATCTGTCATACCCTAAATTTTACCCTGAGTTTTTTAATTCTCGTCAACTTAGCAAAATCATCTCATTTTGTCATATTCTCTTTCAGTCAAGCGCATTCATTAGGATTCAGATGAAAATTCAGTAGTTCTAGAATTTTATCTGGTCTTGATGACATTCATTTTGTCATTTGTTAATTCAGAAGTCAAAAGACTTGATTTCTCAATCTCAGTGCATTGTTCATTCTGTTGCATCTTATTTCTGATGTCCAGAGGGTGACAATCAAGAGTATTGTCGTCATCTGAATCTCTGTAGGGTTTAATTATAATGGAGAATCAAAAGTAAATGGTCCAAGTGCGATTTGTTTGCATCTGATTGTCTATTCATAATTATTCAATCAATAATTCATCGCATTTATAAGATATTTGCATTTTTTACTTATTACAACATGTATTTTTGTTCCGTGTAACACTTAAAATATCAGCCATAATAATTTTTCGGGTCTACAGATAGATCGGTTGAAACGTTTCTCAAACTGTACGTCGAATTAGTCGGTGAAAAATTTCAAAATTGAGCTTGCAGGCATCGATATTCTTTTAAAAAATTTAATTATGAAAATAAGAGGATTTGCTCAAGCATAAAATTCAACCAAGAAATGATTAACGGTTCAAATTTAACATAAGAATGCGCACAAGCAATATTCACTACTTCCTAGAATCACACAATGATAAAGAATTTAGTTCTTAAAACAAATATCTGTCATACCCTAAATTTTACCCTGAGTTTTTTTAATTCGCATCAACTTAGCATAATCATCTCATTTTGTCATATTCTCTTTCATTCAAAAGCATTCATTAGGATTCAGATGAAAAGTCAGTAGTTTTGGCATTTTATCTGATCTTGATCACATTCATTTAGTCATTTGTAGATTCAAAAGTCAAAAGACTTGATTTCTCAATCTCAGTGCATTGTTCCTTCTATTGCATCTTATCTCTGATGTCCAAAGGGTGACAATCAAGAGTATTGTCGCCATCTGAATCTCTGTAGGTTTTAATTATAATGGAGAATCAGAAGTAAATGGTCCAAGTGTTATTTATTTGCATCTGATTGTCTATTCATAATTATTCAATCAATAATTCAACGCATTTACAAGATATTTGCATTTTTTACTTATTACAACATGTATTTGTGTTCTGTGTAACACTTAAAATATCAGCCATAATAATTTTTCAGGTCTACAGATAGATCGGTTGAAACGTTTCTCAAACCGTACGTCGAATTAGTGGGCGAAAAATTTCAAAATTGAGCTTGCAGGCATCGATATTCTTAATCTACGTTTCGCGTAGTTTAACGTGGTGTGCTCGTTTTAATTTTTTGACTACTTTTTCTGTCGCATTTTTACCCGCCTGAGTCTTTAACAGGTCAGAATCTATTTCAAAATCTGATCAAACGTTGTATTTTTCCAATAAGTTTATTTCGCACTGATAATTTTAATGTGTTCGATTTATTTTTTCGATCACTTTTTTTCGCTCGACTTTTTCATTTTTAATCCGATTATTTTTATTTTTTATCAAATTAATTATAAAAAATATTTAGATTTTCTTAAGTAATTAAAATTTATGTATTTTAAGTTGTTGGTTTTTATTTGAATTATTATTTTGTATTAAGTTTAATTGTTTTTTTATTACTATTTAATTTTTGCTACTAAAAGGGAAGGAGCTGGCAGAAAATCCTCTGAAACATTGAGATTCCTCCCTAACATTTGAAGATTTCATTGTCTTGACTCTTCTTGAAATCTAATCACCAGAATCTTTGACATAGGTGTCAAACCCATGACCTTCCCCTTCATATGCAATGATCACTACCACTAGGCAAACTTATTTACTTTGATATATTATTCTACTAAAATGTATCTATACCTATATATAAAGGGAATACATAATTTTGGTATGACCTATTTTCTATTCCTTAATTACCCTTTACTTACTTCATATTTTACAATTCAAAGTCTTAATTTAAGTAACTGCCACGTATAATAATCGCCTAGAGGTTATTAGACATGCAATAACTATTTGGAAGTTATAAGGAAGAAAGAAAAGTATAAGTTCATAAGAACATAAACTTCATAAAGAAAAGAAAGAAAAATATAAGTTCATAAGAACATAAACTTCATAAAGAAAAAAAAGATTCAATGGATGATTTTCTCTCTAGATCAAATACACGATTTTTTATAAATGAAAATTTATAAGAAAGAGGACTCATGTTGCCAAGGTTTATGGAACTGCCGGTTCTTTTTTATTTTTGTCTTCCATATTATGGTTGCTACCTCTGTCACCGCTTTCGTTCTTCTAATGTCAAGGTATATTAATGGATTGTTTTGATGTTGAAATTTGTACATGTTTGTTCAATATAGTTTTGAATATGTCTTACGTTTTTTGTTACTTTTAATTTATTGACTTATTCTTTTTATTATGTGCAATTTTTGTGGCAATGAACACTACTCGAGAAAAAGTTGTCTTTGTAGAGAAGTTGCCTCAACAATTCTTTTTAAATTTGATTTTGTGTATTTTTCAATTTCATGGTAACAAATGTATTATTATTGATTTGTCACTAGCGTCCAAACAGACACTCCCGTGTCGGTTTGTCCGCTTTTTGTAATGAATACACACGTTAAAAATATATACAAGTATTTTTTATTAATTTTGATTTTAATTTAAAAAATTTGTTTAATAAATTTTGTAAGGCTGTTACCATCTTATAGCTCCCAAGTCATTAAAAAGGGAGCATAATATTACCATCTTCTTTAAAGTATAAAAAGTAAACGCTAGATCCTTCTTTTTCTTTATAAATAGGACAAATATTTTGGTTCCTTGGCTAGAAGATGTATTTGGTAAGTGATGAATGTGATTAGTATTGTATTTGGCTAGAAGATGTATTTTCAATTTCATGGTAATAAATGTATTAGTATTGATTTGTCATAAAGAGTGAGAGAAAAAGAATAAACTGTAATTAAATGTTGAAACATAGGATGAAGAAAAAGAATAAACTGTAATTAAATTTATTCGGATTTTGAGTGAAATAAGGAGGAAGTGAGTGAAATGGAAAGTCTTATTTAAGGAGGAAGTGAAGGAGCATCTAGATCCAAAACAATCATGTGAAATTGGAAAAATGTAGTGACATGATTTTTCAAGATGAGGGAGACATCCACCCTAAACCAAATTCATCATGTAAAATACTATTCAACTATGTATTTCTTTTTTTTTTTCTTTCAACTTTGTATATTTTGTGATTACATTTCAAAAAGACTCCACCAATTCATTTTCAATATTTTATAAATTTTTATTCAAATTCATATTTCCTTTTAACATAATTGTTTTTCTTTATTTGAATAATATCCTCTGGTTCAATTGCTTACGTGAGCTTAGCTTTGATTTGATTTGATTATGTTGGTGTTAAGATGAATATTCTCTACACTAGCTCATACTTACATGTACATAATCCATAATAAATGCACAATATACGCAAATAGGAGTAGATTGTCAAGGAAGGTAAATCTGTGAAGTTTATGCATAATTTACTCTTGGAAATTTCTTGTTAATAGTTAACATACTAATTTAGCTTCTCTTATATGGACAAACGGCATGGAGGGAAATGATAGAATGATAAAACATCTTAAAAATAAATATTTATCATTCTGATTTTAATTATATTGATTGTATCTATTCTATACCTAAATATAAAGATGATACAAAAATTTGGGCTGGCCTATTTTCATTCCCTTATATCCTTTGATAAAATATTGTTTATTTAATTTTAATAAATAAAATATTTATAATATGATGCAGTTATTGTACAACTTTTTTCAACCTCTCCCATTTATTTGCTATTTGTTTGTTTATGTTTTTTTTGGAAAATCCTCTTTCTCTTTAATCTATAATCTATAACATATATAAAGGCAAAACACGATGTTTTGGTGTAGCCTATTTTTCTACCAATTTTACCTCTACTTTAATGTGTAACTTACACAATAACTTCTATTAAAACCACTACTATAATTTTTCACATAACTTCCTACCAACTTTTTACTATTAACTTCCTACTATTAACTTCCTATAACTTCCATTTAAAATTAATATTAAATAAACGATACCACACCCATCCAAGATAAACTGTATTTCACGCTCAAGAAAGAGGAACAACTTCCTCTCTCCTTCATGTCTTCTTCTCTGCAAAACAAATATTTTCCCAAATCACCAAACATCAGCATAATTCTTTGATCCTCTCCCACCCCACAAGGTTTTCTCTTTATTGCTCCCTCTCACTTCTTCAATTAGAGGCGGATGCGGTGCGAGGGAGTATGGTACACGGAAGGTAATCATCACGGCAGATGGAGTGACGATGGCGGATCCGTCGAGGTGAGCGGTTATCATTGACGATTGATGTGGTGGTGATGCGAATAGATTTGCAATCGGATCTGTTATGGCGGCTGAGTGGTGTGTGAGAGGGATATGGTGGTCGGACAAACACGGCGGTTAGTGGTGTTTCGCGACATGCGGTTTCGTCAGAGCGGTTCCGCGATTTGTTCCCCTTTTTCTAGATTTTCTCTTTGTTGATAATTTTGTTGCGCTTCTCCTTGAAATTTTTTATAAGTTCTTGATTGGATTTGTTGAATTTAATCTCAAGAATATGTTAAGGTGGATTTGATGAAAATGTATTAAGAGTACCAATTATATAGAACTTGGAATTTAGCAAGGTTTTAGTAGCAGCATCAATGTTGGCAGCATTGCAAAAGAATTATATAGCATGATTTAGGTGACGGGCTTTGGATGAATATAAAGAAATTTATCTTAAAGATGACTAAAATGACATAAAATATGGTTAGAGCTCTTCAAGTTTTGCAAGATTAAAAAAAGATGGTTTGCAACATGAGAGTTGTCCACTGTAGACATTTATTGGGTTTGACAAGAATGTTTGAATCTATTGGGAACCAAATTGTATATGAAAATAGATTTGTTTAGGTTGTTGGGGCATTTGTGTTGTAAATAGGTGATTTCCATGTGTTGCACCCCAAATTTTACCCTCATTTTTTTTCGCTAGTTGATGTTTCATTTATTGGTCTCTATTCTAACTTAATATTCATTTTGATCTGTCTTTCTTTTAATTTATATTCATGTGGCCTATTTTTATTTCATTTACATTTAAGTTGTTTTATTTTTAATTAATTTAAATTAATCTTAATTTAATTTAATAATTAGTTTAAATAATTAGATTAATTATTCATTTAGTTTATTTTTCTAGCTAATTTTAATTTAGAATATTAATTAGTTTTTTTTATTAATCATATTATTTAAAAAAAAGAAGCATTATCCAATTAAATCCACATTTTCAATTATCCATAGTATCCATTTAAACTTAATTTTCCAAATCCCCCTTTTAAAAAAAAATCCTTTTTGTTTAACCAATTTAAATCATTTTTCTTCAACCATAAACCCATTGTTCCATTTAAAATTTCCAAGCCCATTCACTTTTGTTGTTACTACCAAAAGCCCAATGTTTCTCTTTGGAATTACAATTACAAAGTCAGAGAAGACCGCAAGCCATGCGCTTTCTCCATGAGCCAAAGAAAGTGACTTCACGCTGCACACTCCAACCAGCTTCTTGCTGATCATCTGCTCAATACCACAGTCCTGCTCCTCCTGCAACCTGAAAGAGACAACACATCAACGACCAAATTCAAATTTGAAATGGAAGGAAACAGTTTCTTTTTTGTGTTAAATAGCAAAGGAAGAAAGAGGTGAAGGGGAGGACCCTTCCAAGTTCCAACGACCGTAAAAATAACTCAACTTGTTTCTTGGTTTTTACATTCAAAAACCACAAAAAAAAACTCAGAAAAGAAACTCCTTTCAACCTCCTTAACCCCACCCTTTAAACTTTAAATCACCAACTTCAAATCTCCACTGAAATCCTTTACTTCCCCTGTTTCTTTCCTCTGCTCCCATTACCACATTCAAACCTCTTCTAATTTCCACAATTCGCTGACTTTCCTCAACCTTCCGACCACAACCTTCAACACAACCCTTAACCTCCACCCTTCAACCGGAACTCGCCTTTTCAAACCTTCTTCTTCATCGCCACTTTTCAACCTTCAGAACCCTCTTCAAACAAGAACAACCCATAAATAGAAATGAAGGGAGATGAAAGTGGTAATTTGAATCGAAGCATTTGAAAATCAAATCGAAAACAAAGTCAATATCTGAAACAAACTTAAACCCAAATCAACAACAACTAAAACAAACTCAACCTTTTTCTTCTCCTTCGCTCAACCTAACACCATCCGTGAACCTCCTTCCTCCTCGAATCTTCTACTCAAACCAAAACCCACAACGATAACATTCAGACCCAAATCATTTTAAGATTCCAAACACCCATTATCTATTTCGAATCAGAATATGAGGAGTGGAGAATTTCGGAACACGCTCAACCCATTCAAAAGCAACCCGAATCAAAAAATAGATTAAGAGGAAAGGTCGAGTAAAAGGAGAACAAAACTGGAAATGAACGAACCTGAAGCGGATTTGAGTTGAAGCGAAAAGGTTGGATCGATTGAAACTGATGTATAGTGTTTTCTGGATCGTACCGTTGTTCATCTTGTTTTTTTTATCTGTTTTTTTTTTGTTTCAAAAATGAACGATGTTGATGATGAAGTCTTGACGTGAGAGGAGATGTTGATAATGTCTTTGGCTCACACCAACCCCTTGTTTCTATCCGTGTTTGGATAGTGGGTTCAACCCACACGTGGCCTGCTGTTACTTTTGGGGGTGAATGGGCTAGAAGCCCATGATGATCCTATCATGATTCACACACCCACCTGTTTCTAGCATTCTCCCTTTTGAGATGATGATGGGCCTTTCGGTCCAAATGATTCGTATACTCACATGGGCCTATGCCCTTCTCCTCTTTTTCTTTAAAATCATTTTCATTTTTATTCTTTTAACTAGTTTTTGAGTTTTTTAATCACTAGTTTTCTATGTTTTCTTTCTAATTTTATTCATAGTAATTCATTTTGTTTCAATCTTTTTTTGGCCAATGATATCATATAAATTTTGACTTTATTGATTATCTCAAAATCACTAAAAGTCTAGATTTGTAGGAGGCCACCTTTTTTTTATCTATTTTGGTCAATGAAAGTTAAAATCTAAGATTATCGATTTATCGACTAAATCTTGATTTAAACGAGACCAATTTTATTTTCATTCCGATTCTATTTCGGTCGATGAAAGTAAAAATCTAAGATTATCGACTTGTCGATTAAATCTTGATTTAAACGAGACCAATTTAGTTTTTATTTATTTTTGTTGGTCAATGAAAGTTAAAAATCTAAGATTATCGATTTATCGATTAAATCTTGATTTAAACGAGACCAATTTGGTTTTATTTTGGTCGATGAAAGTTGGAAATCTAAGATTATCGATTTGTCGATTAAATCTTGATTTAAACGAGACCAATTTGGGTTTTATTTTATTTTTGGTCGATGAAAGTCAAATATCAAGATTATCGATTTACCGATTTAAATCTTGATTAAGACGAGATCAACCTCTTTTTTATTTCATAATCTTTATTCAGGCCGATGACGGTACACAAATCTTGACTTGGATCATTTCAAGTCAATAAAGTCTTGAGGAATGTGAGGCTACTGTTTATTTATTTTCGTTGGTCAATGAAGGTAAAAAATACAAGATTATCGATTTCCCGATTAAATCTTGATTTAGACGAGACTAGTGTTATTTTCATTCCGATTTTATTTAGTCGATGAAAGTCAAGAATGATTGATTATCGATTTCTCGATTAAATCATGATTAAGACGAGACTAGTTCATTTTATTTCATCTCATATTTAATCATTGTCTAACATGTTTAATTCTCACTTTGCATTGATATTATGATTTTATCTCATCTCTCTTATTCATGTCCTTTACATCATCGTACTTGAATTATTAACTTGTTATCTTTTAGTATATTATCGACTATTTTATCCCCCTATTCCAAAGGAAGGTGAAATACATTGACTTTTAAAGTCATTAGCCCCCACCTTAACCTAAGTAAACTCTTAGGATAAAACCTTATTTCTTGGCCTCATCAGAGCCATAGAAATTATAACTAGCTTTAGGAGGAGTTCTTAAACTCTTAGTGATATCCATCCTAATGAATTTATCACTTCCCCTACTGACTAAAACAAAACATAGGTCCGTTACAACTAGATTTAGAGAGTTTTTTTGAACTCTACAATGAGTTTGTACTCATTTCCCCTCTGAATATTGACTATAGTCAATCATTCAGTAGAAAGTAGAACTACGCATACTCTGATTCTATTCCCGAGGATACGTAGGCGTAAAGTGTGATGCTTTATCGAGTACACTTAGATACCAACCCCTAGGGTTTCAACCTTTAGCATAGAACCTTTAGCAAACATAAGATAACATTAACAAGAGGCTCCCGTAGAGTAATACGGACGTTTAGGGAGCTAATACCTTCCCTAGGCGTAACCAACCCCCGAACCTTAGATCTTTTCCCCTTAGGTTTTTCTAACGATCTTGAACCTTTCCTTTGGATAAATTAAAGTCGGTTGTAAAAGAAATATGATGCAAATTAATTAATAATTTGTTATCCGATTTTCACCGCAACAGAAATGGCGACTTCACTGGGGATGTTAGACCTATTGCTGGTCCTTTCCTAAGAGGGTTAAGCCTATCTTGTTTTATGTTATTCATGTTTGCTTATCTACTTGTATGATTGCCTGTATGTCATATCTGCTTGTATGCTTGTATATCTGTTCTATGTTTGATATTATCCTGTTTGATTCGGGTTGACATGGTATCTATGGGTGAGATAAGTCCTAACCCGGACTTGAGAGAACACATATGTTTAGGAATCGTGGACATAGTCAAGGGAACTTCGAGGGAGAAATCCCAAAGGAGGGAACTTGAAGTCCACACTCAATTGAGGCCCTCTCGGAAGTGGTATATGTTGAACGAGCAATCGTGAATGCGTTACTACTTTTGACCTAGGAGCCAGAGATACTGATGACCTTTAGTTATCCCTTTAACCCAACTTGGCCTATTTAGGACGTAGTGCGAGGACTGTGAGGGAGCAATCCCAAATGGTTGCTACGCGATACTACACTCAGATGAGACTCTCTTGAGAATTTTATCGATCACCGAGCAATTGGGAAGTTGATAAAATCCAAAAGATGGGTTGTCGACTCTGGGAACTTTTTAGAACCCTGTTCTGCAAACTGAGAACCCGTAATACACACCTTTTGGGATGGGTAGACCATGGCTCCATTCATGTGAACCCTAAACCTAGGATTTGTATGTTTTGTTGTGTGTACATATGTTTGTGCTCGTGTGCTTTATGCATCTTTGCATTCAAGCATTCCTAGCCCTTTGGTTTCGAGGAATTCAAATGTTTGTTTCCTTTTCAAAAGATCAATAGAGATCAGGGATTTTAAAACAAAACTCTTCAATTTTCCAAAAAAGTTTGCAACTTGCCTTTGAGTTCCTTGAAACCATTTGGCTTGCATTAGCATCTCATTTGCATCATGCCATAGCATGTGCATTTCCTCTCTGTCTCCGTCTCATGTCGTCGTTTTCCCTTCAGAATCGTCTTTGAATCGTCACCCGAGCCAAACTCGACAAAGGATGTCTGAACAATATTACGAGTTGGACAGAGTTAACAATGAATTGAGTGAGCTCCGAGGAGGAATGGGGAAGATCATGGAAGTTTTGAATATTATCTAAGCAAAGATGGATACGCAGGTCACCGTAGTCTCAGAAGTCGTTGCTACAACTGTAGAACCTCCCGTTACCATTGTGAACCCCACTTTAGGCATGCCTTTTAACTTTATGCGTGCTCCGGCCGTCACTTCTACTCAACAAGCTGTTCCCTTGGTTAATGAGGCTTTTCAAGCTATTCCTACCTTCACTCCAGCAACAGTGCAAGCTCAGGCGCGCCTAATTTTTCAGAATCCACATCCAATTCATGATCATGTCAATAGGTCCGAAGAAGGGGATAATCAACATGAAAGGTTGGAGGAAAGTGTAGAGACAATGCGGAGGAAATTGGAAGCAATGGAGAGGAGTAATGAATCTAATACTAATGTTAAAGACATGTGCTTAGTCTCAGGCTTGGTAATTCCACCCAAGTTCAAACTACCCAATTTCTACTTATACTCAGGAACGACCTGTCCTAAGTCGCATTTGGTCATGTATTACAGGCGAATGGCCACATTCATGGATAATGATAAGTTGATGATCCACTGCTTCCAAGATAGTCTGAAAGGAGCCGCTGCAAAGTGGTATTTGACTCTGGACCAATCTAAGATCCAATGTTTTCAAGATGTATTTGATGCTTTTGTGAAGCATTACAGATATAACATGGACCTGACGCCAGATCGCAGACAATTATTGAGCATGTCACAGCGCAATACCGAGTCTTTTAAAGAGTATGCACAAAGATGGAGGGAGTTGGCTTCACAAGTAGAGCCACCTTTATCTGAAAAGGAGTTAACTGATTGGTTTGTCGACACGGTTAGATCGGAATTCTACGAAAAGATGATCAGTATCGTGTCTGCTAATTTCTCCGATATTGTGGCTGTGGGGATTAAAGTAGAGCTTGGTCTGAAGAGTGGAAAAATGACCAAGAGAGTTGGTAGTCTGAGCGACGATGCCGAGAAATCCTTCAAAAGGGAAGGAGATATCAGTGTGGTGATGACAAACAAAAAGAGGAAGAATCAGTACTGGAAGCGTCAGCAGTAACAACAGTGTTATTCTGTTCAGCAACCTTATGTGGCCGCCATCGGGCCAACATTCAACCACCAAGCTTTTGTTTATCAGCCAGTTCCTCAACCACCAGTGTATCAACGAGCGCCCAACGCTCCTAATTATCGCCAACAGACTCAAGTTTCTCGTCAGAATAATCCAGGCAAAAGAAAGGGTGGAAGGCCTCCGATTCCTCCCATTCTTATGACGTATACAGCATTGTATCCTGTTTTGATGCAACAAGGATTAATAACTACAAGGTCATCAGGCCCACCTCCTGATCCGCTTCCACCTTCTTATAATCCCAATGCTCATTGTGCATTCCATGAAGGTGCACCAGGCCATAATTTAGAAGGTTGCTTTGCTTTGAAGCATATTGTGAAGGACTTAGTGGAGAGAAACATTTTGTCTTTCGACGGCTCCCAGCCTATCATCAAGAACAATCCTTACCCGCTCATGAGATAAGTAATGTTGTGGAAGATGTATCAAGACCAAGATGGACTGTGATTGAGCTCCTCTTTGATTTTCTGCATTTGATTCCCTAAAACTGGCAATCTGTTGGCTGCTTCAGCAATTTTTTGTATTTCCTTTGCACTTTGAATTTGTATTTGCTTATGAGCTTTGTTGTACTTTCAAATTGGCAACATTAATGAAATATTTATGCATCTTTTGGTTAAATCCATTCGTTTCACTCATTTACTCTTATTTTCATAAAGCAAAAAATATATATCTTTTTCACCCCTTTTTCAAACTTTTGTTAAAGCAAAGATTGGGGAGGATGATGAAAACCTCATGTTCATAATTGATGTGATATGCTTTCAATTAAACCTCGCCGAGGATGTAAGGCATTGTTTCAATTCATCCCTTGTTAACCCTTCCGAGCCCAGAAGTAGGAGCTTTCTTTTCTTACACAGAAAAAACCCTTAAATCGTAAACCTTGGGGCAGGGTAGTTCTCAGTTTAACTCGGTTATGCATTCAAACACGAGTGTTTCATATAAGGCGCCAGTCAACTTTCAAATCAAGTGACTTCCTACTTTTGGAGAGTTTAACGTATATCTTGAGTTAACTGAGCGTAGGATTTGAGCCTTTATCTTTTGTTTCGTAAACCATGAACCATACCATATTACAACCCCTAAAAGACCTAATTGAGGTAAGGTTGTTTTGAAAAGAATACTACAGCAAGGTTGAGTAACCTGACTCCTAATAATCTTTGCTACTCGCGTGTGTTGGTCACTTCCTTAATGACTAGACCCACCATTGTTTTTAACTATTTAATCTTTTCACTGTGCGTTTTTTTGTCAAGGCTTTGTTTTCAAACTTTGCATTAAATTTTGCCGATTTTAATGAACAATACTTGTTTGTAAAAACAATTCAATATCAAAGAAATCCCACCAAATACAGCTAGCTGGGGGATTCAACTTGATAAAGGAAGCTCAGTCAGGGGCAACCAAGTGGAAGGATTTGCCAATCTACCGAGTCAGGGGCAGAGCTCGTCAAAGTTCAAAATATTGGGGCAAGTCTCCCTGAGGCCATCTTATGACAAGTATGGACTCCAGTGACCTATCAGCAGGGGCAAGTTTTGTTCCCTCAGTCGCTTCTACTATAGTTTGAGTATTACGAATACAGTTGAATTGGGGCAATCATGTCTAAGTTCATTTCTTTTCAAAAGTTTGAAGACATTGAAGCATCTGGTATATCAATTCTTCTATAAAATCCTCTTGTTATCGTATAGACCGTCTAGCCTGGGGCAGATAAGATTTGAAGATGGTAGTTATGCCAGTGGAATGCATAATTACTTTGTTATCTCCCCAATAAGCTGTTACCTCAGCTAATCTTGGCAAATTCTCCATGGATTCCTCTACCAACAAAGAAATCAAGCTCATGATGGCAATCCTCATGATGTTATACCTCAGGAGGAATACTTTTTTCACCAGTAAAGTTGTTGATTCTTCTTTATCCCCAGTATTGGTCCATCTGTTGAGTTTGGCTGGGTGTTCTTTGTCGAGACGTTTTCTTCAGTCTCGTTTCGCTTGTCTGTTTTGTCAGCATAAGCATAAGCATGGCATAAGCACTCATATGCATAGCATTTTTTTGCATTTCTGCTTCCTTTTCTAGTGTTTTCCTGTTTTGGTTCACTTTGGGGCGTTTATCCCCCCAAGTGACTGGGTTGGTCTATTCTCCCCAATAGAAAGTCAACTTTAGGCATATAGTGCCCATCTTTTCTGAATTCCCCACAGAGTTTGATTCTCATGGATGATGGTTGGTTCAGTTATCTTTTCCACATTTGGATAAGATAAATCCCCATTTGAGTTCTTTCCTCAATTGGAGTCTTGTTTGACCGTTTCTTTTTAGCTTGTTCCTAGATTGAACTTTGGTCCCCGGCAGGTGCGGTTTTTAAACCTATCTTTGAACGTGCATTTATTTTGCATCGTTTCTCGTAAGAAGCATCTTTCACAGATCCTCATTGAAGACTTTATTTCTCCAACATTATTGTGATATCAACATATCTTTGAAGCAGCAATCTTTTGAAGAAGCTTGGCAGTCTCTTATAAGTAGCTTATCTATCTCTGGTGCTATTCAACCTCTTCGCAACCGTAATTGGGTATTCCCCAGGAAGCCTTATCTTCAGTTATGCAACTCCGGTACTAACCTATCAGATTCTATACTTTATTGGGGCCTATTTCTTGGTTCAATTTCCAATAAGGTTTCTTTTTCCAAAGTGCCAACCGGTCATGCTTGAACCTGTTGTTCCATCACTTTGGATGTCTTTCCCCAGTGAAGACCGTTTTTCGGTTCAACCTTCATTGCGGATCTTTTCTAGAATGCCATCTAGTTGCGTTTAGCCTTGATGATCGATCGTTCTAGATACTTTGTTGGAGCCCATTTATTTGGTTCTATCTCCAACAAGGTTACTTCTAAAGCGCCAACCGGTCATGCTTAAACCTGTTGTTCCATCACTTTAGAGGTTACTTCTAAAGAGCCAACCGGTTATACTTGAACCTGTTGTTCCATCACTTTAGAGGTGTTTCTAGGATGTCATTTAGTCACGTTAGACTTGATGATCAATCATCCTAGATACTTTATTGGGGCCCATTTCTTGGTTCAATCTCCAATAAGGTTCTTCTTTTCCCAAAGTGCCAACCGGTCATACTTGAACCTGTTGTTCCATCACTTTGGATATCTTTTCCCAGTGAAGACCGTTTTTCGGTTCAACCTTCATTGCGAATCCTTTCTAGAATGTCATCTAGTTGTGTCTAGCCTTGATGATCAATCATTCTAGATACCTTTATTGGAGCCCATTTCTTGGTTCTATCTCCAATGAGTTTACCTTTCTGGCCTACCGGTTTTCCTTCATGAAGCAGATTATGTGTTATCTCAACCAACTCTTATTCGAGAACCAGAGTCTATTCTTGACTCATTAACCATGTTCCCATTTAAACCCCAACTCTTTATGCAGGAGTTCCCAGGAAGTCTTTTCTTGGTTGTCTGTCCTTTTGGACCGATCCCTAGTGATCAGGTTTTTCTTCCTGGTTTCATGCCCAGGAAGAATGTTGGTTTGTTTTGTTCCCAATAGTCAATCTCTCCGGATCGTTCCCCAGTGGGGTTTGTCAGTGGTCTTTTCCCCAGTGTTTCTTTAGAGTCTCCCCGACGGGTCTCTTTTGCTGGTTAGCTTGTATCCCTAGTGAGGTGTTTCTCATGGATACTAATCTTCGCCTTTCTCCAATGAAGCTCTGTGATCTTTTTGCTTCCTGTTTGCCCCTTGGTGTCTTGTTGTGTCTGCATTTCTCTTGCATCTTCTTGGCATCATGTTTGTTGTATTGCATGCGTGTGCATCTGAGGGCAAAATTTTCGGTTATCTGTATTTAAATATCTTTCACTGTTGATTACATGAGGATCTTCATCTCTCATGTCATCAGGTGAAGATATTTAAATAGGGGCAACTGTTGCACCCCAAATTTTACCCTCATTTTTTTTCGCTAGTTGATGTTTCATTTATTGGTCTCTATTTTAACTTAATATTCATTTTGATCTGTCTTTCTTTTAATTTATATTCATGTGGCCTATTTTTATTTCATTTACATTTAAGTTGTTTTATTTTTAATTAATTTAAATTAATCTTAATTTAATTTAATAATTAGTTTAAATAATTAGATTAATTATTCATTTAGTTTATTTTTCTAGCTAATTTTAATTTAGAATATTAATTAGTTTTTTTATTAATCATATTATTAAAAAAAAAGCATTATCCAATTAAATCCACATTTTCAATTATCCATAGTATTCATTTAAACTTAATTTTCCAAATCCCCCTTTAAAAAAAAATCCTTTTTGTTTAACCAATTTAAATCATTTTTCTTCAACCATAAACTCATTGTTCCATTTAAAATTTCCAAGCCCATTCACTTTTGTTGTTACTACCAAAAGCCCAATGTTTCTCTTTGGAATTACAATTACAAAGTCAGAGAAGACCGCAAGCCATGCGCTTTCTCCATGAGCCAAAGAAAGTGACTTCACGCTGCACACTCCAACCAGCTTCTTGCTGATCATCTGCTCAATACCACAGTCCTGCTCCTCCTGCAACCTGAAAGAAACAGCACAGCAACGGCCAAATTCAAATTTGAAATGGAAGGAAACATTTTCTTTTTTGTGTTAAATAGCAGAGGAAGAAAGAGGTGAAGGGGAGGAACCTTCCAAGTTCCAACGACCGTAAAAATAACTCAACTTGTTTCTTGGTTTTTACATTCAAAAACCACAAAAAAAACTCAGAAAAGAAACTCCTTTCAACCTCCTTAACCCCACCCTTTAAACTTCAAATCACCAACTTCAAATCTCCACTGAAATCCTTTACTTCCCCTGTTTCTTTCCTCTGCTCTCATTACCACATTCAAACCTCTTCTAATTTCCACAATTCGCGGACTTTCCTCAACCTTCCGACCACAACCTTCAACACAACCCTTAACCTCCACCCTTCAACCGGAACTCGCCTTTTCAAACCTTCTTCTTCATCGCCACTTTTCAACCTTCAGAACCCTCTTCAAACAAGAACAACCCATAAACAAAAATTAAGGGAGATGAAAGTGGTAATTTGAATCGAAGCGTTTGAAAATCAAATCGAAAACAAAGTCAATATCTGAAACAAACTTAAACCCAAATCAACAACAACTAAAACAAACTCAACCTTTTTCTTCTCCTTCGCTCAACCTAACACCATCCGTGAACCTCCTTCCTCCTCGAATCTTCTACTCAAACCAAAACCCACAACGATAACATTCAGGCCCAAATCATTTCAAGATTCCAAACACCCATTATCTATTTCGAATCAGAATAGGAGGAGTGGAGAATTTCGGAACACGCTCAATGTAATACCCCATATTACTTAAATGCTCATTTTGATATCAGATGAGTATCTATGTGCTCTATTTTTTGGGTAATTGGATTAATGGAATCCTCTAAGAACTTTAAGTATTGATATTTGGGATCAATAGAGCAACTAATGAACTTTGAAGAGATCAATTATTTTATTAAAGAGACGGATTAATAATTGATAGTTCAAGGAAGTTAATTTTGGTAACTATAGTAATTGATCGATTGGTTGAGACGGCGAAATATCAATTGGAGATATTTTGCCCGGTTGGATTTATATTATATAATAAGGATTTTATATATATATATGAAAAGAGAAAGAAAAGGAAATAGAAAGAAAAGGAGAAGAAGAGGAAAGGAAGTGAAGAAGAGAAGGAAGAAGAGGAAAAGAGAAAGAGAGGTTGGATCATCATCATCAATTCATCATCTTCTTCAAACTCCTCTTCGGTTATTAGGTGGGTTCTAGATAGAGACTTTAGAGTAAATTTCTGGAGGTTTTAGAGTTAGGTTAGATTTTGATAAAACGAGTAATTTTGCTAAATCAATGAAATCTAACGGATAGATTGATGAAATGCATGCTTAAAATATGAATTAGGGAGAGTGAGGAAACTTTACCCCAAAACAAAATGGTATAATTCTAGGTTGTGATTAGAATTTTTATAGAAACTCTGGATGGCGACGCTCATGCATTCATTGACGAGTTTTGGCCTGGAGCAGATAACGTAATGACAACGCTCGTGCAGAAGAGGCCGAGGCGTGTGTCCATTACCGAATGGTATAGAAATGAGTGAAACACTAGTATGGAACATGTGTGATTGTTATGTTTTATTTTGAGAAAAGGCAAAAGAGGCCTTAAGGCGAATGTGGCCTTGTGATTGTCGTATACAATCACGTTGTGTTTTTGATCACGTAATCGTAACCAGCTTATCTTGCGGTGTAGTTTCATGAGACTCGAGCACCTCCACTGAAACGTATGCACAATTACTTGGCAGGTTTGATTCCCGCATTTAGTACGATTGGAGCCTACGGGTAAAGAGACTTGTGACGGTGTACGGGCCGTGTGAAGTGACGGATCACGGTGTACGGGCCGATGATCCCGAATCCAATTCGTATGTCAAGTAACTACAAGGATCCATGACTCGGGTCGACTTCTAGACGTAGAAGCGGACGGGAAAAGGGGATGCCTTGGTACGGTTATCGATTAGTGATATTGTGAGTTGGTGAACTCATGACATGTTTCCATATAGTGTGAGATTGTGAGATTGTGCACTCAAGGTCATTTTCCCCTCCCCTTAACTTGAGTTAGGATTTGATAGAACCTTGTAGAGCCGAGAGAATCTATAGGATAGGGAACTCACTGAGATTTGATGTATCTCACCCCACTATAGTTGCTATATTTCAGGTAATTGCAGGTTGATTTACAAATGGAGCGATGCTGGGATGTTTCAAGAGAAGCTTAGTTAAGCTTATTTCCGCTGTGTATTTTATTATTCTTATACAATGAGGAATATTGTATAATGTTCTTAGTTTTTATTATTTTTTTGGCTAGTTTCCATGACTTGTGCCAGGTGTTGTATTTATGTTTTAGAATGGACAAGTATGTGAACTATGTCATTAGGCACTTATGATGGTGTCAGTACCAAATAAAATGCTTGTATTGTATTATTCTAGGTATATATTATACAGGGCATTACAGTTGGTATCAAAGCAGGTCGTATTCTCGACCTAGCCTTGAAACATCATAAGTAAATCTATTCCTGCCTCTTAAGTGTGTCTTGCCATCATGAAACTTAATATCATACTATGTAGTGTTGGGCATGATCAACCTAATACTATGTATGTGATAGGTAGAATCATGGTTGAGCGATCACGAGGACTCCGTAGTGTTGTCGGAACTGGTGCTGTGAGGGAAGGCTCAAGCCAAGAGTCAGTTGTGAGGAGTTTTGGTCAGCTCAGTAAGGTTTTGGTAGAAGTTGTGCTTTGGGGTAACATGGAATTAAAGTGTAATGTGTGGTTTAAGTAATCCTTTAGAATGGATGTAGTCCGAAAGTCAAGGATCTCTATTAGACGATTGGTTAGGGTATTGAGGAATATGTGAAATCGCTAAGTAGAGCTGGATTGGCCACTAGTACGGATAAGAATTTCAAGTAATCTCATTTAGTCCAAATTTCTGACGTATTCCAATTCTAACTTGCTATTTCCATAATTTATCTGTTGATCCATCCAAAACACTTGGTCGCATCTTACTTCGGAAAGAATGTACCATTCTACATTCCTCTACTGAGTCACAAACCAAACCGTAATATCTTATCTTGATTCAGGATACAAACACTCAACACATCCTCGCGATGTAATTTAGTGATTCCTTAACTTCATGCAGTCACCGACGACTATCCTTTCATAAATTCCTTAATGTTCATCAGAGCCCCTTCACCTATTCCAAAGGAAGGTGGAAAAGAATTCGTTGGAACTTGGAAGGGTCCTCCCCTTCACCTCTTTCTTCCTCTGCTATTTAACACAAAAAAGAAACTGTTTCCTTCCAAAGGAAGGTGAAATACATTGACTTTTTAAGTCATTAGCCCCCACCTTAACCTAAGTAAACTCTTAGGATAAAACCTTATTTCTTGGCCTCATCAGAGCCATAGAAATTATAACTAGCTTTAGGAGGAGTTCTTAAACTCTTAGTGATATTCATCCTAATGAATTTATCACTTCCCCTACTGACTAAAACAAAACATAGGTCTGTTACAACTAGATTTAGAGAGTTTTTTTGAACTCTACAATGAGTTTGTACTCATTTCCCCTCTGAATATTGACCATAGTCAATCATTCAGTAGAAAGTAGAACTACGCATACTCTGATTCTATTCCCGAGGATACGTAGGCGTAAAGTGCGATGCTTTATCGAGTACACTTAGATACCAACCCTTAGGGTTTCAACCTTTTGCATAGAACCTTTTGCAAACATAAGATAACATTAACAAGAGGCTCCCGTAGAGTAATACGGACGTTTAGGGCGCTAATACCTTCCCTAGGCGTAACCAACCCCCGAACCTTAGATCTTTTCCCCTTAGGTTTTTCTAACGATCTTGAACCTTTCCTTTGGATAAATCAAAGTCGGTTGTAAAATAAATATGATGCAAATTAATTAATAATTTGTTATCCGATTTTCACCGCAACACCATGTTATGTGTATTGTTGTTGGTGACTTGGCGTGTATGAAGATGTATGAGAATGGATATTTTATATTTTTCCAAATTTATTATTTCAATGCGTGAGATGTGTGTATTGAATTTTTTACATATTTCATGTTTCAACGTGTTTTGAGATTATGAGTGTATGCATCTAAATATGCAATTTTTGAATATATTGTTTAAAATTGTGGTAGTAAGAATTAACACCCCCTTTTTTTTAAGCAAACCCAAGTGTATGAATAAAAATGAATTAAGTGAGACAAATTGGGAAAGGCACTAAAAGGGTTTCGGTGTTGTTGTTCTTCAGTGTGAAGAGCAACAACTTTTTAGGTTATGATTTGTAATTAAATTGTGGTTGAATGAAAAGTGTAAACATAAGTACTATTTATAGACAAAATTAGATTAAAAAAAGTAAATGAAATTGAATTGTTTAGGAAATATTTCATTTAATCTGGTTCTACCTATTTCTTATAGCCCAAGCCAATGAATCTTGATGAATTCATTACTTTATTAATTTTAAATAATAAAAATAATCTAATAATAATAATAAGAAGAAAAAAAAGGTTTTGATTGATTTTTATTTTATTTTATGATTTTTTGACTATTTTATGCATAAAATCATGATTTTAATGAAAAAAATAATATTTTAAAAACTGAATTAATAAAAAATACAAAAATTAAGACGTAATAGTTTTTTAATTATGATAGATAATTTTATTAAAGAAAAAAATTACTTTATGTATCGTCATGAATATTTAGACAATGCAATTAAGACATAATAGTTTTTAAATTTGTTCTATCAATTCTTGGCTTTAATAAATAAAAGTTAGTGTTATCAATAGGTTTTATGCTTTATAATACACCAAGAATAACACTAACTTTTATTTATTAAAGCCAAGAATTGATAGAACAAATTAAAAAACTAATACATCTTAATTGTATTGTCTAAATATCCATGACAATACATAAACTAATTTTTTTCTTTAATAAAATTAGCTATCATTTTTTATTTTAATTTAAATTAAAATAAAAATTAAAAAATTAAAATACTCATTTATATTTTAACGTATGTACGCATTAGAAAAGCAGACAAATTTTATAACATAAATAATTTAAATTAAACTCAAAATTAAATAAAAGTATTTGTTAATATTTTGATGCGTCTGTGTAGTAAGAAAAAAGGACAAACGGGCACGGACGTGCCCGTTTGGACGCTAGTTATAAATAAAATGAAAGTTGATTGAGAATTATGTTGAGCGACTTCTCTTATACACTCTCCTCATTTATTTGCTTCAATCATCATAAGAAGAAATCATCATGAAAAGAAAATTGTGAGAGAGAATATTATAGGATTGACTACTATGATTGTCGTGAAATGTAACTACTAACCATGGTGGAACAAATAAGGGAAGGACAAAAAGATAATTTTTAAGTAGTTTCTTTTTGTAAAAAAAGATATTTTCAATCGCATTAATTAATAAACAATACAATAAAATTCTTTTTAATTACCAATTTCTTGATTAAAACTTCTAAAAGATAGATGAATGCCTAATATTTGTTTAACTATTATTTAATTTATTTGTATTTTGGTATATTACAATTTTTTTAAATATGTTTTTTATTATGGTTGCTTCTTTTTTGAAACTTTAATCTGAAATGATTGCTTCTTACTAATTGTAACTGTTTAATTTTCTTCCATCAAGTAGAAATGGGATGTAAAAATAAGTACTATTGAGAAACTCTTGAGTGATTCACTCAAATTTATTTCTCACTATTTTATGAATTATTAATTATGATCAACCAATGAATATGCTTTGAGTTTTGTTCTATATTAGACAGTGATAAACCAAGTTTTTTAAACCAAATAAATTAAAATTACAAAAAAAATATTTTATAACTCTTGAAGTGTGTGAATTAAAGAAAACAAACATACGAACATGAGAATGCATATCACAAACTTTATTACATAAATAATTTAAATTAAATAAAAATATCCATTTATATTTTAACATATGTGTGTAGTAAAAACAACGGACAAACGGACACGGAGTGTCCGTTTGGACGCTAGTACAACATTAAGTGAAAACATTTATATTAGGGTTATGTCATATCAACGAATTTTGAAAAATTCCTAAAAGAAAATTTAGATTAGGGTTATTATTATTTATTTTCTAAATTTCATGTGACATCTTTTATTATTATTTTATTGTTTTAGTGCTAATGACAAAATTTAAAAATATGGTTCTGGTAGGTGTTCAACCCCATGACCTCTTCTTCACATGATCACTACCATTAAGCCAATTTGTTTACTTTAATATATTATTCTACTAAAATGTATATATGACATTTTTTTTGATAAGCAACTTGTATTAAAGAGAGAAAAAGGGATTCTCCAACCCTATACAAAAGACCAATCAAAAAGGGGGAACAAACAACCTGTCGGCAGCCTGTCACTAATTAGCCTCCAAGCAAAAACCTGTAGCTTAAGAGGCACATGAGTCTTCCAAAGCACCTTAAGAAAGAGAGATTCTGCCTCTTCTAAAGGGAGCCTAGCCACAGCTGAATTGAGCTGTTTATAAAGGGAATTGACAGAAAAAACGTGATTAGGATCCAACGTCCAACCCCACGAGTCGTCAACATTAAAAGAAAACTGAATATTAGACACCAGATTAAAAAGAATCGAAACTGAAGCAGGGTCGATAACAGACCCCTCCTGCCAGCAATTATTAAAATTCCACGTCCAACTGTTGTTAACCCAAGATCCAAGGTCTGCTATAAAACAGTCCCTATTTATAGCAGCAGAAAACAGCTCAGGGAAGACAGTTTTGAGCGCCATATCCCCACACCACGGCCAGTTCCAGAACTGGACGTTTTTCCCGTTTCCAACGACAGTTAGGACGAACGAATGAAACGAGGAAGTACCACCAGAGTCTCTAATTTTGCGCAAGTCTTTTAACCACAACGAATCGTCCAATAAATTTTGACCCATGTCCGAGTCCATCACCCACGCTCTCAAACAACCATATCTACTAACCAACAAATTCCTTCAGATTTCAGAACCTCCTATTACGAATTTCCGCATCCATTTCGATAACAGGGCAATGTTAAATAAACCAATGTGCGTAATTCCTAGCCCCCTTTATCCTTAGCCTTGCACAAGACACTCCATTTGACCCAAGAAATACAGCTTTTAGCCACCGATCCAGACCACAAAAACCGACGTTGAATAGCAATTATTTCTTTAATAACTTTTGAAGGCGCCTTATAGAAAGAAAAGAAATGGATAGGCAGGTTCACTAAGTCTGAATTTATCAAGGTAACTCTACCACCAATCGACAAGTTCCGACCTGCCCAAGAGCTAAGCCTTGCTTTCAGACACGCCAAGACGGGATTCCAAAAAGACCATCTCCTATGATTTCCACCTATAGTAATTCCAAGGAATTTAAAAGGGAAAACACCAGATTTACAGTAAAGGAAACACTCTGCAACTTTGATAAAAAGAGGATCTAGGCCTACTCCGTAGATACAACTTTTCGAAAAGTTGATTTTAAGACTCGAAACCATCTCGAAACCTCGAAGGATAGTCTTCAAAGCCCAAAGATTAGAGTAACCACCATCGCAAAATAGCAGCATATCATCTGCAAATTGAAGTAACTCAACAGAAACTTCCTCCTTAAATTTGAAACCGGTAAACAAATTAAGAGACGAAGCGCGTCTAACCAAC
Source organism: Lathyrus tuberosus (assembly GCA_022829125.1). Lineage (NCBI taxonomy): Eukaryota > Viridiplantae > Streptophyta > Magnoliopsida > Fabales > Fabaceae > Lathyrus > Lathyrus tuberosus. The sequence continues at coordinate 864,514 of JALAZF010000494.1, forward strand.
ACTGCCAACATTTCAACTACCAACACAAAAAGAAACAGAGCTAGAGGATCTCCTTGTTTTAACCCTCTAGAGACCTCGAAATCCCTTGTCGGGCTTCCGTTAATCAACACTGATACAAAGTTGTTGCACACATTTCCCTTTATCCATTTGATCCAATTGGACCAAAGTTCATGGCTCTAAGAATTTGAATCAGAAACTCCCAATCAACACAGTCGTAGGCTTGAGCGAAGTCGACTTTAAAGATCAAGCACTTTTCCTTCTTGCTTCTCGCCAGATCAATCACTTCATTACCTAGAAGCACACCATCCATAAGATTCCTACCTGGGATAAAGGCGGTTTGAGATGGAGAAATCAGTTTAGAAATGACAAAGGAAAGTCTATTAGACATCATCTTAGAAATAACTTTAGAGATGCACCCAACAAGGCTGATTGGTCTATAGTCCCCAAAGTCTAGGGGACTGTCCACCTTAGGGACCAAAGCCAAGAACGAAGAAGAGAACGCCTTCGGCAAAAAACCAGACTTAGAAAAATGACAGACACATTTAACAAAATCTAGCCCCACTACATCCCAGCACTCTTTAAAGAATTTAAAAGAAAATTCATCCGGACCCAGAGATTTACAACTATCGCAATCAAACACAGCAGCCCAAATTTCCTCATGGGTGAAATTGGCATCCAACAAAGAACTATCCAACATACTTAGTTTATTGATATTACCAAAATTCAAGACTGGTCTAGTGATGTCTTCCCTTCTGAACTTAAGTTTGAAATGCTCGAAAGCTGCCTCTCTGATAATTGTAGGATCTTCAATCAAGTTATCAGGGGTCCCCACTGCAGAAATGGAGTTTAATCTGTTTCTGGCCTTTAGCTTAGCATGAAAATACCGGCTATTCGCATCTCCCTCTTTCAACCATTTCGACCTCGATTTTTGGAAAATCGTGTTCATATTTCATATTTTTATTATATTTTTTAAATTTAGTTTAATTTAGTTTATATTAATAATTAATAATTTCAGTTTAATAATTTGAAATAGTTTATAATTTAGTTTCAGTTTAATAATTTAATTTGTATTTAGAAATAATTATTAATATAAACTAAATTAAACTAAACTAAAAACTATTATTTAGAAATAGTTTAAAATAGTTTCAGTTAAATAGTTTATACGTTTATAAATAATAGTTGTTAGTTTTTAGTTTAGTTTAATTTAATAGTTTTTAAACTGAAACTAACAATTATTTATACTTGGTAATGAGTATGATTTCGAACCAAATTTGAGATTGTGTGTAATACATCAAATATCATCGTTCTCTAAAGAAATTTACCGATTAAAAAATTATTTGCTTCTTCTGTAATTGGTTCCAGTGTTATAGCCATTCATAAATTCCTCATCATATTGCAACAGTAAATGAACAAGTGAAAAAAAAGTGTTGCAAACTCTCTTCTTTCCTAAACCAAAATACACACACTCCTTCATGTTTATTAAGGATCACTCATCTCTTCATGAGCTCCATTCTTGTAGTATTCTATTTAACATCAACTTCCATTCAAAGGCTTCAATTTTTTATGGCACCTTTGTTTTCCACATCATCTGAATTTCTTTTGATGTTTACTTTAACAACTTTCATCCTATAATGTTTATACGTTTATAAATAATAGTTTATAGTTTATAAATAACTTAAACTAAAAACTATTATTTATATACGTTTATAAATAATAGTTTATAGTTTAGTTTAATTTAATGTTTTTAAACTGAAATTAAAAAATATTTAACTGAATTATTCAAAACTAATTCTAAATAATAGTTTTTAGTTTAGTTTAATTTAGTTTATATTAATAATTATTTTTAAATATAAACTAAATTATTAAACTGAAACTATTTCTAAATTGAAATTAAATTATAAACTATTTTAAAATATTAAACTGAAATTATTAATTATTACTATAAATTAAATTAAACTAAAATAAGAAATATAATAAAAATATAAAATATGAACACAGTTATATATACTAGCGTCCAAACGGACACTCCGTGCCGGTTTGTCCACTTTTTTTACTACGCACATGTGTTAAAATATAAACAGATATTTAATTTAAATTATTTATGTTTGTGTTAAATCAATAAAAAAGAGAGTTTAAATATTTAAATAAAATAATTTGAGTTTGTATTCTTCCACAAAAATCAATAAAAGACATTAATAGAAATAAAAACTTTTATATAAAATCGAACCATACCACCAAATTATTTGTAGACAATGATGATAACTCAATATCACATATTTATATGTAGAGTGATTATGGATTGAACAAAATATATGATTATGAATATAATTAAAGAAAAGGAGTTACAAAATATTATAAACCTTTGAACTAATTATAATTAAAAGGAGTTACAAAATATGTGATTATGTAACTCATAAACCTTTGAATTACTTAAAAGAAAAGGAGTTACAAAATATCATAAACCTTTGAATTACTTTTTTTTCTTCTATTTTGTAACTACTATTCTTTAATTATATTCATTCACTCATTTATTGTATTAATATAGATTTTAATTAATAATTTAAATTATTATTATTATTATTTTATTATTTATTATTGTTCTATCCATAATCATAAAACTTTGAATTACTTTTTTTGTTATTTTGTAAGTCCTATTCTTTAATTATATTCATTCACTCATTTATTGTATTAATATAGATTTTAATTAAAATTTTAAATTATTATTATTATTATTATTTTATTATTTATTATTGTTCTATCCATAATCACTCTACATATAAATATGTGATATTAAGTTATCATTATTGTCTACAAATAATTTTTATCATGATTAGTTATTAAATTAATTTTTATATTTGTGATTTGTGATTTGTATTTATTATTTAGAAAAATTAAGTAATATAAAATTCATATAAAAATATGTATAAAGTAGTAAATAATTTTATTCTTACTTGATTTTTTTTTTATAGAGTGGTATCCTTCCTTCCGTGCCGACTAATCCACCCGAGAGCACGCCCGTAAGCAACGCCCCACGTAGCCTCCGAGAATTGGACCTAGGCTCCTTCGAACTCAGGACCTCAAGGGGAGCAAACCCTTGAAACCCAAGTACCCTCCCACTAGGCCAACCCTCCCGGGTTTCTTACTTGATTTCTTTCATTTGCAATTTTTGCTAAGTAGTAATTATTAATGTGTTTATTTATTTTTTAAAATTTTTTTTATTATCATATTATATAATTATAGTGTATTAGTTATAATTTTAATAATTACTAAAATAAAATTTATTAAACATAATTATATTTGTGATTTGTATTTATTATTTAGAAAAACTAAGTAATTCAAAATTTAAATAAAAAATTATAATTTTAATATTAAACAGAATAATTAAAAGAGAATAATTAAAAAATAATAATTAAAAGAGAATTAGGATTATAAGATATAATAGTGTTAATTGAATATAATAGTGTAAATTAAAAAAAAAATTGTATTATTGTTATTATTATTATTATTATTTGATAATTAAATATTTTTTTGTATAAAAAATGAGAATTAGGATAATAAGATATAATAGTGTTAATTCAATATATTATTATTATTATTATTATTATTATTATTATATATATTATTATTATTATTTATAATTGTAGTAGTTGGTTATTATATTATTATTTTTGTTATTATTATTATTACATTATTATTATTATTATTATTATTATTATTATTATTACTATTATATTTGATCGTGAATGCTGGATCAGATCCTGTAGAATCAGGCCGCCTAGTGCGTCAGGGATGCTGGTCGTATGGAGAGGAGGGGGGTGTACCTGCAAGGTACTCCGACGCTCAAGTAAGAAAAGGTCAGAGAAAAGGAGCAAGTACAAAGTGTGAATTCTTATGGTGAATATTGGATAGCTGACCCTCTCAAGCGAGAGGGTTTATATAGAGCCCCCAGCGCGTGGCCAACGGTGCTATTTTCGGGGCGAAATAACCGTTTTCTCGAAAGAATAGGTAACTATCCAAACTAGCTGTTATGTTGGAAAGGGTGTCCAAAACTAGCCGTTACGTCGGGCATAAGCGTGGTTTCGGGCACCTGCCCTTAGCTGTTCGGGGAGCGATGAGGTCGTGCGTAACGGGCAGTAATTCCGGGGAGGAACGTTGCATTCCTTGCCCGGTTGGAGGGACAGAAAGGTAACTTTTGCCCATCTGTGGATTGGACTTAGGCAATTTGGGCCGCTCTGGAGTAGAAGCGGATTTCTTCTTAGAACAAGGTTTCCCACGTCGAACTCTCTCCGTATCACCTTGGCGTTGAGTCTGATGGTAATTTTTTGTTTTAGTAAGGCTTCGCGAAGGGCTGCCCCGGTTCGGATTTCCTCGACGAGGTCTAGCTCTTCTCTCAATGATTCGTCGTTCATTTCCTCGTCTAGGGGCGACTCTGTCCTCCTAGAGGGCACGTGAACTTCGACGGGAATTACAGCCTCGGTCCCTATGCTAAATGGAAAGGTGTTTCCCCGGTCGTTGAGTGCGGAGTTGTGCGGTATGCCCACAGTACGTTGTGTAGTTCCTCGACCCATGCCTTCTTTGTTTCGGCCAGCCTTCACTTGAGGCCTCGAAGGATGACTCGGTTGGCTGCTTCAGCCTTCCCGTTCGTTTAAGGGTGCTCCACGGATGCGAAGTACTGCTTCGTGCCCAGTTGGGCGACAAAGTCCTGGAACTTCCTGTCCGTGAATTGCGTCCCGTTGTCTGTTACTATCGCTTGGGGAATACCGAAACGTGCGAGGATGTTTCGTTTGTAGAAACGCAGGATGTTGAGGGCAGTTATTTTGGCGAGAGCTTCTACCTCTATCCATTTTGTGAAATAGTCCACGCCCACTATGAGATATTTGTTCTGACTTAATCCTACCACGAAGGGTCCTAGGATGCCTAGGCCCCACCAGGCGAATGGCCACGGGGAGGACATAGCCTTGAGCTCGTTAGGCGGAGCCAGGTGCATGTCCCCGTGCCGTTGGCATTTGTCGCATTTCTTCATGTGTTCTTTCGCGTCGTTTTGCATGGTCGACCAGTAGTATCCTGCACGGAGATCCTTTCGAGCAAGGGACCTTCCGCCAAGATGTTGGGCGTTGATTCCTTCGTGGATTTCATGCAGGATGCTGGGTCGAGGAAGTACTTCCTGTATGACGGATTTGTTTCCGCCTTTCTTCTTCCTGCTAGCTAGTTTGGATAGCACGCCTGCTCGTACGTTATGTTCGCGGGGAACGTGTTTCACTTCCACTGTTGTGAACTTCGCCATTTCCTTCTTTACCAGGGCCAAGTATTCGGTCAGGTTGTCGTTTTTGGCTTGGTATTCTCCCCGGACCTGGAGGGCCACGAGTTGTGAATCTGTGCAAATGACGACTTCCTCTGCGCCTAGGTCCTCGGCGAGGCGTAGCCCAACGAGGAAGGCTTTGTATTCAGCCTGGTTATTGGAGGTTGGGAAAGACAGTGTGAGTGATACCTCGACGATAATTCCTTCGTCGCTCTCTAGTATGATGCCCGCGCCACTTCCTGCAGAGCTTGAGGCACCGTCGACGAAGATGGTCCATTTGCGTGCTTCGCTCGCGGGGGAGTCTGCAAACATCATCTCTGCGACGAAGTCGGCCAGAGCTTGGGCCTTGAGGGATTTTCTACCGTCGTACTGGATGTCGAATTCGGACAGTTCCAGCGACCATTTGAGCATTCGGCCGGCCATATCTGGTCGTCCGAGCAGCTGCTTTATGGGTTGATCTGTTCGAACCACGATCGTGTGAGCCAGGAAGTAGTGTCTCAACCTCCTGGCCACGTTGATGAGGGCCAGCGCCACCTTCTCTATCTGTTGGTATCTTAACTCTGGTCCTTGCAGCGCTTTGCTCATAAAATAGATGGGCTTCTGCCCGTCAGGTGTCTCACGGATGAGAGTGGCACTCACTGCTTCTGTTGCTACGGCCAGGTATAGGTACAATGTTTTGCCGTTGTCCGAGCGAGAGAGGACCGACGGCTCCCAGAGTGCCCGTTTCAGATGGAGAAGGGCCTTGTCGCACTCCTCGGTCCATTCGAATTCTGCCTCTTTGCGGAGGAGTTTGAAGAATGGTAGGGCGTGATGGGCGGACTTGGCCACGAAACGAGATAGTGACGCGAGCATCCCATTGAGGGACTGGATGGATTTTTTGGACTTGGGCGTAGGAAACTCGGAGAATGCCTGGCATTTGTCGGGGTTGGCTTTGATTCCTCGTTTTGTCAAGTAGAAGCCGAGGAATTTGCCTGCCCGGACACCGAACGTGCACTTCTCCGGATTAAAACGCATTTTGTATTTCCTGGCCTGTTCGAAGACCTTCCTCAAATGGGCGGTATGATCAGTTTCCTCATGGGATTTTACGATCATGTCGTCCATGTAGACTTCGAGCATGTCGCGTATTTCTCCCCGAAACACTTTGTTCATCATTCATTGGTACGTTGCTCCGGCGTTCTTCAGGCCGAAGGGCATTACGTTGTAGTAATAGTTGCCCGATTCGGTCATGAAGGTCGTATATTTTTTGTCGAATATTGCCATTGGGATTTGATTGTAGCCCGAGTAGGTGTCCATGAACGATAAAAGTTTAAAACCAGCAGAATTATCAATAAGATTATCAATATTGGGGAGGGGTAGGCATCCTTCGGGCATGCCTTTTTGAGATCGGTATAATCAATGCACATGCGCCACTTTCCATTAGATTTTTTAACTAATACAACGTTGGACAACCAAGTTGTGTACTTGGCTTTCGAAATAAATTTGGCCTCGAGGAGGTCCTTTACAGCTTTTTCAGCAGCCTCCGTTTTCTCCGGAGACTACTTCCTCATACGTTGTGCTACGGCCTTGACGGCCAGGTTGATGGTCAGCTGGTGACAAGCGACGGATGGATCCAAGTCGGGCATTTCTGCGGCGCTCCATGCGAATAGGTCGGCATTCTCTCGGAGGCATGCTTTGAGCTGCTTCCTCGCTATGTCAGGCAGGTCTGCTCCGATCTTCACTCCTCGTTGGGGGTCTTCGCCGAACAGAACTATCTCGAAGTTGCCATCCGGGATTGGGCGCATCGGATGGGAGCTGCTGCTGGACGACGTGGACGGGCTTGCTGAAGCTGCTCGTTCCTCCTGTTGGTCCTCGGGGAAGCGACTTTCGAGGTCGATAGAGTCGACCTGGGGCAGGGGCTTGGCCTCCTCGGAGCTGCTTGGCAGTGCTGGCTTGCCCGACACTTTTGGCTTGGGCACAATGGTGTTGAGTCCCTTTGTAGCTACTTCGAAACACCGTCGGGCAGCTTCTATATCGTCGTGGAGGGTGGCGACCATCCCTTTCGAAGTGTAATACTTCATCTTCAGGTGGACGATTGAGGGAACTGCTACCAACTCGGCTAGAGTTGGCCTTCCGAAATTGCATTGGTAGAGCGACGGGCAGTCGATTACCAGAAATTGCACCTTGATGGATCTGGCTATTTCAGCTGAACCGAAGGTCACGATCAGCTCGACGTATCCCCACGGCTTGGTTATATATCCATTGAATCCCTGTAAATCGGACCCTACGTAGGGGGTAAGGTGCGATTCGTCCAGCTGAAGTGTTGAAAATAGTTGGGAGTACATGATGTCGACCGAGCTGCCCTGGTCGACGAGTATCCTGTGAATGTCGAAGTTCGCCATCCGGGCTCTGACGAGCAATGGTATGTTTGAGTTCGGGGAGCCTCCGAGGAGTTCCTCCCGGTAGAAGGAGATGGGGACGGAGCCCTTCTATGCCCGATCAAGCGTGGTCACTTTGCTGGAGCTTGTGTTGATCAGGTGTTCGAACTTCTGTTTCACAGAGCCCACAATGACTTTGTTGAAACCCCCACCAGAGATGACCATGGTGGAGCGAAATGTCTCCCACGGGCTGTGGGCCGCGAAATATGCAGGGGTGTTGAGCCCGTCCGGGACGTTGAAGTCCTCGGGTCGCGATATGGATATAGCGACCTGTATGTTGGCGTCTTCCGAGGAGGGTACCTCCTCCTCGACCTTCTTGGACTCCTGGGCGTCCTGCCGAGGAGTGTCCTTCTTCTTTGCGAACTGCTTCAAGTGACCGTCTCTGATCAGTATTTCAATGGCATCCTTCAGATGGATGCAATCCTCCGTAGTATGGCCGTGACTTTTGTGGAAACGGCAGTATTTTGATTTGTCCACGTTTGGTCTGTTCGGGAGCTGTTTGGGGAAGCGGACCCCAGCCTGTTTGAACTCCGAATTGGCACATTCGGACAAGATCTTTTCCCTGGAAACGGTCAGGGGAGTGTAGTCATGGAATCGCCCGGAGGGGCCCTTGCTCTCCCGGGAATCACGAGGACGGTCCTCGCGCCTCCGTTCACCTCGACGAGATGTCGAAGCTTCTTTTCCTCTGGATGCCTGAGCGTTCTCCTGATGGCGTGATGCTCGGACGTTGTTGGCCACAACCTTCTCTTCATATTGAATGTGTGATTGGCCTTTGAGGAGGAGGGCGTCTAAGTTCCTCGGTGGCGCGAGGCCAATGGCTTTAGAAAACTCGAAGCCTGGGCGACGTCCCTGCTCGAGCAAAAACTTCATCATTTCATCCGTCGTCGGGACCTGCACTGCTTCTTTATTGAACCTCTCGATATATGCGCGGAGATGTTCGTCTTTACCCTGGATTATGGCTCCAAGAGAGGCCTCAGTTTTAGGGTGGCGGCGAGATGCTGTAAAGTGCCGCGAGAACATCCTGCCCAGCTGTTTCCATGAGGTAATGGACTCCTCGGGCAGTTGCTTATACCATGTCATTGCTCCCTTCCGAAGCGTGGTCGGGAACAGTCTGCATTTGATGGTGCCCCGTACGCCGCCGTAGTCTAACAGCATATTGATGTTCTCGATGTGCTCATTGGGATTGGTGGTCCCGTCGTACGTGCCAAGTAACGGGGGTTTCTCCAAGCCTTTTGGGAGACGAGTAGCCAAGATCTCTTGGGACAACGGGCCGCGAGGCTCGTCATCGTCACTAGAACTGGTGTATGATGGGGACCAAACGGGATACTCGCGACGTCGGTTCTTTGGCGGAGAAGGTGAGCGGTTCCTTCGAGGAGAATGTGAGTGGTTTCTTCGCGGGGAAGTTGAGTGGTTCCTTCGCGGGGAAGGTGAGCGGTCCCGTCCTTTAGACTTGATCGGGGGAGATTACTCGTTCCTCTGAGTCCTCTTGTGGTCATGGGCGTGCTGGTCACGCGGGGAGATCTGGCTGCGCTTTCGGGCTACGCGAGGATCAGGTTCTTGGCACAGCCTTCGGTCGATTTCTCTCCGGGGCTGCGGGCTTCTTGATCGTCGTTGGTTCCTCCGTGTAGGAGGAGATCTCGGACGGTGGGACTCTTCTAGCTCCCCGATCCACTCGTTCTGCTGCAGGATCAGGGTGTTGGTTTTGTTGATCACCTCCAGGAGGGTTGTCACGGCCGGGTCGACATTAGGAAGAACAGGAACGGGCTGGATGTCAAGTGATGGTTGATCGCTGTTGCGATCAGCAGGGGTAGGGGAAGGAGAAGCAGTGACTCCATCCCTGAGGAAACGGGCATCTCGGAGGAGAGATGACTGGCCGTCAACGTCATATTTGTTGACGGGGAGGATGGTGGTTTGGAGAGCATCCTTGGAGCGAACTTTGGAGGCCATGATCGTGATGATGTTTGAAAATTGTTTTGATCTTCGATTTCTGAGGAAAGAAAGATGGGGAGAACAAAGGTTCCCACAGACGACACCACTGATCGTTAATGCTGGATCAGATCCTGTAGAATCAGGCCACCAAGTGCGTCAGGGATGCTGGTCGTATGGAGAGGAGGGGATGTACCTGCAAGGTACTCCGACGCTCAAGTAAGAAAATATCAGAGAAAAGGAGCAAGTACAAAGTGTGAATTCTTAGGGTGAATATTGGATACCTGACCCTCTCAAGCGAGAGGGTTTATATAGAGCCCTCAGCGCGTGGCCAACGGTCATATTTTCGGTGCGAAATAACCATTTTCCCGAAAGAATAAGTAACTACCCATACTAGCCGTTATGTCGGGCAGGGTGTCCAAAACTAGCCGTTACGTCGGGCATAAGTGTGGTTTCGGGCACCTGTCCTTAGCTGTTCGGGGAGCGATGAGGCCGTGCGTAACGTGGAGTAATTCCGGGGAGGAACGTCGCATTCCTTGCTCGGTTAGAGGGGCAGAAAGGTAACTTTTGCCCCTCTATGGATTGGACTTAGGCAATTTGGGCCGCTCTGGAGTAGAAGCGGATTGGGCCAATTCTAGCCATTGGTCCAGTCCAGAACAATAACACTAACTTTTATTTATTAAAGCCAAGAATTGATAGAACAAATTAAAAAACTATTATGTCTTAATTGTATTGTCTAAATATCCATGACAATACATAAACTAATTTTTTTTCTTTAATAAAATTATCTATTATAATTAAAAAACTATTACGTCTTAATTTTTGTAGTTTTTATTAATGTAGTTTTTAAAATATTTTTTTTCATTAAAATCATGATTTTATGAATAAAATAGTCAAAAAATCATAAAATAACATAAAAATCAATCAAAACCTTTTTTTTCTTCTTCTTCTTCTTCTTATTATTATTATTAGATTATTTTCATTATTTAAAATTAATAAAGTCATGAATCCATCAAGATTCATTGGTTTGGGCTATAAGAAATAGGTAGAACCAGATTAAATGAAAGATTTCCAAAACAATTCAATTTCATTTACTTTTTTTAATCTAATTTTCAATAAATAGTACTTATGTTTACACTTTTCATTCAACCACAATTTACAAATCATAACCTAAAAAGTTGTTGCTCTTCACACTGAAGAACAACAACACCGAAACTCTTTTAGTGCCTGAATATTTTCCCAATTTGTCTCACTTAATTCATTTTTATTCATACACTTGGGTTTGTCTTAAAAAAAGGGGGTGTTAATTCTAACTACCATGATTTTAAACAATATATGAGTTATGTTCATAAATTGCATATTTAGATGCATACCCTCATAATCTCAAAATACGTTGAAACAGGAAATATGTAAAAAAAATTCAATACACACATCTCACGCATTGAAATAATAAATTTGGAAAAATACAAAACTATCCATTCTCATACATCTTCATACACGCCAAATCACCAACAACAATACACGTAACATGGAAATCACATATCTACAACACAAATGCCCCAACTACCTAAACAAATCTATTTTCATATACAAGTTGGTTCTTAATAGATTAAAACATCCTTGTCAAACCCATAAATGTCTGCTGTGGGCAACTCTCATGTTGCAAACAATCTTTTTTTAATCCTGCAAAACTTGAAGAGTTCTAACCACACTTTATGCCATTTTAATCATCTTTAAGATAAATTTCTTTATATTCATCCAAAGCCCATCACCGTAATCATGCTATATAATTCTTTTGAAATATTGCCAACATTGATGCTGCTACTAAAACCTTGCTAAATTCCAAGTTCTATATAATTGGTCCTCTTAATGCATTTTCATCAAATCCAACTTAATATATTCTTGAGATTAAATTCAATAAATCCAATCAAGAACTTATAAAAAATTTCATGGAGAAGCGCAACAAAACTATCAACAAAGAGAAAATTTAGAAAAAGGGGAACAAATCGCGGAACCGCTCTGACGAAACTGCACGTCGCGAAACACCACGCACCGCCGTGTTTTTCCGGCCACCATATCCCTCTCGCGCACCACTCTGCCGCCGGAACAGATCCGATTGCAAATCCATTCGCATCACCACCACATCAATCGTCAATGTTAACCGCTCACCTCGACGGATCCGCCGTCCATCTGCCACGATGATTACCTTCTGCGTACCATACTCCCTCACACCGCATCCGCCTCTAATTGAAGAAGTGAGAGGGAGCAATAAAGAGAAAACCTTGTGGGATGGGAGAGGATCAAAGAATTATGCTTACGTTTGGTGATTTGGGAAAATGTTTGTTTTTCAGAGAAGAAGACATGAATGAGAGAGGAAGTTGTTCCTCTTTCTTGAGCGTGAAATACAGTTTGTCTTGGATGGGTGTGGTATCGTTTATTTAATATTAATTTTAAATGGAAATTATAGGAATTTAATAGTAGGATGTTAATAGTAAAAAGTTAGTAGGAAGTTATGTGAAAATGATAGTAGTGGTTTTAATAGAAGTTATTGTGTAAGTTACACATTAAAATAGGGGTAAAATTGGTAGAAAAATAGGCTACACCAAAACATCATATTTTACCTTTATATATGTTATAGATTATAGATTAAAGAGAAAGAGAATTTTCCAAAAAAAACATAAATAAACAAATAGCAAATGAATGGGAGAGGTTGAAAAAAGTTGTACAACATGTTTATCCACTTATGCATTACGGTTTATGAAAAAGTTGGAAAAACCAACTCTAGTAGTTATGGAAGCAAATTCTCTTTGAAATATCTGCATCATATTATAAATATTTTATTTATTAAAATTAAATAAAAATATTTTATCAAAGGATATATGGGAATGAAAATAGGTCAGCCCAAATTTTTGTATCATCTTTATATTTAGGTATAGAATAGATACAATCAATATAATTAAAATCAAAATGAGAAATATTTATTTTTAAGATGTTTTATCATTCTATCATTTCCCTCCATGCCGTTTGTCCATATGAGAGAAGCTAAATAAGTATGTTAACTATTAGCAAGAAATTTCCAAGAGTAAATTATGCATAAACTTCACAGATTTCCCTTCCTTGACAATCTACTCCTATTTGCGTATATTGTGCATTTATTATGGATTATGTACATGTAAGTATGAGCTAGTGTAGAGAATATTCATCTTAACACCAATATAATCAAATCAAATGAAAGCTAAACTCACGTAAGCAATTGAACCAGAGGATATTATTCAAATAAAGAAAAACAATTATGTTAAAAGGAAATATGAATTTGAATAAAAATTTATAAAATATTGAAAATGAATTGGTGGAGTCTTTTTGAAATGTAATCACAAAATATACAAAGTTGAAAGCAAAAAAAAAAAAAAAAAAGAGAGAAATACATAGTTAAATAGTATTTTACATGAACAATTTGGTTTTAGGGTGGATGTCTCCCTCATCTTGAAAAATCATGTCACTACATTTCTCCAATTTTATATGATTGTTTTGGATCTAGATGCTCCTTCACTTCCTCAAATAAAACTTTCCATTTCACTCACTTCCTGCTTATATAAGACTTTCCATTTCACTTAAAATCCGAATAAATTTAATTAGAGTTTATTCTTTTTCTTCATCCTATGTTTCAACATTTAATTGCAGTTTATTCTTTTTCTCTCATTCTTTATGACAAATCAATAATAATACATTTGTTACCATGAAATTGAAAATACATCTTCTAACCAAATACAATACTAATCACATTCAGCACTTACCAAATACATCTTCTAGCCAAGGAACCAAAATATTTGTCCTATTTATAAAGAAAAAGAAGGATCTAGCGTTTACTTTTTATACTTTAAAGAAGATGGTAATATTATGCTCCCTTTTTAATGACTTGGGAGCTAGAAGATGGTAAGAGCCTTACAAAATTTATTAAACAAATATTTTAAATTAAAATCAAAATTAATAAAAAATACCTGTTTATATTTTTTTAAGTGTGTATTCATTAAAAAAAGCGGACAAACGGGCATGGGAGTGTCTGTTTGGACGCTAGTGACAAATCAATAATAATGCATTTGTTACCATGAAATTGAAAAATACACAAAATCAAATTTAAAAAGAATTGTTGAGGCAATTTCTCTACAAAGACAACTTTTTCTCGAGTAGTGTTCATTGCCACAAAAATTGCACATAATAAAAAGAATAAGTCAATAAATTAAAAGTAACAAAAAACATAAGACATATTCAAAACTAAATTGAACAAACATGTACAAATTCCAACATCAAAACAATTAATTAATATACCTTGACATTAGAAGAACGAAAATGGTGATAGAGGTTGCAACCATAATATGGAAGACAAAAATAAAAAAGAATCGACAGTTCCATGAACCTTGGCAACATGAGTCCTCTTTCTTATAAATTTTCATTTATAAAAAATCGTGTATTTGATCTAGAGAGAAAATCATCCATTGAATCTTTTTTTTCTTTATAAAGTTTATGTTCTTGTGAACTTATATTTTTCTTTCTTCCTTATAACTTCCAAATAGTTATTGCATGTCTAATAACCTCTAGGCGATTATTGTACGTGGCAGTTACTTAAATTAAGACTTTGAATTATAAAATATGAAGTAAGTAAAGGGTAGTTAAGGAATAGAAAATAGGTCATACTAAAATTATGTATTCACTTTATATATAGGTATAGATTCAAAATATCTCCTTAAATAAAGGATGTCCACACACAGTGATATTTTCAGCTCACCACACAACACTGCCACGTGTCCCATAGCATGGGTTACCATAACATCTCATGATCCCATCATCTCTCACATTCTAATGGAAATGGAAAAATATCTATTAACTACAAAAATTATTTTCTCTTTTTCTTAGCAAACACTACAACATCAAAATATCTAGAGTAAAACAATATATCAAACCCCCCTCTCATCTTCATATCACCATGACAGTATTCATCTTCTAACCATAATAAATGAAAACCAACACAACACAGCCACCCTACACTCTCACCATTAGAGATGTAAATGGATATCCATGGAGACGGATACTATGATATCCGTATCCGCCTCGTTGGATAAATATGATATCTATATCCGTCCCATATTCATGCGGATATCCGTTAAGCGGATAATCCGCAGGTTTTAAGGTATCCGCGGATATTTACAGATATCCATGAATAATATTTTTTCTTATAAAAATTATTTCTTGAAAAAATATTTTTAACTTCTTTTAAAGATACAAAAAGTTATTACCACATAACATCCATACAATTCGCTCTTAATTTAACAAAAAATTTCATCACATTGATTTTCTTCTTATTCACAAAAACATAATTATATCTAAACATAGTATCCATACATTTCATTTTTAACCAAACAAATAAAAAATATTGTGATTGTGAGTTATGATGAATGAGCGGACGACTGAGGAGTAGGAAGGGATACACTGGTTCGACAGAGGAATGACGACACATTAGTTGGAATGTGAAATTGTTGAAGTGAGGTATGGAGTATTGAAGAGTTTAAATATGAAATGGCTTATAAAATTTGAATTAAATTTGAAAGGTTTTCTTCAAAGAAAATTTCAAAAAGAGAAAGAAATATAAGAAGACTATTTTTTTAGAAGATGAAAAGATAAGGTATAATAAACTAATGATATTTAAATAATTTTTATAATTTATTAACAGATATGGATATCCGCGGGTACTTATATCATTAAACTCGTATTCATATCCATTAACAAACAGGTATTTAAATATTCATTTATTTTATTCGTGGATATCCATTAAGCTATCTGTCCCATATCCATGACGGATTTTATCTGCGGATATCTGCGGGTACGGATTTCTTTGTCATTCCTACTCACCATAATCACCTTTCTAAACACCACAAATAACGGAATTTGATCCCCTGCAGTTAGAAATCACACATTCTCATGTAGTTAATGCATTTTGTGGACTAAATATGTCATTACCTCTCTCAATTATTTCTCTCTTTTTCTCATTTTGCACTAAATGCATGATCCTGCAGTCAATTGTGATGCAGAGAATCCAGATCCACAAATAACCACAAAATTCCAAATAACTTGACATCACAACCGCCATACTTCTCCCTCTTCATTAAACAAACAACAAAGCATTATCACTTCTCCTTTTTTCCTTCACAAATCGTGTTATACCACTGCCTCCAAATCGTGCGAACATCAACAAACCACCTAGCAATCACCGTGAGAACAACACACTCACGACCAATAACTCCGAAAAACATCCCGTTATCATTACTCTGTCGTTGAATCGAACACACACCAATCGAAACCGAACAAGTCGGAATCCGCGCAGAACGATTATCCATTCGTTACTCGCCGCCGTCGGAGCTCCTTTCTACGACTACCGTCGTTTTCAGATCCATCGCCATTGTTACTTTGACGTCTATTCGGTAATTTTTTTCATGGATTGATTATGTTCACCTTCTAATTCTCTTTATGATTTTTTTTGGATTATATTGAAGTTGTCGTGACCGTGTTTGGTGGAAGAACCATTCATAAAAAATGAAAGTGGGGAGACACTCAGAGAAACGATTCTCTGTTGCTTTATTTTTTAGTTGATTTGGTTTCTATTTTTTCAACAAATTGAGCAATAAATGGCTTAGAATGGAAAATGTCAACTTTTGTTCACTATTTCTGTTTTTTTAGAATAACAATGTTATTAAAAAAAAATACTTATATACCACAATATTCACCATATTTGCCAAAATGGCATACTTAAAAAAAAAAAAACAACCTGCAGGCGCCAAATGAAATGGCGCCTCAGACAAAAACAAAGTTCCACTTGCCAAATGAAATGGCGACTCGGGCCATTGGTGTCGTGCCCTAATTTTCAAGGGAGGCGCAATATCATATGGCGCCTCAGGGCAATTTCCTTTTTTTTAAAGGCTTTTTTTTTTGTTTTTTTAAGTTATAATTAAAACATTTTTTTAATTGTTACATACAGTATTCCATGTGTTTATAAATAAGACTGCACCCTCATTTGGTACTCCACAACAATTAGCACCAATATCCTTAACTCTCCCCAACCAATATCATCACCTCTCCCTAACCAATATCCCTAACTCTCCCCAACCAATATCCTCAACTCTCCCCACCCACTATGTCTAAATGGTTAAATCGGCATTCATCATCATCATCATCAGAGGAACTGCTTCCAACATTTCCACTCATGAAAAGAAATGCCCTAGTTTGCTTTTCATTAACAAAGCCTCCGATGAAGGTCTTACTCTGGAACACGCAGACCCTAGAGCATTTGCATAGGGAATTGAATTGCTGACTAGAAGGAGAATTTCCTGCATGTGAAAAGATCAAGAAAATTGAGAGGCTGGTCGAGGAGTCAAGCCCAAATGGAGTTAGCCGTACTTAGAGAAAAGTGGAAAACGATGTTGGTGTCCTTATGATGATGTTAACACCAAAGAAAATTAGCTTGATGATTGTAATATCCTAGAGAAGTTGATGCGTTGAGTTATATTATTTGGGTATGTTGTTGTTATTTTCCGCTTTAGTGTTAGGTTATGTCGTTGTTAGTTGTTGTTGTTAAGCTATTAAGTCATGTTTGTTAAGTTAAGTCATTATTAATTTTAATCGCTTATGTATGCTAAAAATGGAATGAAATTTTAATTGTTATTAAGAGACAAGGTTACATTTAAAACTATGATGATGTGCTTGATCCTACATTGGGACACTTTGTACGGTTGTGTCCCGGTTGATGGCACAAACTACACAACCTCACCATTTTGTTTGTTGCATCCATCTCCGTTCGAATACGGGTGCTATTAGGGCGACCCTTTTTCTTTATTCGCATCAAATCATTATGCCAGACAATTTCGCTTTCGTATGTAGGCCACTAGTCCTCCTTTTCTACCACCTGAAAGTTAGTGATGTAGACATTGTATAGAGTAATGACTTGGTGAAGAACAGAAAGATAGTTGGTTGGGTCTAGCTGAGCCTTCGAACATGGTGCTATAACATGGGAGCAAGGCATACGAAATGCCTGACACTTTCCATAGTCACACCAACTCCTATCCAGTTCCACTCGGTAACATCCCCTAGGCCTCCCTTCATTATGATCAATAGACTCTGTAACACTGAACCACCCTCTAAAACGGTCAAGGACCGTCATGTGACACCCCCAATCTATACCCCCAGTTAATTAAAGCAGTAAAAGAAAATTCAAAATTTCATCAGAGTATATTTAAAAATTCACAGCATAGACCGAGGGTCACATCAATTTGAGCCAAACATACAACACCTGCTCATAAAGATATGCAACAATTCAGGTAGTAACAAACAGAGGAACTTAGTTCCTAATACCCACAATTCAAATACAGAATAAAGCGGAAAATCTGTACTGAATATCAATATATATATATATATATATATATATATATATATATATATATATATATATATATATATATATATATCATGAAAGTTTGTTCGTCATATACAACCATACATGTACGATTCAAAAGATACATATACACACATCAAAATAATCACAAACGGTCTCCCTAACTACCCGGTGTCACATATCAGAGCCGACCGACAAAAGAATGAAGACCCTAGCTTCACAAAAAGACCTCCAGCAACTCTAATCTGCAATGCCTCATAGAGCATTATAAAACAGCAGAAGGGTGAGAAAAACAATCATAGTATAATTGCATACAATTATATATTAACACAGAAATGCACAAGTCAAATGTTCTCACCACAAATGCACCACAATCAAATACAGCACAACACAGTACAATTCTCAAGTATCAAATACCACTACACATCTATCATACACAATACACTCATCATCAATACAATTACACATATTCCCTCCCATCAATCACATTCACAATTCCATACACAATTAATCCATGATTTATGCAAATGCACAGAGACCGACACAATGACTCCATGCATATGCCATGCGGTACCGACTTCCAATATTTCTCATCACTAGTTCACTCAAGAACTCTGCTGAAATCATCGCTCGTTACTGAGGATCACTCATGTAACACCCCGCCGGGCAAACGATGTTCCCCGTTGCTTTAGGTCCTCTTGGTATAAGGTGCACGACGTTTATGGATTGCTTTAGGTCCTCTTTGTATAAGGCGCACAATCCGATCGCTCACACCCCACATGGGCACACGATCGTCTATAATCATCGCTTTAGGTCCTCTTATTTTTAAGGCGCATGATATATCAAATCGCTTTAGGTCCTCTTATTTTTAAGGCGCACGATGTTATAGCAGATTCCCTCTGGAATCAATCCGTCACTCAGGACGTCACAATAATGCATATCATGATGCTTGGCATACAATGACTCATGACATTTAATATGCACACATATACACATTCATAATCATGCATATACCAACATTTACCATACATCGCATTTTCTCGCCGTAAGGCCACCAACCATCATCACAATATGTATTTCATATAATTTCATCACTCAATAGTACACAAGTCATACAATATCCACACCAACAGCATATTGCACATACACATCAAGTTCACACAACTAAACGACAAAAGTCGACAACAAAACAACACATTTTCTAATTCCCAACATAATTTAATCGGCCAACAATCTCAAAACCATCATCATAAGAAAGTACATGCTACAAGCTTTCTAACGCACCCAACCACGCCTCAAACCGACTCACGGATCAAAAGTTACAGAGAAAACAAATTGGAATAAACTGTCATGTTCGCAGTGCGAAGCTCCTAGCGAGTCCTTCGCTCCCTCATTCGCAGTGCGAATGTCCTAACGAACAGTGGCAGAAGCAAAATAGCCTAGAAAATTCCCAACGTTCGCAGTGCGAACCATCCAGCGAATGCTCGCTACCCCATTCGCAATGCGAATCCTCCAGCGAACAGTGGCAGAATGAAAAATAATACAACGTTCGTAGTGCGAACATCACGCGAACGCTCGCCACTCATTCGCTGGCCATTCGCAGTGCGAACCTGCGATTTCAACAAAACCCAGCAGCGCACCAGGTCATCCAAAAATGAGATTTTCTCAACCAAAACATTTCCAAACCAACATATAGAAATCAAAACATAGTCTAATCATGGTAACAAGTATTCTACTACGTTTACACCGATTTTCAACCGCGAAAACATCGATTTCTCATGATATTTCTCATTTCAACCTAGAATCCAAAACTATAGAAAGACAATAGCATATGCAAACACATACATACATAATCATACACAAGCATAAGATAATCGAGTTTCACACCCTTACCCGATTTAATCGTGTTCTAGAAAGTCGGTTGATTGATTTCCAAGTTTTCCAAATTCTCTCTTTTCTTTCTCCTTTCTTTCTTCCTCTTTCTCTTCTCTTCTTTTTCCTTCCTTTCTATTTTCTCTCTCCCTATTTCTATTTATACTAACTTAACAAAATAAATCAAAATGGCCAAAATACCCCTACGCTCAAATATCTCGCAACCGCTCCCAAAACGCGATAAAATATAATCAAGATGAAAAATAACATATTTTCACATAAAAGTCAGAAATAAAATAATATAATAATAAAATACTCAAAACGACTCAATTGATTAAAAAGACAAAACTGACTGGGGCGTTACAACTCTCCCCCACTTAGAAATTTTCGTCCTTGAAAATCTTACCTGAGAGGAACAACTCTGGATACGAGTCCCGCATCCGACTCTCCAACTCCCAAGTCAAATTGCCCTCAGCAGCGCCTCCCCACGCCACTTTCACAAGTGCAATATCCTTGCCTCTCAACTGCTTCACCTCGCGATCCAAAATCCTAACTGGTAATGCCTCAACCGTAAGGTTCTCCTATACCTCAACCTCATCCATCGGAATCACATGTGACGGATCTGGAACATACTTCCGAAGCCGTGAAACATGGAACACATCATGCAAATTCGACAGATTCGGCGGCAACGCCACCCTATAAGCCACAGCACCCACTCTCGCGGATATCTGGTAAGGACCAATAAACCGAGAAATAAGTTTCTTCGATTTCAATGCATGACCAACACCTGTTACCGGCGTAACTCTAAAAAATACATGATCGCCCTCTTGAAGCTCAAGATCTTTCCTTCTCCGATCATGATAACTCTTTTGTCTACTCTGAGAAGCTTCATTTTCTCACGAATAAACTTCACTTTCTCCGTAGTCTGTTGCACCAACTCTGGCCCAACCACCGAACTCTCACCAGATTCGTGCCAACACAAAGGTGTTTGACATCTTCGTCCATACAACGCTTCAAACAGTGCCATTCCAATACTCGAATGGAAACTGTTATTATACGTGAACTCAATCAATGCAAGATAACTATCCCACGCACTACCTTGTTCAAGAACACAAGCCCGCAACAAATCTTCCAACGACTGAATCGTTCTCCCCGTCTGACCATCCGTCTGCGGATGATAAGCTAAACTCAACCTTAATTTAGAACCCAATGCCTTCTGTAAACTTTCCCAAAATCTCGAAGTAAACCTTGGATCTCGATCCGAAACAATACTTAACGGAACCCCGTGCAACTTCACAATCACACTGATATAAATCTCAGCCAACCTCTCCAAAGAAAAACTGATGTCAATCGGAATGAAATGAGCCGATTTAGTCAGCCTATCAACAACCACCCAAATAGCATTATGCCCTCGCTGAGTATTCGGTAAATCTATCACAAAATCCATCGAAATGCTATCCCACTTCCACTCAGGAATATCCAACGGTTGCAACAAACCACTCGGCCTTTGATGTTCCACTTTCGACTTCTGGCACGTCAAACAAGCATACACAAACTGAGCCACATCTCTTTTCAATCCAGACCACCAGAAAATCTTCTTCAAATCTTGGTACATCTTATTCGCTCCCGAATGTATACTCAAATTACTCCGGTGTCCTTCTTCCAAAATCATCCTTTTCAACTCCGCATCATCAGGAATACAAATTCTACCTCAGAATCTCAAAACACCATTAACATCCACTTGAAAATCACCACTCGCATCTTTTTCTCCAACCAACATCAAATCCACAAATTTCACGTCCAGCTTTTGTTTATCACTTACCGACAACACAAAATCATCAGTAATCGTTAGCATTCCAAGCCTCACGCTATCCGACGTCACTTCACATACCAAACTCAAATCTCTAAACGATTCCAAAAGTTCCCACTCCTTAACCATTAAAGCGGACATATGCAAAGGTTTCTGGCTCAATGCATCGGCTACCACATTAGCTTTACCAGGATGGTAATTCAAGCCAAAGTTGTAGTCCTTCAAAAATTCCAACCATCTTCTCTACCTCATGTTCAGTTCCTTCTGATCAAACAGATATTTCAAACTCTTATGATCACTAAAGACTTCGAACCTTGCACCGTAGAGATAATGCCTCCAAATCTTCAACACAAAAACCACAGCCGTTAATTCAAGATCATGAGTAGGATAATTTTTCTCATGCACTCTCAATTGCCTTGAAGCATAAGCCACCACCTTACCTTCTTGCATCAGAACACCACCTAGACCAATCAAAGAAGCATCACAATACACCACAAACGGTTCAGTAGGATTCGGCAAAATCAAAATCGAAGCTGTCGTCAATCTTCTCTTCAGCTCATTAAAACTTTCCTCACACCGAATATCCCAAATGAACGCTTGCCCTTTACAAGTCAACTGGGTCAAAGGAAGTGCTAGTTTAGAAAACCCTTCAATAAACCTTCGATAATAACTGGCCAAACCCAAAAAGCTTTGAATTTCAGTAACAGATCTTAGAGCCTCCCATTGTAGAACTGCTTCTACTTTAGATGGATCCACAGCAATACCATTACCTGAAATTACGTGTCCAAGAAAACTCACTTCCGACAACCAAAATTCACACTTAGACAATTTGGCAAAAAGCTTCTTTTCCTTCAAAACCTACAAAACAATACGCAAATGCTCCGCGTGCTCCTCCCGAGACTTAGAATAAATCAAAATGTCATCAAAAAATACAACAACAAATCAATCCAAATGCTCATGAAAAATACGATTCATGTACTCCATAAACACACCTGGCGCATTAGAAACCCCGAACGGCATCACAGAATATTCATAATGACCGTATCGTGTCCTAAAAGCCGTCTTCTGAATATCTTCCTCTTTCACCCTAATCTGATGATACCCCGACCTCAAGTCAATCTTACTGAACACATAAGCACCTACCAACTGATCCATCAGATCATCAATTCTCGGAAGAGAATACTTATTCTTAATCGTCACCTTATTCAACTGGCGATAATCAATACACAACCGCATACTCCCATCTTTCTTCTTCACCAATAAAACTAGAGCACCCCAAGGAGAAACGCTTGGCCTCATAAACCTCTTCTCCAACAACTCATTCAATTGCTTCTTCAACTCTACCAACTCAGATGCCGACATATGATAAGGTGCCATAGAAACAGGTCTAGTACCAGGAACTAGATCTATCGAAAACTCCACCTCTCTCTCTGGAGGCACATCTGAAATATCCTTAGGAAACACTTCCGGAAATTCACACACAACAGGAAACACATCAAGCGACACTTGGCTATCCACCGTCAAAGATGCAAACAACCCAAACAACTGAGCTTCATCCGCCAAAAGTTTCCTCAACTCTTTGGTAGATAAGAAACTCGAGTCTTCTTCTTCCTCAAGAGGAGGAAACCTTACTAGCTTATGATAACAATCAATATGAACTCGATTGAATTGCAACCAATTCATTCCCAGAACCACATCTAAACCCTCCAACGGCAAACACACTAAATCCATCTCAAAGTCTTTACCATAAATGGTCAAAGGACAACTTAGACAAGCCAAAGAAGTAGTTACTGACCCCATTGCTGGAGTATCAATAACCATCTCACCATCCATCAAAGACAACACAAGATTCAAACGCTTAGCGCACTCAGACGAAATAAATGAATGAGTCGCTCCAGTATCAATAATAGAAACTAAAGGCGTACTATTAATAAAACAAATACCTCTGATCAGACGATCTGCACTTGAAGTCTGAGTCCCCGCCAATGAAAACACCTTCCCACTAGTTGGATCTTGCTTCGGTTTCTGACACTTTGTGCTAATATGACCAGGTTCCCCACAGTTACAACACTTAACCACATTCTTTCTCTTGCACTCAGCTGCTACATCTCCTAAACCTCCACAATTAGAACACTTTCTCACATCTTTCCTGCACTCAAACTGACGATGCCCCAACTCACCACACTTAAAACATCTCGGAGAATTAGACATACCTCCTTCACCTGACCTTCGATCAAAAGTACCCCTTTGCTTACCCTTATCAACTGGTGTTATGTACGGACCACCACGGAATTGTTGCTTCCCTTTTCTGTCACTCACACTCTTGTAGTGAGTAGAACGAGCCTTACTATCCTCTTTATAAATCCTACAACATTCCACCAAATCAGAAAACCTTCTTATCCTTTGATAGCTGATTGCTTGCTTAATCTCAGGACGCAGTCCACTCTCAAACTTCACACACTTAGAAAACTCTGCAGTCGCTTCAGCATAATGAGGATAAAATTGTACAAGCTCCACAAACTTAGCAGTATAATCAACCACAGACATACTACCTTGTTTCAGTTCCAAGAACTCAATTTCCTTCTTTCCTCTAACATCCTCGGGAAAATACTTCCTCGGAAACTCCTGGCTAAACAATTCCCAAGTAACTTCTTCATCCCCAGCTTCCAACACCTGACGAGTACTAACCCACCAGTCATCAGCTTCTTCCTGTAACATGTGAGTTCCCAGTCTCACCTTACTGTCCTCAGCACAATCCATAACTCGGAAAATCCTTTCAATCTCTTTCAACCAAATCTGAGCACCATCAGGATCATATCTTCCTTTGAAGACAGGCGGTTTGTTCTTCCTGAACTCATCATTACTTGCAGCATTAGGTGCACCCTGCACAGCTCGGGCCATAGCTTGCATCGCAGCAGCCAAAGCAGCATCATTCCTACCCGCCATATTCTGTTCATTTCCAATAACAGAAACTATGGTTAAACAAACAGCTCATCTCAAACGCCAACACCAGCAAAGGACTGACACAAACAGACACGAACTGACACGGACTGCTCTGATACCACTTAATGAACACCCCCAATCTATACCCCCAGTTAATTAAAGCAGTAAAAGAAAATTCAAAATTTCATCAGAGTATATTTAAAAATTCACAGCATAGACCGAGGGTCACATCAATTTGAGCCAAACATACAACACCTGCTCATAAAGATATGCAACAATTCAGGTAGTAACAAACAGAGGAACTTAGTTCCTAATACCCACAATTCAAATACAGAATAAAGCGGAAAATTTGTACTGAATATCAACATATATATATATATATATATCATGAAAGTTTGTTCGTCATATACAACCATACATGTACGATTCAAAAGATACATATACACACATCAAAATAATCACAAACGGTCTCCCTAACTACCCGGTGTCACATATCAGAGCCGACCGACAAAAGAATGAAGACCCTAGCTTCACAAAAAGACCTCCAGCAACTCTAATCTGCAATGCCTCATAGAGCATTATAAAACAGCAGAAGGGTGAGAAAAACAATCATAATATAATTGCATACAATTATATATTAACACATAAATGCACAAGTCAAATGTTCTCACCACAAATGCACCACAATCAAATACAGTATAACACAGTACAATTCTCAAGTATCAAATACCACTACACATCAATCATACACAATACACTCATCATCAATACAATTACACATATTCCCTCCCATCAATCACATTCACAATTCCATACACAATTAATCCATGATTTATGCAAATGCACAGAGACCGACACAATGACTCCATGCACATGCCATGCGGTACCGACTTCCAATATTTCTCATCACTAGTTCACTCAGGAACTCTGCTGGAATCATCGCTCATTACTGAGGATCACTCATGTAACACCCCGTCGGGCAAACGATGTTCCCCGTCGCTTTAGGTCCTCTTGGTATAAGGCGCACGACGTTTATGGATTGCTTTAGGTCCTCTTTGTATAAGGCGCACAATCCGATCGCTCACACCTCACAAGGGCACACGATCGTCTATAATCATCGCTTTAGGTCCTCTTATTTTTAAGGCGCACGATATATCAAATCGCTTTAGGTCCTCTTATTTTTAAGGCGCACAATGTTATAGCAGATTCCCTCTGGAATCAATCCGTCACTCAGGACGTCACAACAATGCATATCATGATGCTTGGCATATAATGACTCATGACATTTAATATGCACACATATATACATTCATAATCATGCATATACCAACATTTACCATACATCGCATTTTCTCGCCGTAAGGCCACCAACCATCATCACAATATGTATTTCATACAATTTCATCACTCAACAGTACACAAGTCATACAATATTCACACCAACAGCATATTCCACATACACATCAAGTTCACACAACTAAACGACAAAAGTCGACAACAAAACAACACATTTTTCTAATTCCCGACATAATTTAATCGGCTAACAATCTCAAAACCATCATCATAAGAAAGTACATGCTACAAGCTTTCTAACGCACCCAACCACGCCTCAAACCGACTCACGGATCAAAGTTACAGAGAAAACATATTGGAATAAACTATCATGTTCGCAGTGCGAAGCTCCTAGCGAGTCCTTCGCTCCCTCATTCGCAGTGCGAATGTCCTAGCGAACAGTGGCAGAAGCAAAATAGCCTAGAAAATTCCCAACGTTCGCAGTGCGAACCATCCAGCGAATGCTCGCTACCCCATTCGCAATGTGAATCCTCCAGCGAACAGTGGCAGAATGAAAAATAATACAACGTTCGCAATGCGAACATCACGCGAACGCTCGCCACTCATTCGCTGGCCATTCGCAGTGCGAACCTGCGATTTCAGCAAAACCCAGCAGCGCACCAGATCATCCAAAAATGAGATTTTCTCAACCAAAACATTTCCAAACCAACATATAGAAATCAAAACATAGTCTAATCATGGTAACAAGTATTCTACTACGTTTACACCGATTTTCAACCGCGAAAACATCGATTTCTCATGATATTTCTCATTTCAACCTAGAATCCAAAACTATAGAAAGACAATAGCATATGCAAACACATACATACATAATCATACACAAGCATAAGATAATCGAGTTTCACACCCTTACCCGATTTAATCGTGTTCTAGAAAGTCGGTTGATTGATTTCCAAGTTTTCCAAATTCTCTCTTTTCTTTCTCCTTTCTTTCTTCCTCTTTCTCTTCTCTTCTTTTTCCTTCCTTTCTATTTTCTCTCTCCCTATTTCTATTTATACTAACTTAACAAAATAAATCAAAATGGCCAAAATACCCCTACGCTCAAATATCTCGCAACCGCTCCCAAAACGCGATAAAATATAATCAAGATGAAAAATAACATATTTTCACATAAAAGTCAGAAATAAAATAATATAATAATAAAATACTCAAAACGATTCAATTGATTAAAAAGACAAAACTGACAAAACTGACTGGGGCGTTACAGTGACCACATGTGTGTTGGCTTTTGCAGCTTCGTCCTTCATGAATGTCATTGAACTATTAATGAACAGCTGCCCAGACTACAAGATAGAACCCCATTTTGTACTTCTGGTATCAAAAAGTGCACCGAGCCTAAAATATGTTGACCTTACCAAAGAGGTTATCGGTAGGTTTTGGATGCACTTGAATACAGAGTTCATTGATTCAATAAGGTTTGTTGTCATGTGGCCCCATCGCTTCCCATTGTCGTATGCCCTTGTCCATTTCTCTAGTTGAATATTATCAATCCATCTCAATGCATCTACGTTTGTCAATCTGATCTCTTCACGATAGTGTCTGAAGCTAGGCTCTGTTAATGCATAACCCACGTTAATAACCTTCTTCCTTAGCGTTTTGTCCTTGATCTCCCGCATGAAATTTTGCGCGATGTGTCTAATGCAATACACATGGCTTGAGGGAGGATCTTGCCAATGTATTGTCAGATATTTTTTAGGAAAAAACTCCAACCTCCAGCAGTCTCCCCTTCAACTAGAGCGAAGGCAATTGGAAAAATGTTGTTGTTGCCATCCTGTGCCACGACCATTAGTAACGTTCCCTTATATTTCCCGTACAACCATGTTCCATCAATTTGAATGATAGGTTTATAGTACCTAAATCCTTTGATGCATGGTTCAAACGCCCAGAAGAGTGTGGAAAATGCCATTTCCACTGACATAATTCCCGATTGGCGTATACGCCGGCAATGTCTCCAAGATGGCAACATTCCCTGGAGCATAGTGTTTAAGTGCCACCAGGTATTTTTGAAGTTCTTTGTAGGAGTCCTCCCAATTTCCAAACACCATTTAAACCGCCTTAGTCCTAGCTATCCATGGTTTCTTGTACAAAGGAGTATAGTTGTATCTTTGAACCATATGCGCGATTATGGTACTCACCTTCAAAGAAGGGTTGTCGCTAATGCTGATAGAATTGCGTTGCATATCAACTGAGAGCTGAGCTTGTGATGATCCTGCATTGGATTCTTGATTATAAAAGTGTGCTATGGACCCATTGACCCTATCTTCCAATAATCGCTTCTCTTCCGAAAAGATGTTGTTAATCTAAATGGGCACACCTTGTTACGACAATAGATCTTATACAGAGTCGGATTTTTTTGATCGACTCTATAATCTGCAGACAAGTCCATGTGATATTGTTTTATAGCTCGGACAAAATCTTCTTGTGTACGAAAATTTTCCCCCACTTTTAATGCTCCTTCCGTTTGCATGTGTGGATTGTAAAATATATCCGTTGATGGTTTGTCTTCGCCTAAGTTGAGACTTGTCATGTGTTGAGGTGGGCAATAAACATTATTGGCTGGTAATATGTCTACCTCGTTGTTTACCATTTCATCAACAATGACCTCGGCTTCTTCTTCTTTTTCGTCAACGACATTGACTTCAACTTGTCCGTCGTCAGATTCGTTAAAAACTTGAGAAGATTCAAGTTATTGAGACAGTTGTTATTGTTGTAACGTAATATATAACTCAATATCATTGAATCCAAAATACTCATGGCTGAGAAACATATTTTGCACGTCATCAACAATGACCTCAGTTTCTTCTTCTTCTTCGTCAACGACATCAACTTCAACTTGTCCGTCGTCAGATTCGTTAAAAATTTGAGAAGATTCAAGTTGTTGAGACAGTTGTTATTGTTGTAACGTAATATGTAACTCAATATCATTGAATCCAAAATACTCATGACAGAGAAACATATTACGCACGTCATCATCGTCTCAAATATTTAATTGGAGAAATTTGCATTGCTCGTGCCCGTAAAAAAAATTGGATTCTTGTAGACGATTTGGCCAACTGGACCACACTGTAATTTATTTTCTAATTGGGCTTTCAAATGTAAAAAATTTGATCTTCTATCAATTAAAAACCTAGTAACTTCCGTATTTTGAAAATTGAAACTGGTTATGGGACATTCAAACATCTCACCATTGAGATGTGCACTTATCATGTATTGTGGTGTTTGAGCCATAACAAAAACGTTACTAACTCGTGTTAGAAAGAAATGGTTTACAACTTTTAGTGTCATGAAGAATATTTTGCTAAATGATATGATAATAAATTGTATGGCTCTTGTGTATTAATAGACGTCTTGTTGATACGAATTATTTAGTTACATGTCTTGTATGTTTTAATACTTTAGAATGCTTTACAACTTCTGTCTTACCAACTTCACTTATAAGACATTAAAGTAAAAAATTAAACCATTGCCTTGCATGCATCATGTGATTCTCTGCATGATAAGACTACACTTCCATGCCAAGAATCTCACAAGACTACATTGTTCTTTATCATGCCTATACATTATACGATTTATTTATTCACTTCTTTATCATGCATATGCATATACACTACACTAAAGTCATACCAACTACACTTACACGACATTAAAGTTGTAAAAAACAAAACCATTTATTGTTATAGTTATTATTCTTAAATACTATCACATGTCTTATATGCCTACAGTCTTGCATGCCTCACACTTATTTTCTTTAGCACACTATACGAAATCAGAAGACTACACTATTCTTTCATGCCTTAATGATTTCTGCATGACAAGACTACACTACCATGCCAAGAATCTCTGTAAAAAACAAAACCATTTATCACATGTCTTGCATGCCTTAATGATTATGTGCATGACAAGACTACACTACCATGCCAAGAATCTCTATAAAAAAACAAAACCATTTATCACATGTCTTGCATGCCTTTATGATTCTCTGCATGACAAGACTACACTACCATGCCAAGACTTTCACATGTGATTCTCTGCAAAAAAAATACACTATTTTCTATCATGCATATACACTATTTCTTTGGCACACTATACAAAATAGTAATTCACTTCTTAGATGTCTTACCAAGAATCTCTGCATGACTACACTTGTTACCAACTGCACATACAAGACATTAAATGGCTTCACATGCATTTTCATGTGACTCCTCTCATCACATTCTTCACCATTATAAATACATTCTCACCACTTTACTAAATCTTCTCATCCTAAATACTTCTCCTACATTACAAACTTTTCTCCTCAAATCGTAAGCACTTCGCATCCATCACAAACTCTTCTTTTTCATACCAATTACGAAAAAAATGTCTCTACTCACCATGGGAAACGATCACAGAGGAACATCTGAAAACGTTGCAGATTTTGTAAGTGTTTTGTCCTTGATTTGTTTTGTCTTCCCTAACTTAGATGTATTTTTTTTTAAAGCTAATGTTATTTATATTTTTGTTCAGGAGGTATCAAGGTTTCGTTATCGTGGGCTTGACTACATACCACAAGACCCATTCATCGAAGAATACCTAAGTGCATGTGGATTTGGTGAGTTGATAAAAATCAAGTCATACTCGCTTAACCCCAAATTTATTCTAGCTTTGCTAGAATGTTTGAGGCTAGAGACCCACACATTTCACCTTCCATTTGGTGAATGCACGGTCACACTTCAAGATGTGTATATGTTGCTTGGCCTACGCATCGATGGAAAGGCCGTCAACGGCAAGGTTAATGTCGATAACCAACTATGCGAAGATTTGTTGGGCGCCCCGCTTTGTGTGGAAACAGCTCAGCCAACACGTGATGGTCGACCTAGGGGCCAAGGTATTAACTTAAAATACCTAAGAGAACACTATAAGTCTATTTTATTAGACGAGGAATCTGCCGAGTATTACAAGATACTTAAAACTCGGTGTTATTTAATGATCTTATTTGGTCATTTTTTATTTCCAGAAAGTATTGGAAATAGTGTAAATATTATGTATTTACCATTGTTGTCCAACATTAATAAAGTGTGCGACTATAGTTGGGGTTCAGCTGTCTTGGCCCATCTCTATAGTTCACTATGTAAAACTTAAAAAAAAGACACTTGTACTTTTTATGGCCGCGCCTATCTCCTTCAAGTGTGGGGTTGGTCTAGAATGCCAACACTAGCTCCTGTTAACCGGAATCCCTTCACATTTCCCTACGCAAATAAGTAAGCTTAATTTTACTACTCGAACTTGTATCCTTTGATGAAATGTTTATTTGTAACTAATTTATTTGTGCCACTTTTTATAGGTGGTCAGTTCCGGGAATGAATTACCAACGAAATCCCAGGAACTCAATAATCGTCTACCGCAACCTAATAGATCACATTGACCCCAACGATGTAATTTTTTCTTAAACTGCCATAAATATGTCTAATAAATTACAACACCGCAGAATTTCTCATTAAATCTTTTGTTCTTGTAGTTTGTCTGGAGGCCGTATGAGGGTCTCGACCATCAGCCCAACGCGGATGATGTTGCAGTGTGGACATCAAAAACATCCATCATTCAGTTCACCACAGTGGAGATGCATCAAAGTGATTGGGTAAAACTGCAGTTTGGAATGCATCAGGATATTTCGGTCGCTCCGACATGTTTGGGAGAGTGGCATCAACGTAGAGTGGATACACAATGGGCAGTAGGTCATTGGACGAACTTTGCAAAAGAGATGTGTCAACATTGGGAGAATCGACATCGACACATCTTTGCCAAACCTATTGTGGAAGGGCCTAGACCAACTCAACAATATATGTTTTGGTTTAGGTCGGTTACAACACCCCAACAATTCCTCTCTGAACCGACGTATCTGATTGATCCGCGCCAACGTGCTTCTTCCTCACAGCCACATGCCCAACATCAAACACCTTATTATACCCAATAACCAGGTTTACAAACCGAATTAATCTTCCAAAGCCACAACCCATTCATGCCACCAACTCAGTCACAACAACAAGAGCCTTACCCCTACTGCCAGTCCACCTACCCCACTTCTGCCTATAGCCCTGACAACTCTTTCGAACCCACCCCAGCCCACCATAGCCCCCCGCAAATGAACACACAATCGTCCTACAACCAACAAACCCACCCACTATTTAACTACCAAACCCCACAACAACCATTGCATCGTTTCCAAAACGATTCAATGCACCAATTCGGCCAACCATACCTTCCACACCCAACCCAACCCCCCTCCCCCCCCCCCCCCGGTCCCAACTACGAAAACATGGACATTCTGGATTACGGAAGCGCCGTTGGCGGCAACCCCCCGGCTATTGGGGACAGATGCTTCAAAATTTGTCTGATACACCGGGACCATCTCAACAGATGCCTCTTCCACAGGTCAACACGCAAAGGCCAGAGACACCTCAACAAAATCGTGGTAGACCTAGACGTCGCGCAAATGTTCTGCCATGTGGAATCGGTGGACGTTTGGATAGGGCGGGCCATTAAATCTTTGTTTTCCATCAATTGTATAATTTTTATAGTGTGAACATTGTTATCTAATTTTTCTAACATTTTTTTAATTTTTTTCCATTTAATTTTTCCATTTTCAAACTAAAATAATAATTAAAAAAATGAACTGAGGCGCCATATCATATGGTGCCTCCCTTGAAAAATAAAATTAAAATTAAGGCACGACATCAATGGCCTGAGTCGCCATTTCATTTGGCTCCTGCAAGTTGTTTTTTTTTTTTAAATATGTCATTTTGGTAAATGTGTTGAATATTGTGTTATATAGGTATTTTTTTAAAAACATTGTTATTCTAAAAAAAATTCACGTTTTCCCATATGCAACTCTTCATGTATTTTTTTTTTAATTATTGTTATTAATCTAAAAAATGACAAAGGGGGCGGTTTCCCCATATTTTCATTCTCTTTTTTTTTTCCTTTTTTTTCTTTTTTTATTACTACTTTTTAATTATTATAAAATTATTATAATTATTATATATTATTAATATTATTATTGTTATTATTAATTATCATTATTATTAATTATCATTATATTTTTATTTATATATTGGATAATTAATACTCATGTTAATTTTATTTTTCTTACTAACCATTATCACTATCATTATTATAGTTAGTATCATTTTATTATTATTTGTATTAATATTATTGATTATTATTATTAACTATTATTATTGTCATTATTATTAATTTTGGTTATTATTGCTGATTATTACTGTTGTTTACTAAATATTGGTTATTATTTATTAAGTAAATTGTTTATTTTTAATCGTTAGAAAAAAATTCGATTTTTCACAGATGCACTGCAATTTCAGAATTAAAATTTAATTTAATTTCAGAAACTACTTGAAGGCATATAGTTTTGTTGACCGGCCTCAGATAGGGTTGATTCCTACATGAATCATCTTACAATTGCTTAACATAGTGCTAAATTTCAATAGTTAACTCTATTTTATTTCCAATTCTTTCTCTTTCTCTGATTTATTTTTACATTAATTTCATTACTATTTACTTCTGTTGTTTACATTTGCTTATCAAAGCTTGTACCTTTTAAATTACCGCATTATACATCCCCATTCGATAAAATTGTACCCCCATTTCCATCAAAGATGTAATAATTTTACTGTTTTCCTTTACTGCTTTATTATCTTGGTTGATTGTTAATTCAAAAGATTAAAATCAACAACTTTTAAAAAAGAACAAAAAAAGACACTCGATCCAACGTCGAGTCTTTTTCCCAAATCAAATTCAATTGAATGCAACGTCTAGCACCACCCCCGCCACATCCAAACTATTTTCACAATCAAATTACAACACTTGATCCAACGTCAAGTTGTTGATTTAAACTTTTTGTAATAAATTTGAAAGACAAGACCGAGATGCACATCTCTTTAGACCCTTTAATAGTTGAGCGTTCAGAGTACACCGAATTCCAAATGACTATTAGTCTTTTAAATCAAAACCCATTTGGAATAAAGGGACAATGGAAGCACATTCATGTGAATCTCGAGTAAACGCGCGCTTGGTACACACCTCTGCTCAAACGTTTACTCACCTTCCGCAAATTAAATTATCCTATTTTTTAGAAATGAGTATGCTTTATCCATATTGATGTGAAAGAAACAAAGATTTTCGTCTCCAAGAGCGAGTAGTAAGTAAAGGTTTAAAACACTCGACATGTCTAAAGGATTACTCTTTAAAAGCAACCAAGCCAGTAGTTCTTAGTAAGCGGAACTACAGAGCTCTGATTTCTCATTAGACCATGAGAATACATAGGCACAAGATTATGATATCTTGGCGAACACATTAATAATAAAAACCTAAGTCTTTCCTTTCTTTCTTTTTCTTTTCTCTCTCGATAAGTAGAAGATCACAAACTAATATCACGCTAACATTCTAACACGAAGCTAACTAAATGGGTCCCATTGAGTACGATGGATGTGAGGGGTGCTAATACATTTTCCTTGCATAGTCGACTCCCGAACCCAATATGGTTTCAATGACCAGTTTCTTTTTGTTTTTTCATGGGTTTTATCGATATTTCCCCTTTCCATATTTGGGAATAAATAAAGTTCAGTGGCGACTCTATTTTGTTTATATTTCGAACGTTCCTTACGCCCGGTTATTTTTCGCACCGCGACAATATCATGCAATGCATTCAAATAACAACTAAATTCTCATACTTGAATCACTCTAAAACTCCTCTTCAAATAAGGATGAAGAAACGCGTTTGCAACCGTGGGACAATTTACACTCATCTGAAAAACAATGCTAACAACAATTCTATTCATACATTCATCGAATAATTATAAATGAAATCATGGAAGCAAAAGATCACTAAGGACTTCTCTAGGTTGTAGTTTGTCCGAGTTTCACAACAAATGGTCATTTCTTATGCTATTGAAACGAAGTTTCCACGCAAAAGAACATTCACTAAACAAGGTATTTACACATCACAACTTCTTTCACCAATTTCTTTTCTCTATTACTCACCCTTTCAAACCCCCTTCGCACAATAATTTTTCATCCTTCATTTTTTTCTTTCAAACAAGCATTTTTTTTCTTTTCTTATTCACCATCATATTCATAATTTTCAATGCTTGTTCAATTTATTTATTTTAATTTCTAACAACCTACCATTTTTCTTTCATTCTCTTCAACCTGAATACAATCAAACCTTAAGTGAATGCTCCTTCATTTTTATGGCAAGCAAATCAATTTAAAAGAATTATTAAAGTTCAAAGGTTTCAATAACAAAATTTTTAGAATCCCAAAAAATTCAATGATGAACTTAACCTTCAAGTTTCTATATGTACATAAACCAAGTTCATCACCAAAATGGGTTCTAATCTGTTAAGGCTCAAAGGGGTTAACGAATACTCACTACTCACCGGGTAAGTTACTTTTTTTGGATATGGTTGTGCTCAATATAAACAAATTACCTTGATCATTTCTAAAGCTTCCACAAAATTACAATAATCAAAAGATTAAGCATGAATTAAATGAGTTACACAAATTTATCAGTCATCCAAGCATTTAGTGCACAATGGAGGTTTCTCACAATATGTGGCTTTTGGGACCTAAGTAACTCAATCATTCAAACAAGTTGTACAATGAAACAAGAATATACATTTGTACAAAGTACAAAATTCTTAGTCATTCTAACATTCTAGAAAGTGGTAATCATATATCTTGCTTACATTCATCACGTTCAAAATCCTATCATCACAATCCAAACTTGGCAGAATCTTTATTGGATACTTTTTATGCAAAAGAGCAACCAATCTATGAAGTTCTCCTCATCCATTCAATGTAGAAGCATAAAATTCAAAACAATTCTAACAACCACAAAAAAATTATTGAACATTCAAAACTGAAATATTCAATTCTTATAACATAAGGTAATGGTGTACACACCAACAAAAGTAGTAATACAAAGCCAAAATAAATCCAACTAAACTGGATAGAGTACAACATAAAAAAAAATACAACAACGTCAAAATATAGCAATGATCATAAAGCTTAAACAAGAAACTTTACTTTGTCGAAACACAAGGAAGTAAGCTTTTAAGATCATGCTCAAAAAACATCAGAAACTAATCCTCCTCAGAATCGGACTCAGTCTCCTTAACACTATCACCATCATCGTCATCACCATCTCCTCAGCAGCAGCTACACCTGCCTCCTCTCTATCAAAAGGCATGGCCTCAGGCCAACCTGCATGAGTTAGGAATTGTTCCCCTAGTCATAATAGAATGATCCACGGTAGGCTCACAGTACTGTAGTTGCATCTGCTGCATAGAATCATGTATGGAAATAATAGCACGCTGAGTCTCCTACATCCAATCTCAGTTGTAGTTGCAGAATTCCCTCTGATTTGGGTAAAAACTCTGGAAGTTAGCTACTCCAGAGCTTGTACCCTCTCCTGCACCTGCAGCCTCTCTAGCTCTAGCTCTAGCCTTCCTCTTTGGCATGTAAAACCTAGACACATAAGCATCATCTATAGCAATAGTCAGTGTGACAGGGCGGAGGGATGGTAACTTTACACGCTCGTGCACACATAAAGACATGATCATGCATGGGAAAACCAAGGGGTAATTAGCTCTGGCCCCTGGTTTTACACCATTCTCTACCACCGCCCACATCTCATCAGCAATGATGTGTGCCACATCCATCTGAGTATCCAAAAAGATACTATACACCAGGTGTGTCATCTTAATTGGAACCGTAGAGGAATGTGTCCTAGGCTTGATGTTATGCAACACCAAGAGTAACACAAGTTGTGCCACAAGATGCATGTCCTTTCTCTTGTACCTAACCGAAACCCCATACGGGTTCAACTCCACGCTCTTTCCTTCGATCAGCAGCCATCACGCCAATATTCCTATACAATCTCAACTCTCGTTGGTGCTTATCTCCCTCATTAGCCCCAAGAGTCAAAGGGTTTCCTAACACCTCATTAATGGTATCTCTATCGAACTTCACATCCCTTTCGTTCACCATTGTGGTCCATGTGAAGTTTTCCTCATCACCAGGGAGAGATTTGCGTATAACTCCCTCCCAATGTCAACATTAAAACTATCACATGGATATATCAGCTTATCCCACCTCTTATTTTCAAAGACCGCAACGACCGCTAGGAAGGGTCCTTCGGGATGAATGGTGAAAACCTTCTCAGCAAAGATACTCCTCTTCTCAAGGTTAAGATACCTTTCAGTTTTCTTGGGGCCTTTAAACACACTATGTCATAAGCTCTTGGTTGTGCATGACGAGAGGAGCCTCCAGTCATCTTTTGCTTCTTTGACGCGTTTGTTTTCGGAGGAGCTATTTGCACAATAGAAAACAAAACCAGCACCAGCATAACAACACACTAGACAAGCAAGGCATTGGAGAAAAGGAATCAACAACTAAGCATACAAGAAAACAGAAAACAAATGTTGTTGTCATGGTCGTTTAAGCTTGCACAACGAGTTGTAAGCGAGCTCGCACTGCGAGCTGAAGGCGAACCTGCAAAAATTCAGTTTTCCAAGTTCTACAGCAGGTAACACAACACAATTTTAACTCCATCTAATTCACATGTTTTCAAGAATATCTTACAGTATCCAAACATCACAAGCAATTTCAACAACACCACAATTGACCTATGAACATGCAATTCAAAGTTTTTAAAAGAAAATCCTCATAATGCCAAACTTAAACCTAAACAAGAACTTGACATGCAACCATGGCTATTTCATAATCAGAATTAATACACATTTCACAACACATACCAACTAAGATTCAAACCCTCAAAGTTAATTTCTTCACAAAGTTCAACTAAAACCCTAACCACATGTGACTTTCTAAAGCAAGAGAACAGTGGCAAGGAAATAGCATCAAACCTGGAGTTTGCAAAGGTAGAGAGTATGGAAAATGAAAGTAGGAAACTTGAAAATTCACTTCTTTCTCTTGGATACGGTTAAAAGAGACAAAGAGAATGTTTGTTTTTGTTTGTGAGTGAGAGTGAGAAAAAGCGAAAGTGGAAGGTCAAGGGTGAGAGGGAAAGGTGGGCTAACCCCACAAAATCAGAAGTACACCAAATGGGCCCACGAAAAATGGCCCACACTAAAACAAAACAAAAGTGATGTGGCAAAACTTGTAACATTCTTTCAGGATCGTGCAAGCTCGCACTGCGAGCTTAAGGCGACCTCGCCTAAGCTTGCACAACGAGATGAAGGCGAACGTGACAGAAATTTCAAAAATTTTGGTTTTTCTCAATTATTTCACCACAACACTTTCTAATACTAACATAACACTTCTAAAAATGCAATAAAAATGAAGGAGTACTTATAATGTTTGAGTGCCTCCCAACAAGCACTTTGTTTAACGTCGTTTGAGCTCGACGATCAGACGGTGAAATCACAGAACACCAAAAACAAATGAATTAGCTCCCCAATCAAACTCATCATCATAAAGATCTTCAACCTTTGTCCCTACCTATTCCAATTTTTTTTCAAAAATAGTAAATTCTAACAAGATTTCATTGTCACATCCATTGCATCTTCATCATTCTCATCCATGCGACAACCATTTTCCATTTGCTTTGAACAAATTATCCCTTTAAAAAGTGTAAAACAAACCTCTTCATCTTGAGTCCTCACCTTCATAATACCTTCTTCAAAGTCAATCATCATTTTGGCGGTCTTCATAAAGGGTCGACCAAGAAATAAAGGCGTATCTTCATCCTCCTCCATATCCATTACCACAAAATCAAACGGAAACATGAATTTGTCAACTATTACCAACACATCCTCCACTACACCATGAGGACGGGTTCTTAACTTATCCGCCAATTGCAATGTAATTCTAGTTGATCTCATTTCAATGTTTCCAAGTCGTTTAACCACAAATAACAGAATCAAATTTATGTTAGCACCCATATTAATCAGAGTTTTACAATTGAAGTCATTACCTATAGTTATAGGTAAAGTAACTCTTCCCGGATCTTCTTCCTTCCGCAGAAGAATACTTTAAATGTATTTAGCATACTTAGGCATTTGTTCAAGTGCCTCGGAGAATGGTATGTTAATTTGCAATCGGCTAATAATATCCACAAACCGAGCGTAATGCCTCACATTATCCTTTTTGGTAGAAGCATGCGGATAAGGTAAGTTTTGAATTGGGATATTACTTACACGCTCCTTTCCTTTTCTACTCTTTTTCTTTTTCTCTTCTCTCAAATTCTTTTCTACTTCATCCTTCTTTCTTTCGTCTTTTTGCCCTAAATCATCCTCCACATTTTTTTTCTACTACTTCTTCTTTAACAATTTCTTTTTCTTTTTCAACTACAACCTCCTCTTCTAAAACTTTCTCACTAATACCCATATCAATCTCCCTACCACTTTTAGTAAAGATAGCTTTACAAGTCTCTTTAGGATTCACTTGATTATTCACGGGAAAAGTCCCTTTGTGTTGGTTGGCTAATTATTTAAACAATTGCCTAATTTATGTCTCAAGATTCCTAATAGCCGCATCGGTACTCTTTTGGTTGGAAATTGACATTTCCATAAATTGATTGAATGTGTCTTTCTATTTTTAAGTTTCCACCTTGAGGTTATAGAGGTTGAGTGTAGTTTTGGTATTGATTTTGACCGTTGGAAGTCTCGGGTCTTGCCTCCATCCTTGTTGATAACCTTGGTTATTACCTCTTGGTTGGTAACCTTGGTTGCCATGTTGATACGAAGGTGTTCTCGGTTTATAGCCTTGATTTTGGTTTTGGTTTCCCATGTAATTAGCATCCTCTACAACTAGAGGACAATACCTGGTAGGATGGTCTCCCTTACACAACTCACAACTCGCAATTTGTTGGCTCTTGTTCAGAAGCTCTTGCATCTCCTTAATTTGTTGTGGAAGTTTTGACATTTTTTGTGTCAACAACTCCACTTGTTGTGAGAGCAACTTATTTTGTGCGAGAATAGCATCGTTGGTGCCCAATTCAAGCATTACCGGCTTCCTTTGAGGTGTACCTCTGTTATGTTAGCCTTGGTGATCGTTGAGTTCAATCCTATCAATGATGGTAATTGCATCCTCCGCACTCTTCGATATTAAAGATCCACTTGATGTAGCATCTAATAGAGTTTTGTGAACCGGTTGGAGTCTATTCCGGAATATATGCACTTGTGTAAGATAACCAAAACCGCGGCCTTTACATTTTTGCAACATAGATTTAAACTTCTCCCAAGCTTTATTGAGAGATTCATTTCCACCTTGAGCAAATACAGAAATTGTCGTCTTAGCCTCCATGAATCTATTGTGAGGAAAGAATCTTTCATGAAACTTCTCCTCCAACAAATTCCAATCAGTCATCACTAGAGTTGATTGGTCAAGATACCATTCCTTAGCCTTTCCTATCAAGGAGTGAGCGAATAACCTCTTGAACAATTGTTCCTCTTCAGCTTCTAGAGCACGTTGCTCCCGCAATCTCGTAGAACTTTGTAAGATGAGTGAACGGGTCTTCGTGACCTAGCTCGGTAAAGGGATTTGAAAATAAGATTTAAAGAATTCTTATTTTCATCTCTGAGTGCCTTCCATTGTTTGTATTCGAGCAAACTGAGCATTATGTTGCGAAAGATTGGTACATGGACGTCTGTAAGAAGGTGGAGGTGGAGGTGGTTCTGCCATAATTGGCGTATCAATGGGGGTAGTTGGTGGGTTACATGAAAAAGTTCCTTCGCGCTCCCTATTTTCTTTATCTAGTTGCCTTCATCTTCTGGTTTTGCTGTTAAGTCTCCACACAGTTCTATCAATCTCTTAATCAAATAGAAGTTGGTATGCAGGTCACTTCCTCGCATAAACAAATATCTGAAACACTAACCAAACAAATTAACAAGCACAAGGAATATAAATTGAGGTAACAGAAAACAATACAAAACTTAAAACAGGATAAATTATTGCAATGCTTGCAATATCAATAAACAATCCCCGCCAACGGCGCCATTTTTGTTAAAAGCATATATCGGTGGTGAAAGTTGTTTTATCATATACACAAGGATTGTTCTGATATCACTTGTCGTTCTATAGTTTATGAAGTCTTAAGTGAGGTTTTCAAAGGTGTTTTGTTTGGAATCATAGGTTTTCACAAGATTTAGTAGCAAAGAGTAAAGTTTGAAAGATGTTTGTTTAATAAAGCATATCAAGAATATATTTAATAAATCTAACTTGCATATATTCTATTAATCAAGCATGTCAATTTGTTTCCGATTAATATAATCATGTACCCTCTCAATACCATTTATGTCTAAAGCGGTTTCATGAGTATTATTGTATCCATCACTAGATGATGTCTCATGCTAACAACCAATACAATAATCTTTAAGATTGATACAAAGCAAATATCAACTCCTAAATCTATGTCTAGAGTTTGTTCATTGATAGATGAATATCATATATCAAGTTTTGCAAAATCTATGTCTAGAGTGATTCAAATCAAAGATATATCAATAAGAACAAAAA
Organism: Lathyrus tuberosus; assembly: GCA_022829125.1. Classification (NCBI taxonomy): domain Eukaryota; kingdom Viridiplantae; phylum Streptophyta; class Magnoliopsida; order Fabales; family Fabaceae; genus Lathyrus; species Lathyrus tuberosus. The sequence continues at coordinate 906,102 of JALAZF010000494.1, forward strand.
TATTCACCATATATTAATAATCAACTTGTTCACATACAAAAGATTAAAGAAAATACATAAAAGATTGTTGAATGTCAAATATGACTTATTTTGAACCAAATAGACTTGCATCTCTCTTCATTTTCGAAGCATATTTTAGAGAGAGAAACACAAACCCTATGGGGGAGAAGGTAAGAGCTTCAATTTCTTGTTGGGTTTGGATGTAATCTATTGATACCTTAAGTATTTCATCTAATCCATGTATTATGAACTAGTTTTGATTCAATATTGATGTTGTCTTTGATTTCTTATTTGTGGGTTTTGACAAAACCTTTTCAAATCTTAGATCTGATATATTCATCTATCAATGAACAAACTTTTGACATAGTCTTGTAAGTTGATATTCCCTAGTATCACGTTTATTTTATTGCGTTGATTATTAGCATGAGTAGCTATCAATACAGTATTGTAAGGATGTGTGATAATAGAGATAAAGAACTATGTTCACTTACATTTGGCAAATTAGTTGAATGCACTTAAAAAGGGTTAAGCGTATATACGTATTCTGATCATGGCATTTTATATGAATCAATCATTTATCTAATATGGATGTTATCCTTGTTTACTTGTTTTTATCATTGATTTGAACCGTTATAGAACTATACTCTTCAAATCTGGATATAGGATGAATATCTGTTAGGTTATGAACTCTAGACATATATTTAGGCTTAACATTTGCTTGAGTATCAGTTTTTAATGCTCTGTGTTGTAGAGTTGCGTGAGACATCACCAATGAGACAATACGGTTGTTCTCTTGACGTTGTGTTAGACATAACCTCTGTTGTGGGTGATACGTGAGGATATTAGCCGAATGATTAATTTGTGTTTAATTGGTCAGGAGAATGCATGTGTTATCAATTAATGAGATCCAATCCCAACAAGGCTCCGTTTATTTTAAAGTATTTATTGTATATTTTCTGCTTTTATCTATTGTACCTTGAATCTTTCAACCATTTTGTAACCATAAGCTTAGAAATGTAGAAGTTGTTGAATGACATTCTTTCCCTCACACTGATCCCTATGGAGACGATGTAAATCCCGTAGGGAATCCTTCCAAAACTAAATTTTTTAGTCTTGCCGCTTTACTGCAGTTCAAACAAAATGGCGTCATTGCCAGGGATTGGTGTTTAGATATTGAATCGCATTGCAATAGTTTCTATATTTTTGAGCTTCTACAGTTATTTATATTGTATATATACTTGTTCCCTTTCATGTTTTCTCAAGTGTTGATTAGGGATGAATGATGAGAACTTCTTCTAGATTGGTTGCTATTTGTATAAAAGTATCCAATGAATATTCTCCTAAGTTTGGATGGTGATGGTAGGATGTTGAACATGTGAATGCAAGCAAAATTGTACCGCTTTATAGAATGTTAGAATGATTTAAGAATTGTGTGCTTTGTACAAATGTGTATTCTTGTTTCATGTTGCAACTTGTTTGAATGCTTGTTTCACTTAGGTCCAAAAGCCACAAATTGTGAGAAACCTCCATTTTTTACTATATGCTAGGATGACTAATAACTTTGTTTAATTCGTTTGGTTCATGCTTAATCTTTAAATTATTATAATTTTGTGGAAGCATTAGAAATGATTAAGATATTTGTTTATATGGAGCACAGCCGTATCCAAAAGTAACTTACCTGTGAGTAGTGAGAATTTGTTAACCCCTATGAGCCTAAACAGTTTAGATCTCATTTTAGTGATGAACTTGGTTTTTGTACATAATTTGAAAGTTTAGTTCATCATTGAATTTTGGAGATTCTAAAAAAAATTATTTAACCTTTGAACATTGTTTAAATTGATTTCCTTGCCATAAAAAGCAAGGAGCCTTCACTTGAAGTTTGGTGGAATTCAAGTTGGGGAGAATGAAAGAAAAGTGGTAAGTTGCTCAAAATTTTTGAAACATTTCAAGTAAGTATTGAAAAAGTGTGAATATGAATGTGAACAACAAAAGAAAAAGAATGCTTGTTTGAAAAATAAAAATAGAGAATGAAATAATTGTGCAAAAGGAAGTTTGAGAAGGTTTACAATTGAGAAAAGGAAATGGTGAAAAGAAGTTGTGATGTGTAAATACCATATATAGTGAATGTTTCTTTTGCATTGGTAATTTCAAGGCCTTTAGAAATGACCCTTTGTTGTGAACATGACTAAGCTACAACCTTAAAAGCCCTTAGTGATCTCTTGCTTCCACGATTTAATTTGTGATTATTAGATGAATGTATGAATTGAATTGTTATTAGCATTGTTTGTCAGGTGAGTGAAATTGCCTTGCAGTTGCGAACGCGTTAATTTATTTATTCTTATTTGAAGAGGATTATTAGAGTGATTCAAGCATGAGAATTTAGTTGTTATTTGAAACATTGAATGATATTTGTTTAACAACTAATTTCTTTATCATTGTTTAATTCTATTATGTGGTGAACATTGCTTGTGCGCATTCTCATGCTTGAGCAAATCCTCTTATTTGAGCAAATCTCTCTTGTTTAAATTTGAACCATTAATCCTTTCTTGGTTGAATCTTATGCTTGAGCAAATCCTCTTGTTTTCATGAGAGGCATACTTTACTTGAGGACAAGCACAGATCTAGTTGGGGAGAGTTTGCTGAATGCCAAATATGACTTATTTTGAACCATCTTTTTAGGCATTTTTCAATTCATTTCTCATGTTTTAATGGATTTATTTCTTGTTCTTGTATGATTCTTCAATTATATTGCAAATACCTTTGGATGGTTTGATATGTGTGAAATTGTGCAGGATATAGGCATAAAACATCAATGATTAAGACACAAAGGATTGGACAAGGAAGCTAAAGAAATAAAGAAGAATCATGATGTTCATTGTGCGAACACCAGCGAGTAGCCAGCGAATTTTCGCTGTGCAAACTTGCAACGAGGTCCTAGCGAAGAGGAAACCTTGGATGGCAGTAGGAAAAGGACTCAAAGTTCGCTGTGCGAAGCCAAAGCGGAGAAGTTCGCTGTGCGAATAAGTCTTCGCACTGCGAACTCAGATATTTCCAAGGGAGGTTTAACTGTTCCTGAGGCACTTGAAGTGCCTAAAAAGGAACTTCGATGTGCGAAGAAGGCGTTCGCATGGAGAACAAGACAGGTTTTTGTTTTACTATATATGTACTTTTTCTTGCTTTTTAGAACATAACATATATTTTTCATAATAGACTTGCATCTCTCTTCATTTTCAAAGCATATTTTAGAGAGAGAAACACAAACCCTAAGGGGGAGAAGGTAAGAGCTTCGATATCTTGTTGGGTTTGGATGTAATCTATTGATACCTTATGTATTTCATCTAATCCATGTATTGTGAACTAGTTTTGATTCAATATTGATGTTGTCTTTGATTTCTTATTTGTGGGTCTTGACAAAACCTTTTAAAATCTTAGATCTAAGATATTCATCTATCAATGAACAAACTTTTGACATAGTCTTGTATGTTGATATTCACTAGTATCACTTTTATTTTATTGTGCTGATTATTAGCATGAGTAGCTATCAATACGGTATTGTGAGGATGCGTGATAATAGAGATGAAGAACTATGTTCACTTACATTTGGTAAATTAGTTGAATGCATGTAAAAAGGGTTAAGTGTAAGTATGTATTCTGATCATGGCATTTTATATGAATCAATCATTTATCTAATATGGATGTTATCCTTGTTTACTTGTTTTTATTATTAATTTGAACTGTTATAGAAATATACTATACAGATCTCGATCTAGGATGAATATCTGTTAGGTTCTGAACTCAAGACATAGATTTAGGCTTAACATTTGCTTGTGTATCAGTTCTTAATGCTTTGTGTTGTTGAGTTGCGTGAGACATCACTAATGAGACAATATGATTAATCTCTCGACATTGCGTTAGACATAACCTCTATTGTGGGTGATACGTGAGGATATTAGACAAATGATTAATTTGTGTTTAATTGATCAGAAGAATGCATGTGTTATTAATTGATGAGATCCAATCCCAACAATACTCCATTTATTTTAAAGTCTATAGATACTATAGATACTTAAAGTAACAAATAACAAATAACACAATAAGACAAGAGGTTTCTATAGAGTATTATAGATACTTAGGGTGCTAGTACCTTCCCTTAGTATAACCAACCCCCGAACCTTAGATTCTCTTTGCCTTTGTTTTTGCATTGCATACTTATGGGTTATTCGTTCTTTTTCCCTTCCCTTGGATAAATGAAAGATCGGTGGTGAACTTCAGTGATTTGTGATTCAAGTTAATTCAATATCTTGATATTCGATTCTCACCGCGACACCCGACAACAGCGCCATTTTGTTGAAAATTATTTTAGGTGTGTTGTTTTATCGTATCCGCAGGGATTATTCAGATATCTAGATACTTTTTGTTCTATAGTTTAACGTTCTAAGAGAAAGGTTTTAAAAGAGTTCTTGTTTTGTAGCAAAGAGTAAACTAAAAAATGGATGTTTTGTTTTAAGAAAAGCGTGTCAAGATTAGATTTTGTTAACCCCTTTCATACATATCCGATTAATCAAGTATGTGAACTTAGTTTTGATCAATACAATCGTGTATCCTCGTGAATCCGTTTATTTCTAAAGCAGGTTCGTGTGTATTATTGTTTTAATCGCTAGATGATTTATCATAATAAGAATCGAAACAATAAACATAAAGATTGATACAAAGCAAATATTAACTTTCAAATTTATATCTAGAGTTTGTTGGTTAATAGATGAAGAAATTAGATCAAGACTTGGAAAATTTATGTCTAGAGTGATTCAAACCATAAATACAACATTAAAAGCAAATATCTTCATCATCTATTAATCATAAACCTGGTTCACATACACAAGATTAAAGGAAATACATAATAGCAAGGTTAATTATCTCTAATCTTGACACAAAAGTGTTTAGCTACCCATCACCAGGGTAGCTTGACCAACAAGTAAAAAAGAAAGCTTTGCTAGCATCAAAGTCGAAGAATTGAGGATTGATGCTCCAAAGATTTGATTCTCACTTCTTCTTGAGTTTCTAAGCTTTTTTGACCTAAAAACCCTTTCTAATCTCTAAAATGCTGAAAATGTAAAAGCTGTTGAAAATATTTTCTAAGGAAGACATTTATAGAAATTGGAAAGAGTAGCATTAAGTGGCACCGCGCTAAGCGTCATCAGGAGCGCGCTAAGAGCAGTCAGCAAAATAGAGGCAGAAACCCAGAAAGCGCGCTAAGCTGGTTGGAGGCCGCTTAGCGCGGTTGAAGGCCTTAGCTACTGCCTCAACAGTGAAAACGCGCTGGAATCGCGCTGAAAAGCGTGCTGAGCGCGGTTTACCGACACGATCGCCTCGAAAATGATCTTTAAGGCCTTTTTTCCTTCACCATAAGTTCCTATCATTACATATTAGCAAAAAGACCTGTCAAAAAGCATTAAAATGATCATAATTCACAATATTTACAATAAAATCGGAAACTTGCGTATTTACACTAAAACTTATAGGTTTACTACTAAAATAACAAGGAAATCATTGGAAAGGGCCACAAAATTACATCAAATGTATGCACAAATTGGTCCTTAACAACAAGCATGAACAAACTCTAAATTTATTAATAAGATGCTTAATACAAAGATTTCAACAACAATACAAAGCATAACTATGCAGAAATTTAACATCAGAATCTTTTATAGATAGCTTCAAACTTGTCTCTCCAAATCTTTGAAGAACTAGCCTCAGAACTTATGTTAACCCCATGCAGAACAAGTATTTTAGAAATAACTCGTTCAAAAGGTATGGAGAAGGTCTTTCCCTTTTGAAAAGAAGATTTAAAGAGACCTCTTCAGATGGTCAAACATAACTTGAGGAAGATCAATCTTCAAATCTGAATTAAGAAGTAGAAGCAGAACTTTTTCAATAGGGTCCACTTGGTCTAAATCTCTATCCTTAGGCAGTAAGTTTTAATTCAGAGTCTGACTCCAAACAACAGCATTAGGAAGAAGATTAGAAACCACGGATGTATTAGATGGATCTACAAAGATACCTCAAGTAGGAAGATAGTGTTCCCAAACAAGAGTTCACGGGATTTCTCCAATCTCCTCACAATTGATCACATTTGCAGTCGTTTTAGGGGTTATTGTAATAGAAACACCAGTTACTCTAGACAAAATAGCATACTCAGAATTCAGCTCAATAATGGAGGCATTGATCCAAAACTCTTTGACAAGACTTGGATAAGTGAAACCACAGAGCATCTCAAAGTAGCTATTCCACCTTTATTTAGACACAGTCTCCTAGAAGTTGAAACCAATATTAAGCAACTCATCAAAATTCACAAACTTTTCATTTATGACAATCAGCTGATTCAAAGGAGAATAAACTGAAGAACTCATCTCAGGTTTGGTTTGGTCAACACACAAACAAGAGAAAAAGAAGAAAGAAAAGAAAAAGAAAAAAGAAAAGAAGAAGAAGAAAGAAAAGAAAATGAAAAAGAATCTTATAGAAATAAGAATCTTGTCAGAAAAAAGACACAATGATGTTTCACAGGACAGGGAATAGTAACATCAAGCACTAAAATAGAAAACATCATTACCCAAAGGTTCTTTATTCAGCATATATTTTAATTCCACCAGATGAAAACTTTTTACTTAAACTGATATGACAGTCAAAAAGAATATTCTTCTGAATCTCAGAAACTGGCAACTTTCAGCAGCTATCAACCATTAGAGTCTAGTGAGTCTAGACTTAGACAGATATATCATCTATTAGTAACAAGTCTCTAAGATTCTGTTCAGAACTAGAACATTATCTTGAAACAAGAGTCATGATTGATAGATGAATATTGAATTGTATTTATATCTAAGATTATGTTCAGAAGTTCTCTTTTTCAAAAGAACTTCTCTAGAGATCTAACAGAAACTTTGTATTTATATCTAAACAAATGTTTCATTGAATCAAAAGATAAGCCAGAAAAGAACAAACATACCATACTTTTTTTGTTTAACCAATAGAGTTTGAACACAACTTTGAGTGAATTCTGATTCAATGGCTGTGTAACCACTGATTCCACTACTCTCACCAAATTCAGTGCCACCAGTACTTGAATCTGGGTTGTTGGCTCTTTTTCCAATCAATGTTGTAAACAACCTTGTGGAAGATGCATCTGCTTCTTTCCTTGATATCTGTAGCAGATACGTTATGATACTCAAATTTCTATAAGACCATACATGTAAGTACAAACAGAGTCTTCTATGCCTTTCATCTCAATCTAACAGCAGATCATAAGTCACTCAAGAGTATGAGTCTAGAATGAGATATGGTAGGAACAAAATCTTGTTCCAAGCAATGTCAATAATCTCATTATCTTGGATTAAATCTTTTGACTTTGAAATCATTGACAAGCTCAGAACCATATGGTGTTAGCTATCCGAGATTGACATAAAGCAGATCAGATTACTGTCTTAGTACGGCTAACAAATCTCAAAGAGAAGTTGAATACTTCTCATATAAATTTCTTTTAAAACAACTTTCATTCCTCAACTAAGAAGCAATGGAGTTTCTTAAGATATCACCTTAAAGAACAAACTCCATATAATCAAATATTTTGAAACAAGATAGCTTTAACAACATCTCTTGCTTTTCTACTTGATTTTTTATTTCAGAACACAGATGCTTCTTTTCATCTGCATTCTGCACTAATATCAGCTTCAAATGATTAAACATTGAAGAACATTTTATATTAGGTTCTGGTAGAATTTTCTTCTTACTTTCATATTTGGGAAATCAATTGAAATACAAATATTTCAGAAGCTCTTGAAGTTACTCTTATATCAACAGATATCATAATCCATTCAGCCAGTATGGAAGTCCTTCTGACAAGAAACCTAAGTTTCTCATCATTAGTCATTTCAAAGAACTTAAGCTAAAAAGAGAAGGTGATTTGTTGAATAGTTTTTTCATCGTCCAACTTCATTTCTTTCCTTTGAAGACTACAAGACAAACCTTCAGAACACAACAGATTCAAGATGTAAACATAAAAAAAAAACTGTGGCTTTATATTTAAGTCAAGGAACAATCTTCTCAGAATTTGCTTGAAAAGATTAGAAGAAGTGTAACTACTTCAAGCTTCAAAAACTTATCCCCATAAACCCAAGCACAAGACATCAAAGATATTCCAAGCATCAGACATATCAATGATGTTGATATACTCAGAAGTGAGATAATGCATCTACTAGAATGTAACTACCTCTGAAGATATTTAATATGCATCTTCTGAGTTGGTGAAAGAGATTTTTAAGATGATCATCTTTAACACCATCAACTTCTATAGTAATACCTTTTTCAAGGATATTCTATAAACCTTCGGTAACCCTTTATCAAGTCCAATAAGTTAAAAATATGTTTAGCTTTTCCATCATTTAAATTCAATGGAATCACCCATTTAAATATGGTAGGAAAAGTCGTATGATATTTTTCATCTGGCACTTGATTCCTTCTTGAAGAAGAAATATAATTTTCTTATTAGATCAATATCCGCACCACTGTTAAGTGTTAAGCACATACCAGACTCTGATACCAATTGAAGGTGTGAAAAGGTCACAAGAAGGGGGATTTGAATTGTGTTTCGCGTTTTCTTATTATTTAGCTTCTGATTAGAGTTTCATAATCAGAACTGATGTTCAGATTCTGAGTTAATTCGTTTGGCAATGGATACAACAAAAGTAAATAAAATAACAGCAGAAGACACAAAAGATTTATACTGGTTCTTCCCCTAACTGAGAATAGTCCAGTCCTCTTACCTCACAAGAGCTTTTCATTATAACCACTTCAAGATTACAATTGCTTATGCTTCTGCATAAAACTTTTACAACTGCTCAGACCAACTGTCTGAGACTTCCCTTGCTTAGAGCTCGTGTCTAAGACTTAACCTTTGCTCATACCATCTGACTGAACCGCCTGCTCGTCTGTCTTCTGATTGAGACTTCCCTTTGCTTAGAGCACATGTCTAAGACTTCCCTTGCCCACATCCTCTGGCCGAGCCACCTACTCTTTTGGCCATCCAATCTGAGACTTCCCTTTCTCAAGATGCACTCGAGACTTCTTGCTCTCTCCCCGCAGAAAGAGACTTTCCCACTTGCTCAATCAGACTAGCTGAACAAGACTTTCACAACTCAAGCACTTAAGCAATGAGACTTACATGACTTAAGCATCTTGGCTCAAGACTTGTTGCTTGAATCACAATGAGACAAGACTTTTTTCTCAAACACATAGCAGAAGACTTAATCTAAACTACTGAAGGCTCAGCAGAATAAAGAACGAGGTGTATATGATGCAAGCATCAGAGGTACGGGAGATCACCATAACAAAGACCTAAAGCACTTAAGATTTCTAATATGTACAGTGTAACACCCCCAATCTATACCCCCAAATAAATAAAGCGGTAAAAGTAAATTCAAAATTTCATCAGAGTATATTTAAAAATTCACGGCATAGACCAAGGGGTCACATCAATTTGAAACAAAACACAATAAACCTGCCCATAAAGATATGCAACATTCTCAGGTAGCAATTAACAAAGGAACTTAGTTCCTTATGCCCACAAATTCGGTACAAAATAAAAGCGAAAAATCTGTACTGAATCTCATATATATATATATATATATATATATATATATATATATATATATATATATATATATATATATATATATATATATATATATATATCACATAAAGAGTTTTTCTGTCATATACAACATCATACATGTACAAACCAAAAATATACATATACATAGCACAAAATAATCACACTCGATCTCCCCGACTACCCGGTGTTACATATCAGAGCCGACCGACAAAAGAATGAAGACCTACGCTTCACAAAAAGACCTCCAGCAATCTAATCTGCAATGCCTCATAGAGCATTAAAAACAGTAGAAGGGTGAGAAACACAATCATAATATAATTTCATACAATTATATAATAACACCAAAATACACAAGTAAAAATATTCTCACCACAACTTATACCAAAATTCAATCGCAAAACAACACCAATGCATATTTCATATATCCATCACCAAGGTATATCAACCATGCACAATACCACAACACCAACATATACACATATATCAACTCATCCATTTCATACATAATTCCACACATAATGCACCCATTCACAATTCTCACACATAATCAATCATATTCATGATTTATGCAAATGCACGGAGACCGACACAACGACTCTATGCAATGCATATGCGGTACCATCCACCCATCACCTCAACACTAGTTCACTCAGGAACTATTGGAACCATCGCTTGTTACTTAGCGTAACTCCCTGTCAGGCAAACGATTTTCCCCGTCGCTTTCGGTCCTCTTGGTATAAGGCTCACGACGTTTATGGATCGCTTTCAGTCCTCTTTGTATAAGGCTCACGGTCCGATCGCTTTCGGTCCTCTTTGTATAAGGCTCACGATCGTCTATAATCATCGCTTTCAGTCCTCTTTGTATAAGGCTCACGATGTTATAGCGGATTCCCTCTGGAACCGATTCATCGCTCACACCCCACAAGGGCACACGACATCACAAGAACGCATATCATGATGCTTGGCAAACAATGACTCATGACATTCTAATGCACACATATATGCAACCATAATCATGCATATAACATCAAATACAACACATTGCATTTACTTGCCCTTAGGCCACAAATCATCATCACAACATTTCAACACATGCATTTTCATCGCACAACAGCACACAAGTCATACAATATCCATATCAACAGCACATTGGATGATAAACATCAATTACACACACTTAAACGGCAAAAGTCGACAAAATGACACTATTCCAATTTCTTGACATAATTAAATTGGCTAACAATCTCAAAATTATTATAATAAGAAAGTACAGCTCAATAGCTTTCCAACGATACCAAGGATGTCAAAAACGGATAATCGGAACACCAGTTACGGACCAAAACAGAAAAAGACATCGCGAAAAAACAACATTTTGCACACCTGCTGGCCATACGCGTATTGCCTTGAGCCGTACGCGTATTGCCCAGCTGGCATGCCCATTCCATACGCGTATTGCCCAAAGTGATACGCGTATGGGTAGAGACCCATTTTTCCCAAAATTCCCATTAAAATCCAATACGCGTATTGCCTTGCTTCATACGCGTATTGCCCTCAACCTTACGCGTACCATTACGCAAATGGGCAGATGGCCGAGAAAATGAAGCTCCATACGCGTATTGCCCACATTTATTCAATGTCATACGCGTATTGCCTTGACCAATACGGGTATTGACTTGAGTGATACGCGTATGGGCAGTGGAAAACCAGAATTTTTCTGCAGAATTTTTTTCTGCATTTTCGACCCAAAATCAATCCAATTTTTCATCTAAACACCAGAAAATTACCAATAGAATGCCTGACAACATGTATCTAACACGTATCAACAATAATGGACCTGAAAACAGGATTTCCGACACAATTTAATCGAATTTTAACCATTTTCACATATTATGGTTTTTCACTCTATATTCAATTTCAATCCAATATCAACCAAAAACATACATACATAATCATACACAAGTATATAATAATCGAGTTTCACACCCTTACCCGATTTAATCGTGTTTAGAAAAGTCGGGAGATTGATTTCTTGATTTCCAAGTTTTCCTCTCTTTTCTTCTGTCTTTCTCTTTTCTTTCCCTTTTCCTTCTTCTCTTTTTCTTTCTCTCTATTTTTCTCTCTTTCTATTTCTATTTTACTAACTTAAGAGAAAATAAAGTGAAATGACCAAAATACCCCTACACTCAAATATCTCGCAAACGTTCCCAAAACGCGATAAAACATCACAACATTGAAAAATAACATATTATCCAATAAAAGTCAGAAATAAAATAATATAATAATAAAATAATCAAAACGACTCGATTAAATAAAAACTGACAAAATTGGGGCGTTACAACTCTCCCCCACTTAGAGATTTTCGTCCTCGAAAATATTACCTGAGACAAACAACTCCGGATATGACTCCCGCATCCGACTCTCCAACTCCCAAGTCAAATTTCCCTCAGCAGCGCCTCCCCACGCTACTTTCACAAGCGCAATATCCTTGCCTCGTAACCGCTTCACTTCGCGATCCAAAATCCTAACCGGTAATGCCTCAAACGTAAGGTTCTCCCTTACCTCAACTTCATCCATCGGAATCACATGCGACGGATCCGGAACATACTTCCGAAGCTGTGAAACATGGAACACATCGTGCAAATTCGATAGACTCGGCGGCAACGCCACCCGATAAGCCACAGCACCCACTCTCGCAGATATCTGGTAAGGACCAATAAACCGAGAAGTAAGCTTCTTCGACTTCAATGCACGACCAACGCCCGTCACCGGTGTAACTCTAAAAAATACATGATCGCCCTCTTGAAACTCAAGATCTTTCCTCCTTCGTCATGATAACTCTTTTGCCTACTCTGAGAAGCCTTCATTTTCTCACGAATAAGTTTCACCTTTTCCGTAGTCTGTTGCACCAACTCCGGTCCAACCCCCGAACTCTCACCAGATTCATGCCAACACAAAGGTGTTCGACATCTTCGTCCATACAATGCTTCAAACGGTGCCATTCCAATACTTGAATGGAAACTGTTGTTATACGTGAATTCAACTAATGCAGGATAACTATCCCACGCACCACCTTGTTCAAGAACACAAGCCCTCAACAAGTCTTCCAATGACTGAATAGTTCTCTTGGTCTGACCATCCGTCTGCGGATGATAAGCAGAACTCAAACTCAACTTGGAACCTAACGCCTTTTGCAAACTTTCCCAAAATCTTGAGGTAAACCCCGGATCTCGATCAGAAACAATGCTCAACGGAACACCATGCAATTTCACAATCACAGTGATATAAATCTCAGCCAACCTCTCCAAAGAAAAACTGATGTCAATCGGAATGAAATGCGCCGATTTAGTCAGCCTATCCACAATTACCCAAATCGCATTATGTCCCCTCTGAGTATTCGGCAACCCTGTCACAAAATCCATAGAAATGTTATCCCATTTCCACTCAGGAATATCCAACGGTTGCAACAAACCACTAGGCCTCAGATGTTCTACCTTCGACTTCTGACACATCAAACATGAATACACAAACTGAGCCACATCTCTCTTTAATCCAGACCACCAAAAGATCTTCTTCAAATCCTGATACATCTTATTAGCTCCCGGATGTATACTCAAGCTACTCCGGTGTCCTTCCTCCAAAATCATCTTTTTCATATCCGCATCATCAGGAATACAAATTCTACCACGGAACCTCAAAACACCATTATCATCCACTTTAAAGTCACCATTCTCACCTTGATCTCCAACCAACATCAAATCAACAAATTTCACATCCAACTTCTGTTTCTCGCTAACAGTCAACATAAAATCATTAATAACCTTTAACATTCCAAGCCTCACACTATCCGACATCACTTCACATACCAAACTCAAATCTCTAAAGGATTCCAAAAGTTCCCACTCTTTAACCATCAAAGCGGACATATGTAAAGATTTCCGACTTAACACATCGGCTACCACATTAGCTTTACCAGGATGGTAATTCAAGCCAAAGTCGTAGTCCATCAAAAATTCCAACCATCTCCGTTGCCTCATATTCAACTCTTTCTGATCAAACAAGTATTTCAAACTTTTATGATCACTAAAGACTTCGAATCTTGCACCATAGAGATAATGCCTCCAAATTTTCAACACAAAGACCACAACCGCTAATTCCAGATCATGAGTAGGGTAATTCTTCTCATGAACTCTTAATTGCCTCGAAGCATAAGCCACAACCTTACCTCCTTGCATCAACACTCCCCCTAAACCAATCAAAGACGCATCACAATACACCACAAACGGTTCATTAGGATTCGGTAAAATCAAGATCGGAGCTGTCGTCAATCTTTTCTTCAGCTCATTAAAACTCTCCTCACACCGAATATCCCAAATGAACGTTTGACCTTTACACGTCAACTGGGTCAAAGGAAGTGCTAGCTTAGAAAAACCTTCAATGAACCTTCGATAATATCCAGCTAAACCCAAAAAGCTTCTAATTTCAGTAACAGATCTAGGAGCCTCCCATTGTAGAACTGCGTCTACTTTAGATGGATCCACAGCAATACCATTACCTGAAATTACGTGCCTAAGAAAACTCACTTCCGACAACCAGAACTCACACTTGGACAATTTGGCAAAAAGTTTCCTTTCCTTCAAAACCTGCAAAACAATACGCAAATGCTCCGCGTGCTCCTCCCGAGACTTAGAATAAATCAAGATATCATCAATAAACACAACAACAAAACGATCAAATTGCTCGCGAAAAATACAATTCATGTACTCCATAAACACACCTGGCGCATTAGAAACCCCGAACGGCATCACAGAATATTCGTAATGACCGTATCGTGTCCTAAAAGCCGTCTTCTGAATATCTTCCTCTTTCACCCTAATCTGATGATACCCTGACCTCAAATCAATCTTACTAAACACACAAGCACCTACCAACTGATCCATCAAATCATTAATTCTCGGAAGAGGGTACTTATTCTTAATCGTCACCTTATTCAACTGGCGATAATCAATACACAATCGCATACTGCCATCTTTCTTCTTTACCAAAAGAACTGGAGCACCCCACGGAGATACACTTGGTCTCACAAACCTCTTTTCTAACAATTCATTCAACTGCTTCTTTAACTCAACCAATTCAGATGCCGACATACGATAAGGTGCCATAGATACAGGTCTAGTACCAGGAATTAGATCTATAGAAAACTCCACCTCTCTCTCTGGCGGTACATCTGAAATATCCTCAGGAAACACTTCAGGAAAATCACACACAACAGGAAACACATCAAGTGCAACTTGACTCTCCACAGTCAACGATGCAAATAACCCAAACAACTGAGCTTCGTCTGCCAAAAGTTTCTTCAACTCTTTGGTAGATAAGAAACTCGAGCTTCGTCTTCCTCAAGAGAAGGAAACCTTACCAACTTATGATAACAATCAATATGAACCCGATTAAACTGCAGCCAATTCATTCCCAGGACCACATCTAAACCCTCCAACGGCAAACACACCAAATCCATCTCAAAATCTTTACCATAAATGGTCAAAGGACAACTCAAACAAACCAAAGAAGTAGTTACTGACCCCATTGCTGGAGTATCAATAACCATCTCACCACCCATCAAGGACAACACAAGATTTAAACGCTTCGCGCACTCAGACGAAATAAACGAATGAGTCGCTCCAGTATCAATAATAGCAACTAAAGGCGTACTATTAATAAAACAAGTACCTCTGATCAGACGGTCTGCACTTGAAGTCTGAGTCCCTGCCAATGCAAATACTTTCCAACTAGCTGGAGCTTGCTTCGGTTTCGGACACTTTGTACTAATATGACCAGGTTCTCCACAATTGAACCATTTCACCACATTCTTCCTCTTGCACTCAGCTGCTACATGTCCTAAACCGCCACAATTAGAACACTTCCTCAAATCCTTCCTACATTCGAACTGACGATGCCCCTCTTCACCACATCTGTAACATTTCAAAGAATTAGACATACCTCCTCCACTTGGCCTTCTCTCAAAATTCCCCCTTTGTTTACCTTTATCAGCTGCTGTCACATAAGGCCCACTACGAAACTGTTGCTTCCCTTTCCTCTCGCTCACACTCTTATAGTGAGTAGAACGACCCTTACTATCCTCTTCATAAATCCTACAACATTCCACCAAATCAGAAAACCTCCTTATCCGTTGATAATCGATTGCCTGCTTAATCTCAGGACGCAATCCGCTCTCAAACTTCACACACTTAGAAAACTTCGCAGTCGCTTCAGCATAATGAGGATAAAACTGTACAAGATCCACAAACTTAGCAGTATAATCAATAACAGACATATTACCTTGTTTCAACTCCAAAAACTCAATTTCCTTCTTTCCTCTTACGTCCTCAGGAAAATACTTCCTCAGAAACTCCCTGCTAAACAATTCCCAAGTTACCTCTTCATCTTCAGCTTCTAACACAGGACGCGCACTAACCCACCAATCAACAATCCATCACTTTACTGTCCTCAGCACAATCCATCACTTTACCTCTCAGTCTCACTTTACTGTCCTCAGCACAATCCATCACTCGGAAGATTCTTTCAATCTCTTTAAGTCAAATCTGTGCACCATCAGGATCATGTCTCCCTTTGAAGACAGGCGGTCTATTCTTCCTGAACTCATCATTCTCACCAGCATTAGGTGCACCCTGCACAGCCCGAGCCATAGCTTGCATAGCAGCAGCCAAAGCAGCGTCATTCCTTCCAGCCATATTCTGTTTCACTTCCAATAACAGCACTATGGTTAAGCAAACAGCTCACCCAAACACAACGACCAACAAGGACTGACACAAACTGACACGGACTGGCTCTGATACCACTTAATGTAACACCCCCAATCTATACCCCCAAATAAATAAAGCGGTAAAAGTAAATTCAAAATTTTATCAGAGTATAGTTAAAAATTCACGGTATAGACCGAGGGGTCACATCAATTTGAAACAAAACACAATAAACCTGCCCATAAAGATATGCAACATTCTCAGGTAGCAATTAACAAAGGAACTTAGTTTCTTGTGCCCACAAATTCGGTACAGAATAAAAGCGGAAAATCTGTACTGAATCTCATATAGATATATATATCACATAAAGAGTTTTTCTGCCATATACAACTTCATACATGTACAAACCAAAAATATACATATACATAGTACAAAATAATCACACTCGATCTCCCCGACTACCCGGTGCTACATATCAGAGCCGACTGACAAAAGAATGAAGACCTAAGCTTCACAAAAAGACCTCCAGCAATATAATCTGCAATGCCTCATAGAGCATTAAAAACAGCAGAAGGGTGAGAAACACAATCATAATATAATTGCATACAATTATATAATAACACCAAAATACACAAGTAAAAATATTCTCACCACAACTTATACCAAAATTCAATCGCAAAATAACACCAATGCATATTTCATATATCCATCACCAAGGTATATCGACCATGCACAATACCACGGCACCAACATATACACATATATCAACTCATCCATTTCATACATAATTCCACACATAATGCACCCATTCACAATTCTCACACATAATCAATCATATTCATGATTTATGCAAATGCACAGAGACCGACACAACGACTCTATGCAATGCATATGCGGTACCATCCATCCATCACCTCAACACTAGTTCACTCAGGAACTATTGGAACCATCGCTTGTTACTTAGCGTAACTCCCCGTCGGGCAAACGATGTTCCCCGTCGCTTTCGGTCCTCTTGGTATAAGGCTCACGACGTTTATAGATCGCTTTCAGTCCTCTTTGTATAAGGCTCGCGATCCGATCGCTTTCGGTCCTTTTTGTATAAGGCTCACGATGTTATAGCGGATTCCCTCTGGAACCGATTCGTCGCTCACACCCCACAAGGGCACACGACATCACAAGAATGCATATCATGATGCTTGGCAAACAATGACTCATGACATTCTAATGCACGCATATATGCAACCATAATCATGCATATATCATCAAATATAACACATTGCATTTACTTTCCCTTAGGCCACAAATCATCATCACAACATTTCAACACATGCATTTTCATCACACAACAGCACACAAGTCATACAATATCCATATCAACAGCACATTGGATGATAAACATCAATTACACACACTTACAACGGCAAAAGTCGACAAAACGACACTATTCCAATTTCTCAACATAATTAAATCGGCTAACAATCTCAAAATTATTATAATAAGAAAGTACAGCTCAATAGCTTTCCAACGATACCAAGGATGTCAAAAACGGATAATTGAAACACCAATTACGGACCAAAACAGAAAAAAAGACATCGCGAAAAAACAACATTTTGTACACCTGTTGGCCATACGCGTATTGCCTTGAGCCGTACGCGTATTGCCCAGCTGGCACGCCCATTCCATACACGTATTGCCCAAAGTGATACGCGTATGGGCAGAGACCCATTTTTCCCAAAATTCCCATTAAAATCCAATACGCGTATTGCCTTGCTTCATACGCGTATTGCCCTCAACCTTACGCATACCATTACGCAAATGGGCAGATGGCCGAGAAAATGAAGCTCCATACGCGTATTGCCCACATTTATTCAATGTTATACGTGTATTGCCTTGACCAATACGCGTATTGACTTGAGTGATACGCGTATGGGCAGTGGAAAACCAGAATTTTTCTGCAGAATTTTTTTCTGCGTTTTCAACCCAAAATCAATCAATTTTTCATCTAAACACCAGAAAATTACCAATAGAATGCCTAATAACATGTATCTAACACGTATCAACAATAATGGACTTGAAAACATGATTTCCGACACAATTTAATCGAATTCTAACTATTTTCACATATTATGGTTTTTCACTCTATATTCAATTCCAATCCAATATCAACCAAAAACATACATACATAATCATACACAAGTATATAATAATCGAGTTTCGCACCCTTACCCGATTTAATCATGTTTAGAAAAGTCGGGAGATTGATTTCTTGATTTCCAAGTTTTCCTCTCTTTTCTTCTTTCTTTCTCTTTTCTTTCCCTTTTCCTTCTTCTCTTTTTCTTTCTCTCTATTTTTCTCTCTTTCTATTTCTATTTTACTAACTTAAGGGAAAATAAAGTGAAATGGCCAAAATACCCCTACACTCAAATATCTCGCAAACGTTCCCAAAACGCGATAAAACATCACAACATTGAAAAATAACATATTATCCAATAAAAGTCAGAAATAAAATAATATAATAATAAAATAATCAAAACGACTCGATTAAATAAAAACTGACAAAACTGGGGCGTTACATACATGGGTAAAAAATCTTAAGGCTTTTACAATTACAACCTAAAACAGAAAATCTGCATATTACATAGAGTTGATAATTGCTTGATCTTGCTACTCCTTCAACGGAAGAATCCTTGTTAAAATTCAAGCTTGAATCTTCAGCCATATATATAGTCGTTGAGAAGGTGACTTGATCAAGTGTCTTTGCTTTTGCTCCATAGTACAAGAGACATTGAAGATGGATGCACAACATATTTTGAATCTAGTGTGTAACACTTTTAACCTTTGAGTCTTCAAGAGGTTCTGTACTAATAAAGTTGTTGGGAGAAGACATCCATAGAACGTACCAGTTTTTCTTGAGCGTTGCAATCTTGTAGACTCGAGCTGACGGGCTGATCAGATAATACAACTTGCTTTCAGTAGTACGAATAGTCCACAACTTTATCACCAACTCTGAATGGTACCAGATGCTGATATACAATTAATAAGTGTAGAAACTCGTCTGAATGCTGAGGCCTTTAGTTCAGAGTCTTCGTCAAACCACACTAGCAATTGTTCTTCAGATTCTGCCACCAGAAGCGAGCAATGAAGCAACTCTAATTGTGTCTAAGTAAAACAAATTCTGATTATTTATGTACAAGAACGAGAACCTGCATAAATAAAACACACATCAAATAAACCATTTGTTCTTTTAATACTTTTGTTATCATCAAAACTAAAAGAGAAAATGTCAAGAACAAATCTTGTTCTAACAAACTTTTTGATCCCTAATCCATGTTGGTGTACAAGGTGAATTAATGGATGAAAGAGAAGAATATATTATAAAGAGAATGACGGCTACAAAGAAGAATGAAATCACTAACTACCACTAGTCTATTTATAAGCTAAAACTAGGGCTACAAAAAGCAACAAACAAAATACTAAAATACCCTCTAACAAACTTAATGACTAAGTTTGTGAATATAAATTATTATTTCTAATACCATCCCTTAATTTATATTTCCTCAAAACTAACAACACCAATTCCATCCCTTAAGCGAAGAAATTGATCAGTCTTGATAGTCTTCGCCAGAACATCTGCCAACTGTTTCTGGGTGCTACAGTGCTCAACTTCTAACACTCCACTCTGAACCTGATTTCTCAGAAAATGATACTTGGTCTCAATATGCTTGCTTCTCCCATGCAACACTGGGTTTCTGGCAAGATTGATTGCAGACTTGTTATCAATCATCATCTTCAGAGGCTTATTTACCTTGATCTTCATATCCTGCAGCAAGTTCAGAATCCACACAGCTTGGCATGCAGTACCAGCACCTGCAATATATTGAGCTTCACAGGTTGACAACGCAACAACAGGTTGCTTCTTAGAACACCAAGAAATAGGGCCTCCCAGGAACTTGAACAAGTACCCAGAAGTACTTCTTCTATCAACTCTGTCTCCACACCAATCAGAATCTAAATAACTCAGAAGTTCTGATTCAATCTTTTTTCCAGAAGGAAATAACACTCCATACTTCAGATTTCCCTTGATATACCTCAGAATCCTGACAGCAGCTTGGTAATGGGACCACTTGGGTTTACTCATGAATCTGTTAACCATTCCAACTGCATAGCAAATATCAGGTCTGGTATTACACAAATACCTCAGAGAACCAACCAACTGTTTGAAGGTTGTAGCATCCATATTCTCACCATCAAAATCAGAATCTAGTTTCTGATTTGTATCTGCAGGTGTGATAGCAACCTTACAATTCTGCAGCTTAAATCTCTTCAGAATCTCACGTTCATACTTTAGCTGATGCAAAATGATACCTTTCTCAGAGTATCTGAACTCCATCCCTAGAAAGTATGTCATTTTCCCGAGATCAGTCATTTCAAACTCATTCATCAGCACCTTCTGGAACATAGCTAATTCTTGTTCAGAACTTCCTGTCAGCAGTATGTCATCAACGTACAAACACACCAGAATCATATTGCCTCCAGAGATATGCTGAACATAAACACCGTATTCCATCTCACATTTCTGAAAACCCTGCTTCTTGAAAAATGAATCAATCTTCTGATTCCAGGCTCTGGGTGCTTGCTTCAATCCATACAAAGCTTTATGTAATCTGTACACCATCCCTTCCTAATTTCTTTTAACAAATCCAGGAGGTTGTGATACGTATACCTCTTCTTGTAATGGGCCATTCAGAAATACGGATTTCACATCTAAATGCATCAGAGGCCAATTCCTGTTAGCAGCTATGGCAATCACGAGTCTGATTATTTCATGTCTCGCTATAGGTGCAAACACTTCAGAATAATCCAGCCCAAGTTTCTGCAGAAATCCTATTGCTACTAACCTCGCTTTATGTTTGCCAATTGATCCATCTGGCTTTAGCTTCTGCTTAAAAACCCATCTGACGCTGATGGCTTTCTTGTCCTTTAGAAGTTCTGTCAGCTTCCAGGTCTTGTTTCTCTCTATGGCATCAAGTTCTTCTTTCATGGCCTTCAGCCAGACTTTCTGCTTAAGAGCCTCTTCTGTACTCACGGGTTCAGAGTCTACTAGCATGGCACACTGAATAATTTCTCCTTCAGAATCTACTTCAGTGTCTTGCAGCATGTCAAACTCTGCAAATCTTCTCGGAATGCTTCTGATTCTTTATGGCCTCTGACCTTGGTCAGAATCTCGTTCGGATGCTTGAACCCCAGAAGTTTCTCCTTCAGAAGTTTCTCCTTCAGAAGCTCTTGCTTCAGAAGGTTGACTTCCTCCAAAACCTTGACCATCTTCAGAGTCTGGCATATTCCCAGAGTCTGAATCACCACCAGAATCTGGATCATCAGAGTCACCTTCATCTTCTGAGTCTCCTTCAGAATCAGAATCACCATCAGTTTCAGAAACTCTTAGTTCTGACCTTTCTTCAGAAGTTCCCACATCAGAGTCAGATTGAGACTTATTCCAATTCCAAACTTCTGATTCCTTCACAATAACGTCTCTGCTGAATTCAAATTTATTAGTTTTTGGACAATAAAGCTTGTACGCACTTGTACTGTGGTACCCCACCAGTAACATTACTTTGCTTCTATCATCCAGCTTCTGTCTTCTAGCCTTTGGGACATGTTTCTAACAAACAAAACCAAACACATTCATATGACTAACACTTTGCTTTTCTCCAGTCCACTTCTGAATAGGAACTATTTCCTTCAGCTTCTTCGTTGGACATCTGTTGAGCACATATGTTGCGGTGGCAACAGCTTCTCCCCACAAGTTGTGAGGAAGCTTCTTCTCCTTCAACATGCTTCTCGTCATATCAAGCAAAGTACGGTTTCTTCTTTCAGCAAGACCATTGTGTTGAGGAGTATAAGGAGCAATAACCTCATGCTCAATTCCATTCTCCTCACAGAACTTCTGAAACTCTTTGGAGTTATACTCACCCCCACCATCGGTTCTAAGAATCTTCAGAGTTTGACCACTCTGATTCTCAGCCTTCATTCTGAACTTCTTGAATTCAGCAAACACCTTGTGTTTGAACTTAATAAGGGATACCCATGTCATTCTCGTGAATTCATCAACAAATGACACGAAGTATTTATTCCCTCCGATCAATGCTACTGGAAATGGACCACACACATCAGAATGCACTACTCCCAAGGCATGTTTTTCTCTTGGAGCTACTTCTGACGCAAATGGCAATCTTGGTTGCTTTCCTTCCATGCACACTTTGCATGACTTCTCAGGCTTCTTAATTGCAGGAATTCCATGTACCAGCTTCTTCGAATTTAGATGCCCTAAGCTTCTGAAATTTAGATGATCAAATCTTCTGTGCCACAGCTCACTTTCCTCCACAACACTTGTTGCACTGAGGCATTAAGAGTCTGCAGTTCTGACATTCACCTTGAATGTTCTATTCCTTCCCTGTTCTGACTCCATAATCAGCTTCTGATTACAGTCATACAGCTTCAGAAGATTGTCCTTCATGGTAACTGAAAAACCTTTCTCAATTAATTGTCCCACGCTCATCAGATTGCTTTTTATACCAGGTACATACCACACTTTCTGAATCAATGCTGTTTTCCCATTGTTCAGAACGACTCTGACATTTCCCATACCTTCAGTGTTAAGATATTTGTCATCAGCACATCTGATCTTTGTCCTCTTTTCAGAGTCAAAATCAACCAGCCATTTCTTATTTCCAGTAAGATGATTTGAGCAGCCAGTGTCCATATACCACCAGTATGTCAAATTCGTATCATCAGATTCAGAAGCCATCAGTAGCACAGATTCATCATCAGAACTTCTGGCTATATTTGCTTCTTCTGACTTCCTTTCTTTGTTTGACCAACAATCTCTAGCAAAGTGACCAAACTTCTTACAATAGTAACATTGGATCTTCTTCTTGTCATACTTCTCTTTTCCCTTATGAGCATTCTTTTGCCTATCAGAAGTTGAGGTTTCTGACTTCTGACTACCATCAGATCTTCTCCCGGCTTCTGACCAAGACTGCTTCTAATGCTTCTTATCAAAAATTGCTTTCAGAGCCTGCTACTCTACTTTCCTTTCAGAAGTTATCTCAGTCAGACGCAACTCTTGCGCCTCTAGACTGCTTTACAGCTCTTCAATTCTCATGGTGCTCAGATCCTTAGAATGTTCTATTGCTACCACAATGTAATCAAACTGAGGGGTAAGGGATCTCAATACCTTCTCAATGATTACTTGTTCAGAAAGGGTTTCTCCACACGCCTTCATCTCATTAGTGATCAGAATCACTCTGGAGATGTACTCAGAAACTTTCTCATTGTTCTTCATGTTGAGATTCTCATACTGCTTACGTAGAGACTGAAGCTTCACCTTCTTCACTGATGCGTCACCACCGTAACATCTGACCAGTGTGTCCCACGCAGCCTTTGC
Organism: Lathyrus tuberosus; assembly: GCA_022829125.1. Taxonomy (NCBI): domain Eukaryota; kingdom Viridiplantae; phylum Streptophyta; class Magnoliopsida; order Fabales; family Fabaceae; genus Lathyrus; species Lathyrus tuberosus. The sequence goes on from JALAZF010000494.1 coordinate 929,962, forward strand.
CGTCGTTGAATCGGCGATTTTCTCAAACACATTTGCATCCACACACTGATGGATGTAAAACAATGCTTTCTGATCTTTCTTCCTTGTATCCTTCTGCACGTTCTTTTGTTCCTCCGTTGCATCTGCTGCTACTAGAACGTAACCTTCAGTGACAAGATCCAGAACATCTTGAGCACCGAACAGTATACGCATCTGAATCATCCAACGAGTCCAGTTTTTGCCATCAAATACTGGAAGGTTGGTGTTCATACCGTCGTTTCCGTTCATCTTCAACCTTGTACAGTCACTCAGATCTCACCAAACACAGTGTTTCCCAATCCCACAGAATCAGAAAATGTGATTCTGTTCAGATTTTTGTTCAAGATTCAACACGAATTCAAGAACCAAAAATCAATCACACAACGCCTCACGTTTCACTCGTGTTTCCCGTGTTTCCCCGTGGATCCGAACCGGAGCTCTAGATACCAATTGTTGGTGTACAAGGTGAATTAATGGATGAAAGAGAATTATATATTATAAAGAGAATGACGACTACAAAGAAGAATGAAATCACTAACTACCACTAGTCTATTTATAAGCTAAAACTAGGGCTACAAAAAGCAACAAACAAAATACTAAAATACTCTCTAACAAACGTAATGACTAAGTTTGTGAATATAAATTATTATTTCTAATAATCCACTGCAAACTTCTTCTTCTTCCTCTTCTTCTTAAAATGTAGTATGTAGGTGAATTTCTTGTTGTTCTCGCCGTGGCTCTGTAATTGATAGCGCATAAGATTGAGAGAGTCGAGCTTTGTGTTGTTGTTGAATATGGTAGGAGAGAGAGAAATCTCAAAGAATTGTGAGTGCTCAGAGAGAGTGATTAGAGAGAATTGAGCTGCGACTCCTTGATTCTCCTCTGTGAATTGAAGAGTGATTGGTGAGAATGCATAAATAAGTTAGAGAGAATTCTCAAATTAAGAGTATGAGAATTCCGTAGATTTTGTGGAATGTGGTTGGTGAATTGTGCAATCCCCTTGAATGAACGTGATGAACTTTTATTTATAGATTTTCTCCTCTGAATCCTATTAGAAACTCCTTCTAAATGTAGCTGAAATTCTGTTGAAATGCCCTTGAAATTAGGAAATCAATTAGAAGTTAATTTTGATAGAAAATGGAAGTTTGGGGTTAGTGTTAGTTAAGTTTAAATGGAAAATCTGTTAGACCTGTAACAATGTTATAAAATTTTGTTAGGACTGTTAAAATGTTAGTTGTGATTAGTTAATTAGGAAGGAAGTTAGGATTAGAATGCGGTTAGTATAGTTAGGTGGTTCTAAAATCAGTTGTAGTTACTCTGTTAAAAAATAGGTTAGTGTAATATTGTTGCGAAATATTATTTACAGTGAATTTGAAATACCAATTAGGGATTGTTGGTGTTAAATGAATTTCTGGAATTGAATTAAATGCTACTTTGAAAGTTAAGTTTCTGCAGTGTAACTGGTGTGTTAAAATGCTAAGTATGCTTATTGGGAAATGTATGTTAACTGTTAAGAAAATGATGCAGGGTGTTTGTAGGAATATATTTGGAATTTCGAAATCATGAAGGCCATGCTTGAGATGATCATCATTATGACAATTTCCCTCTTTTGTTGAAATCAAAGCTACAACATTGCAAAATGTTAGTGAACAAAGTTGAACTTGGATTGTAGTTGGCAGGTATGTTAGAAACAAAACTCAGTTGGTGATTGTTATGTGTTAACTTGAATTGGAAATGAACTGGTTGTGAATGCATTAATTAGATTATTGAAGTTAGAATGTGAACATGTTGAAGTTAGTTGGTTAGGATGACTTTGAAATACTGTTAAAATGTGAAACTATTAGGAATTAGGACTGTTAGTGCAATATGTGAAATTGAACTGCTATTAAACTTATGAAACTGACTTGGAACTTATGGTGGTTTTAGCATGTCTGATGCATGTTCCCTTTTGCAACATGGCATGCCAATGGTGATGCAAGTGAAGCAGTGGAGGTAATGGTTGGCATGAGTTAGCATTGGAAGTTTTGGCAAGCTGCCAATCAAGAAGAGCTTAAAGACCTTGAAATATCTTGTGAAGAAAGAAAAGTAGAACTAGGGTTTAGATTTAGTTAGTGGTTGACCAAAAAGTCAATAGTTGACCAAAGTCAAATGTAGGTCAAGAATGCAATTCTTGTAAATTGGGATTCTTTTTTTAACATGATTTGTATGCTTTTATAATGAAACGGAACTATGAATATATGCAACTTATACTCCAAGCAAAAATGCTTTCTCTCTCAATTTCAAACTTGAATTTGCACACTTCTTGAATTTGGACTTGAATGACCTGAACTTTGGTAGACTTGATCATGAACCTTGAGTCCTTTTCAATTATAATGCCTTGAATCAAAACAACAAAACTAGACAAATAATCCATGCAAGGTAATCAATAGATAATGGTCTATAAAAGCAAACTCCCATAATGATCCATAAGCACAATAGATCCCCATCAGGATTCCAAAAGGCTTGACCCAAGAGATGAATACCTGAAACCAATGTTCCTTATCCTCATAGGTTTTGCTTCCCAAATGCATAGAAGAAACCTTAGCTCATGGAGCTTGCCAAGCCAATTGATTTAATCCACATCTTTGCATCAAAAATTAGTAAAACCCTTGAAGAAATGTTGCTTGTTTAAAAAATGCAATTGTAAATTAATGTCTGAGTATGAATATGCAGATGAATGGGCCATGTGCCAGATGAAAAAAGTAAAAAAAGTATGGCAAATTTTAAAATATGACATTGTTGAATACTTATTTACAAGAGAGACATGAGTCAATAGTGAACCTAATAGGGGTGTGCATTTAAACCGGTTCGTCCAATCCATAACCATAAATTTGGTTTCCAAAATTAAAAAAACCAAACCATTTATGTTATTAACTAATCCAGTCCATTTAAGAAAAACCAATAACATTGGATACCCATTTATTAAAATTCAGTTCTGATTTTTGATCCAATTCACTCAAATGTTAAAATACTTGTCTCTAAATTTCCAACCAAACCAAAACCATCACTCTAAATTTCCAACAAAACCAACACCATTCAAATTGAATAACTAGAATGAATGTTCATTTTTTTATCCCAACATTACATATACTAAAATGAATACTCTTAGTTTTAAAAATAAACTATAACATAAATTAAATTTCATTATATACATAAATCATATGTATGTGTGTGTATGTAAACATAAAGCATGAGTTAAGGATGCTGAAGTGCAAATAAGTGATTATAGGAAATAAGTTGCCATCAAATTTTAGAAAAGTATAATTATAGTACACAAATTTGTCTGTTAATCTTGTTAAGAATCAGCACTGCAAGACAACATTATTAGAAAATAACTAAAACAGTAAAACTAAATAAAAAATTTTGAATGAACAATGTTTTCCATCATAGTACTGCATAAAAATTTCAAAACAAATTTTAAAAAAATGATTAAAACAAAAAATTGATGTAATTGGTTTTAAAAAAAAAACAATCTGAAAACTGAATCAAATAAAAAACCAGTTTTTAGTAGAAACCGATTTTGAACCGAACCAATCCAAATATAAACCGGTTTTGAAAAAATAAAACCAGTTTTATAAAACAATTTTTAGAACCAAACCAAACCATATATTTGATTCAATTCAGATTGGTTTAAGAACCATGCACACCCCTAAAACCTAATTTTCTCTTCATCCAAGACACGTCATATCTCACGTTTTTACGTATTGGCGAAAAAAATTCAAGGATGAGCCGATATCTCCCTCTGAGCGACCTTTCACCCTAGACGAAGTCTTTTGTGTATATAACAACACATTATCGCACATTATATAGTAAAAAAAATTTTGAATTAAATTATTAAAATGAAATTTTCTTGATCTATTAACTATTTAAAGATAAACTATATTACTTATTTAAAGATATTAATATAAAATGCATTTAAATATGAATTATATCAAATGACAAATCGTCGCTTCCAATGTTTTTATGAAATCGATTTTTTAAAAAATGCATTTTGATATTTAATCGTTTTTTTTTCTTTCGATCTAGAATTTTCCTTAAGTGATATTTCGAATTATGTTATGGTTAAACACATAATGGATACCCATATTACCGAAATAATTTTACACAGAAAAATATGATTTTAGAAATGAATCTCTTTCAAGATATTAAAACTATTTCATACGGAGGGTGTTATTAAACTCTTTAATTAATCCTTACAGTTAAATTCCTTTTCATAAATACCGTAAAATGAAACAAAATAAAATAAAATAAAGAAACATCATAAATAATAGTTGTCCACATATCACATCTATCTATCTATCTATCTACTTAATATAAATCCAAAGAAGTCATGATGGCAACCCTAGCCATATGTCATCTTGGTAACAATTATCGCCACATGTCATTTGATAACAAATCTAAATACAAATCCTAATTATACAAACTCTAAATTAAAATAAATAATAATAATAATATTGTTCTGGACTGGACCAATTGCTAGAATTGGCTCAATCCGCTTCTACTCCAGAGCGGCCCAAATTGCCTAAGTCCAATCCACAGAGGGGCAAAAGTTACCTTTCTGCCCCTCCAACCGGGCAAGGAATGCAATTCCTCCCCGGAATTACTGCCCGTTACGCACGACCTCATCGCTCCCCGAACAGCTAAGGGCAGGTGTCTGAAACCACGCTTATGTCCGACGTAACAGCTAGTTTTGGACACCCTGCCCGACATAACGGCTAGTTTAGGTAGTTACCTATTCTTTCGGGAAAACGGTTATTTCGCCTCGAAAATAGGACTGTTGGCCATGCGTTGGGGGCTCTATATAAACCCTCTCGCTTGAGAGGGTCAGATATCCAATATTCACCCTAAGAATTCACACTTTGTACTTGCTCCTTTTCTCTGACCTTTTCTTACTTGAGCGTCGGAGTACCTTGCAGGTATACCCCCCTCCTCTCCATACGACCAGCATTCCTGACGCACTTGGCGGCCTGATTCTACAGGATCCGATCCAGCATTCACGATCAGTGGCGCCGTCTGTGGAAACCTTTGTTCTCCCCATCTTTCTTTCCTCAGAAATCGAAGATCAAAACAATTCTCAAACATCATCACGATCATGGCCTCCTAAGATCGCTCCAAGGATGCTCTCCAAACCACCATCCTCCCCGTCAACAAATCTGATGTTGACGGTCAGTCATCTCTCCTCCGAGATGTCCGTTTTCTCAGGGATGGAGCCACTGCTTCTCCTTCCCCTACCCCTACTGATCGCTACAACGATCAACCATCACTTGACGTCCAGCCCGTTCCTGTTCCGCCCAATGTCGACCCGGTCGTGGCAGCTCTCCTGGAGGCGATTAACAAAACCAACACCCTGATCCTGCAGCAGAACGAGTGGATCGGGGCGCTAGAAGAGTCCCATAGTCCGAGATCCCCTCCTACCCGGAGGAACCAGGGACGATCAAAAAGCCCGCAGCCCCAGAGAGAAATCAACGGAAGGCTGCGCCAAGAACCTGATCCTCGCGTAGCCCGAAAGCGCGACCAGATCTCCCCGCGTGACCAGCACGCCCATGACCACAAGAGGACTCGAAGGAACGAGCAATCTCCCCCGATCAAGTCTAAAGGACGGGACCGTTCACCTTCCCCGCGAAGAAACCGCTCACCTTCCCCACGAAGGAACCACTCACATTCTCCTCGAAGGAACCACTCACCTTCTCCGTGAAGGAACCGACGTCGCGAGCATCCCATTCGGTCCCCATCATACTCCAGTTCTAGTGACGACGACGAGCCTCGCGGCCCGTTGTCCCAGTAGATCTTGGCTACCCGTCTCCCAAAAGGCTTGGAGAAACCCCCGTCACTTGGCACGTACGACGAGACCACCGATCCCGACGAGCACATCGAGAACATTGATGCGCTGTTAGACTACCGCGACGTACGGGTCGCCATCAAATGCAGACTATTCCCGACCACGCTTCAGAAGGGAGCAATGACATGGTATAAGCAACTGCCCGAGGAGTCCATTACCTCGTGGAAACAGCTGGGCAGGATGTTCTCGCGGCACTTTACAGCATCTCGCCGCCACCCCCAAAACTGAGGCCTCTCTTGGAGCCATAATCCAGGGTAAAGATGAACCTCTTCGCGCATATATCGAGAGGTTCAATAAAGAAGCAGTGCAGGTCCCGACGACGGACGAAATGAAGAAGTTTTTGCTCGAGCAGGGGCTCCGCCCAGGCTCCGAGTTTTCTAAAGCCATTGGCCTCGCGCCACCGAGGAACTTAGACACCCTCCTCCTCAAAGCCCAATCACACATTCAATATGAAGAGAAGGTTGCGGCCAGCAACGTCCGAGCATCACGCCATCAGGAGAACGCTCGAGCATCCAGAGGAGAAGAAGCTTCGACATCTCGTCGAGGTGAACGGAGGCGCGAAGACCGTCCTCATGATTCCCGGGACAGCAAGGGCCCCTCCGGGCGGTTCCATGACTACACTCCCCTCACCGTTTCCAGGGAAAAGATCTTGTCTGAATGTGCCAATTCGGAGTTCAAACAGGCTGGGGTCCGCTTCCCCAAACAGCTTTCGAACAGACCAAACGTGGACAATTCAAAATACTGCCGTTTCCACAAAAGTCACGGCCATACTACGGAGGACTGCATCTATCTGTAGGATGCCATTGAAATACTGATCAGGGACGGTCACCTGAAGCAGTTCGCGAAGAAGAAGGACACTCCTCAGCAGGACGCCCAGGAGTCCAAGAAGGTCGAGGAGGAGGTACCCTCCTCGGAAGACGCCAACATACAGGTCGCTATGTCCATATCGCGACCCGAGGACTTCAACGTCCCAGTCGGGCTCAGCGCCCCTGCATATTTCGCGGACCACAGCTCGTGGGAGACATTTCCCTCCGCCATGGTCATCTCTGGCGGGGGTTTCAACAAAGTCACTGTGGGCTCCGTGAAACGGAAGTTTGAACACCTGATCAACACAAGCTCCAGCAAAGTGACCACACTTGATCGGGCACAGAAGGGATCTGTCCCCATCTCCTTCTACCGGGAGGAAATCCTCAGAGGCTCCCAGAACTCAAGCATACCATTGCTTGTCAGAGCCCGGATGGCGAACTTCGACGTTCACAGGATACTTGTCGACCAGGGCAGCTCGATCGACATCATGTACTCCCAGCTGTTTTCAACACTTCAGCTAGACGAATCGCACCTTACTACCTACGTAGGGTCCGATTTACAGGGATTCAACGGATCTGTGACCAAGCCGTGGGGATACGTCGAGCTAATTGTGACCTTCGGTTCAGCTGAAACGGCCAGATCCATCAAGGTGCAATTTCTGGTAATCGACTGCCCGTTGCTCTACCAATGCATTTTCGGAAGGCCAACTCTAGCCGAGTTGGTAGCAGTGCCCTCAACCGTCCACCTGAAGATGAAGTATTACACTTCGAAAGGGATGGTCGCCACCCTCCACGGTGATATAGAAGCTGCCCGACGGTGTTTCGAAGCAGCTACAAAGGGACTCAACACCATTACGCCCAAGCCAAAAGTGTCGGGCAAGCCAGCACTGCCAAGCAGCTCCGAGGAGGCCAAGCCCCTGCCCCAGGTCGACTCTATCGACCTCGACAGTCGCTTCCCCGAGGACCAACAGGAGGAACGAGCAGCTTCAGCAAGCCCGTCCACGTCGTCCAGCAACAGCTCCCATTCGATGCGCCCAATCCCGGATGGCAACTTCGAGATAGTTCTGTTCGGCGAAGACCCCCAACGAGGAGTGAAGATCGGAGCAGACCTGCCTGACATCGCGAGGAAGCAGCTCAAAGCATGCCTCCGAGAGAATTCCGACCTATTCGCATGGAGCGCCGCAGAAATGCCCGACTTGGATCCATCCATCGCTTGTCACCAACTGACCATCGACCCGGCCGTCAAGGCCGTAGCACAACGTAGGAGGAAGCTGTCTCCGGAGAAAACGGAGGCTGCTGAAAAAGCTGTAAATGACTTCCTCGAGGCCAAATTTATTTCGGAAGCCAGGTACACAACTTGGTTGTCCAACGTTGTATTAGTTAAAAAATCTAATGGAAAGTGGCGCATGTGCATTGATTATACCGATCTCAATAAGGCATGCCCGAAGGATGCCTACCCCCTCCCCAATATTGATAAACTTGTTGATAATTCTGCTGGTTTTAAACTTTTATCGTTCATGGACGCCTACTCGGACTACAATCAAATCCCAATGGCAATGTCTGATAAAAAATATACGGCCTTCATGACCGAATCGGGCAACTATTACTACAACGTAATACCCTTCGGCCTGAAGAACCCCGGAGCAACGTACCAACGAATGATGAACAAAGTGTTTCGGGGAGAAATAGGCGACATGCTCTAAGTCTACATGGACGACATGATCGTAAAATCCCACGAGGAAACCGATCATACCGCCCATTTGAGGAAGGTCTTCGAACAGGCCAGGAAATACAAAATGCGTTTTAATTCGGAGAAGTGCACGTTCGGTGTCCGGGCAGGCAAATTCCTCGGCTTCTACTTGAAAAAATGAGGAATCGAAGCTAACCCCGACAAATGTCGGGCATTATTCGAGTTTCCTACGCCCAAGTCCAAAAAATCCATCCAGTCCCTCAATGGGATGCTCGCGTCACTATCTCGTTTCGTGGCCAACCGCCCAGCACGCCCTACCATTCTTCAAACTCCTCCGCAAAGAGGCAGCATTCGAATGGACCGAGGAGTGCGACAAGGCCCTTATCCATCTGAAAAGGGCACTCTCGGAGCCGCCGATCCTCTCTCGCCCAGACAACGGCGAAACGTTGTACCTATACCTGGTCGTAGCAACAGAAGCAGTGAGTGCCGCTCTCATCCGCGAGACACCTGACGGGCAGAAGCCCATCTATTTCACGAGCAAAGCACTGCAAGGACCAGAGTTAAGATACCAACAGATAGAGAAGGTGGCGCTGGCCCTCATCAATGCGGCCAGGAGGTTGAGACACTACTTCCTGGCTCACACGATCATGGTTTGAACAGATCAACCCATAAAGCAGATGCTCGGACGACCAGATATGGCCGGCCGAATGCTCAAATGGTCGCTGGAACTGTTCGAATTCGACATCCAGTACGAAGGCAGAAAAGCCCTCAAGGCCCAAGTTCTGGTGGCCGACTTCGTCGCAGAGATGACGTTCGCAGACTCCCCCGCGAGCGAAGCACGTAAATGGACCATCTTCGTCGACGGTGCCTCAAGCTCTGCAGGAAGTGGCGCGGGCATCATACTGGAGAGCGACGAAGGAATTATCGTCGAGGTATCACTCACACTGTCTTTCCCAACCTCCAATAACCAGGATGAATACGAAGCCTTCCTCGCTGGGCTACGCCTCGCCGAGGACCTAGGCGCAGAGGAAGTCGTCATTTGCACAGATTCACAACTCGTGGCCCTCTAGGTCCGGGGAGAATACCAAGCCAAAAACGACAACCTGGCCGAATACTTGGCCTTGGTAAAGAAGGAAATGGCAAAGTTCACAACAGTGGAAGTGAAACACGTTCCTGTCATACCCCAAATTTTGACCACTAAGATTTTCCATCATTGTGTAAATCATCATCACAATATGGATGAACCACCATACTTTATCAGTCTCCCCAAAGATGGGTGAGCATCCACTACGATCAAATTTAGGGTTTTCAGCCCTCTCTGAGCCTTAGACAAAGGATCAATCAAGGAATGACATGATCTTCAACTTGTCTAACCTCTCAAGTAACTACAAAGGATCAAAAAGGACTCCCACTCCAAGGATTAAGCACAAGGTTGCTCCCTTCTAGGTGGATCAAGCCTCAAGATCGCCAGTGTCACCAAATTAGGGTTTTGATCGACCAGGGCCTCCAGATGGAAAATTTTCATCTGGGCACAAGCCAAAGATCCAAAACATAACCTAATATACTCCGTGGGACCTCATAAACCCAATCATTAAGTCAATTTTTCCTCAGGGGATGCATTCATCAAAAATCAGGAATTAGGGTTTCTTGACCTAATTAACCCCTAAGTTGACTTTTAGGGCAAATCATGAGCCAAGACCTCAAGAGAGGGTTTGAGGGTCTCTAATGAACTATATTGGTCCATTTGGAACAATGGATTAATCCAAGAAGTTTGAGCAACAAGCCTCAATTTCATCTGCACCACAATTAGTGTTTCGCGGGAAAAGTCAACTGTAACTTTGACTTTTGACCAGGACAAGCTCCCAAACCCTAGGACATGCCTCAATATACCCTATGACACCTGTCGCGGTGAGAATTGGATACCAAGCTATTGATTAAACTTGAATCACAATTTTTGAAATTTCACCACCGGTCTTTATTTTATCCAAAGGAAAGGGTTAAAGATCGAAAAACCTAATAAGAGATCTAAGGTTCGGGGGTTGGTTACGCCTAGGGAAGGTATTAGCATCCTAAACGTCTGTAGTACTCTACAGGAACCTCTTATTAGTATTTATGTTATTTATTACTTGCTTGCTAAGGAAATGTACTAAGGGAAAGACCTAGGGGTTAGTTCTAATTATACTCGCCAAGACATCGCATCTTGTGCCTACGTATCCTGACGGGAGTGGAATCAGAGTATTCGTAGTTCCCCTCAAAGAGGGTGAGGAACTCTTGACGGTGGTCAAGGTTCCAGGGGGAGGTAATGTCTATGGCAAGACACTACATAGAGTGCGGTGACTCTAAAGTTAAAATTAAGTTGAAAATGGTAGAAAGTGTCCATGGTAGAACACATGTAAAGAGTGCGGCGACTCCGATCCTAAGACTAGGATAAAGGTAAAAGGGGTAAAGTTTCCTAGGCGTGACATATAGTCAACGGGGGGAATTCTTTCCTTTGGAATGCAGTTAAGAAAATTAGTGAAAAATAATTGAAGATAGGTCCTAAATAACATAAATTTAAAATATTTTGAGTTTTTGCGTTAATAAAAAGAAAGTAGAATAAATAGGAAAATATACTAAAAAAAACTACAAAAATTTATAAAGGAAAACTAACTAATACCCTAAAATGATTATCAATACTTAGAAGTAGGGAACTCACTAATACCCTAATCTAAATAAAGCTTAGAGAAAAAAGAAAAAAAAAACTATAAATAAAATAAGCAAGAAATCTTAACAAGGATTAAATTAAAATTAAACGTAAAAATAAAGAATAAAAAATATAAAAAGATAGTAAATAACAAAGGGCAAAGCTCCATGAGGGGGTAAGAGGTCAGCCGTGTGTGCAGAGAGCAAGGGACGGGCTCAAAAGCCCAAGGTTTATGGATACTAAGAACCGAGTCCACCCGAACCATCAACAATGACATAGTACAAGAGGAAATGAAAACAACATCAACGTCTATTCACTGTCTCTCTCTCACGACACAAAATCCCTTTCTTTTAATGTCGTCTCTCTCGCCGTTCATCAATCGCCCTCGTTCGTGATCAACTCTCTCTCTCTCTCGTTCACATCTATCTTCCAGCTTCTCATCTCTATCTCTCGATATCCAACCGTTCTCACCTTACTTTCTAAACTAAGACAAATGCCTTACGAACCCTTAACTCAACCAAATTCAGAAATTGAACAAAATCATGGAGGAATCAAACAACATTTGCAAACAACATCACCAAATTTATCAATGGAGCAGGATTCAACATACCTTGGAGTGATTTGAAGCGGAGTTTTGACGATGCGCACGGTTGCGGCGGAGTAGCTTTTGCAGCGGCGAAATGGAGGGTTCTCGCGGCGGTACTGCACACGTCAGGTTTCTCGTCGGAAATTTAGGAGCTTGCCGTGGCTTACTGACTCTCGTCGCCTTCTTTCACGTACGGAGGTTCCACTTGCTCGCATTTGTCTTTAATGGGTACGGTTCAGCTTTGAAGAATGTCGACACAACGATTCGACAAATGACGATTTCCGGGTAATTTCGCCTTTGTTTCTCTCCAATTGTGTGAATCTGTGATGTTGCTATGTGTGAGTATGTGATTCATGTGCCTCTGTTGTGAAACATGATATTGTGATCATTTTTGAATTGTGATCTCTTTGCAACTCAACGTTATGCTCTCTTCTGGTGAATTTGCGGTTTTTTGCTTACTGCAATTGTTCTGTGCAGCCGTGTATTGTGGTGTTTTTTTTTTCAGTGTGTATATTCCGGTGTGAACGTGAAATTCTGCGAACACTGATTTTTTTCTCCCCCCTTTGTGCGTGTACATCTCTCTTTTTATAGGCTCACCAAAACTGAGTTTTTAAATACCAATTAAGCACTGTCAAATTCTGTTTTGGGAAGGAAATCGTAGCTGTCTGAATATGATTTTTTTGCAATGATTGATGATGCTAATAATATTCCTTTTTTATTGAAACATGTTCGATCCCGTTGTGATACCGCGATGAATGCCTTCCATTTTCACTTAACCGTGTTTGTGTATGTTTTGGAAACATTTTGATCTTATGTTGGAAAGGATAAACCTTGTCTTAATGTGCGAAACTGAGTCCGATATCTTTCTGTTTTCAGCTCGACATGTCGGTGGACAACTTGAAGAACATTCCTATTTTAGTTTGATGTGCTTGGACATATTTTGTTTCTTTATTCAATTCAATCTTCTCCTTGAATATTCAAATTAATGATGATGCTAATTTGGTGTTTCTTGCAGATGTAGGCGACTCGAGTTGGTTTGTTTTTGATATTTTGCCATTTTTGTTCATTGCAGGCTTGATTGTGTTACTATTGAATAAAAGGCCAAGGCAAGTTACTGGAGTAATGCGACGAAGGCATCTTGATTGTGTTACTTTTGGGCTACCATTTTAGTAATTCGCTGCCATAGTGATGCGACGAAGGCATCTTGATGAACGTTGAAGTTGCCTTGAGCCATCAACCATAATACATTGGGTCCCATCTGATTTTAAAAGCTAGAGAATAACTATGGTAGTTGGCTCTATCACAACAGCATCTTGAAGCATAACATCCTCTTGATTAGCAAAAGCGCTTTTTTTCTTCTTTTTTTTTCATTCTGTAATGTTACTTTCTTCATTAAGTACCTTTGTAACAACTCTTTTTGAACTTGTAAATTCTACTATTCACTCCTTCACATATTGGATGCTTGAATTGGAATGAAGACTTGGATGCTTCACAATCTTGGAATTAAGCTTGACATAGAACTTGAACTTAGAATCTGAGCAATAAAAATTACCACCAATCAATATGGAAATCTCCTTGAACTTGCAACTTGAAACATATCACAAAATTTGAGTTAGTTCTTGACAAATCAACAGAAAAGTTTGAACCGATCTTTTGAACTCTAAACATCAAATGAGCACTTCACCAACTTGCATAACCTGATCTTTAATTGACATATCTCAAACATCATAAAATAAGACAATTCTGATTTTCTTGAGAGGTACACTGAAGCTGTTGAGGAATTTTGAGGCAAACAACCAGTAGAAAACTTTAGGACCTTTTGGATCCAAGTCCATTGGTCACGTCTTAAAGTATTTGACTGAGGGAATGAACACTAACTTCATTTGAAACCAATGTTCCTGCACGAACCTGTTAGTAATAAAGCATGCAGATATGCAAAATGTTGCTCAAAGAGGTGAAATCTTATGGTAAAAAATTAGGGTATGACAACACCCTTGGAACATGTCCATCAAGTTTGATTTAGGTCAAGGACATGATTTCCTGAAGAATTGCACAGTTTGGAATTCATCTGATAAAAAGTCAACTGTGCACAAAAAGTCAACTTTGACTTTTTGAGATTTTTCACCAAAATGGTTTTTTAACCCTAAAATGATGTTACTGTGTGATTTGAATCATCATTCATCAAGAAAAATAAAAAAAAAGTTGGATAACTTGCAAAAGGGGTAACCATAAAAACTTAGAAAATTTTCTAAGTTAAAAATAAAGTGGCTAGGGTACCAACTTTGGAGGATCATAACTCCTAAACCACAAAGCCATTTTTTCTCATCCAAAGATGGATTTGTAGCCCTCATTACCCTCTACAAAAACTTCAACTACAAGTCATTCCAATTCATTAAGGATTTTGAGTTTTGGAATGATCAAAATGGCTGAAAAATGAAAATGTCACTTTTTCCAACACTTAGTGAAATTTTCACTAAGTCCAAATCTGTCTTCATTTTTTTCCAAATGTAGGGGGGTTTTTCACTTGGATTCAAAAGAGATCAAAACCAAACATGTTTAAACAGTTGTTGTATCATGTAAGGGCTTTCCAAAATGGCCAAGAACATTACCAAATTCCATTTGGGCTATGAGTTATGACATTGGGAAGTTGCCTTGTTGAAATCTGTCAAGGCAAGGCAGAATTTGCATTTTTGGTCGATTTTCCAAAATCAGCCAAATCCAAATGCTCCTATCCACTTGGACACATCTGAGGATTGAATCTAAAGGGGACAATCACTAAGCCAAGCCTCCAAAGTCCTTGGAACAAGAAAAAGCATGTTGAACCTAGAATGGCCAAAATAGGGACAAGACTTCAAATTTGGATTGGAGCATTCAATGGAAGCATCAAGGTGGCATGGACTGAGCCATTCTCATCTGAAATCAGTCAAGACTTATCCAAAACCAAGGGAACCACAACCATGTGCCCTAACCTCTAGTCAATGGCTAGAGGAGACTTGGATTTCCATTGGACAACATTGGCCAAACATCTGCTGCAGTTGCCATTCACTGTGGATCCCAAAACAAACTTGCTCTACTATAAATAGAGCTCAATTGTGTTCAGTTTGAGTACACCAAAGCCATCAAACAGATGCTTTCCTCAAAATCTCTTCTTTCACCTCAAATTTGCCTTCCAAAGCAAGTAATTCTGATTTTTTGAGTTAGAGAGAAATTCCACTCAAACTAATCACACACACCTCATATATATCATATGTAAGCTGTGCAAACTATCACAAGTGACCTGTAATCACAAAATCACAAAGTCACCTCTCAAAACCTCAAAATATACTTTTTTGCATTTTTCAAGCCATGTCTTGATTCAGTCACTTTCCAAACCAGATAAAACCTCAAACACACTCCAAATATCATCCTTGAACTGTCCCAAATGGTTCCCCCCATCTGGAACACCATTTGAGATAGTTGTTATTTTGGTCACTTTTGACCCCTTTTGCAAGAAAGGGACTGTTTGTGTTTTTGCAGGTACCAGTCAATTCCAACCATCCTAAAAGCATCCAAGGGATCATTTGAGGTGGTTCAAAGCATAAAATCACATCTGGAGCAAGAGGGTTGGTAGATTGCAGAGAAAACTCCAAAATCCCAAAGAAGGGTAAGCCTCTCAACTTGCACTCACCAAAACATGTGTGCATTTGAAGTCCACTGAGTATGCATCTATTATACATGTCATATGTGTTGTGTTTGTGCCATTTGATCATGTAATTCATGCCTGTATCAAAGTGTAGCATAGAAAATGCAATCATAGGCCATTTTCAAAACCACTATCGGGTTTTGAGGAGGGAGTGTGATCTGAAAAAACCACCACCACCATTGGATTCCTTGTGAAATTCTGGCCCAGATACATATAAATTTTGTCTCAAACCATTAAGAATTGAGAAAGTTATGACCTTCACATTTTTGAGCCAAAACTTGCCTTGGGCAAGC
The DNA here is from genome assembly GCA_022829125.1 of Lathyrus tuberosus. Lineage (NCBI taxonomy): Eukaryota > Viridiplantae > Streptophyta > Magnoliopsida > Fabales > Fabaceae > Lathyrus > Lathyrus tuberosus. The sequence goes on from JALAZF010000494.1 coordinate 945,598, forward strand.
CAAAACCAAGTCATACCGTGTATATTTATTGTTTCATTTCAAACAATGGATGTATCAACACCCCAGTGGTAAAGTGCGCGCCTTGTATGCTTGAGGTCATGGGTTCAACCCCCACCCATGCCATTTTGTGATTTTTCACATTTTTGCTATTTTTCCAACTATTTTCATGTTTTGTTAATTATTTGGGAAATTAATAACTCTTTCAATTTTAATTATTTTTATTGGTTCTTTTTGCAAAAAATCACAAAAATGTTGAAATATTTTATTCCACAAAAAAATTGAGTTTATATTATTTATTTAATATAATTAGTATTTTTGTGAATAAATTCATTTTTTATTTGTTTTTAAGCATTTTAAAATGAATATTCATCTTGAAAAATCAAGACCAAATGAGTTTTTGAAATTCTGGTACAGATGTGTGATGTCTTTGTGCAATGTCACAACATCGCAATCTGCTGAACAAGGCAATAATAGAAACAGTAAACAACACACTGAATTGTTCACCCAGTTCGGTTCAACCTACCTACATCTGGGGGCATACCAAGCCAGGAAGGAAGTCCACTATTAGTAGTATCAAATTACAGACTCAACAAACCAGTTGACAATCTACCTAATTTAATCACTACCCAATGACCCTTCTACCTAAGTCCTCCCTAGGTAAGAGACCTTATCTCACTTCCAATCATCACAATGATGTCTAGCAGTCGACTACACCGCCACTGCATCAACAGCTTGATTACCAACAATTGTTCAATCATAAAAGACACCCTTTCATGACACACTTTGGAGTTGCTTCAAAGCTTCCTCCAAGAACAATATCAAACTCATTACCTACAGGTTTCTGAGTTACACACAGTGACCATCTCACAACCTGAGTGGTTCACTTAGACAAAGTCCTAATGATCTACATCTTGGACCCGTACCTATTCTAGGTTACAAGCATTCTATTTATAATATAATCCCTACTGGATTTGGGCCTTCAAACCATATCAAATCTTCTGTAACAGATCTGCTCTTCAATAGATCTTCAATTAAATCTTCAATCAAATCTTCATAATTAACTCTTAATTGTTCTCCATATCTTTCTGCATTAAATTAGCAACAAACTAAAGATTGCAACAGAATATATCTAGCCCATGATTTTCGCCTGTTATCTCTGATTCTTTTCAACAGAATATCACCAGAAATCCTCGCAGCCCTAACAACATCACCACCTGATGTTTTAATGTTCTGGTATAGTGATGTCAAGACATCGCATGTGACATCACTCTTTAGCACTATAACTCTTTTACAAAACCAGAGTGTTAACTTCACATAATAATGTTAGAAGCTCATGTTGAGACATCAATCATGACATTAACTCTGTTTTACCAAAATTTCAGCCAATCACAAGAACTTACAATCTCCCCCTTTGGCTAATTTTGGGTAAAACAACTAAACATGGCAACTCTGATTACAGCTGCAATTTTGCCCCTATGCTACTGTTAGTAGTTATCAGCAACTACAAAATCAACAGGTATGGAGAATCATCTTCTGGAAACTTTGAATGATGTTAGGACATCTGGTGCACATGAGGAAGTCCTGATGTCATCTGGTGCACATGAGGAAGAAGATATCTGACACTCCCCCTCAACACAGTACATTTCTTTTTCCTTTCAGGAACTTCCCAGAATATCTGTAGAAGACTCCTCCAGAAAAGAAACGTCTGTCTCTTCATAAAAGACCAATAGTGGCATCAGAGGCTTCTGCACACCTTATTTGATCAGACCCCCTGGTCAATCTGTGGCATACCATGACACGTTGAGAAGTGCCATTCTGCCAACCTAGGTAACTCAGAACACAAGTCACAACTGTGTTCATAACTCAGGACACAAGTCACAAAAACTCAACACCAACTTAGGGTTAGGACATCTTCTACAACATCAGGAACTACAGACTCCAGACATGACATCTGCACAAACCAATTTGCCAAACCCTTTCCTTTCTCCCCCTTTTTAGCCACAAATTGGCAAAGAAAACCCTCACAGAACCAGACCCAAGTAGTGCTCACCCAAAACCGAACAAACGCCATAAGACTTATGAAACAAGAACACTCACTGGTTAAAGGAGAACAGAATAACCTCTATAAATAGGTGACCAGTTACTTTGGAATTTACGAGCTTTTAATGAGTCAAAAATTCTTGGTCACAGAAACGCTATTTTAGGAACTAAAAACTTCAGTCAAATTCAATGTTTAACATCCAAAACAGTCTTGACCACTTTTATTGTTTCCTAACTGATTTTTACCATAAATTGTGCCAAAGCAGTTCCATGCACAATCGAAGCCACGTGTTTCACCTTATCCTTACACCACCGTCCAAAATACTTCCTTGTTTGGCTCAAGAAGAACATGTCCTAATCCATGTTCTGACATCGCATCAGACATTGTCTGCTGGCTCACAAAGTTAACAATCCAAGACACTTTGAAAGATTCCAAGCACGACATCTATTGATCAGCACACCTCACAATCCCTTCTAGATTCCTTCAGAACAGCAAAAAAAAAACAACTTTTTCAACAAACGATCCACTCCCCCTAACCAGAAAACTTCTTCAAGAAGAACACCTTAAATGAATGGAAAACATAAGACTCATCTTCATGTCATCAAGAGCGCACCCTCTGCTCAACTCACTTGCTGAATGCATTCACTTAATGTTTAGTCCTCAAACAACCAAAAATCACATAATTCCCTCTTGATTGGTTATCTTCTCATGCTCCAAAACTCACATCTTGCCAGGTTGATCAACTTCGCTCAGGAATGAACTTCTTGATCCAGACATAGTCTTCATTCATCCTGTCAGGAATGCTTCACAAATATCCACAAATACACTGCCTTCTGCTATACTTTAAGTCACGTCCTCTTACTGAGTTAAACCCACACCTAAACAAGTGTGACATCTCCCATCAACAACAACCCCTCCTGAGTTCTTCCAGAAATTCCAGAGAAACGCATATTCTCCCAGACACAGATACAGCTTCCTGTCAGACTCCTCCTCAGAGGCATGTGCGCACAAGATTCAAAAACTTATCTTCTCATGGCTAGAACTATCCAATGCCCATCAACAGCCTAATGTCATAACATGTTATCTGACATTATCTTCTCATAAGAGACAACCAATCTCCACAAGCTTGATCAGCATGCAAGCTTCACAATATATGCACTTTAGCTGCAGAATCCATAGACAAGTACTCCTCCTGTCATGGTTAACTAATGCTCTAGGTGGAGATGAACACTTGCTGAGTACATTCACATGCTGTACTTTCACTTTTGGAGTCCTGACTTGTTTGACTCTGCTCACAAACTCCACGAATTCTCAACTTTACTTAAAAGCTTTGCTGAAATCCAAACTCTTCAAGAGATTCTTGTACCAGACATAGGAACAGCCACAAAGAAAAACTCAACTTCTCTGACACAATTCCTCTGCCATTTCATCCACTAGTGGTTGATGATACTAGTGAGGTCTTCCAACTTAGTAGTCATGCTTTGCCAGACCTACTACTAATACAATATCAGAATCTCCACTTCTAATCCACATAGTCAGAAACATCTCTTCTGACAAAAATGTTTGAGCATCAACCTCCATATGCGCAATCTCAATCATCTTTCATCAGCAATTATGATGTTACAACATCATTAGAAACATCTTCTTTTCATAACCATTCAAAGGACTCTCTCTCCCCAAGCTTTTCACCTGGCTTTAGCAGGGCCCTCCATCATCCAACTATCCAAAGCTAGTCATTCCCTATCATTCTCCCGTATGATAACTCAGAATACTCCTGATCAGTTGATGAGTATCTTCACCTTCAGACGTCCAAGCAATCAAAGCCTGATCTGCTTCAGTCTTCTCTACATTCTCCATCCATGATAGACCTTTTACTTCATCATTCTCCCGCATGACTATGTAGACGCTCCTTAGGCATAATGTAGGCACCAAAGCACAATCATCCTTCAACAAGGATATCCAACCAGATAAAGTTCCAATACAAGTTAGAACATCATCATCACCATGATTCTTGATAAGCTCCACCATGATTCCATGACAATCCTCAATAATAACCAGCTGTCATACTCTGATTATCTTGATTTTTTGAATCCACTTCTGAGCTCAACCAAATTCCACAGTTTGATCACCTCATTCATGAATCCTCATATGAAAACAGCCAAATACCACATTTTGACCTTTTTCACGTTTGTCAGAACTCTCACAAAGATATCTTGATCCACCAAGGAAACTTGATCTTCAAGTCACATGTTCCACTTGCTCAAAAGCAAACACACTTAGACTCCCTAAGTCATGGTCATGTAACATCTTCTCCTTCCTGCAGCTCCCGCAAACTGCCATGAGAACGATCTTTTGAAGCATCCTATCGTTCATTCCTGTAGATCACATCACTAGCTGAGACTCCTGATGTTAAGCTAGATGTCAGAACATTATAACATCCAACTGTTGAATTCATCTCCTCCTTCTGCCACTCAGAAGAACCTCCTCCCTTTGCAGAAACAAATTTCCATGCTCTCATAGACTTGATTCAACAATCAAGTTTGAGTAGACAACCTCCATCCTGCTCAGAACCTCTAAAGACTTCAAACCTACCATATCTGAATCTTTAGAAAATAAGTAGTCCAAGACTACCTTATAGCAATACCAAAGAATGCCACTTTCCTTAGTAGAGCCGTCAATAGAAAGCCAGAGATAACTGCCACTTATCCTCGACCTTCATAACCAGAGCAAACACTATGCTCCCAACCACTTAGATCAGAGATAAACTGATCTAAGCTGAAAACCTCAAGGTTATGATGTCTTCAACAGCACCAAAGAAGAGTATATTCTCAACACTTCAACAGTCCTGCACTTTTACATCAGATATGTACATAGTCTCCCGTCTATGTATTTTGTCATTAGTTGAAAGCACATCCTCAAGCAGATAAATACTCAACACCAGTCAAGGTAACCGCCATCTACTGAATCTTCTTCAAAACAAACCATCATGACTACCACAAACTCTTCCAGGTAAGGTCAGTGTCTTGATCTTTTACTCTACTCTGAAATGATGTTTCAACATCAGTTCTGACATATCTCCTAATCAAAGAGTAATAACTACCATCCTTCTATAGACAATATGCTACTTTGAATCCTTCAAGGCACACAACAGAATGAGCTCAATTGACCACCGACTGAATTACCCTGCTACTGCACGCAAACTCTTGGAAGCTACTCAAAAGTTGTTCAACTTCATAGCTTCAGTGATCCTTCAAAACAGCTACAATATAATAGGTTTTAACATTTACCAAACACTGTTAATGTGAAGCACGATGTTGAGACATTAGAATTGACATATTAAGCTTAGCTTCCACAAAAAGGCTTAAGAGATGACTGATCAAGATCTTCACTCCCGCATGAAAGATTTGACAGTGATACTCTTTTGCTTTGGCTCTACCTTCTTCTTTCACCATAAGGAATCACTGTTCCGGACATATTGATCTTCAATGTTTGATTTGAACTGAAACATCCATGTCATACGATCCATTCACCTTTTGATCACTCAATCCTTAAGTATCTTTGAAGCTGTCCTGCAGAGAATATCCTACTGAGGAGACCGAACCCTAATGGCTTTCCAAGAGAATCATTCCTGGAATCTCACTACCAGAGATACAAAAATCAACCAGGGTTACATCAGATACCATGCAGCGGAACTACTCCTCAACAACCTTCAGGCACTATCCAAAAATCCTTGTACACCACGTGCCAACAATATTCTATCATGAATAATCCATCCTTCACTCAAAGGGATCACACAAACAACTATATGAACTGACCAAATCCATAACACAGCAAAACTATCTACCTTGCTCATGAACCAGAAAGTATCTTTCCTAGATCTCATCCAGAAACAGACAGGATGCCTGCTCTGATACCAATTGAAATTCTGGTACAGATGTGTGATGTCTTTGTGCAATGTCACAACATCGCAATCTGCTGAACAAGGCAATAATAGAAACAGTAAACAACACACTGAATTGTTCACCCAGTTCGGTTCAACCTACCTACATCTGGGGGCATACCAAGCCAGGAAGGAAGTCCACTATTAGTAGTATCAAATTACAGACTCAACAGACCAGTTGACAATCTACCTAATTTAATCACTACCCAATGACCCTTCTACCTAAGCCCTCCCTAGGTAAGAGACTATATCTCACTTCCAATCATCACAATGATGTCTAGCAGTCGACTACACCGCCACTGCATCAACAGCTTGATTACCAACAACTGTTCAATCATAAAAGACACCCTTTCATGACACACTTTGGAGTTGCTTCAAAGCTTCCTCCAAGAACAATATCAAACTTATTACCTACAGGTTTCTGAGTTACACACAGTGACCATCTCACAACCTGAGTGGTTCACTTAGACAAAGTCCTAATGATCTACATCTTGGACCCGTACCTATTCTAGGTTACAAGCATTCTATTTATAATATAATCCCTACTGGATTTGGGCCTTCAAACCATATCAAATCTTCTGTAACAGATCTGCTCTTCAATAGATCTTCAATTAAATCTTCAATCAAATCTTCATAATTAACTCTTAATTGTTCTCCATATCTTTCTGCATTAAATTAGCAACAAACTAAAGATTGCAACAGAATATATCTAGCCCATGATTTTCGCCTGTTATCTCTGATTCTTTTCAACAGAATATCACCAGAAATCCTCGCAGCCCTAACAACATCACCACCTGATGTTTTAATGTTCTGGTATAGTGATGTCAAGACATCGCATGTGACATCACTCTTTAGCACTATAACTCTTTTACAAAACCAGAGTGTTAACTTCATATAATAATGTTAAAAGCTCATGTTGAGACATCAATCATGACATTAACTCTGTTTTACCAAAATTTCAGCCAATCACAAGAACTTACAGTTTTAACATCTCTTGTGATTTATACCTCATTTTTCAAACCTTAAACAAAAATCACAAGGGGTTTATTCAAACCTATTTGGTATTTTTCATTGATTTTCTTTAAATATTTACTTTTAAAGAATAAAACTAGGGTTTCTTTGATTTTCACTCAAACAAATCATTGTCAAATACACTTGGGCCTCTAATAGAGTGTAAGAACCAATCCTTTTTTTGACCAAATCATTTTTGGGCCTCAGTGTATTGTATAAGTCCCGATACCATCAAAAATAAACGGCGCGATCGTCGCCTTTTCAAAATAACCCTGGGCCTACCCTCGAGTAGTAAGACCCATTTCTTTTCTTAAAACTCACTTGGGCCTCTAATAGAGTGTAAGACCCAATCCCCTTTTAACCAAAATATTTTTGGGCCTCACTTATTGTATAAGCCCCTCTGCGTTAAAAGAAAACCTCGGCGCGATCGCCATTTTTTAACGAAAAGTCAACTGGGCCTACCCTCGTGTAGTAAGACCCATCTCTTTTTCTAAAAACTTTTTGGGCCTCTATTAGAGTGTAAGACCCAACCCCCATGTACATAAAACATTTTGGGCCTCAGTCACTTGTATAAGTCCCTCTGTACAAATTCAAACAGTGCGCTCACTGATAAAACCCTGGGCCTCTCCTTGAGCTGTAAGCCCCAAATCTTTTTATTTCAAAGCACTTTCTCCTTTGATTTTGAATATACTGTTGTTTTCAATCTTTCTTTGTTGAACAACTAACAAAACAGCATGGAAGCTCTACAACCGAGTAAGTGTTTACCGCTTTTATTTACCGTTTTCATATACATATAACTGTATTGTGGGGCTGTTTCATTGTAAGTATTCTTTCATAAACTCATATCAACTGTGTAATAATAGTATAGATATTTAAAGTTTCCCCGGCAACTACGTCTAAGCACTAGGTAAAGCCGTTTCAATCACTCTTAGAAATAGTCTAAACTAGATCCCCATAGGATTACCAGACACAGTCTTCCCTCCTCTTGGGGTTAAATAATATGGAGATATGAAAGGCAGTATTCCCTGTGAACCCTTTCATAGACTGTCACTCATAGAAGTTGTCAAAGAAACTCTATTCCCCAGAGATGATCTTTTCTCCGTGAATGGCATCTCTTGAGTTTCTTCCAAATTCTCGGACTTTCCTGGCTTGATCTATTCTCGGTGAATGACATGTCTTGAACTTCTCGGGGTTTGGGGACCCAAAGGCTTCTTAAAAGCACTTGTCAAGAAACTCTACTCCCCAGAGATGATCTTTTCTCCGTGAATGGCATCTCTTGAGTTTCTTCCAAATTCTCAAACTTTCCTGACTTGATCTATTCCTTGTGAATAGCTTGCCTTGAATTTCTCGGGGTTTGGGGACCCACAGGCTTCCTAAAAGCATCCCCGCCTCCTCTTGGGCTTCGTACAAGGACCCGTCGGCTTCTTAAAAGTTTCCAGCCTCCTCTTGGGCTTCGTACAAATTGTCCCGGCGACCTCTTAGAGGTATAGGAACAGAACTTAGTCATCTTCATAGAACAGTCCTTTCAAAGAGTCTACTACTGTTTCTCAAAGCATAGTACAAAAGATGAAACTTTAGAATTGGACAGTCTAATCTCCTTGAGTCTCAAAGACATTCTCAAGTGACCCCTTCGTTAAATAGGAAGGAAACCCGTAGACTCGGATAGTCTCAATACCCTTTGGATTTCCCGCTTCCTTAAAGAACAGGAATAACCCAGATCCTTGAATCAAATCCTTGAGTACAGTGTTGCTCATATAAGAACTGATTTTCTCTCTAAAAATCAGTATACTGGACCTGTCACTCAACTGAAACAGTCATTATTAGCCTCCTCTTGGGCTTTGTACAATGATCCTCCCCAGCAGAGTCAAACAACGTTCAGCCTCTCTCTCGGGCTTTGTACGAGACACATAAGAGACTCCCTCGTTGAGTCAATCACCCCTTTCGCCTCCATCTCGGGCTTTATACGAGATACAAAAAGGTTCTTATTGAGCCGAACAAACGATGGCCTCCATCTCGGGCTTTATACGAGATACCAAAAGACTCTATTGTCGAGTCAAAAACCTTTTAGCCTCTCTCTCGGGCTTTGTACGGGACACATATTAGCCTCCTCTTAGGCTTTGTATAAGAAAACCACTGGTTGATCCAATCAACCTTTCAGCATCAAAGAAATGCCTCGTTCACAGTACACAAACATCAACAACTCCTTCCCTTTCATCTAATCGCTGTAAGCGGCAAGCCTCTGGATCATCTACATCCATGCCACTGTCCCTCTTTTAGCATGAGAAATTCCTAAGGAAAGATAGCATTGCTCTACACTGAGTTAAAGTCTTCTCCTTCAGGTTAAAACCCCTTATAAAGGAAATTATGGCATTGCTAGGATCCGCGTATCCCGGTTAAAGTAATCCTCCTTTACAGTCGGTCACCCAACAGTTGTGACAAACAAACCCCTCTTTAGAGATGACCAATTCTCTCTAAAGTCAAACCTTTAGCTTCACATCTTGGGCTTTGAACAAGATACAAATAAACTCTTCAGCTTCACATCTTGGGCTTTGAACAAGATACAAATCACCTTTCACTTCACGTCTTGGGCTTTGAACAAGACACCAAAACACCCATTTCCTCCCATAGAATAGGAGGAACTACGAACGCTCTGATTTCCCTATTTCGGTAAACGGGAATACGTAGGCATAAGATTGAAAGAAAAATCTTAGCGAGCACACTAAACAAAAACCCAAAATCCCATACTCTCATGTATCTATCAAAAAGCATCCGTCCTAACATCCTAACACTTGTTCCCCGCTAGAAAGTCCTAGAAAACCGTATTGGCGAAAATACAAATAACCAGTACAAAGGCCCCCCCACATTGATAGCATTCGTAACCTAACAGACTGCTGTTTAAACTCAGTATGCAAAGCAGGGTTAATTGGAGACATCTATTTCCCTTCCTTATTCAGCTCACAATAGGATAAAAAATGAATCGACTTGTAGTAAGCTCAAACCGCAGAGAGCGACCAGCGCTTAAGAACCGCGTCCAAAATCGCTCGCTACTGTTCCCCGCGAACATAACGTACGAGCAGACGTGCTATCCAAACTAGCTAGCACGAAGAAGAAAGGCGGAAACAAATCCGTCATACAGGAAGTGCTTCCTCGACCCAACATCGAAAAGGCCTCCACGACACTCGACGTGCAGGTGGTCGGTGACAACAACTATTGGATGACCCCAGTCTACAACTATCTCGCCAAAGACGAACTCCCGTCTGACCCAAAGGAGGCCCGCATAGTCAGGCGAAGAGCCTTCTCTTATGTCTTGGTCGAAGATAAACTCTACAGACGGGGATTCTCCATTCTGCTGCTCAAATGTGTCGAGGAGGAAATGGTCGCACACATCCTGCGCGAAATCCACGAAGGAATCAACGCCCAACATCTTGGCGAAAGGTCCCTTGCTCGAAAGGCTCTCCGTGCAGGATACTACTGGCCGACCATGCAAAACGACGCGAAAGAACACATGAAGAAATGCGACAAATGCCAACGGCACGGGGACATGCACCTGGCTCCGCCTAACGAGCTCAAGGCTATGTCCTCCCCGTGGCCATTCGCCTGGTGGGGCCTAGACATCCTAGGACCCTTCGTGGTAGGATCAAGTCAGAACAAATATCTCATAGTGGGCGTGCACTATTTCACAAAATGGATAGAGGCAGAAGCTCTGGCCAAAATAACTACCCTCAACATCCTGCGTTTCTACAAACGAAACATCCTCGCACGTTTCGGTATTCCCCAAGCGATAGTAACGGACAACGGGACGCAATTCACGGACAGGAAGTTCCAAGACTTCGTCGCCCAACTGGGCACGAAGCACCACTTCGCATCTGTGGAGCACCCTCAAACGAATGGGCAGGCTGAAGCAGCCAACCGAGTCATCCTTCGAGGCCTCAAGCGAAGGCTGGACGAAACGAAGAAGGCATGGGTCGAGGAACTACACAGCGTACTGTGGGCATACCGCACAACTTCGCACTCAACGACCGGGGAAACACCTTTCCGTTTAGCATACGGGACCGAGGCTGTAATTCCCGTCGAAGTTCACGTGCCCTCTAGGCGGACAAAGTCGCCCCTAGACGAGGAAATGAACGACGAATCGCTGAGAGAAAAGCTAGACCTCGTCGAGGAAATCCGAACCGGGGCGGCCCTTCGCGAAGCCTCACTAAAACAAAAAACTACCATCAGGAACAATGCCAAGGTGATACGGCGAGAGTTCGACGTGGGAAGCCTTGTTCTAAGAAGAAACCACAAAGACTCTCGCGAAGGCAAACTAGCAGCCAACTGGGAAGGACCCTATCGTGTCCGAGCAAAAACGGAAAATGGGGCCTACTACCTTGAACATCTCTCTGGGGAAGAACTTGCTCGACCATGGAATGCTGAAAAGCTAAAACAATACTACAGCTAAATTCTCGGTTCGGCCAGTCGCAACGACGAACGTCAGCCACTGACCACTATGCGCGTCTAGGTACAAGCGTCGCATACGATTAAAGCATAACCCCGCTCAGTAACGAGCCGGGCAACTTCTCGACAGCGGTCCTCGATCGAGAATATCCGTCGTCAAAGTACCATGATTGGCAGAATCCCAGCTCGCGATGGGACGTTCATGCCGCGAACTCAGGCCTCAAACGCGACCTGAGCTCCGCACCCCGCCAAGTCATTCCCCGGCAGTTCGACTAGTTCCCCTCACTGTCGAGCACATCTGCAATGAGCAATTCCCCCAAAATATTCACACAAGTCAAATACCCCCTATCACGGGCGGACATACATTCACAGCGAGCATGCATATAACACTTAGCAAAAATAAACGCAAGTAAAATCATGCAGATAGCGAAGCCAGAAATATAATAAGTTAGCATAATGGGTGACCACAAGGGCCACAATTGTACTTAGTTACATCAAACGGGGGCCATGCCCCCCAGAAAGAAAATAAATTACAATGATTCTACGGCACGCAGGCCGGACAGATTACAACAACATCAAAGATACAAACTTCTCACTCGTCTGCATGCTCGGTAGGCTCTGGCTGGGGTCCCTGGTCCTCTGCGGACTGATCCTCGGGGGTACTTTCAAGGAGACCGTCGGGCACGACAATACGACCATCTTCTACATGCGCCAGATAGTGAGTACCCTCGATAGAAAAATCGAGCTCAGGATTCACCACCCGCAATTGAGCCACGAAATTTTTGAAGGACTCCTCCACGATGACAATACCATCGTCTTCGGCCAGCAGCATGCGAGCAACCAGCTCGGACCTAGTCTTCAGTTCTTTCACATCGCCCGGCTCGTCGACACCCGGGGCATTGGCCGCCCTCAGCTCCCTGATCAGTTCCTCGGCAGCTTCCTTCTCTGCCGCCAGCTTGGAATTCTCTTCCTTCAGCCTAACCGCCTCCTCTTCAGCCTTCTTCTGAGCCTCAGCGACACTCTTGACTTCTTCCTTGAGGGATGCCACAGATGCCCGAGCAGCATTGAGTTGGGACTCAGTTGCAGAGTCCCCTTCAGCGTAAACAGCCGTCATCTCTAGCATCCTCACCAAGGCAGAAGCATCTTGGGCCACCAGCACCCTCTTGCTCGGGCGATGCATACCTTCCAAGCGAAGAGATTCCGCCCAGGGAATGACCAAAGAGTTGCCTTCAAAAAACCGCCTATCAAGGATACAGGGAGGAAGCTCGAATTTCCCTTTCTCCGGCACCCGGGTAAGGTCCACAGCGTCTGCTACCCTTGCCCGCTTCGCTCGCCCGGTCAAGGACAGAGGAGATCCCCATGGAGCGGGAGTAGGAGAAGAGGAGGTCCCCGTGGCAGTTTGAACAAGAGGAGGAGCACGAGCACAACAAACCGGGATTTCGGAGGAGCCGCCCCAGTCTTGTTCCTCGCAAGAGCATTCCTCACAACTCTATTGTGGGCCTGAGGCATCTCACCTGCACAGACAAAATACGAGCATGTTAGATACGAGGAAAAGAAATGACACAAACAAAATTAAGCAACTAAGACTACCGACCAGCTTTGCGACGTCCTGAGGAGTCTTACACTCCAGCACTGCCTTAATATTGATGAATCTACGCTCAACTCTCTGGCTCCCGTCCTCCTCGAAGATCGGATTGCCCTTGCTCGTCCAGCACTCAGCAAGTCGAAAGGAGTTGACCCAGTTCACCAGCGCCACATACACCGCGGCGTCCTGCCCGAGCAGCTCGCTCGGTTGGAAGACATAATCACTAGGCTTCTTGGTGAAGTGGTCGGGTGACCAGTGGAGGGGGAACTAGTAAAGTCTCCGCCCAATATACCTCCCTTCCTCGTCGTGCAGCTCGTTCCTGTCCTCGTCAACCTCTATCTCCCATACATATGTGCTGTCCTGGGAAGCTTCGGACAAGGGTTCAATGGCATAATAACGTTCCTTGAACGTCCTTATTGACTCCGAAAAAGGCTTGAACAGCTTGCGGGGCTGCTTCAACGAAACCCAGCCGTACTTCCTCCCCGACAGCTGCCGCTGAAGATGGAAGACAGGGAAGAACAGAGGGAGAGTAGTCCCTATAGCAAGATGCTCGCACACTAACTCAAACGCCCGGATAAAGGCCAGAGAGTTCGGATGCAGCTGTGTGGGGGCCAACCTCAAATGCTCGAACACTGACTGCTGGAAATCGGTGAACGGCAGCCTCAAGCCCAGCTCCTTGAAGGCATATTCGTACATCGTAAAGCGGTCCCCGAAGTTTGTGTAGACCCGCTCGTCCTCAAAAGGGAAGTACACCTTTCACTCTCCCTCTGGCCCGACTTCAGTAAAAACGTCCCCCACAAGCTTGGACACGTGCTCAGCAGGCTCGGCCACCTCCCATTCCTCCGCAGGATCATCAGCAACATCCTCGTCCATATCGTCCAAAGCCTCTTCTTCCTCCTCGACATCACTTGGGGAGCTCGAAGACACCGAGCTCGAAGCCGTCGAGCTAGTGTTGTCCGAGGATCCTGTTTCTTCCTCGGAGGTGTCTAAAATAACTTCTCTATCTGGCCCCGTCGCCATGTCGATCACCTGAAAAGCAGAGAAGAAAGTGAATTCGACAACAAATCAAATCCACCCTTCCACCGCTAAGTCAAATGAAAGGGCTAAGGACAAAGTCCCCGGCCTAAGCCCTAACATCAAATATGGAGTTGAGACCTCCCCGCGAGGAGACGCTCGGAACAAATCATCCCCTAGAGAGGAGCTTCCCCGCACTCATACCCAGTTTTCGTTTGAAGCTTTGCCGGAAATCGCGAAGCTTCACCAGAATCTGGGAGCGTTCTACCGAAAAATTCATCATCCGCCCAGAAGACAAAAAGTCACGACGGTTACACAAGCGTCGCCATCGCGACGACGCCGTCAACCGCCCTCCTAACCAAAACGTACTACCAACTTCGGTGACATGTTAGAAGTAGAAAAATGGCACAGCCACCGTCCACCACCAACAATCACCGGAGACTCACTCATTTTGTCCTCTAAAGCTAACCTTAACCGCATGCAATCTACCATTAACAACTAACAGAGGTAGAACAAGCAAAGGATCATAACACTTACTTGTTTTGAGTAGAAGAAAGCGCTGCTCGGAAGCTTGTAACGATGGTCGGAGAAGCAGAAAACGGTGTCGGCCAAAAGCTTGAAGGAAGCGAAGAGAAATCGGACTGAAAAGTTCCAAATGGAACGATTTTCCCCCTTTTATACAAAGAAGCACGTGCAAACACGTGTCCGTAGGCCATTATGACTATCCACTAGCCACCATTGCCTATTAACTGCTACACGGAGCTCTAGGCACACGTGGCGTCCCAACGTTTCCAATTCCATCTGACCATTAGTCTCCCCGAATACCGGGCAACGATGTCACGACCACGAATCTCACGAACATCTGAGGTCACAAGCACTTTGAGACAATCCTCCTCGTCTTCAAACGACGACTCCATACTAGATCTCCGGATCAACGAGCAGTCCTTAAGTCATCACTCCCATGCTCGGGAGCAACGACTTGGGGGGCTCCTGTTCTGGACTGGACCAATGGCTAGAATTGACCCAATCCGCTTCTACTCCAGAGCTGCCCAAATTGCCTAAGTCCAATCCACAGAGGGGCAAAAGTTACCTTTCTGCCCCTCCAATCGGGCAAGGAATGCAACGTTCCTCCCCGGAATTACTGTCCGTTACGCACGGCCTCATCGCTCCCCGAACAGCTAAGGGCAGGTACCCAAAACCACGATTATGCCCGATGTAACGGCTAGTTTTGGACACCCTGCCCGACATAACGGCTAGTTTGGGTAGTTACCTATTCTTTCGGGAAAACGGTTATTTTGCCCCGAAAATAAGACCGTTGGCCACGCGCTGGGGGCTCTATATAAACCCTTTCGCTTGAGAGGGTCAGGTATCCAATATTCACCCTAAGAATTCACACTTTGTACTTGCTCCTTTTCTCTGACCTTTTCTTACTTGAGCGTCGGAGTACCTTGCAGGTACACCCCCTCCTCTCCATACGACCAGCATCCCTGACGCACTTGGCAGCCTGATTCTATAGGATCTGATCCAGCATTCACGATCAAATATAATAATAATAATAATAATAATAATAATAATAATAATGTAATAATAATAATAATAACAAAAATAATAATATAATAACCAACTACTACAATTATAAATAATAATAATAATAAATATAATAATAATAATAATAATAATAATAATAATAATATATTGAATTAACACTATTATATCTTATTATCCTAATTCTCATTTTTTATACAAAAAAATCTTTAATTATCAAATAATAATAATAATAATACAAATTTTTTTAATTTACACTATTATATTCAATTAACACTATTATATCTTATAATCCTAATTCTCTTTTAATTATTATTTTTTAATTATTCTCTTTTAATTATTCTGTTTAATATTAAAATTATAATTTCTTATATAAATTTTGAATTACTTAGTTTTTCTAAATAATAAATACAAATCACAAATATAATTATGTTTAATAAATTTTATTTTAGTAATTATTAAAATTATAACTAATACACTATAATTATATAATTATGATAATAAAAAAATTTTAAAAAGTAAATAAATACATTAATAATTACTACTTAGCAAAAATTGCAAATGAAAGAAATCAAGTAAGAATAAAATTATTGACTACTTTATACATATTTTTATATGAATTTTGTATTACTTAATTTTTCTAAATAATAAATACAAATCACAAATCACAAATATAAAAATTAATTTAATAACTAATCATGATAAAAACTGTTTGTAGACAATAATGATAACTTAATATCACATATTTATATGTAGAGTGATTATGGATAGAACAATAATAAATAATAAAATAATAATAATAATAATAATAATAATAATAATAATTTAAATTATTAATTAAAATCTATATTAATACAATAAATGAGTGAATGAATATAATTAAAGAATAGGATTTACAAAATAGCAAAAAAAGTAATTCAAAATTTTATGATTATGGATAGAACAATAATAAATAATAAAATAATAATAATAATAATTTAAATTATTAATTAAAATCTATATTAATACAATAAATGAGTGAATGAATATAATTAAAGAATAGTAGTTACAAAATAGAAAAAAAAAAGTAATTCAAAGGTTTATGATATTTTGTAACTCCTTTTCTTTTAAGTAATTCAAAGGTTTATAAGTTACATAATCACATATTTTGTAACTCCTTTTAATTATAATTAGTTCAAAGGTTTATAATATTTTGTAACTCCTTTTTTTTAATTATATTCATAATCATATATTTTGTTCAATCCATAATCACTCTACATGATATTGAGTTATCATCATTGTTTACAAATAATTTTTTGGTGGTATGGTTCGATTTTATATAAATGTTTTTATTTCTATTCATGCCTTTTATTGATTTTTGTGGAAGAATACAAACTCAAATTATTTTATTTAAATATTTAAACTCTCTTTTTTATTGATTTAACTTTTGTTAATTTAATATTTTAACTTTCTTTCTAATTTCCTTTTATTTCTTGATATGAATATGGTTTTTTTCATATGAATTAGGTGAAGATGATAGATTTATGTTGCATCATTTTTGTTTGAGAAGTTTATGAAACGGTTGTTCATGTAAGTATATATTTTTATATGTAATAATTGTATAAATCAATTATTTTTCTATTGATATATTTTTTGTTAGTTTGTTTTTCTATCTTCCTTTCTCATTTTTTTTATTTATTAATGTGTGGTTATTTTTCATGTGAACCAGGAAATAAAATAAATCTAAATAATGAATGAAATGGATGTGCGGACAAACTGACAAACCAATGACAGATATTACAAAATTTAATCTAATGGAAGATACTGCGACATTTTCTTCAGAAAGATTTTTCAAGAATCATTTGACCTCCATGATTTAGTTTTTTTTTTTTATTTATAATTGATCTTTTCATTTTTTATTTGTTTTCTTTTATTTTTGTCATTTATTTTATTTTATTTTTCATTTTTTAATATAGTGGGATACGAGTCGCCCTTCCACTATTGTAATTTTCTTCTTCTTTTTGTTAACTAAGATTGTATTTATAATAAATAATATTATATATTTTGTTAATAAGATGTGATTGAGTTTATTATTAATTAAAATATAATTAATGTTGATATGGTATAAATTAATTTAATGAATAAAAATTGTATTATCATAATAAATTCATAGTATTGGAATTCTTTATATTATATTCATTTTAAAGTTTTAATTCACTTTTTAAGTTGATTGTTTTGAAGAGAATTATATTAATATTTATCTATTTTTTGTTCAATATTATGTACAAATTAGATACTATCAGAGATTTAGATGTTTATCAAGTAAAAAATAAGTTGTATAAGAAGGATATTTTTTTATAATGTTTAGTATTACTATAATAAATTTATTGTATTGAATATATTTATATTAAAATAAAGGCTTAATTGCAACTATAGTCCCCCTATTTTGTGTTTTTTTGGGTTTTGATCCCCCCATTTTAAAAACCACGATTTTGGTCCCTTTTTTAAGTTTTGAGTTTAATTTTGGTCCCCTCTCCAATTTTGATCCAACTGTTCATGCACTGTTCATGTACGGACATGCACTATTCATGTACGGACCATGCACTGTTCATGAACAGTACATGAACAGTCAGCGTTAAAATTGGGGTGGGGGACCAAAATTAAACTCAAAACTTAAAAAAGGGACCAAAATCGTGGTTTTTAAAATGGGGGATCAAAACCCAAAAAAACACAAAATAGGGGGACCATAGTTGCAATTAAGCCTAAATTATATTATACTTAAGAATTTTTTTTTCACTTTTTAAGTTGACTATATTGAACATAATTATATTTTTGGATTAAAATACCTTTTACTCTAAAATATTTTATTGTATAGAATTAAAAATATTATTTAAAAAAGATATTTGATACTAATTTTAAAATAAATACTTGAACTCTTTAAATATTTTTTATTTCTTTAAATAAAATATATAAGGCATGTTTTTGAAGATATTGACTAAATATTATATTATTTGAAAATATTATTAACTAATAAATCTCATCATATCTTCTTTATTATTGAGTAGCCACTATTTATTTTTCATTAAAACTGATAAGTTAGATTTTTTATTATTCATATTCTAAATTGATAATTAAATGTGAGATAATATACTTTTTTGTAATTTAGACAAAATTTTGGTTTTTCATTTAATAGTAATTAATAAATAAGTTCTTTGGTGGTAATTATTTAATGTTTAAAAGGGAGCCAATTATATATATATATATATATATATATATATATATATATATATATATATATATATATATATATATATATATATATATATATATATATATATATATATATATATATATATATATATATATATATATGGATTTTAAATGATATTGATTTTCATATTGTAACTTCTTTAATTTATAAAATTTCACGAAAAATATTATAGTATAAATTCATAATATTTAGTAATATTATTATTATAAGTATATATTATATGTAATTATATTTATTAAAATATATTTATTTATTGGGAAAATAATCTTTTTCGTCCCTTAACTTTACACCAGGGTCCAATTTGGTCCCTTAACTTTAAAAAGTGGTGAGTTCGTCCCTTAACTTTTTAAAATGTCACATGTTTATCCTTCTGTTAGCTTCCGTTAGTCCTTTTTTGAAAACATTGTCCAGGTGGGCGTTGTTTGGGTGACGTGGAAACTTGGTAGCCTTAAATTAATCTGCAGAAAATGAAGAGTCCAACCAAACTATTTCTAAGTGGAGAAGCTTGAGTAGCTCTGCTAGGGCAAGCGAAGTGGAGAAGCTGAAGTGAAGCGAAGTGCAAAACGAAGGATTTCATCCAGACGAGACGGTTCCACACGAGAAGGATTGAATATTATCATCTGCATTTGATCAAAAGGTTAGTTAATTCCTCTTTCGTATTAATTAGGGTTCATAGTTACGAAAATTAGGGTTCGTATTCAGTTTTAGGGGTCTTGTAAATTTGTTAGGGTAAACCCTAATTTTTTAGATATTCTGGTCTGGTTAGGTGTCATGGATGAAATTATTGAACTCAAAATTCATCACAGTGGGGAATTTACTGATCAGGGTCTGAGTGTATACGAGAATGGTGTAGTTGATGATTTGAGGGTAGATGTAGTTGTTCATGGTGAAAATACCACCCCTGTTCAGGTTAATGTAGAAGAACAAGTTAATGTAGAGGAACAAGTTAATGTTGAGGAACACGTTACTGGTGAAGAACAAGAGAATGTTGAGGAGAATGTTAATGTTGGGGAACAAGTGAATGTTGAGAAACAATTTAATGTTGAGAAAGAAGTGAATGTTGGAGTTGATGATGGTTTAAGTACCAATGATAGTGAAGATGAGGACTACAAGTATGATAGTGCACAAGAGGTGACTTTTGAGGATGAGTCTGATGGGTTTGATGAGGTTGAGGAGGATGAAGTTGATGCCCTAATTGCTGATGAAATTGAAGGTAGTGGCAAAGTCCATAAACATAATGGGAAGTCTGGTGAAGATAAAGGCAGTGACAATGATAGTGATGACTTGGAAAGTGGATGTGATAGTGATGAAAGTAGTGGAGTTTCAAGAAAAAAAGATCCTATTTTTAGACAACCAAAAGACATGGCAGATTACAAGTGGGATGTGGAAGTCTATTTTAGTTCAAAGGGTGACTTTAAGGAGGCAATAACAACTTATGTTGTGCAAATGGTAGAGACCTAACGTTTGTAAAGAATGACAAAGTTAGGGTAAGGGTTAAATGTAAGGATGGTTGTAAGTGGGAGGCATATTGTAGCAAGCTTCCTAATGAAGACACTTGGCAACTTAGGAAAGTGGTTGATAAGCATAGTTGCAGTAGGAAATATAATGTGAAACTGATGAGTACAAAATGGTTGAGTAAAAGAATCCAAAATAGCTTGAAAAACAATCCAAGGTTGAAGATAAAGGATATTAAAGAGAAGGCCCAAAAAAATGGAATGTTGGGGTAAACAAAACAAAGGCAATAAGAGCAAGGTATGCTGCAAGGGATTTTGTTGATGGATCATTTTTGGGAGATTACACAAGGGTGTATGACTACTGTCATGAATTGTTAAGAGCCAATCCTGGATCAACAGTTAAGCTGAATGTGGATCCTGTACCAGAAGGTGTTGAGGATCATAGACCATGCTTTAGAAGGCTATATGTATGCTATGCTGCATGTAAGGAAAGCTTTAAGTTGTGCAGGCATGTAATAGGTCTAGATGGATGTTTTCTCAAGGGGTTGTGTGGAGGGCAGATTCTGGCTGCTATAGGGAGGGATCCTAATGATCAGATGCTCCCCATAGCGTATGCAGTTGTGGAGGGTAAAAACAAGGACAACTGGACTTGGTTCTTACAGCTCCTAATTGATGACCTTGGAGGCAAAGAGCAATGCATGACTTACACCTTCATATCAGACCAACAAAAGGCAAGTTTCTTATGTTTTTCTTATATCTTATGCTACATGTTATATTATATCTTATGGTACATTTTATGATATTGCAGGGGTTGTTACCCACTATGTGGAAGGTTTTAAGCATATGATGAAGACCCCACCAAGGTTTTGGAGTAGGTTTTACTTTAGGACTACAAACAAATATGATGATGTTCTCAACAACATGTCTGAATCCTTCAATAGTGTAATTCTTGATGCAAGGGCAAAACCTCTAATCACTATGCTTGAAGACATCAGAATCTAATTGATGGAGAGATGGGCTATCAACAGAATGAGGTTTGGTACCTTGGATGAGAATGACATATTGCCTAATATTAGAAAGAAAGTTGATATTACAAGCACATACACCAATAATTGGCTTGTAAGGTATGTCAGCTCAATACACTAGCATTTATTCTGTTGATTTAACAATTGCATACAAGTGAATCATTTGTTCTGCTTTGTTTGGTTCTTTAGGATGTCTGATGAGCATATGTTTGAAGTAAGGCACTTGGAGAATCAAGCTGATAAGTATGTTGTGAACCTGAAAGAGCACATGTGTTCATGCAGAAAATGGGAACTTACAGGACTCCCATGTGTCCATAGAGAGTTACATCCCTGAATATTATAGAGTTTCAAAATACAAGGCAGTTTACAAACATGTCATCTACCCTGTTAATGGGTCTAACTTGTGGGTTAAGACACCATACCCTGATGTGCAACCACCCAAGTTCAAGAAGATGCCTGGTAGGCCCAAAAAGAGGAGAAATTTAGAACAAGGAGAGAAAGATGGATCTCTGATAAAAATATGAGAAGAATTGTGTTAGTTCTTGGATTTGCTGGAATTTTGGTAAAACAAAGTATATTCAATGTTGATGTCAAGGGCAACATTGAGATTTAACACTGGGCTGTGTTAAGTATTTAATTTGCTGAAGCTGGATGTCTGATGTCACATAGGCGATGTTGTGACATTAGATCTGCAGAATTAATAACATCAAGTTGTGATGTTGTTAGGGTTGCGTGTTAGCTGGAATTGTGGAGAGCAAGCTGTCTCATTGGATGCGAATATCTTGGGATAGATATTTTCTGCTGCATAGGAGATCTGGTGCAGATTTGTAGGAGATTTAAAAGGTTGAAGTTTAAAAAGACTTTAGGAGAAAATCTGTTTTAAATATTCAGTTTTAAATAACAAATCTGGGAGATATTGTAGCAGGTCTAAGATCAATTCAACGAGCTATATAAAGCGCACAAGACCAAAGGAAAAAGGTACAGAAATACAGAGAGAAGATCAAGAGCATAGGCTGAGTGTCTTGAGTATTTTGTGCGAGTTGTATAACCAGAATTCTAGGGTGAATTGCTGAGTCGTATTCTGTCATCTCTAGAAGCTGTGAAGCAATAGAGAGTGGTTGCTTGATCGAAGCTAGGAAGCAAGATCAAGGGTACTCAAAGTGGTTTCTTTGAAGTGTTTTAGGGATTGAGTGGTGTTCTCATACCTAGGTGGTTTCTTAGGTAGGAAGTCATTAGTAGAGTATAAGTTTAGGAGATTGTCAACAGGTTGTTGAGTCTGTAAATTATATCTACAAGTAGTGAATTCCATCCCTGGCTTGGTAGCCCCCAGACGTAGGTAGTTAGACCGAACTGGGTGAATATTTCTTTGTGTTACTTTGTTACTGTTATTGCTGTCCATTGTGCAGAGTGTGTTGTTGTGACATTGCACCTTAACATCACACGTCTGATACCAGAATTTCAATTGGTATCAGAGCAGGCATCCTGTCTGTCTCTGGGTGAGATCTAGGGAAGTTACTTTCTGGTGTAAAGATGGACAAAGAAGTTGGAGGATTCGTCAACAGACCCCCTATTTTGGATGAATCCAATTATGATTATTGGAAGCCAAGGATGACTACCTTCTTAAAATCCTTGGACAGCAGGGCATGGAAGGCCATTATTAAAGAGTGGAAAACACCTGTTGTGTGTGAGAAAGATGATGCTGGCAAAGATAAAGAAGGCACCTCTAAGCCAAAGCCTGAAGAAGAGTGGACCAAGGAGGAAGATGAGCTCGCCCTTGGAAATTCCAAAGCTCTAAATGCAATCTTCAATGGAGTGGATAAGAATATTTTCAGGTTAATCAATACCTGTGAGGTTGCTAAGGAAGCGTGGGATATTTTGAAGGCCACTCATGAAGGTACATCTAGAGTTAAAATGTCAAGACTTCAGATCTTACATTCAAAATTTGAAAGCCTAAGAATGAAGGACGATGAGACTATTCATGACTTCCACATGAATGTTCTGGAGCTGGCTAATGCATCCAGTGCTCTTGGTGAGAAAATGTCAGATGAAAAGCTTGTAAGGAAGATCCTTAGATCCCTTCCTAAGAAGTATAAGATGAAGGTTACTGCCATTGAAGAATCACAAGACATCAGCAAGATGAGAGTAGATGAGCTCATTGGATCTCTTCAAACTTTTGAGCTTGGGTTAAATGAGGAAGAACCAGAAAAGAAGCCAAAGACTATAGCCCTGGTGTCAAATGATCAAGAAGAAAAAGAAAAGAGTTCTGAATCCCAGGAAGATCTATCTCAGACCATAGTTATGTTGGGAAGACAGTTCAACAAAGTATTCAAGAGAATGAACAATAACTCCAGGCCTAATGTCAAGAACATGACTTCTGACACAAGCAAGAAGGATGAAGAGAAAACTGCCCAAGATAAAGGAGTGCAGTGCTTTGAGTGTGAAGGGTATGGACATGTCAAGAAAGAATGTCCCACCTTCTTGAAAAAGCAGAAGAAGGGCATGACAGTTTCCTGGTCTGACTCTGATAGTGAAAGTGAAGGTGAGTCAGCAAAGCATGTTAGAGCCTTAACAGGAACTATTGTTTCTGATGATGATTCCAGTGATAGGGAAGTAACTTATGAGGAGTTAGCATCTACTTATCAAGAGCTGTGTTTAAAAAGTGCTGAGATTTGTCAAGAAAACAAGTGCCACAAGCAATAGATTGCTCTGCTTGAGAATGAAAAAGTTGATCTGGAAAATGAAGTTGTACTAGTTAGAGCTCACCTTGATCAAATGACCAAGTCTGTTAGGATTCTGAGCTGTGGTACAGATACTCTTGATAAGATCCTTCAGACAGAAAAAGTTGCTGGTGATAAGTCTGGTATAGGATATGTGGCAAGCACTTCAGGAGCAAAGGAGGAGGTGTCCCAACCTATGTCTCAAACAAAGAGACAGGATTCTAACCCCAAGAAGGTTGTTCAGCCTCAGAATGTTGAGAAAAAGGATGGTCCCCATCAGAGGAAGATGCAGCCTCAAGGAGCTATTCAGTATATGCCTCCTCAATATCACAAGAGCATGCAAGCTTCAAGGTTCAAACAACACATGTCTCATCAGGTGTCTCAACATCAGGGGTATGGTTACACCAATGTTGTTCCTCATATCTATGGAAGAAGAAAATCACACCATCATGGGAGACAATCCAGGAAACAGCATGGAAGAAGAGACCAGCATAACAGAAGGCAGGCCAGTTATGGTAGGAGGAGACCACATTATGGATGGCAGCCTAAGCAATCTCATCATGGCAGAAGATTCAGAGATGAAAGGGTAAGATGCTATTATTGTGGAAGGATTGGACATATGCAGTACTCGTGCTACAAGCTGTATGGATACCCTCAGCCTCAAAACAGATGGAGAGAGTACAGGCCCAAAGTTGTTAAACAATGGGTACCTAAGGAGAAGGTGAAGTGCTTATTGGCTCACTTGGCTGGCAAAGAGGCTAAAGAAGGAACATGGTATTTTGACAGTGGGTGTTCCAAACATATGTCTGGATGTAGATCCATGTTTGCTGAATTTAGACCTTGCCCCTCTATTGAAGTTATTTTTGGCAATGGAGAAAAAGGTGTTGTTGCAGGAGTTGGGAAAGTGAAAGGTGATGGTAGACCTGAACTTGGCAATGTTCTGTTTGTCAATGGTTTAAATGCAAATTTGATCAGCATAAGCCAATTGTGTGATGAAGGTCACAAGGTAAACTACACTAAGGATGAGTGTGTGGTATCTGATGAGCATAATCAGGTTGTTATGAAGGGTGCCAGAACCAAAGATAACTGCTATTAGTGGATTTCTCTTGAAGGAGATTCAACTAGTGATGTTCTAGTTGATGTTAAAACATCAGACTATGATGTCAGGATGCTGAAAGGTCACTCAGAATTAATGAATAAAAATCCTTTTAAAAATTTAAAAGAAAAGGTTGTGTGGAGGGAAAAAGTCATTGACACTCCAAATCAAGCTCCTTGCCTCAGACCCCCCTTTCCCGGTGCTGTAACATCACGCTTCTTCAAAGCCCTGATCTCGCAACAAATTAACTTCTTCGCCTTCAAGAATCAAGCTTCACTGAAAGGATTCATGGCATCTCCATCTAAGAAATCTGAGTGTCAGAGTTCCACAAAAGGAAGAGCTAGGGTTTCCACTGACGAAGGTTCAGCATCCGATCCTATGGACATTGAGCCCCTCTCAACCATTCTTCCTAAATCAGGTACTACGAGACCCACTAAACTAACTCCCAAGAGACCTGCTACTGCCTTTAAGAATCCTGAAACAAAGAAAGCTGTTACTAGCGTGTTATTTGGAGACAAACCTAGAACTACCAACCCACGTCCACAAACTGCTGAGGAAATGGTAGATGTTGATAAGTGCATGGGGCAAATCGTCCCTATTAAGGGTATATATAGACCCCTGAGACAAATGGCTGCTGATCAGGGTACAAGAGAAAAGAGTGACATGCAATCTACTGATACAAATCTTCACAGATTAGTTGTCTCCGTAATCGAAGATGCTGAGAAGGAAGTTGAGGTTAATGCTGAAGCAGATGATACTCATGTTGAAGGGGATGTCAGAACATCGCCTAGTAGGGATGATGAGACTACTCCTGGAGGAGAAAAGAGTACTGATGTGATTAATGTTGATGACTTATCTGATGATGAAGTCATTGGAAGAGCAGTGCCTGGTCTGGCTAAGAGACTAAGGACAAGGAAAGAAAAGCAGGGTGGATCATATCCAAAGAAGGCTTCTGATGATAAGAAGAAAAAGACTGTTGTTGGGCCAACAAAAGCTTAGAGCAAGGTCGAGGTGACTCCAAGAAAGAGGAAGATTATGGAACAATCTGAGTCTGAGCATGATGATGAGGATGATGTTCAGAACATCACTCATGTCAGAAAATCTATTGCAAAAAGGATTGCAGACAAAGTCCCAGATGTGCCTGTGGATAACATCTCCTTCCACCGTGCAAGCAATGCCTATATGTGGAAGTTCATTTGCCAAAGGAGAATTGCTCTTGAGAGAGAGATTGGAAAATAGGCCATGGAGATTAAAGAGGTGATGGAAGGAATTAAATCAGCAAGGTTAATGAAAACTGTGTGTGGATTTACAAGGTGCTATGATGGCTTGGTAAAGGAATTCATAGTAAATCTTCCTATAAATATCTCTGACAAGAGCAGTCCAGATTATATGAAGGTCTTTGTCAGAGGAAAGTGTGTTGAGTTCTCACCTAAGATTGTCAATAGCTACTTAGGAAGAGAGGATGCTGAGTATACAGAACTGGAGGATACAGATAATATGAAGTGTGCAAGGAAATTACTGCTGGACGGGTTAGAGTGTGGCCATTAAAAGAAAAGCTACCAACTAGCAAACTGAGTGTGAAGTATGCTATACTACACAAAATTGGAGCTGCAAACTGGGTGTCCACGAATCATAAAACCACCATAGCTGTGGGATTAGGAAGGCTTATCTATGCTGTTGGTACACAGAAAAAGTTTGACTATGGCACATACATATTTGATCAGACTGTAAAATATGCAACAACAAATGCTATTAAAATGCCTATAGCATTTCCTTCTCTCATTAGTGGAGTCATTCTGAGTCAACAACCAGGAATCTTGACTTGTGCAGATAAAGCATGCAAGAGGGAGTCTCCATTATCCTTGCATCAGAAATTGTTTATGGGAAGCCATGTTGCAGATATTGTGTCAACATCAAATGCAGGTATCAAGAAGAAAACTTCCAAGGCTGATTTGCTAGCAGAGCTGAAGGCAACCCGCAAAGACTTGGATGTTGTGATTAATACCAGTCTGGCTAGAAAAGAAAAGATTGAGAAGATGATCCAAATTTTGGAACAAGATGATCCTGCTGACTCTGAAGATGAAGGACAAGATAGTGCAGATAAAGCAAGTTCAGAAGAAGACTAGCTTATTTGCTTTTGCTTCTAGTAGTTTTAGTTTTTGGTTCTGCAACGTTGTTTTTGTCAGCACTTTGTGTGCTTGGTTATGTAACTTGAATATTGTGCTGTTTTATGCACCTGTTTATGTTTTTAGTTTCCTTCTATGATTTGTTTTGCCTGGTTGCTAACTGTGAGGCTAACAATGAGAGCTAGGGTGTACTGACTGTAGTTAACAGGGCTTCTAATTGAAGCTTGTCTAATTGTGGCTAAAAAGGGGGAGAAATAGCCAAGAGAGTCAAGAATGTCAAAGAATGAATGCCAAATGCTGCTAATGTGATGCATTGAGGGGGAGCAACATTGTTAAATGCTGTTGCTGCATTGAGGGGGAGCAACATTGTTGAAAATTGTTGCTGTTGAAGAAGGTGCTGCAGCAGAGTTTTTCTGAGTTTTTCCGCTAGATGCTGAAGTAAATTGAAGATGCAGCTGTAGTTGAAGATAATGTGTGCAGATTGTATATATGCTAATGTGGTTATGCTGAAGTGTTTTTGTGAGCAACAGAGTTTTGAAGAAAAGATGTTAACTGCTGATGCTGCTGCTTGGAGATTCAAGTTTATTGATTGAAGTTTTTCCGCTGCTAAAGTCTCTGAAGATGCAGAGTGCAGAGATTGTTTTAGCCAAAATTAGCCAAAGGGGGAGATTGTTAGTTCTTGGATTGGCTGGAATTTCGGTAAAACAAAGTATATTCAATGTTGATGTCAAGGGCTGATGTTGCAACATTGAGATTTAACACTAGGCTGTGTTAAGTATTTAATTTGCTGAAGCTGGATGTCTGATGTCACATAGGCGATGTTGTGACATTAGATCTGCAGAATTAATAACATCAGGTTGTGATGTTGTTAGGGTTGCGTGTTAGCTGGAATTGTGGAGAGCAAGCTGTCTCATTGGATGCGAATATCTTGGGATAGATATTTTCTGCTGCATAGGAGATCTGGTGCAGATTTGTAGGAGATTTAAAAGGTTGAAGTTTAAAAAGATTTTAGGAGAAAATCTGTTTTAAATATTCAGTTTTAAATAAAAAATCTGGGAGATATTGTAGCAGGTCCAAGACCAATTCAACGAGCTATATAAAGCGCACAAGACCAAAGGAAAAAGGTACAGAAATACAGAGAAAAGATCAAGAGCATAGGCTGAGTGTCTTGAGTATTTTGTGCGAGTTGTATAACCAGAATTCTAGGGTGAATTGCTGAGTCGTATTCTGTCCTCTCTAGAAGCTGTGAAGCAATAGAGAGTGGTTGCTTGATCGAAGCTAGGAAGCAAGATCAAGGGTACTCAAAGTGGTTTCTTTGAAGTGTTTTAGGGATTGAGTGGTGTTCTCATACCTAGGTGGTTTCTTAGGTAGGAAGTTATTAGTAGAGTATAAGCTTAGGAGATTGTCAACGGGTTGTTGAGTCTGTAAATTATATCTACAAGTAGTGAATTCCATCCCTGGCTTGGTAGCCCCCAGACGTAGGTAGTTAGACCGAACTGGGTGAACAATTCTTTGTGTTACTTTGTTACTGTTATTGTTGTCCATTGTGCAGAGTGTGTTGTTGTGACATCGCACCTTAACATCACACGTCTGATACCATAATTTCAAACTGGTTTCTTGGTGAAGTGCAGTAGGTGTAACAAATCAGGGCACTACAAGTCTACTTGTAAGGGCACAACAAGTCAGGCTGCACAACAGAGTGCTCAACACTCTGCCCAAGAATCTACTTAAACTGTAACTTAGCCTGTTGTACAAACTACCCAAGCATCTCAGACAACAACCCAGTCTGCACCACATTCTACTCAATCCTCTCAGAAGACTCATGGTCCTGCAAAGGGGAAGACTCAGAAGCTACCAGTGAGGAAGGCTCCAAGGCCATTTATTCCACCTGGCCCTACAACCAGGCTGACTGCATCAAAGAATGTTGTTGGTCCAGTCACTAGAAGATCTACTCCCACCAAGAGAACAACTGCAAAGAAGAATCCCTAGAAATATTTAGGATGAAGTGTTTTAGGATGTATTGATGTAATGAACAAGAATGTTGTTATGGTTTTGTGTTTTTTGTTATGGTTCTGAACTGTTATGAACCTGTTTGTAGTTTGGTTTTGTGTTTTTTGTTATGGTTTTGTGTTTTGATGTAATGAACAAGAATATTCTGGTCTGTGATGAAATGTACTGCATGTTATTTTACTGCATGTTAACTGTCATGACTTTACATTCTGTCACAGCTTTAATAACAGGGCAATAATTATAGGTCATTCTGTTATGACTTCATAAAACAACAAATGATACAATATAAATCCCAATTATAGGTCATTCTGTCATTCTGGTTGTGCACATATTCTGGTCTGTGATCAAAGCTTTAATAACAGGGCAATAATTATAGGTCCCAATTATAGGTCAACACTATATGTTCAATACTTATAGGTCATGTCCAAATATTATAGGTCATGTTCAATACTTATAGGTCCAAATTATAGGTCCCAAATATTATAGGTCATGTCCAAATATTACAACTGATACAAGATAACAACAAATGCTTTCATACCTATAACAGCAAATCTTTTCATTGATAAAACATTTCTTAGGTTCAACATTACTGCAACATAACACCAAAAACAAATGCTACAATCACATACACCATATAACTAACCTAATTCAACCTAAAAAACATTACAACTATAACAATCAAAAACAACAAATTCCATATTTTTTTCACTTCATGATCATCTTCATTTCATCATCAATATTCATCGGCTTTTACCCAAGTTCTTCGATGTCTTTTTTTGCTTCATCCAATCCCTTTACAGCCACCCCATCCTATGCATTAAAAGTTCTTCTTTCTCATCAAAGGCATCCTCATGGTACCAACCAAAGTAATTGCATCCATCTTGCTTATAATTGGGACAACCCCAAAATAATTTTCCCATGTTCTTCACAGTTTTCGCCCTTTGAAGTACAACCATGTCTCCACAATAGCACATGGGCTTCCTCCAACGATTTCCACTGCCTGTTGAATCCCCATTTTTTGCATTTCTCTTGCTCAAAGAAGAAGAAGAACTACCCGATTTCATGTTTCCCTAAACCCTAACTTTTAATTTTGAGACAAATTGTGAGGAATGAAGATGAATTGAATTTGCCCTAAGACGAATTAGGGGAAACGCGTATGAGATTGTACAAAGAAGAAAGAAGATGATATACAATGTCCATGTCACCTGCCACGTAACAAATGTTATACGGACGTTTGACCAAACTAACGACAAGGATTAACTTGACACATTTTAAAAAGTTAAGGGACGAACTCGCCACTTTTTAAAGTTAAAGAACTAAATTAGACCCTGGTGTAAAGTTAAGAGACGAAAAAAAATATTTTGCCTTTATTTATTTAAAATAATATTTGAGCTAAAGATTTAAATCAATCCCGTCAGCAATCTAGTCACATTACAATTAGGAACAATCACCACCACCTCAACTACCGCCATGGTTGCCGGAAAACGCAAAGCCAAAAACAATTCGGATGACAAAAACCAGAACAACAATCTCTTTGCATTAATCTCCGATGTCACAACCACCGCACAATCTTTCCTCTCACAAAACGACCTCACTCTTCTCCCTTCCCAATCTCTCCTCCTCGATTCCCTAATTTCATCAACTTCTCACTCTCTCTCTACCCTCCTCAAACCCTCACACCCACTTTCTCTCTCCTCCCCCCAACAACAAACCTCCTGGTTCCGCCGTTTCATTTCCTCCACCTCCATCTCCGATTCACGATGGCTCGACGCTTTCCGCATGTCGAATCCCTCCTTCTTCCACCTCCTTGATCTCCTCTCCCCTTCCATTGCCTCTTCGTTTCCCCAAATTTCCCCTGACTGTGCCCTAGCCGCCGCCATTTTCAGATTAGCTCACGGCGCTGGATACACTTCCGTCGCACGCCGGTTCGGAATTTCTCCGGCTGACGCTTGCCGTGCGTTTTTCACTGTCTGCAAAGCGGTTAACGATAATTTGGGGAATTTGTTCGAGCTTCGAAGTGATTCAGATAGGGTTTTGGTGGGTTTTGGGTTTAACTCACTTCCCAATTGTTTTGGTGTTCTGGGTTTGGCTGGTTTTGGAATTGAAGATGAAATTTTGGGTAAAAATGAGTTTTTGATGGTTCAAGCATTGGTTGACGCTGAAGGGAGATTCTTAGATGTTTCTTCTGGGTGGCCAAGTTCAATGAAACCCGAAACAATTTTGCAAGAGAGTAAGCTTTATCATGATATTGAAGATTCAAGAGAATTGTTGCAAGGATCATCTTATAAGCTAGGTGATGGAAGTTTGATTCCTCAGTATATTTTGGGAGATTCATGTTTTCCACTTTTGCCTTGGCTTTTAACACCTTATAATAGAGTGAATGAAGAAGATAGTTTCAGTTCAGCTGAAAATGCATTCAATTGTGCTCATAATCGTGCAATGGGGTTGTTTGGTGATGCGTTTGGGAGGCTTCGAACTCGGTGGCAGCTTCTGTCGGATTCGAGGAAATGGAAAAGAGAATGTGTTGAGTATTTGCCTTTTGTTATTGTTACTGGTTGTTTGTTGCATAATTTTCTCATCAAATGTAATGATCCTTTGCTGAGAGAGAAAAATGTGAGTTGTGTGGAAAAGGAAGGGGATTTTGTTACTTCTGAGAGAGTTGTAGATGAGAGTGCAGTGAGGATAAGGGATGCACTTGCTTTGCATTTGAATAGAGTGAGCATCAAAAGATGAATGTTTAGGTTAGGGATGAAATCTATGTATTTTGATAAGCTTACAATTTGCAAATGAAACTATGTATGGTTATTAAGTTTGAACTTGATGCCTTTTTGTATAGCATAATGTCATATTCTAGGTTTTTGTTAAATACTGTTTAAACATGAATTCAATTGTGAAAAACAGATTTCAGAATGCTCTGGAGTTGCAAAGAATGAAATGTTGTTAAACTTTCTATAACTAATATAGTCATTGTAGGTTAAACCTTATATTACAAGCATCAACACTATGATAAGATAACCAAATAGAAACAAAAGCTATGCAAATCAAAAGTATCAGTATGTACAACTCAACTATCGACACACGACGGCTTGATTCTGTACATTTTCGAGCAGACAGAAGCCATATCGTCATGGTTTAACAGTGTCATTGCAAATCTACATTTACTAAATTTATTACAGGATTGAACCTTTTACCTGTTTTCCTAACTTGATGCTGCATTTGGTTGTTGAATGAGTCCATTACAGGAAAACCAAAATGCATCTCTCACCCTTTTAGTTTCTGAGAGATGAAAATGGATGTTCTGCTCATTAACATTTACTAGGAAAACACTGCAACCAACATGACAGCATACCCCCAATTCCGTAACCCGATAAACTCACTTCTCTTCTTTGTATAACTCGAACAAACTCGTTTGAGCTTAAGATCCCATCACGGTTAGCATCAAACACATGAAATATTATGTCAATCACATTATCTGTAATATCTATGCCACAAACCTGCATGAACATTATACGATATCATAAGAATGTTATTCGAGACTGTAAATTTATTTTTAGGCATGATAGGGAAGTATTAGTACTTGAGATGCTGCTCTTTGAAAATCATTTTTTGCGAGCACTCCATTAACTTTTCCATAACTAAATATGGCCAGAGAGAAGGACTGCAACTTCTTGCGCAATTCTGCGAAAGCTTTAAACTCTTCAAACGTAATTCTTTTCTCTTGTATGTGTGGCTTGTTGTCTAATTCGTCGACTCTATCCAGCAGTTTGTTTATGTGATTGATATCTGCAGATGCAACCAAGGACAGTGCAAAATCTTTGGCTGAAATGGTTCCTCTTTTTTTGTGATCATAATGTGAAAATTCTAATTGCAAGATCTGCAAATTAATTCATTGTTAGAGAAGAGTAATATATGTTGCGATGCAAGATCACGAGGCTGAGAGGCTCGCATACCTCGTCATGCAGTTCTCTTAAGAATTGAACAAACTTGTCATGTTGCAGGCAATCCGTTCCATCTTTTCCGAAAAAATGCTCCAAGAGACCGCCATTTTCTACTGAAATTTTAACACCGAGGCGTCGTCCGTCTCTGTGGTTAGCCCCTTGTCGGTTTTGTGATCGCATCAATGCCATAACTTTCTTGAATTCTTCCCTGTCAATTTCTCTGTTGATAACACAACGGACAAAGCTCAATGAAAATTCTATCAACAAAATCGAACGCCAAAACATAATGTAGTTCAGAAATATAGGATTCCTACCCATTATTGTCGATATCAAACATTTTAAACGCGATCGAAAAGCTGGATTCTGGTATGCTGAGAAGAGTAACAAAAAATATGTACCTAGTGTCAAGAAGCAAGAGGTTTTCTTATCAAAATTAAATAGCACTTAAACTCTGAATCTACAAGTTTCAAGCAAACAAAAGAGACAACAAATACTCACTCTGGAAAAGAAATGAGTCCATCATTATTTGTGTCGAAGAGCATAAAAAATTTAGAAGGATCACATTGCAACGCGCCGGGAATTTGCTCCCCTCTTAAAAAACCCTCTCGAACACGGGTCGATTCAGAAGGAGGAAAGACAGGAACAACAGCGCGCATCAAATCTGCAGGTGTCATAAAAATCTCGCCACCAGTGGTTCGAATCGATGCAAAATACTCGTAGACCTGAAATCAAACAAAGGTGTCAGATAAATTTATTTTGTATATATATAAAGATTATATAGAAATATAAAGCAAACGAACAACGAGTTGCGCCGCTTCAATGCTGACAAGATTTACTACCTTTTCTGGTGGACTTTGCAAGCGAATTCGTTTTTCATAATTGAAAAACACTCTTCTCCTAAAACCATCTGTGCCAAAACAGAAAGACATAAATCTCAAGTGTTTGCAACAAATAATATATAACAACATATTGAAAATATTCAAACATGAATGAAAGAAAAAAAAGAGTTACCATTGAAAAGGAACCTGGATTTATTTCCGTAGTTTGGTTCAAACTGATCTTCAGTAGCATAATCAGCGAATGAATTCAAAGAGTTATTATTATTAGCACCAGAAGAAGGAGATAAAGAGGACCAATACCAAAAACCTAAGGTGGAACCAACAACCACAACTCCAGAAGTTATTGATCTAAGAAAAAACTCAAAATCTCTAACCCTTTCATGACCACCATTTCTAAATCTACCAAAAGAGTTCAATGTGGAAGATGAAGACGATGTCGTTGATCGCTGTGATTGGCTACAAAACGGCCTAATGTTATGCCTTAGAGACTGTTGGAATCTTCTGCCCCAAGAAAACATGCTAAGGTTTAGTTAGTTTAGTTTCAAAAAACTAAAACATGGGACAAAAACATAGATAAATAGATACAAAAAATGTAATGTTACTAGTTAAGGTTGAAGGTTGAAAATTGAGATTGTAAAGAGAAGAAAACTTTGAGAGGGAACAGTGGTGATTATTCATAACATTCAAACGGATTGAACGGAAAATGTGTGGAGTTTAACATTTTACTCAGATTGTAACTTAACCAAGTTTGTTTGTGGTTCTAAAATTTACTAAATTTAGCTATTAGTTTTTTGGGACTAATTTTAGTTATGAGTTTCATCATGTGTCATTCATAATCTATGTAATATCTTTTACTATAATTAAAGTTTTCATAATCTATGTATATCTTTTACTATAATTAAAGCTTACTACTTTGACTATTTAAAACTATAAATTAAGTCTTACTACTTGACTATTTACTGCTATAAGTTTACATTTGTTTCAATATGGAGTGACGGTCAATCTAGTTCATCCAAAGTCTACGATAAACATGGTCTAAAAATACATTTTCCCTAGATATGTACTAGATTAAAGTTTACTTAGATGTTTGATATGGTCTAAAAATTCATAGTTTGTCTGAACCTTCTTCCTATAAAAAGGTTATATTTGACCCTCTTTAGCAATAATTTATGATAGAAGAACTCTCTCTTCTGCACAAAACAAATATTTGAGAGTTAGTAAGTCTTTTTCTTGAAAAAATTGCTATTGGATCTCGTTAGATATATAAAATCAAAACTAACTCTAACGGGGCATTGAGCGCTACAAATCACGTCTTGTCACTAAGTCTACCACATGTTTTTGTATTATTTTTTGAGACTCTTTTATTTCTTGAAAAAGTAAGAAAAAAAATATCGTATTGCACTCTTCTATAGAAGTTAAATATTGTTCTATGACATCCACCACTATTGAAATTATTTGCTTGCATTGATTACTTTTGGGTATATGTGTCATTCTTTCTAAACCAACTCTCATGAATAGTGATAATAAAAGTGTCATTCAATTTGCTTACAACTTAGTATTTTATGAATATACCAATTACATAAGATTGATTGTCACTTCATTCGTCACCATCTTCACTGTAGAAAAAT
Organism: Lathyrus tuberosus; assembly: GCA_022829125.1. Taxonomy (NCBI): domain Eukaryota; kingdom Viridiplantae; phylum Streptophyta; class Magnoliopsida; order Fabales; family Fabaceae; genus Lathyrus; species Lathyrus tuberosus. The sequence continues at coordinate 981,254 of JALAZF010000494.1, forward strand.
TATTCTATCGTTCATTTCTTCCTCTTTGTAGATTGATGATTTGTTTATAAAGATACATTCTATTAAATGTTTTTGTTTTTTTAATTGCGAAACTTTAATTTTGATACTTCCATGTTTTTGTTTTTATAATTGAGAAACTTTAATTTCGATACTTCCATGTTTTTGTTTTTATAATTGAAAAACTTTAATTTCGATACTTCCTGTTAATGTATCATGATTTTGATAGGAGATATTAGATGATAATATTATTACATTATTGTATAATATTATACATTACTAAAAGTATTTTAAATTTTTTCTATTGTAATTTATATATTTTTATCATTCTAATGAAAATATTAGAATCTCTTCTCTTTTATTAACAATACTAGATCAAAGTCACCCAATCATCATATGATATGTTGATAATTGTCCTCTCTAGATTGGTGTAAAGTTCTAGGGTCTTAAATCCTTTGAACATGTTATAAAGGCTAAAAATAAATCAAACTCAAATATGTTAGCGCAACAATTTGGGAGTCGAGCGAGGAGCATTTTAATTCGTGAGACATCCTTCTTAGAGCAATACATTTTGTGAGAGACACACCAGATATTTATCCAAAACTTTAAGATTTATGTGGATAAATATCGTGAGAGACACACCAGATATTTTAATTCGTGTCTCTCACTAAAATACACATTATTCTAATTTAAATTTTCATATTTAAGATCATCAATAACTTGAATGTCAGAATATTATATTTGTAGGTATATTTTACATTGCAAGATTAAAATTAGAAGACTATTAGCTATTTCATTATCATGTTCACAATCTCTAATAACAGCACTTAGAGTGTGATTGCTGGTAAAGAAAAAGTGAAAAAAGAAAAATAGTTAAGAGAGAAATATAAATAAAAAAAATATTATATATGTGAAATAGAAAAGAGAGAAAAAAAAACAAAAATGTCATTAAAATAACATTATATTTGAAAAAAAAAATAGAGGTATAAATAAAAAATTAATGTTAAAACATTACTACCTCCGTTTTTTTTATAAGTCGCTTTGGAAAAAAAATTTGTACCACAATATAAGTCGTTTTATAATACCAATGAATCATTAATGTTATTTTTCCTACTATACCCTTAAATATTTATTATTCTCTCTCCTTTCAATTATGTAAATTTGTCTTTCCAATATCATTAATAGAGGACAATTTTGTAAAACCATTCATAATTTCTCTTTTTCATACGATATTTATTACATTTCTTAATATATGTGTGAAAAGTCAAAAACGACTTATAAAAAAAAACGGAGAGAGTATTTCTCTTCTCAATTTTTATTTTGAAGGGATTGAGAAAAGTTGTAGGTCTCACTCACTTCTATCTCTCTTCTCAATCTTTCTTCTAAGCCAATTTTAAAAAAATTATATCTCTTTTACACTTCTTTTTTACATTACTTTGCGTGTTTTATTTCTTTTAAACCAATTACATTTTTCTTTTAAATCGTCATAACAATTGGATTTAATAGAATCGAATAAATCTTAAATTTAAATTATCAGTTAGGATTGATCTAAACAAGAAAAAGAAGATTCATCCTAAAACAACATTATATTAATAATTTTATTATATCTAATCTATCAAACTTAATGCGATTTTATGTAACTTTTAATACAAAACTGTAATTTCATTGTTGTCGACTAAGATCTAATTATAATGATAAATGGTGAAATATTTTTGTATAATACATCCTTCAAAGATCAAAGATCAGATATATAAATTTGTAACAATATTAGAATAAGAATGTAAGTTGATTTAACATTTTAAACATCATTAAATATGAAAATATGATTTAAACATTTTTAAGTGATAAGATATATTTTTGTTAAAAAAATGTGTTATATCTTAAATAATGAAAATTAAAGTATGGCCATTTTCAAATTTTAATTTGTTACAGGATTTTATTAATTTATATTTAGGAGTATTTAAATGTAGTAGAAAATGCAGATGTACCTAAACAAGTAGAATAAATACGTACGGGGTAAGTAGAGTACTTTTACCTTATTTCTTCTTTTTTTCAGTTTTAAGTCAATTACCTAAAAAATGAATTCGCCATTAATATTACACGTGATATCTGTTGGATTCGGCCATGTTCGGTTCAAACCTATTTCTCGGTCGCAACTAAAGCGCATAATTTTTCAACTTAAATCTTGAACTATTGCTATAGCTTTGAAGGAAATAAAAGTAGATAACGTTTAGGTGAATCAAAGGGTAATAAACTAATAATAGTATTTATAATTTTTTTTATAGAAGAGATATAAAGTGGTACGAAACCAACAGTATTTTTAGATAAATTAGAAGGTTTTACCTTTGCACGAGTCAATTTATTTAAGAAGATATATAATACATTTAGAAGACTTATAAATTTAAAATTAATTATTTATTTGTAAAATAATTAATAATTATATAAATTCAATTGTATTAGAATAACTATAATAATTACCTATAATAATTATATATGAAATATTAATATAAATAATTAAACAATTAAAATAAACGTATTAAGATATAATTTTTACTTCTAAAAGAAAAACAGTAATTCAATTATTAATTGATCGTGAAGGCTGGATCAGATCTTGTAGAATCAGACCGCCAAGTGCGTCAGGGATGCTGGTCATATGGAGAGGAGGGGGGTGTACCTGCAAGGTACTCCGACGCTCAAGTAAGAAAGGGTCAGAGAAAAGGAGCAAGTACAAAGTATGAATTCTTAGGGTGAATATTGGATACCTGACCCTCTCAAGCGAGAGGATTTATATAGAGCCCCTAGTGCGTGGCCAACGGTCCTATTTTCGGGGCGAAATAACCGTTTTCCCCAAAGAATAGGTAACTACCCAAACTAGCCGTTATGTCGGGCAGGGTGTCCAAAACTAGTCGTTATGTCGGGCATAGGCATAGTTCCGGGCACCTGCCCACAGCTGTTCGGGGAGTAATGAAGTCGTGCGTACACTACGCCAAACAAGGGAAAAGAGGGTGCTTTTCTTGGCCTATGACAGCGCTTAAAAGCGTTGTCTAAGCCAGCGCTGTCGTAGGTAAAGACAACGTTTTTTTTATTTATGAAAAAGCGCTCTCTAAAATTGGACTTTAGACAGCGCTTTTAAAAGCGCTGTCTAAAGTATACGTTTAAAATTAAAATTTTTTTTTTTAAACTTTAGAAAGCGCTTTTTCCTTCAAAAGCGCTCTCTAAAGGTGCTTTTAGACAGCGCTTTTCAAAGCGCTGTCTAATGTATACGTATAATGATTTTTTTTATACCTTTAGAGAGCGCTTTTTCCTTAAAAGCGCTCTCTAAAGGTGTACTTTAGACAACGCTTTTTAAAGCGCTGTCTAATGTTTAACCTTAGACAGCGGTTTTTTCTCAAAAGCGCTGTCTTTTGTCTACGTATAATTTTGAAGATTTTTTTTTAAAATCCCATTTTAACCATTTTTTAATGCAGAAACCTGTATAATTCACATTTCCATAAACCTGTATAATTCACATTTCAATAAATTTATCAACAAATTCTATTTCAAAACTAGAATTTACACTTAATGCAGAATTCTATAAACTAGAATTTGTACATTTCAATAAACTAGAATTTACATGCAGAATTCGCACAAATTCTATTGTATGGTTTCAAACCTGCATAGAATTTACATTTCAATAAACTAGAATTTACATTCACAAAACTATACATTCAAGAAAGAATTCTTCTTGCAATAAAAAATTCGCACAATTCCTCCTTAGTATCTTGCAATTGTTTCCTCGTGTAATAAGGACACGCCATATCATCGAAATACTACATAACAAAACAAAATACGCATTAGTTAAGAAATAATATATAGATGTTTTGTGTTATCAAGTAGCATCACTAATAAGCAATATTGTGAAAATTAATATACCTCCACTTTGACCCATGTAATATTGGTTGCTCTAGCCCGTGCTACTCGTGCGTATCTTCCTGGTTACTAGACACTTGACCTGTAAGAAAGAAAAAAACAGAAACTAAATGACAAATATAAAAATCCATGATATAAGCTATATTGAATGATATAAGCTATATTGAATGATATAAGCTATAATTTTACAACTAGTACCTTTTTCACTAACGTCTCTTTGTTTTCTTGTTTGGAGTATGTTCTACCCGTCTCTTAACAACACGGACGGTTGGATTGATCCAAATACCCTCATTATGATCATTTCTAGTATATGATTCATTCGCTATAATATTTTCATCTTGATCATTTCTAGTAAATGATTCAATATCAACATCAACATCAATATCACCTTGATCTCCAACGTTTTCATCAATTACTTTGTTAGATAAAAGCACTATAGACCATTTTGTACTTGTCGGATCAGTGACATAGAACACTTGTTTAGCTTGAGAGGCTAGAATAAAAGGCTCATCTTTGTACCCCACCCTATTAAGATCCACTTGCAAAAATCCCGACTTATCCATTCGTACGCCATTATTATTTTCAACCCACTTGCAATGAAATATAGGAATCTGAAACTTCTCATAATCAAACACCCAAATGCGCTCGATAACCCCAAAATATGACAGATTTGCAAATTTGGGGTTTAAGTCTTTCACACTTGAAATGTGCATTGCTTCAGCTACCACGGTGACACCACTATTTTGCATAGTACTTTTATCATCTTGTTCTTTAGTATAAAATGTGTATCCATTAATTGCGTATGCGCTATAAGAAAACACGACCATACTTGGACCATATGCTAAACATCTCAACCTTTCTGTTATTGAATTGCAGTCTGAATAATACTTTGAATAAATATGATCCTTAAACCACATTGACCTTTTATGCTGTACCCTGATAGATTTCCGTATGCTGGAAAATCATTAATTGTGCCAAACAACATCGCCCTCAAGTTGAAACTTTCTTTCCTATACACATCATAAACCTCCACACCGTTCTCCCACAAAATTTTTAAATCTTCGATTAAGGGTGCCAAGTATACGTCTATGTCATTCCCTGGTTGTCTAGGCCCAGAAATTAACATAGATAACATCATGTACTTACGCTTCATACATAGCCATGGAGGTAGGTTATAAATCATTAGGATCACAGGCCAAGTTCTATGTGAGATACTTTGAATACTGTGTGGGTTCATTCCATCAGTAGATAATGCCAAGCGAAGGTTTCTTGCTTCTTTTCCAAATTCAGGATAATCATCATCAATTTTCATCCACTGTGGTGAATCTGCCGGATGTCGAAACTTTCCATCAATAATTCTTTCATCTGCATGCCAAGTCAAGTGTCTTGAATCGGTCTCACTACGAAACATGCGTCTAAATCTCGGAATTATAGGAAAATACCATAAGACTTTTGTTGGAGACAACTTTTTCTTATATCGAGAGACACCACATTTAGGACACTCATTTAACGATGCATACTCATTTCGAAACAATACACAATCGTTTGGACAGACATGTATCTTATCACAGCTCATGCCAATAGAGCACAACATCTTTTTGGCCTCATATGTTCGATTGGGAAGAGCATTATCCTCTGGTAGCATATCTTTCATAAGGGCCAATAATTCTGTGAAACTTTTATCCGACCATCCATTGCCCGCCTTTAAGTTGTACAACTTTAATACCGCAGACAATCTTGTAAATTTGGTGCAACCATTATATAACGGTTTCTCTGCATCGCTTACCAACCTCTCAAATATTTTGGGACAATCCTTAAGATCTTCTTCAAGTGCTTTTGCAATCTCTTCGACTCGATCAGAATCGTATGTATCTGTGCCATTGTCGTATGAAGCGTAGGTCGTATTATCCCCCGATTCAACATTCCCGTTAATTTTCTCACCATGCAAATTCCAACATGTATAACTTCTATCAATTCCACTCCTCAATAAATGCGATGCCAACTGAACCGCATCAACCCGACTCCCAAAACAGCAACCCAAGCAAGGACATATCATTCGACTGGGGTCTTTGGCGTGCGCAACAGCAAACTTAACGAATTCCGATACCCCATTGTCGTACTCTTTCAATAATCGACTTGAAGACATCCATTTCTTATCCATAGGTATACTAATTAAACTAAACAAAAACAAAAAGGAAAAATGTTATACCTGTAGGGAAACGATCAGACTTTCACACTTTGAACACAAGTAACCCCTATACACGTATCATAAAATGAAATATCATTAGTTGACCAATTATGAGTCATAACTTGATAAGTGGCAACTAACTTATAATTTAAAGTATCAAAAAAATTCTAATTAACTTATAAAGTAGACAATTATAATTAAAAGTATCAAAAAAATTCTCTCCTCAATAAGTATAAAGTAGACAATTAACTTATAACAAAAAGTCACAAGTTCTAGAAAATAAAAGAAATGAACTTGGGAAAAAAGGATAGACCAAACACAATCAATTGGAAAAACAATACAACACAACTAGCGAAATACAATTTCAATCAATACTAGGTTGTTTATACTAATCAACTTTGCCAAATATACAGTAGAAAATATTTAAAAGTAACCTTCCACAAAACTAGGTTGTATCATGAAATATGTTTTCAATAATAGTCATCGTTGTGAAAATACCTTCCACAAAACTAGGTTGCATAACACAATGAGCTTATTATAAAAAAAGAGGGACATTTGTAAAAAAAAGGGATTGATACTTTGCCAAATATACATGAAAAATAAAAGCAAAAAATAGGTTCGATTCTGCAATAAAAGAGGGACGCCGTGAAAACTTTTTCAGCATTAAAATCAAATCAAAAACAAATTTTGAAAACAGAGAAATGAATAATAAAAGAGTAACAACGTACCTTTCGTTTTCAGAGGATAAGAGAAAAAGAACAACGTTTTCACGAATGAAATACAACAGTGACGGCAACGGTGATAGCAAACGGCAAAGAACGACGGCAATAATGGCATGCAAGAACGACGACAAGGGTTTAGAGAAACGGTCGAGAGAGAAAATGAATAGAAGTGTCTCTGAAAATGTTTAGAATTGTTTTATATTTTAATTAGTACAGGACTTTAGAGGGCGTTTTTCCTTAGAAAGCGCTTTCTAAAGTGAAAATAATTAAAGCCCTATAAGAGCGCTTTCTGAAAGCGCTTTCTAAGGTGGCCTTTAGACAGCGCTTTTTAAAAGCGCTCTCGAAAGTAATACCTATAGCAGCGCTTTTTGGAAAACGCTTTCTAAGGTGGTCTAAGGTGGCAGTCTTTTATAGCGCTTTTTAAAAGTGCTTTCTAAAGCCTTTCTTTTAAGGCGCTTTTTTTTAGCGAAATTTTTTTATTCTTTTTAGCAGCGCTTTTGTATATAAGCGCTGTCTTTTAGGTGCCGTCTAAACTTCTTTTTGGCGTAGTGGTAACGGGCAGTAATTCCGGGGAGGAACGTTGTATTCCTTGCCCAGTTGGAGGGGCAGAAAGGTAACTTTTGCCCCTCTATGGATTGGGCTTAGGTAATTTGGGCCGCTCTGGAGCAGAGGCGGATTAGGCCATGTCTAGCCATTGGTCCAGTCCAGAACAGGAGCCCCCCAAGTCGTTGCTTCTGAACATGGGAGTGATGACTTAAGGATTGCTCGTTGCTCCGTGGAGCCAGTATGGAGTCGTCGTTTGAAGACGAGGAGGATTGTCTCAAAGTGCTCGTGGCTCCCTGTGTCCGTGAGGTTCGTGGTCGTGACCTCGTTGCCCGGTGTTCGGGGAGATTAAGGGTCAGACAGAATTGGAAGCGTTGGGACGCCACATGTGCCTAGAGCTCCGTGTAGCAGTTAATAGACAATGATGGCTAGTGGGTAGTCATCATGACCTACGAGCGCGTGTTCGCACGTGCCCCTTTGTATAAAAAGGGGAAAATCGTTCCATTTGGAACTTTTCCATCTGATTTCTCTTCGCTTTCTTCAGTACTCTTGTCCGTAACCGCCTTCCGCCTACTGCGACCACCGCGTCAAGCTTCGAGCAACTTCTTTCTTCTACTTAAATCAAGTAAGTGCTCTGATCCTTTGCTTGTTCTACTTCTGTTAGTTGTTAATAGTAGATTGCATGCGGTTAGGGTTAGCGTTAGAGGACAAAATGGGTGAATCTCTGGCGATTGTTGGTGGTGGACGGTGGTTGTGCCATTTTTCTACCTCTAACATGTCGTCGGAGTTAGTAGTATGTTTCAGCGAGGAGGGTGGTTCACGGTGATGTTACAGTAGGTATGTAAGCGTTATCGCCGTGTCTGTTCATCGTCCGAGTGAGTGATGAGTTTTTTGGTAGAACATTCCCAGATTCCGGTGAAGCTTTGCAATTTCCGGTGAAGCTTCAAACGGAAACTGGGTGTGGGTGCGGGGAAGCTCCTCGCCCTGGGATGATTAGTTTCGAGCGTCTCCTCGCGGGGAGGTTTCAGCTTTCCTTATGATGTTAGGGCTTAGGCCGGGGACGTTGTCCTTAGCCCTTTTGCGCGCCCTTTCACTTGACTTAGCAGTGGAAGGGTGGATTTGATTTACTGTCGAATTCACTTTCTTCTCTGATTTTCAGGTGACTGTAATGGCGACGGGGCCAGATAAAGAAGTTATTATAGATACATCCGAGGAGGAGACGGGCTCCGAAGATAATAGCAGCTCGACGACCTCTAGTTCGGCGACTTCGAGTTCTTCCAGCAATGTCAGGGAGGAGGAAGAGTTGGACGTCATGGACGAGGACGTCGAAGGGTTCTCCGCGGAGAAGTGGGAGGTTGCCGAACCTGCCGAGCGTGTGTCCACTTTCGTAAAGTCCTTGGTGGACATTTTCACTGAGGTAGGCTCGGAGGGAGAATGGAAGGTGCAGTCCCTTCCTTAGACGATCGTGTCTGTACGCACTTCGGGGACCGTTTTACCATGTATGAATACGCTTTCAAGGAGCTGGGCTTGAGGTTATCGTTCATTGATTTTGAACAGTCCGTGTTCGAGCATTTGAAGTTAGCCCCTACACAACTGCATCCTAATTCTTTGGCCTTCATCCGGACCTTCGAGTTAGTATACGAGCATCTCTCCCTAGGGGCTACCCTCTCTTTGTTCTTTACTGTTTTCCATCTCCAAAGGCAGCTGTCGGGGAAGAAGTACGGCTGGGTCTCTTTGAAGCAGCCCCGTAAGTTGTTCAAGCCATCTTCGGAGTCTATCCGGACATTCAAGGAATGGTACTACGTCGTTGAGCCTGTGTCCGAGGCTGGCCAAGACAACACATATGTCTAGGAGATTGAAGTTGACGAGGATGGGAACGAGCTGCATGACGAGGAAGGGAGGTTTATTGGGCGGAGACTCTACAAGTTCCCCCACCATTGGGCACCAGATCATTTTGCTAAGAAGCCCGACGACTATGTCTTCCAACCGAGCGAGCTGCTCGGGCAGGACGCCACAACGTATGAGGCGCTGGTGAAGTGGGTCAACTCCTTCCGGCTTGCTGAGTGCTGGACGAGCAAGGGCAGTCCAATCTTTGAGGAGGACGGGAGCCAGAGAGTTGAGCGTAGATTCATCAATATTAAGGCACTGCTGGAGTGCAAGACTCTCGTGGATGCCGAGAAGCTGCTTGGTAGTCTTAGTTATTTAGATTTTGTTTGTGTCATTTCTTTTCCTCGTATCTAACATGCTCGTATTTTGTCTGTGCGGGTGAGATGCCTCAGGCCCACGACAGAGTTGTGAGGAATGCTCTTGCAAGGAACAAGGCTGGGGTAGCCCCCCCGAAGTCTCGGTTTGCTGGTGCCCGTGTTCCTCCTCCCGTGCAGTCTCCTATGGGGACCTCTTCTTCTCCTACTCCTGCTCCCCGGGGGTCTCCTCTTCCTTTGACCGGTCGACCCAAGCGACAAAGGTTTAATGACGCTGTGGATCTTACTCAGGCGTCGGAGAAGGAGAAGTTGAGCTTCCTCCTTGCATCCATGACCGAAAGTTCTTTGAGGGGAACTCTCTGATTATGCCTCGGGCGGAGTCTCTTCGCTTGGAAAATATGGATCGCCTGAGCAAGAGGGCGTTGGTGGCCCAAGACGCTTCTGCCTTGGTCAGGATGCTGGAGATGGCAGCTGTGTATGTCGAAGGGGATTCGGCGACTGAGGCCAAACTTACGGCTGCTCGTGCTACCATGGCGTCCCTCAAGGAAGAAGCTAAGGGTGCCGACGATGCTTGGAAGAAAGCTGAGGAGGAGGTAGCTCGTTTGAAGGAGGAGAACTCGAAGCTGGCGGCGGAGAAGAAAGCTGTCGAGGAGCTGATCAGGGAGTTGAGGGCGGTCAATGCCCCGGGTGTCGACGAGCCGGATGATGTGAAAGAATTGAAGAGTAGATCCGAGTTGGTTGCTCGCATGCTGCTGAGGGTGGTGAACCCTGAGCTCGATTTTTTTGTTGAGGGTACTCACTACTTGGCGCATGTAGAGGATGGCCGTATTGTCGTGCCCGACGGTCTCCTTGAAGGTACCCCCGAGGATCAGCCCGCAGAGGACTAGGGACCCTAGCCAGAGCCTGCCGAACATGCAGATGAGTGAGGAATTTGTATTTTTGATGTTGTTGTAATCTGTCCGGCCTGCGTGCCGTGGAATTGCTTGTAATTTATTTCTGGGGGCGTGGCCCCCATTTCATGTAACAAAGTACAATCGTGGCCCTTGCGGCCGCTTATTATGTTAACTTATCACATGTTTAATTCTGTTGTTTGTATGAATTTACTTGCTTTTATTTTTAGCTAAGTATCGTATTCATGCTCGTTGCAAGTGTATCTCTGCCCGTGATTGGGAGTATTTGACTTGCGCAAATATTTTAGGGGAATTGCTCGTTGCAGATGTGTTCGACAGTGAGGGGAACTGGTCGAACTGCCGGGGAATGTCCTGGCGGGTTGCGGAGCTCAGGTCGCGTTCGAGGCCTGAGTTTGCGGCGTGAACGTCCCATCGTGAGCTGGGGTTCTGCCAGTTATGGTACTTTGACGACAGCGATGCTCGATCGAGGACCGCCGTCGAGCAGTGGCCCGACTCATTACTGAGCGAGGCTCTGCTTTATTCGTATGCGACGCTTGTACCTAGACGCGCATAGTGGTCGGTAGCTGACATTCATCGTTGCGACGGGTCGAATTGAGGATTTAGCTGTAGTATTGTTTTAGCTTTTCAGCGTTCCATGGTCGAGCAAGTTCTTCCCCAGAGAGATGTTCTAGGTAATATGCCCCATTTTCCATTTTTGCTCGGACACGATAGGGTCCTTCCCAGTTGGCTGCTAGTTTGCCTTCGCGAGAGTCTTTGTGGTTTCTTCTTAGAATAAGGCTTCCCACGTCGAACTCTCGCCGTATCACCTTGGCGTTGTGCCTGATGGTAATTTTTTGTTTTAGTGAGGCTTCTCGAAGGGCTGCCCCGGTTCGGATTTCCTCGACGAGGTCTAGCTCTTCTCTCAACGATTTGTCGTTCATCTCCTCGGGGCGACTCTGTTCGCCTAGAGGGCACGTGAACTTCGACGGGAATTACAGCCTCGGTCCTGTATGCTAAACGGAAAGGTGTTTCCCCAGTCGTTGAGTGCGGAGTTGTGTGGTATGCCCACAGTACGCTGTGCAGTTCCTCGACCCATGCCTTCTTTGTTTCGTCCAGCCTTCACTTGAGGCCTTGAAGGATGACTCGGTTGGCTGCTTCAGCCTGCCCGTTTGTTTGAGGGTACTCCACGGATGCGAAGTGTTGCTTCGTGCCCAGTTGGGCAACGAAGTCTTGGAACTTCCTGTCCGTGAATTGCGTCCCGTTGTCCGTTACTATCGCTTGGGGAATACCAAAATGTGCAAGGATGTTTCGTTGTAGAAACGCAGGATGTTGAGGGCAATTATTTTAGCTAGAGCTTCTACTTCTATCCATTTTGTGAAATAGTCTACGCCCACTATGAGGTATTTATTCTGACTTGATCCTACTACGAAGGGTCCTAGGATGTCTAGGCCCCACCAGGCGAATGGCCACGGGGAGGACATAGCCTTGAGCTCGTTAGGCGGAGCCAGGTGCATGTCCCCGTGCCATTGGCATTTATCGCATTTCTTCACGTGTTCTTTCGCGTCGTTTTGCATGGTCGGCCAGTAGTAGCCTGCCCGGAGAGTCTTTCGAGCCTTTCGAGCGAGGGACCTTCCGCCGAGATGTTGGGCGTTGATTTCCTCATGGATTTCGCACAGGATGTGTGCGACCATTTCCTCCTCGACACATTTGAGCAGCGGAATGGAGAATCCCCGTCTGTAGAGTTTATCTTCGACCAAATCATAAGAGCAGGCTCTTCGCCTGATTACGCTGGCCTCCTTTGGGTCGGACGTGAGTTTGTCATTAGTGAGATAATTATGGACTGGGGTCATCCAGCAGTTGTTGTCGTTGATCACCTGTACGTCGAGTGTCGGGGAGGCCTTCTCGATACTGGGTCGAGGAAGTACCTCCTGTATGACGGACTTGTTTCCGCCTTTCTTCTTCGTGCTGGCTAGTTTAGACAGCACGTCTGCTCGTATGTTATGTTCGCGGGGAACATGTTTCACTTCCACTGTTGTGAACTTCGCCATTTTCTTCTTTACCAGGGCCAAGTATTTGGTCAGGTTGTAGTTTTTGGCTTGGTATTCTCCCCGAACCTGGAGGGCCACGAGCTGTGAATCTATGCAAATGACGACTTCCTCTGCGTCTAGGTCCTCGGCAAGGCGGAGCCCAGCGAGGAAGGCTTCGTATTCAGCCTGGTTATTGGAGGTTGGGAAAGACAGTGTGAGTGATACCTCGACGATAATTCCTTCGTTGCTCTCCAGTATGATGCCCGCATTGCTTCCTGCCGAGCTTGAGGCACCGTCGACGAAGATGGTCCATTTGCGTGCCTCGCTCGCGGGGGAGTCTGCGAACGTCATTTCCGCGACGAAGTTGGCCAGAGCTTAGGCCTTGAGGGCATTTCTGCCTTCATATTGGATATCAAATTCGGACAGTTCCAGCGACCATTTGAGCATTCGGTCGGCCATATCTGGTCGTCCGAGCAGCTGCTTTATGGGCTGATCTGTTCGAACCATGATCGTGTGAGCCAGGAAGTAGTGTCTTAATCTTCTGGCTGCGTTGATGAGGGCCAGTGCCACCTTCTTTATCTATTGGTATCTTAACTCTAGTCCTTACAACGCTTTGTTCGTGAAGTAAATGGGCTTCTGCCAGTCAGGTGTCTCGCGGATGAGGGCGACACTCACTGCTTCGGTTGCTATGGCCAGGTATAGGTACAACGTTTCGCCATTGTCCGGGCGGGAGAGGACCGGTGGCTCTGTGAGTGCTCGTTTTAGGGGTGTACTTGCAAGGTACTCCGACGCTCAAGTAAGAAAGGGTTAGAGAAAAGGAGCAAGTACAAATTATGAATTCTTAGGGTGAATATTGGATACCTGACCCTCTCAAGCGAGAGGGTTTATATAGAGCCCCCAACGCGTGGCCAACGGTCCTATTTTCGGGGCGAAATAACCGTTTTCCCCAAAGAATAGGTAACTACCCAAACTAGCCGTTATGTCGGGCAGGGTGTCCAAAACTAGCCATTATGTCGGGCATAGGCATAGTTCCAGGCACCTGCCCACAGCTGTTCGGGGAGTAATGAAGCCGTGCGTAACGGGCAGTAATTCTGGGGAGGAACGTTGTATTCCTTGCCCTGTTGGAGGGGCAGAAAGGTAACTTTTGTCCCTCTGTGGATTGGGCTTAGGCAATTTGGGCCGCTCTGGAGCAGAGGCAGATTGGGTCATGTCTAGCCATTGGTTCAGTCCAGAACATTAATACATCTAAAAAAATATTTGTCTTGCCTATTGAATTGTAAGAGAACACAAACAGCCCTCTTGTAAAAAAATTAGTTGTAGTATATCTACTTTATTTATCCTTATTGTGAATCAATATTTTAAAATCTTTTTTAGTCTTGATTCTAGAAATTTCTATATAATGTTGCCTATGGCTAACAATATCTTTTGATAAGTATAAATAACATAATTCGAGAATCGTTAATTGTCATAGTAAATGAACAATAATTAGAAATTATTTTCTCACTAATTTGAATGACCATGTTGATTGTAAAGGAGACATAGAAATTCTTGAAATATAAATGATGTTCCTAATATTTTTTTCAGATATTATTTTAACTTCAATGACATAATTAATAAAACTAATCTATGTGAGTCTTGTATAATTGCATAAACCTTCAGATTGATCTAAATTCTGCAACAACATAATAGTTAGGCCAATTTTCAATTTGATCGAATGGTTAGACAACCCAAATGTTTTCAACTCAGGTAGGACTGACAATGAACTGAATCAACTCGAAAATAGTTTGGAACTCGGATCGACAATTAAATCGTTGAACTAGGTTCATGAACCAAATAAGAAGAATATGAGTGAAAAACTAAGTTCGTTAACTAAATGAGTTGAACTTGAACTATACATAGTTTAACCAGTTTCATTCATGAGTCAACTCGATTATATATGAGAAGAATTATATTATCTTTAAGAGAAGGCTTAACGATTTACTCAAAATCTTAGCCATATATTTTCTTTTAATTTAACAGTGGTAAATATAGAATGTTATCCCATATGGTAGCGGATGTTCTTACCATTCCAATATCTACCGTGGCTTCAGAGTCAACCTTTAGCATTGGAGGGAGAGTTATTGGTTCATTTTGAACGTTGTATAATTTTTGAATTAGTATATTTTTGAGATAAAGTTAAATTTTAATCTGATAATTTTTATTATATTTCAATATTTTCTTTTTAAAAAAAATTAATTTAAAACGTCAAATATATATATATATATATATATATATATATATATATATATATATATATATATATATATATATATATATATATATATATATAATATACTTTAAAAAATGGCTTTTAAGTCTGTGAAGTAAGCGAGTTGAACCTAACGAGCTGAATCGAGTTGTTCGCGAACATATAACGAGTCAATTTTGAGCTTAAAAAAAGTTCGTAATAAACTCGCAGCAAGATTTGAGCTAAACCAATTCTTAATGAGTCGAGCCGAGTTAAGGCAAGTTTGACTCGACTCGACTTATTTCCAGCCCCAAACTCAAGTATTAACTATTAAAATACATCAAAGTCAGTATATTTAGATATGTCAATTAAATCACTCAATTAGTTAGAATGAAACATATACAAAACTACTATTATTTACATATTAGAATATAAAAAGTCTATCTATAATAAAGTACTTGAAATAAACTTTGAAATATAATCATTCATATTATCTACTACCTCAATGGTTGAAACTATTCGAAGATAATTAGAATATTTGAAGTTATTGATTAGATCAAGATATGTATTTGTAACAATGAGTTCAATTGAATTATTAAAATTTGGTATAAAAAACTCTTCTAGAATGTTATTATCAACATAACCATAATTTGACTCGGAGATTCTCCCATCACCAACCTATAATATCAACTCCGAAAATATCCTGATATCATTGCTGGTTAGAGGTTGTTGAACCATTTTGTAAGTGCATATTCTTTTTAGCCTTAGGACCTTTCAATCGCAAATATATGAAACATTTATTGTTGCATAAACAATATAAAATATACTACCTCTTAGTATAATGGCAAGAATCTTACTGAAATCACCATAAAAAATATAAAAAAAATCTCTAAACATCTTCTTAGATGTAAGCTTGTTTTCACTCATATATCTACCAAACTTTTATCAAGTGTCTCGAAGAAAAAATTGTGTTCCATAAGAGCCTGGTCCCATATAATTAGATTTATTAATTTCAAAAGCTCCATAATTAGGTCGAATTCTTTGTATATGTTGCAAACCGAAATTTCAATAGTAGGAATCAGAACCCAATATTTAGAATGAGTTGTCTTTCCTTCTGAAACAACAATCTTTTAATTCCTCTCGAGGAAACAGTTAAAACAATTTTTTTAAATGCAGTGTAGCTGACAAAGTATTACACATAAATGTTTTACTAGTTCTACCATAACCATATAGAAAAAACACCCCTCTTTATTAGTGATCCGAAGTATTCGAACTGGTCCACGTAAGCTGGTCGTCAGAAGGTGAGATGCTCGGATGATTGCTGGTCGCAAGGCGTGCAACGTGCTCGGCTTGAGAATGAGGAGAGGAGGGGGTGTACTTGTAAGGTACTCCGACGCTCAAGTAAGAAAGGGTCAGAGAAAAAGGGGCAAGTACAAAGTGTATTCTTAGGGCGAAAAATGTTATACCTGACCCTCTCAAGTGAGAGGGTTTATATAGAGCCCCCAGCGCGTGGCCAATGGTCCTATTTTCGGGGCGAACTAGCCATTTTTCCCAAAGAATAGGCAACTGCCCAAACTAGCCGTTATGTCGGGCAGGGTGCCATGAACTAGCCGTTATGTCGGGCATAGACGCAGTTGCGGGCACCTACCCATCGATGTTCGGGCAGCGGGGAAGCCGTGCATAACGGGCATCAGAGCCGGGGAGGGACGTTGCGTTCCTTGCCCGGTTTGAGGGGCAGAAATGTCACTTTTGCCCCTCTGTGGATTGGGCTTAGGCAATTTGGGCCGCTCTGGAGTGGAAGCGGATTGGGCCAATTCTAGCCATTGGTCCAGTCCAGAACAAGAGCCCCCCAAGTCGTTGCTCCCGAGCATGGGAGTGATGACTTAAGGACTGCTCGTCGCCCGGGGGAGTTACGTAGAGTCATCGTAAGGAGACGAGGAAGATTGTCTCGATGTGCCCGTGTCCCTCTGTGTTCGTGATGTTTATGGTCGTGACCCTGTTGCCCGGTATTTGGGAAGATAAATCGTCAGACAGAATGGGAAACGTTGGGCTGCCACGTGTGCATCGAGCCCTGCGTAGCAGTTAATAGGTAATTATGGCTAGTGGGCAGTCATTATTACCTACGCTTGCGTGTGTGCACGTGCCCCTCAGTATAAAAGGGGGGAGGTTGTCCCATTTTGCACTTTTTCCCTTCTGATTCTTCTTCGTCGTCATCAGCGTTCCTGCCCGTCGCCGTCTTCAGAGCAACCGACCACCGTGCCAAGTTTTGAGCAGCCTTTCTCTTCTACTCAAAACAAGTAAGTTTTCTGGTTTCCAGCTTGTTTTACTTCCTCTCATTGTCAATGGTAGATTGCATGCGGCTAGGGTTAGTTTTAGGTGACAAGGTAGGTAGATTTCCGGTGAGTGTTGGTGGTGGGCGGTGGTTCTGCCCATTCGCTGTACCAAGCATCTCGTCAGAGTGGGTAGCGCGTTCGGTGAAGGTGGTGGTCCACGCCGTGGTTGCGAGTCGTGACCACCGCGTCTTACCATCTTCTGGTGGACTGGTGAACTTTCCGGCGGAACGTTTCCAGATTCCGGTGGAGCTTCAAACGGAATTTGGGCACGAGCGCGGGGAGGTTCCTCGTAGGAAGATGGTATGTCTCGATCATCTCCTCGCGGGGAGGTTTTTTCTTTCTTCGTTTGATGTTAGGGCTTAGGCCGGGGACGTTGTCCTTAGCCTTCTGCGCGCCCTTTCACTTGACTTAACGGTGGAAGGGTGGATTTGATTTCCTGTCGAATTCACTGTCTTTCTCTGCTTTTTCAGGTGATCGTAGGGGTGATGGAGCCAGAGAGGGAAGTTATCCCCGTTACATCTGAGGAGGAGACTGTGTCCAAGGAGAGCAGTAATGCGACGGCCTCGAGCTCTGCATCCTCGAGCTCGTCGGCTTCGAATTCCTCGAGCGAAGTCGAGGGGGAAGCGAGCGATGCTGAGGAGGGAGAGGATTTGGAGGTCGTGGAGGAGGACGTAATGGAAGAGGACGTTGATGTGTTCTTCCCGGAAGAGTGGGAGGTGGCCGAACCTTCCCACCATATTTCCACGTTTGCCAGGTCTACGGCAGACGCTTTTACCGAGGTGGGGCCAGTGGGTGAATGGAGAGTGCTTATGCCTAATTCGGACGAGCGGATCTGCTCGAACTTCGGGGACTGCTTCGCCATGTACGAATATGCCTTCAAGGAATTGGGGCAGAGGTTGCCCTTTACTGACTTCCAGCGGTCGGTGTTTGAGCACCTGAAGTTGGCTCCTTCTCAGCTCCACCCCAATTCGTTGGCCTTCATACGGGCTTTTGAGTTGGTGTGCGAGCACCTTGCTCTGGGGACCACTCTTCCTTTATTCTTTGCTGTTTTCAACCTACAGCGGCAGCTGGCGGGGAAGAGGTATGGATGGGTCTCTTTGAAGCAGCCCAGAAAGTTGTTTAAGCCGTTCTCGGAGTCCATCCGAACGTTCAAGGGAAGGTACTACATCGTCGAGCCTTTGTCCGAAGCTGCTCAGGACAGCGTGTATGCCTGGGAGGTAGAGTATGATGAGAACGGAGATGAGCTGCTTACCGAGGAGGGGAAATATATCGGGGAGAGGGTGTACAAGTTCCCGATCTGCTGGACACCCGACCACTTCTCAAAGAAGCCCAGCGCCTACGTCTTTGAGCCGAACGTGTTACGAGGGCAGAATGCTGTGTCCTACGAGACGCTGGTGAAGTGGGTAAACTCCTTCGATCTTGCGAGCTGCTAGACGAGCAAGGGTGCCCCTATCTACGAGGATGACGGGAGCCAGAGAGTTGAGCGCAGGTTTATCAATGTGAAGGCTCTGCTGGAGTGCAAGACTCCCGCGGATGCCAAGAAGTTGCTCGATAGTCTTAGTTACTTAGACTTTATTTGTTATTTCTTTTTCTTCCCCGTTGCTAACGTGTTCGTTTCATTTGTGCAGGTGAGATGCCTCAGGCTCGTGATCGTGTGGTGAGGAACGCCATGGCGAAGGGCAAGGCTGGGGCGGCTCCTCCCAAGGCCCGTCCTGTTGGTGGTGCTTGTGACACCCCCAATCTAATACCCCCAATAACACGCAATTAAAGCGGTAAAAAGAAAATTCAAAAATTGATCAGAGTATATTTGAAACATCATGGCATAGAAAGGGAGAATCACAACAATGAAGCCAAACATACGCATAACATGCAACACCTGCCCATAATGACATGCAACTGTGGGGTAGCAATCATTCAGAGGAAACTTCGTTCCTTACACCCACTTTTCAGAAATTAGAATTAAAGCGGAAAGATCTAAAATCTGAATAACACATATACACATATACATATAAACATGTCTGTCATACATCAAGTTATAACTGTACAACCAAAATATATCATCAGATATACAAAACAATCACAAACGGCCACCCTATGCTACCCGGAGTCACATATCAGAGCCGACCGACCAAAATAATGAAGACGCAACGCTTCACAAAAGAATACCTCCAGCAACTCTAATCTGCAACGCCTCATAGAGCGTTATAAAACAGCAGAAGGGTGAGAAAAACAACCATAATATAATTGCATAAAATTATATATTAACACAAAAATGCACAAATAACATATTCTCACCACTAAAGCACACATATAAATTATCACAACACACAGTACAATTCACACGTATCAATTACCATTGCACATCAATCATTCACAATACAATCACACATATTCCATTTCATTAATCACATTCACAAATTCACACCCAATTAATTCATGATTTATGCAATGCACATAGACCGACACAACGACTCTATGCACATGCCATGCGGTACCGACTTCCTTTGTCTCATGTCTCATCATCAGTTCACTCAGGAACTATTGGAACCATCGCTCGTTACTGAGAATCTCAAGTAACTCCCCGTCGGGCCTACGATGTTCACCCGTCGCTTTAGGTCCTCAGGCATCGCCTCATATTTTCGAGGCACACGACGTTAAGGATTGCTTTAAGTCTCCAAAGGAGCCCACAATCGTCTATACCCATCGCTTTAAGTCCTCAGGCATCGCCTCATATTTTCGAGGCACACGATGGTATAGCATATTCCCTCAGGAATCAAACCGTCTCTCAGGACGTTTCCACAATGCACATTATGATGCTTGGCATACAATGACTCATGACACTCACATTGCATCCATGCACACATTCACAATTATGCATATATCATCAAATACCACACTTAGCATTTTCTTGCCTTACGGCCACAACTTATCCTCACAACAGCATATAAGGCATACATATCCAAAGCGCAACATATAGCATAATACATGACAATTATGCATCATTAAAACGACAAAAGTCGACCATTGACACTATTCACATTTACCGACAAAATAAAATCGGCTAACAAATTCTAAACCTTCATAATAAGAAAGTACAGCTCAATGACTTTCCAATGCATCAAACCACGCCTCTAACCGAATCACGGATCAAAAGTTATGCAGAAAACAAAATTACACGAACAGCACTGTTCGCTGGGCGAACCTCCCTCGCGAGCATTCGCTAGCTGCTTCGCTAGGCGAGCATCCCTCGCGAGCATTCGCTAGCTCCTTCGCTAGGCGAATGTTCCAGCGAACCAAGTCAGAACCAAACAGAGCCAAAAACACCCAAAGTTCGCTAGGCGAACACTCTAGCGAACCTTCGCTCATGCCTTCGCTAGGCGAATGCCCGTAGCGAACCTTCGCTACCCTTCGCTGAATGGTTCGCTAGGCGAACCTGCGAAAATTCAGAATCCTTCAGCGCTGTTGAAAACCCAAAAATGATATTTTCCAACCCAAACCATTTCCAAATCAACATATTTCAATCAGAACCTATTCTAATCATGTCAACAAGCAAACTACCACCTTTACATCGATTTCCAACCGTTAAACCATCGATTCTACTCATTTTATCGTTTTCGACCTAAAAGTGAAAAACATAGAAAGCAAGAGAATCATCCAAACACATACATACATAATCGTATACAAGCATAGTATAATCAATTTTCGCACCCTTACCCGATTTAATTCGATGCTAGGAATTGATCTTGATGATTTTCACACTTTTTCTCTCTTCTCCTCTTTTCTTCTCTTTTCCCTTCTTTCTTCTTTCTTTCTCTCTATTTTTCTTTCCCTTTTCTTTTCTATTTCCTTTTCTTACTAACTTAGTAAAAATATCTATGAAATGTCCAAAATACCCCCACACTCAAATATCTCACAAACGATCCCAAAACGCGATAAAATATATTCACGACTAAAAATAACACATTTTCACACTAAAGTTGAAATTACAATAAAATAATAATAAAATAATCAAAAACGACTCAATAAAATAAAATTGGCAAAACGGGGCGTTACAATTCTCCCCCACTTAGAAATTTTCGTCCTCGAAAATCTTACCTGATACAAACAACTCCGGATACGACTCCCGCATCCTACTCTCCAATTCCCACGTCAGATTACCATCAGCAGCGCCTCCCCACGCCACTTTCACAAGTGCAATCTCTTTACCCCTCAACCGCTTCACCTTGCAATCCAAAATACTAACCGGTAAAGTCTCGACCGTAAGGTTATCTCTTACCTCAACCTCGCCCATCGGAATCACATATGAAGGGTCCGAAACATACTTTCGAAGCTGTGAAACATGAAAAACATCATGCACATTCGACAAATTCGGCGGCAACGCCACACGATACGCTACAGCACCAACTCTCGCAGATATCTGGTAAGGACCAATAAATCGAGAAGTAAGCTTCTTAGATTTCAAAGCACGACCAACACCCGTTACCGGCGTAACTCTCAGAAATACGTGATCACCCTCTTGAAACTCAAGATCCTTACGTCTCCGATCATGATAACTCTTTTGTCTACTCTGAGAAGCCTTCATTTTCTCACGAATAAACTTTACCTTTTCCGTCGTCTGTTGCACCAATTCCGGTCCAACCACAGAACTCTCACCAATTTCGTGCCAACACAACGGCGTTCGACATCTTCGTCCATATAAAGCCTCAAAAGGTGCCATTCCGATACTAGAATGGAAACTGTTATTATACGTGAACTCAATCAAAGCAAGATAACTGTCCCACGCACCACCTTGTTCCAAAACACACGACCTCAACAAATCCTCCAACGACTGAATCGTTCTTTCGGTCTGACCATCTGTCTGCGGATGATAAGCCGAACTCAACCTCACTCTAGAACCCAAATCCTTCTGTAAACTTTCCCAAAATCTAGATGTAAACCTAGGATCTCGATCCGAAACAATACTCAATGGAATCCCATGCAATTTCACCACCACACTGATATAGATCTCAGCTAACCGTTCCAAAGAAAAACTGATGTCAATCGGAATAAAATGGGCCGATTTAGTCAGCCTGTCCACAATCACCCAAATAACATTATGCCCACGCTGAGTGTTCGGTAATTCCGTCACAAAATCCATCGAAATGCTATCCCATTTCCACTTAGGAATATCCAACGATTGCAACAAACCACTAGGTCTCAAATGTTCCACTTTCGATTTCTGACAAGTCAAACAAGCATACACAAACTGAGCCACATCTCTTTTCAAACCAGACCACCAGAAAATCTTCTTCAAGTCTTGGTACATCTTATTCGCACCCGGATGTATACTTAAATTACTCCGGTGTCCTTCCTCCAAAATCATTCTTTTCAACTCTGCATCATCAGGTATACAAATATGACCACGGAATCTCAAAACACCAAAATTATCCACCTTGAAATCCACATTCTCATTCCTCATCAAATCAACGAATTTCAAATCCAACTTTTGTTTCTCACTAACCGACAACAAAAATTCATTCGTAACTTTCAACATTCCAAGCCTTACACTAACCGAAGTCACTTCACATACCAAACTCAAATCTCTAAACGATTCCAAAAGTTCCAACTCTTTCACCATCAATGCGGACATATGCAACGATTTCCGGCTCAATGCATCGGCTACCACATTAGCTTTACCAGGATGGTAATTCAAGCCAAAGTCGTAGTCTTTCAAGAATTCCAACCATCTCCGCTGCCTCATGTTCAACTCTTTCTGATCAAATAAATATTTCAAGCTTTTATGATCACTAAAGACCTCGAACCTTGCACCATAGAGATAGTGCCTCCAAATCTTCAACACAAAAACCACAACCGCTAATTCAAGATCATGAGTAGGATAGTTTTTCTCATGAACTCTTAACTGCCTTGAAACATAAGCTACAACTTTACCTTCCTGCATCAGAACACCACCCAAACCAATTAAAGAAGCATCACAGTACACAACAAATGGTTCATTAGGATTAGGTAAAATAAGAATCGGAGCTGTCGTCAATCTTTCCTTCAGCTCACAAAAACTCTCTTCACATTGAATATCCCAAATGAATGCTTTTCCCTTGCAAGTCAACTGCGTCAAAGGAAGAGCCAACTTAGAAAAACCTTCAATGAACCTCCGGTAATAACCAGCCAAACCCAAAAAGCTTTGAATTTCAGTAACGGATCTAGGAGCCTCCCATTGTAGAACTGCTTCTACTTTAGATGGATCCACAGCAATACCATTACCTGAAATTACGTGCCCAAGAAAACTCACCTCAGACAACCAGAATTCACACTTGGACAATTTGGCAAAAAGCTTCCTTTCCTTCAAAACCTGCAAAAAACAATACGCAAATGCTCTGCATGTTCTTTCCGAGACTTAGAATAGATTAAAATATCATCAATAAACACCACCACAAAACGATCCAATTGCTCGTGGAAAATACGATTCATGTATTCCATAAACACACTAGGCGCATTAGAAACCCCGAACGACATCACTGAATATTCATAATGACCGTAACGTGTTCTAAAGGCCGTCTTCTGAATATCCTCTTCTTTCACTCTTATCTGATGGTACCCCGATCTCAAATTGATCTTACTAAACACGCAAGCACCAACCAACTGATCCATCAGATCATCAATCCTTGGAAGCGGATACTTGTTCTTAATCGTCACCTTGTTCAATTGGCGATAATCAATACATAATCGCATACTCCCATCTTTCTTTTTCACCAACAAAACTGGAGCACCCCAAGGAGAAACACTTGGCCTCACGAACCTCTTTTCCAACAACTCACTCAACTGCTTTTTCAACTCCACCAATTCAGATGCCGACATTCTATAAGGTGCCATAGAAACAGGTCTAGTACCAGGAACTAGATCTATAGAAAATTCAACTTCTCTCTCTGGCGGCACATCTGAAATATCATCAGGAAACACCTCAGGAAATTCGCACACAACAGGAAACACATCAAGAGAAACACTATCCACAGTTAATGAAGCAAACAACCCAAACAACTGAGCTTCATCCGCTAAAAGTCTCTTCAACTCTTTAGTAGACAAGAAACTCGAGTCTTCATCCTCCACAAGAGAAGGAAACCTTACAAGCTTATGATAACAATCAATGTGCACCCGATTGAATTGCAACTAATTCATTCCCAACACCACATCTAAACCCTCCAACGGTAAACACACCAAATCCATCGCAAAGTCTTTACCATAAATGGTCAAAGGACAACTCAAACACACTAAAGAAGTAGTTACTGACCCCATCGCTGGAGTATCAATAACCATCCCACCATCCATCGAAGACAACCCAAGATTCAAACGTTCCGCGCACTCAGACGAAATAAACGAATGAGTAGCTCCAGTATCAATAATAGCAATTAAAGGCGTATTATTAATAAAGCAAGTACCTCTTATCAGACGATCAGCACTTGAAGTCTGAGTTCCCGCCAACGAAAACACCTTCCCACTAGTCTGAGCCTTCTTCGGATTAGGACACTTCGAACTAATGTGACCAGGTTCCCCACAGTTATAACACTTCACTACATTCTTCCTTTTACAATCAGCTAAAACATGTCCGATACCACCACAATTAGAACACTTATCTACTTTCTTCCTACATTCCATCTGGCGATGACCCAATTCACCACACTTAAAACACATAGGAGCATTAGACATACCTCCTCCACTTGACCTTCGATCAAAATTACCCCTTTGTTTACCTTTATCAGCCGGTGACACATACGGACCACCACGGAACTGTTGTTTCCCTTTCCTGTCACTTACACTTTTATAGTGAGCAGAACGAGCCTTACTATCTTCATCATAAATCCTACAGCATTCCACCAAATCAGCAAACCTTCGAATCCTCTGATATCCAATAGCCTGCTTTATCTCAGGATGCAAACCACTTTCATTCTTTACACACTTTGAAAATTCAGCTGTCGTTTCCACATAGTGAGGATAAAACTGCACAAGCTCCACAAACTTAGCAGTATAGTCAATAACCGACATATTACCTTGTTTTAGCTCTAAAAACTCAATCTCCTTCTTTCCTCGGACATCCTCGGGAAAATACTTCCTTAGAAACTCTTGGCTAAACACCTCCCAAGTGATCTCTTCTTCCTCCTCATCAGCTTCCAACACCTGACGAGTACTGACCCACCAGTCATCAGCCTCTTCGTGTAACATATGAGTGCCCAGCCTCACCTTATCATCATCGTCATCACAATCCATTACCCTAAAAATCCTCTCAATCTCTTTCAACCACAACTGCGCACCATCCGGATCATGCTTCCCTTTAAAGACCGACAACTTATTCTTTCTAAACTCATCATTTCCGGTAGCATTCGGTGCCCCCTGCACAGCTCGTGCCATTGCTTCCAACGCAGCAGCCAAAGCAGCATCATTATGACCAGCCATATTCTGTTCGTCCAAAACAGAAACTATGGTTAAACAACAACTCGCTCAACACAACTCGCCCAATATGCCAGACACAACAGACACAACCGACACAACTGACACGGACTGGCTCTGATACCACTTAATGTGACGCCCCCAATCTAATACCCCCAATAACACGCAATTAAAGCGGTAAAAAGAAAATTCAAAAATTGATCAGAGTATATTTGAAACATCATGGCATAGAAAGGGAGAATCACATCAATGAAGCCAAACATACGCATAACATGCAACACCTGCCCATAATGACATGCAACTGTGGGGTAGCAATCATTCAGAGGAAACTTCGTTCCTTACACCCACTTTTCAGAAATTAGAATTAAAGCGGAAAGATCTAAAATCTGAATAACACATATACACATATACATATAAACATGTCTGTCATACATCAAGTTATAACTGTACAACCAAAATATATCATCAGATATACAAAACAATCACAAACGGCCACCCTATGCTACCCGGAGTCACATATCAGAGCCGACCGACCAAAATAATGAAGACGCAACGCTTCACAAAAGAATACCTCCAGCAACTCTAATCTGCAACGCCTCATAGAGCGTTATAAAACAGCAGAAGGGTGAGAAAAACAACCATAATATAATTGCATAAAATTATATATTAACACAAAAATGCACAAATAACATATTCTCACCACTAAAGCACACATATAAATTATCACAACACACAGTACAATTCACACATATCAATTACCATTGCACATCAATCATTCACAATACAATCACACATATTCCATTTCATTAATCACATTCACAAATTCACACCCAATTAATTCATGATTTATGCAATGCACATAGACCGACACAACGACTCTATGCACATGCCATGCGGTACCGACTTCCTTTGTCTCATGTCTCATCATCAGTTCACTCAGGAACTATTGGAACCATCGCTCGTTACTGAGAATCTCAAGTAACTCCCCGTCGGGCCTACGATGTTCACCCGTCGCTTTAGGTCCTCAGGCATCACCTCATATTTTCGAGGCACACGACGTTAAGGATTGCTTTAAGTCTCCAAAGGAGCCCACAATCGTCTATACCCATCGCTTTAAGTCCTCAGGCATCGCCTCATATTTTCGAGGCACACGATGGTATAGCATATTCCCTCAGGAATCAAACCGTCTCTCAGGACGTTTCCACAATGCACATTATGATGCTTGGCATACAATGACTCATGACACTCACATTGCATCCCTGCACACATTCACAATTATGCATATATCATCAAATACCACACTTAGCATTTTCTTGCCTTACGGCCACAACTTATCCTCACAACAGCATATAAGGCATACATATCCAAAGCGCAACATATAGCATAATACATGACAATTATGCACCATTAAAACGACAAAAGTCGACCATTGACACTATTCACATTTACCGACAAAATAAAATCGGCTAACAAATTCTAAACCTTCATAATAAGAAAGTACAGCTCAATGACTTTCCAATGCATCAAACCACGCCTCTAACCGAATCACGGATCAAAAGTTATGCAGAAAACAAAATTACACGAACAGCACTGTTCGCTGGGCGAACCTCCCTCGCGAGCATTCGCTAGCTGCTTCGCTAGGCGAGCATCCCTCGCGAGCATTCGCTAGCTCCTTCGCTAGGCGAATGTTCCAGCGAACCAAGTCAAGACCAAACAGAGCCAAAAACACCCAAAGTTCGCTAGGCGAACACTCTAGCGAACCTTCGCTCATGCCTTCGCTAGGCGAATGCCCGTAGCGAACCTTCGCTACCCTTCGCTGAATGGTTCGCTAGGCGAACCTGCGAAAATTCAGAATCCTTCAGCGCTGTTGAAAACCCAAAAATGATATTTTCCAACCCAAACCATTTCCAAATCAACATATTTCAATCAGAACCTATTCTAATCATGTCAACAAGCAAACTACCACCTTTACATCGATTTCCAACCGTTAAACCATCGATTCTACTCATTTTATCGTTTTCGACCAAAAAGTGAAAAACATAGAAAGCAAGAGAATCATCCAAACACATACATACATAATCGTATACAAGCATAGTATAATCGATTTTCGCACCCTTACCTGATTTAATTCGATGCTAGGAATTGATCTTGATGATTTTCACACTTTTTCTCTCTTCTCCTCTTTTCTTCTCTTTTCCCTTCTTTCTTCTTTCTTTCTCTCTATTTTTCTTTCCCTTTTCTTTTCTATTTCCTTTTCTTACTAACTTAGTAAAAATATCTATGAAATGTCCAAAATACCCCCACACTCAAATATCTCACAAACGATCCCAAAACGCGATAAAATATATTCACGACTAAAAATAACACATTTTCACACTAAAGTTGAAATTACAATAAAATAATAATAAAATAATCAAAAACGACTCAATAAAATAAAATTGGCAAAACGGGGCGTTACAGTGCTCGTGCTTTTCCTCTTGCTCAAGCTGCGGTGGGGACCTCTGCTTCTCCTACTCCAGCTCCCCGGGACTCTCCATTGGCTCTGGCTGGGCGAGCGAAGCGTCAAAGGTCGTCGGATGCCATGGACCTGACTCGGGCGCCCGAGAAAGGGAAGTTTGAGCTTCCTCCGTGTGTCCTTGACCGGAGGTTCTTTGAGGGCAACACTTTGGTCGTTCCGCGGGCAGAGTCACTCAACCTTGGAAGCATGGACCGAGCGAGCACGAGGGCGATGGTGGCCCAGGATGCTTCTGCCATGGTGAGGATGCTGGAAATGGCGGCCGTTTATGCGGAAGGGGACTCTGTGCTCGAGGCTGAACTCACTACTGCCCGGGCCTCCGTGGCGTCCCTAAAGGAAGAAGTCAAGGGTGCTCGTGAGGCTAGGAGGAAGGCCGAGGAGGAGACGGCAAAGCTGAAAGAGGAGGTAACCAGGCTGAAGGCGGAGAAGAAGGTTGCGGAGGATTTGAACAAGGAGCTGATGGCAGCCAGTGCCCCGGGTGCTGATGAACCGGATGAGATAAAAGTGTTAAAAACTAGGGCTGAGCTGGTCGCCAGCATACTGCGGGTCGAGAAGGATGGCATTGCTGTGGCATCGGAGTCTTTTGAAAGTGTTGTGGCCCAGTTGCGGGTGGTGAACCCTGGGCTCGACATTTCGACCGATGGTATCCACTACCTTGCCCGAGTGGAGGATGATCGCATTGTCTTGCCCGCGGGCCTGGTTCTCGACACCCCCGAAGCTCAGATTGAAGATCAGCCAGCGGAGGAGCAGGAGCCCGAGGCAACTGAGCATATGGAAGGATGAGGATTCAGGTTGTTTTGATGTTGTTGTGTTTTGTCCGGCCTGCGTGCCGTTGATTAATTTGTAATTTATTTGGTTTTGGGGGGGCATGGCACCCTTTTTTATGTAATACGCACAGTCTTTTGGCCCTTGTGGCCTTTTTATTTAATGCTCGGCTCATTTATATAATTTTTGTTGTACTTTACATTATTGCTGTACTTTACCTTAGTTGTGTATGTATGACTACCCGTCGGAGGGTGTGTCTGTTAATGGAGCCTTCTTTTTGAAGGATAGCTCACTGTGTGCGAATTCGCCAGTGCGGGGAACTGGTCGAATAGCCAGGGAAGGTTCTGGCGAGGTTGCGGATCTCAGGTCACGATTGAGGCCCGAGGTCGCGGCGTGAACGTCCCATCGCGAGCTGGGGTTCTGCCAATCATGGTACTTGGGCGAAGGCGGTGCTCGGTTGAGGACCGCTGACGAGCAGAGTTCCGGCTTGTTTGTTTGAGCGGGCTTCTACTTTGTGTGCATGCGTCGTTTGTACCTGGACGAGCATGATGGCCGCTAGGTGGTCTCTTGATGCGAGGAAGCTTATGGTTACTCTAGCTGTAGTATTGCTTAAGTTTCTCAGTGTTCCATGGTCAGGGGAGTGCCTCCCCGTTAAGGTTTTCGAGGAAGTATGCACCGTTTCCCGTTTTGGCACGGACTCTGTACGGCCTTTCCCATTTGGCTGCTAGTTTGCCTTCGCGAGAGTCCTTGTGGTTTCTTCGCAAGACAAGGCTGCCCACATCGAACTCTCGTCGTAAGACTTTGGCGTTGTGCCTGATTGCTATTTTTTGCTTAAGGTACGCTTCGCGGAGGGCTGCTCCTGTCCGGATTTCCTCGACAAGGTCGAGCTCTTCTCTCATCAGTTCATTATTCATTTCCTCGTCTAGAGGTGATTCGGTCCTTCTGGACGGTACGTGGATTTCGATGGGTAGAACAGCCTCTATGCCATATGCTAAGCGGAAAGGCGTTTCCCCGGTGGTGGATTGGGGAGTAGTACGATATGCCCATAAGACGTTGTGGAGCTCCTCGACCCAGGCTTTCTTCGTTTCATTCAGTCTTCGTTTGAGGCAACGAAGGATGACGCGATTGGCCGCCTCCGCCTGCCCGTTGGTCTGGGGGTGCTCTACAGAGGCGAAGTGTTGCTTTGTTCCGAGGTGGGCGACAAAGTCTTGGAACTTCTTGTCCATGAATTGTGTTCCATTGTCCATGACGATTGCTTCGGGAATCCTAAAACGGGCAAGGATATTCCGCTTGTAGAAATGTAAAATGTTAAGTGTCGTTATCTTTGCTAAAGCTTCTGCTTGTATCCATTTTGTGAAATAATCTACGCCCACTATCAGGTATTTGTTTTGGCTGGACCTCGTTACGAAGGGTCCTAGGATGTCTAGGCCCCACCAGGCGAATGGCCACGGGGAGGTCAAGCTTTTCAGTTCGTTAGGTCGAGCTAGGTGCATGTCCCCGTGCCGTTGGCATTTGTCGCATTTCTTTACGTGCTCCTTGGCGTCTTGCTGCATGGTTGGCCAATAATACCCTGCCCAGAGTGCCTTGCGGGCAAGGGACCTTCCTCCCAGGTGCTGGGCGTTGATGCCTTCGTGGATTTCTCGTAATACGTGGGGGACAACCTCCTCCTCTATGCACTTGAGTAGTGGGATGGAGAAGCCCCTTCGGTAGATTTTGTTTTCGAGGATGACGTACGAGCAAGCTCTTCGTCTGATGGTGCTGGCTTCCTTGGGGTCGTCCGGAAGTTCGTCCCTGGTGAGGTAGTTGTACACGGGCGTCATCCAGCAGTCACTGTCCCCGATCGCGTGCACGTGGAGGGTCGAGGACCCCTTATCGATGCTGGAACGGGGAAGTATTTCTTGGATGACTGACATGTTCCCGCCTTTCCTCTTGGTGCTCGCTAGTTTGGACAAGACGTCTGCTCGCACGTTGTGTTCGCGGGGAACATGTCTTACTGCTACCGTCCTGAACTTCGACATTTTTTCCTTGACCAGGGTGAGGTATTCAGAGAGATTGTCGTTTTTGGCCTGATACTCCCCGGATATCTGGTGGGCTACGAGCTGGGAGTCCGTGCAGATGACGATTTCTTCAGCCCCTAGGTTTTCCGCTAGGCGCAGTCCGGTGAGGAAGGCCTCATACTCGGCTTGGTTGTTCGACGTGGGGAAGGACAATGTGAGAGACGCCTCTACTATGGTCCCCTCGTCGTTTTCCAGAATTACTCCTGCCCCGCTGCCGCTCGAGCTGGATGCTCCGTCCACGTAGATGGTCCATCTATTTGCTATGTGGGGCGAGGAGTCTGAGAAGGTTACTTCCGCCACGAAATTGGCCAGGGCCTGTGCTTTTAGAGCTTTTCTGCTTTCATACTGGACGTCAAATTCAGACAGTTCCAACGACCACTTGAGCATTCGACCGGCCATGTCTGGCCGGCCCAGTAACTGCTTGATGGGTTGATCCGTCCTCACTACGATCGTATGGGCCAAGAAATAGTGTCTCAGTCGTCTGGAAGCATTGACGAGGGCCAATGCTACCTTCTCTATCTGCTGATATCGCAACTCCGCGTCCTGCAACGCTTTGCTTGTGAAGTATACGGGCCTTTGCCCGACAGGATCTTTGCGAATGAGAACGGCGCTTACGGCCTCGGCAGTGACGGCGAGGTACAGGAACAAAACTTCCCCGGTATCTGGTCGTAATAACACGGACGGTTTCGACAGGGCTTGCTTTAAGTGAAGGAGGGATGCCTCGCATTCTTAGGTCCATTCAAACACGACTTCTTTTCTCAAGAGCTTGAAGAAAGGAAGGGTGTGTTGGGAGGATTTTGCGACGAAGCGGGACAACGAGGTGAGTACCCCGTTGAGGGACTGGATGTTCTTCTTAGACGTGGGTGTTGGGAACTCAGAGAATGCCCGGCATTTGTCAGGGTTAGCTTCTATTCCTCGTTCTGTCAAGTAGAACCCAAGGAATTTACCTGCCCGTACACTGAACGTGCACTTCTCTGGGTTAAAACGCATTTGATATTTTCTCGCTTGCTCGAAAATTTTGCAAAGGTGGGCGACGTGGTCTAGCTCCTCGTGGGACTTGACGATCATGTCGTCCATGTATACCTCGAGCATGCCGCCTATTTGTCCTTGGAAGACTTTGTTCATCATTCGTTGGTACGTAGCGCCGGCGTTCTTCAGTCCGAAGGGCATTACGTTGTAGTAATAGTTGCCCGATTCGGTCATGAAGGCCGTGTAAGTTTTATCGCTCGCGGCCATTGGGATTTGGTTATAGCCAGAGTAAGCGTCGAGGAACGATAAAAGTTTAAAACCTGCGGAGTTATCTATGAGCTTATCTATATTAGGGAGGGGGTAGGCGTCCTTCGGACAGGCCTTATTAACATCGGTATAATCAACGCACATTCTCCATTTGCCATTATTTTTTCTTACAAGTACAACATTTGAGAGCCATGTAGTGTATTTGGCCTCAGAAATAAACCTAGCTTCTAGAAGGTCTTTAACAGCTTTCTCCGCGGCTTCCATCTTCTCCGGGGACTGTTTCCTTCTGCGCTGGGCAACGACTTTGATGGCCGGATCAATTGTAAACTGGTGGCAGGCGACAGAGGGGTCCAATCCTGGCATTTCAGCAGCGCTCCATGCGA
The DNA here is from genome assembly GCA_022829125.1 of Lathyrus tuberosus. Classification (NCBI taxonomy): domain Eukaryota; kingdom Viridiplantae; phylum Streptophyta; class Magnoliopsida; order Fabales; family Fabaceae; genus Lathyrus; species Lathyrus tuberosus. The sequence goes on from JALAZF010000494.1 coordinate 1,013,683, forward strand.
ATAAGTCCGCGTTCTCCCGGAGGCACGCTTTTAGTTGTCTCTTGGCCAGGTCGGGGAGGTCTGCTTCAATCTTCACTCCCCGCTGGGGGTCTTCTCCGAACGGAACTATCTCGAAGTTGCCATCTGGGATGGGGCATAGGAGATGGCCGCTATTGTGGGACTGGCTGCCCAAAGTCGTCAGGTCTTTGGCATGATCCTCCTCGCTGAAACGGCTGTCCAAGTCAATGGATTCGACCTGGGGGAGTGGCTTTGGCTGCTCAGAGCTGCTGGGCAGAGGAGGACGACCAGATGTCCTCGGCCTCGCTGAGATGGTGCTCAGTCCTTTTGATGCTGCTTCAAAGCATGGACGGGCAGCTTCGATGTCGCCGTGGAGGGTGGTGACCATCCCTTCAGAAGTGTAGTACTTCATCTTGAGATGTACGGTGGAAGGCACTGCAATCAACGCTGCCAAGGTTGGCCTTCCAAAAATGCACTGATATAGTGACGGGCAGTTAATTACCAGAAACTGTGATTTGATTGCTTGGGTTGTCTTTCCTGAACCGAAGGTCACGATGAGCTCTACGTAACCTCGGGGCCTTGTTACTGCTCCGTTGAATCCCTGCAGGTCAGATCCAACGTATGGAGTAAGGTGAGAGTCGTCCAGCTGCAGTGTCTCGAACAGGTGGGTGTATATTATATCAACTGAACTGCCCTGGTCCACGAGTATCCTGCGAACGTCGAAGTTCGCCATCCTTGCCCGGATGAGAAGCGGGATGCTTGAGTTCGGTGACCCGCCGAGGAGTTCCTCCTTGTAGAAGGAAATGGGAGATGATCCTTTGAGAGTGGTATCCAACGTGGTGACTTCGTTGGAGCTTTTGCTGATCAGTTGCTTGAATTTCCTTTTGACCGACCCGACCGTGATTTTGTTGAATCCACCACCAGAGATGACCATGGCCGACGGGAAGGCCTCCCACGGGTTGTAAGATCCAAGGAACGTGGAGGCGGGCAGGCTATCAGGGATACAGAAGTCTTCTGGCCGAGTTATGGACATGGCGATCTGTATGTTGGTGTCCTCGGAGGGCGGAGTCTCTTCTGCAGCTTTCTTGGTCTCCTGGGTTTCTTGCTGGGGAGCTTCTTTCTTCTTCGCGAATTGCTTCAGGTGGTCATCGCGAATGAGGATCTCTATGGCATCTCTGAGGTGGATGTATTCCTCCGTCGTATGGCCGTGGCTCTTGTGGAAGCAGCAATACTTGGATTTGTCTACACCTAGCCTGGCCGGCAGCTGTTTGGGGAAACGGACCCCCGCCCGCTTGAACTCTGAGTTGGCACATTCAGACAAGATTTTTTCCCTCGAGGTATTGAGGGGGTATATTCATGGAACCTTCCAGAAGGTCCCTTCTGTTCGCGTGCATCGCGAGGCCGATCGTCGCGTCTTTTATCTCCTCGACGGGATGTCGAGGGCTCATCAGCTCTGGATGTCCGGGCACTTTCTTGGTGACGGGAGGCCCGGACAAAGTGGGCAGCGACCTTCTCCTCGTACTGTATATGAGACTGGGCTTGGTGGAGGAGAGCGTTGAGGTTCCTCGGTGGATCTAGGCCAATGGATTTTGCGAAGTCTGAGCCAGGACGTAATCCCTGCTCGAGCAGGAATTTCGTCATCTCGTAGGTCGTTGGCACTTGGACGGATTCCTTGTTGAACCGGTCAATATAGTCCCAACGAGGTTCATCTCTTCCCTGTACGACAGCTTCAAGGGACGCCTCAATCTTTGGATGGCGTCGTGATGCGGTAAAGTGTCGGGAGAAAATCCTCTAGAGCTACCTCTAGGATGTGATGGATTCCTCTGGCAGTTGTTTGTACCAGGTCATTGCTCCCTTCCGGAGCGTGGTTGGGAACAGGCGGCATTTGATAGCTCCTCGTACCCCTCTGTAGTCCAGAAGAGCATCTATGTTTTCTATGTGCTCGTTTGGGTCCGTGGTTCCATCATAAGTTCCTAGAGACGGAGGCTTCTCTAGTCCTTTAGGGAGGTGGGTGACTAGGATCCTACGGGACAATGGGCCGCGAGGCTCGTCGTCGCTGTCCGAACTTGAAGTCGACGGTGACCGTTGTCTGTGTTCGCGGCGGCGGTCTCTGTGAGGTGACAGTGATCGTGGCCGGTCGCGAGGTCTGACCGGTGGAGAGTGCCCGTCTTGCCTTGTTCTCTTGTGTCTTGGTGGTGACTGACCCCGCGGGGAGATCTGGTCGCGCTTGCGAACGCGTTGTGGTTCAGGCTCACGCCTCGTCATACGGTCTTCCCGGTGCCTAGGTGGCGGGCTTCTTGATTTCTAGCGTTTCCTCTTGGGAGGAGAGGATCTTGGAAGAGCTGCTTCTTTGAGAGCTCCTATCCTTTCTCCTTGCTGCAAGATAAGGAGGTTTGTGCGGTTGACAGCATCCAGGAGGGCTGCAACGGCCAGATCAGCGCTGGGGGGCCAGGAATTGGTCGTTCCCCCAACGGTGATTGTTTTCCTCCTTGCTCGGCGGGAGGAGGAGTTGGAGACGCAGTGGCCCCGTCTCGAAGGAAACGGGGATCAGAAAGTAGCAACGAACTGTCGTCGACGTCCATCTTGTTGACGGGAGTGAGAACCGTAGCGTCAGCACCTTTCGAGGAATTCTGAGCGGCCATGTGTGGGCGGATCAAAGAGAGTATGTTTTGATCTTTTAGTTTTCGAGGAGGAAAGAAAGAAGGGGAGAACAAGGAGTTCCCACAGACGGCGCCACTGATCCGAAGTATTCGAACTGGTCCACGTAAGCTGGTCGTCAGAAGGTGAGATGCTCAAATGATTGCTGGTCGCAAGGCGTGCAACGTGCTCGGCTTGAGAATGAGGAGAGGAGGGGGTGTACCTGCAAGGTACTCCGACGCTCAAGTAAGAAAGGGTCAGAGAAAAAGGGGCAAGTACAAAGTGTATTCTTAGGGCGAAAAATGTGATACCTGACCCTCTCAAGTGAGAGGGTTTATATAGAGCCCCCAGCGCGTGGCCAATGGTCCTATTTTCGGGGCGAACTAGCCGTTTTTCCCAAAGAATAGGCAACTGCCCAAACTAGCCGTTATGTCGGGCAGGGTGCCATGAACTAGCCGTTATGTCGGGCATAGACGCAGTTGCGGGCACTTGCCCATCGATGTTCGGGCAGCGGGGAAGCCGTGCATAACGGGCATCAGAGCCGGGGAGGGACGTTGCGTTCCTTGCCCGGTTTGAGGGGCAGAAATGTCACTTTTGCCCCTCTGTGGATTGAGCTTAGGCAATTTGGGCCGCTCTGGAGTGGAAGCGGATTGGGCTAATTCTAGCCATTGGTCCAGTCCAGAACAATTAGTTTTAAACAACTTTCATGATTTCAAAAAAGACATCTATTTGCTCATCTAAACCATCTGATATATGTAATATAATAGTTAATAGCAAACATATATAAAAAATTGATATGTTCGACAAAGAAAGCATAACTTACCTATAAGAGATCGAAATAATTTTTTGTATATGTGGTTTTATGTAATTGGATCATATTTCCTCTCATCATAAAATCAACCTATTTCCAAGAAAATTAAGAACATAAAATCAACCTATTTCCATGAAAATTAAGTACATAAATCCTTTGGATATGACATTGACTTAAACTCCTTCAAACTTCGTTAGTTATTTTATAAGCGTGATTTTATTGCCATGAGTGTTAGTTGTTTTGTAATTGTGATTTTCACACCATTAAGGTTGTTGACATTGGAGATGTGGAGCTGTAATCCACATCCATAAATAAGCTTATTCTCAAGGGTGTGATGCAGACTCTAGAGATTAGAAAAAATATGGATTTCCAGAATTCTATTGAACAAGGTTGGATATACAAAAGGTATTGAGAAATATTTATATATCATCTCTAAAAAATGATACTTTTGTAAGGAAAGGTTATGCCACTAATGGCATGTGTTAAGAATATTTATATATAGAAAGTTCCACATTGACTATAACATGTAATTAGCTGTAAATCTCTTTATATATAAAATAGTCTCCCTAGTGCTATTTAAACACACAATTTATTCAAATATGTCTCACTCTCTTATACCTCAATATAGTATCAGAGCCTATTGATTGAACCTTAAGCTTTTCACCATTTAAATCCATGCACCCAGCCTAAATAAAAGTGTTGGGCCTGAGGGGGTATATTAGGAAAATCCCAAGTGGAACCCCCCAAATTCGATTAATTGATTTAATTGAATTATCTAGATTTTTATTTAATTATTTGGTGTTTGGTGTGCCTTTAAAAGAAATTTGGTGGTTATATGTGTTGTTGGGGTGTAATGATAATGGTAGGGTGTGGTGAGAATCTAGGAGCTTGGTAGAATAATTAAAAAATACCTAGAATATTAGTATTTTTAATTAATATTAGAAATAAATAAAAATAGAAATTTGTGGTTTTATATTAGAAATTATTTAATTAATTATATGATGAGAAAATAGGAGGTTAGGGAAAATTTAATTTATTATTTATATGAGTTTAATAGTAGAATCATGAGAGTTTGGGTGATAGTGTGAATTAAAAGTGTTGAGGGCTAATGAGGTAATTAGGAGGAATTGTGTAGAAAACTCTAGGTATATATTCTAAAAAGGTGAGGGAGAGTTAATTTTCATCCAATTCTTAGAGAACTTGAGAAAGAGGCAAGAGGAGAACCCTAGAGCTAGCATAAGAGAGGAAAACCATTGGAGAAGAGCTCACTTGCTGGAATTCTAAGGTAAGGGGGGAGGGCTTTTACTATGGGTGCATTGCATGATATGGTAGAGAAGAGAGACCCTTATTCTCATTAGGGACTACGTAGATTCTATTAGGATTTATTGTTGTGAGATAATATGAAAGATTGATGATTGATTGTGTTGTTATGTGATTTTTGTGACTAAATTCATGTGTGTATGATTCTGTTTATGAGTATGTCATTCTATGTTGTTGTTGGAATTTTGAAGCTTTGAGCATGAACATGAATTTGATGAAATTCATGAATGAATTGTTTGTCTAATTGTACGATTCACGATGTTAATAAGTGGGAAACTAAAATGTTTAATATGATATAATTATTGTGTGTCAAATTTTGAACATTTGGATTTGTACGAAATCAAAATCGGAGGTCCGGAAGGCCTCAAATGGTGAAAAACGCAAAATTCTACATTCTGCTGCGAGCTGACGGTCGTCAGTTTTGTGAAAAACTACCCGTCACAACTAGACTGATTTGGTTCAAATACGGTTTTGATCATAACTTGAGATTCGGGACTCAGATTGAGGCATGGTTCAAAGCGTTAGAAAGCTAACGCACAGAGCTACATTATGGTAGTGCCTTGTGAGATGAATATGTTTGAATGATGTGTATATGTCATGAAGTGTGTATAGAATTGTGTGGCATGTTGTATTTACTTAATGATGAATCGATGTTATAATGATTTAATATGATTGAATGTCATGTGGATATGCATTTGATGATGTGCTGCTGTTTGGTGTTATTTGTTAATTATCGTAACATTAATTAATTGTTGTGTAGTGAGTATAATGCTATGCATAATCGTGGTGATTGTATGGTGATAATTTTGGTGATAATTTTGATGATTATTTTGGTGATAATTTTGGTGATTATGTTAGTGATTATTTTGGTGATAATTTTGGTGATTATTTTTGTGATAATGCATGTTATTGAAAGTCATGCATCATGGTGTACGAACTTCGGTTCAATTTTGGTGTGCTCTGCCCCAGCGGTATGGACTCAGGAGCGAGTAGCTAGTTCCAAATGGAAATCGACGATTTATCTCAGTTGTTCACCTGGATTTCTGACAAACAACCTCTAGCCAACGAATAATCGTACATGTATCGAAGTGTTCGAAAAAATAAAATGAATACACCAAAATGATCAGCGTGAAATAAACGACTTGGAAAAATACAACATTTGGTCAAATTTCAAAATACATTTTCACCGGTTAAAAGGCTCAGACTTATAAAAAATGCGACCAAAAAGCAGTCGAAAAATTAAAACAAGCACGTCAGGTTAAACTACACGGAACGTAGATTAATATAACTGACGTCTGCAAGCTCAATTTTAAAACCTTTTGTCCACTGATTTTACGCACAATTGACTTTTATTTTGACCGATTCGACTGAACAAGCTTATTGTTGCTGATAAATTGGGCATTATGCGTGACAAAATACATGATAAGCTATATAGATAATGCAAAAGAAGGTGGGATCTTAGGGTTAAAAATTAGGGTATGACAGATGGCTGATAAACTTTGACTCTAGAAAGAGGAAAAATATCATATGTGTTGATGATAAGTATATGAATGCTGAAGGAATGGGGAAAGTCAAGGTCAGAGTGAAGAATGGCAAAACTGTTCTGATTAAGGACGTTTGGTATGTTCATGGCATGAAGAGCAATCTGATGAATGTATATAACCTAATTGAGAAAGGTTTCTCAGTTACTATGAAGTACAATCTGTTGAAGTTGTATGATTTTGACCAGAAGCTGATTATGCATTCTGAACAGGGAAGCAACAAAACATTCAAAGTGAATATGGAGATAGTTGACACTAAATGCTTTAGTGTTGAAGGTGCTGAAGGTGACAGTGAGCTGTGGCATAAGAGATTGGAGGCATCTTAACTTTACAAGCTTAGGTCATCTGAGTTCTAAGAAGCTGGCATATGTCATTCTTAAGACTGTAAAGCCTGAGAAGTCATGTGAGATATGCATGAAAGGAAAGAAACCAAACATGTTGTTTGCATTAAAAGTGGCTCCAAGAGTTAAACATACTTTGGCAGTGGTGCATTTTGATATATGTGGACTATTTGAAGTACCTTCACTTAAAGGAAACAAGTATTTTGTGTCTTTTGTGGATGAGTTTACAAGGATGACATGGGTAGCACTTATCAAGTTTAAGCATGAGGTGTTTGCTGAGTTTCAGAAGTCCAAGGTGAAGGCTGAAAAACAGAGTGGTCAGAAGATGAAAATTCTCAGAACTGATGGTGGAGGTGAGTACAACTCTACCGAGTCCAAAAGATTCTGTGAGGAGAATGAAATTGAGCATGAGGTTACTACTCCATACACTCCTCAACACAATGGTCTTGCTGAAATAAGAAACATAACTTTGTTTGATATGACAAGGAACATACTGAAGGAGAAGAAGCTACCTCACACTTTATGGGGAGAAGTTGTTGCCACTGCACCATATGTGCTCAACAGGTGTCCAGCTAAGAAGCTAAAGGAAATTGTTCCTTTGGAGAAGTGGACTAAAGATAAGCAAAATGTGAGCCATTTGAAGGTGTTTGGTTCTGTTTGTTACAAAATGTTAGTTCTTTAATTTTAAGGGTTGGCATTAATTTTGTAAAACAAATAATAGCAGCAATATGTTAGATAGTTTTGTTTATCTTGCTAAAGAAGAACAGGTTGAGCAAGAAGTCCTAGGGTGCAATGGAACATGTTGTGCTGAAGCAGTTTCAACATCTTAAACAACATGTCGTATCAAGATGTCTCATGCAGGTCCATTCGACATCGCGCCAGAACTGAAGTGGTTTGTGAATTCTGTTAGGTTTTAACTGATGCAGAATTTTCTGGAATAATATGCAATGTGGCACTGAATTAATAGGTCTGAATATTCAAGATGGAGAGAAAATATTGAAGAACTGAGACTTTCTAAATATGGAGATATTTTAGGAAGTTAATGATTTGATTGAAGACCTGATTTGTAGCAGAAGTTTCTGCTGATATGTAGCAGCTTATTTGTTGCGTTTTTGAAGGCCCAAATCCAGTTGGGAATAGGTTATATATAGATGCATTGTAACCTAGAATAGTAACGCAACCAAAGATGTAAAAGTTCTATTATTAGGGTTGGTTCCTGTACCACTCGACCTGTGAGTTGGACAGCTTGTTAGTGTGATCCTCGAAGCTGTTAAGTAAGAGGAGTATTGTTCTTGGAGGAAGCTTTTAAGTAACTCTAAGTTGTGTCTTGGAAGTGTGTTTTCCTTGTAGAATTGTTGTATAGGTAAAGATCCATTGATGCAGTGGCAGATTGTCAACTGCTAGACATCATTGCGATGATTGGGAGTGAGAAGGGTTTCTCATATCTAGAGAGGATCTAGGTAGAAGGGTCATTAGGTAGTGATTAAGTGATAAGTTGTAAACGGGTGGTTTAGCTTTGAATTGATACTGCTGATAGTGGACTTCATCCCTGGCTTGGTAGCCCCCAGAGTAGGTGTGTTGGACCGAACTGGGTTAACAATTCTATGTGTCTTGCTCTTATCTTTTCAGTACCATGATTATTACAATATACCTTGCCATTTGTGATCATGTCAGACCAGATCTCGAATGGCATGTTCTAGGACATCTGAATTCCGCTCATGCGCCAGAATTTCAATTGGTATCAGAGCAGGTCATTCTGTTCTGTATCTAGATGAGATCCAAGGGAAGATACTTTCTGGTTCATGGTCAAGGTAGAAGCTTTCTACTGAAAAGTTGTTTGAACTTGGAGTAGTTCTTATAGGTGTGAGAATGGTCCCTAGAAGTGGAGGATGGACTATTCGTGACAGGCAGTGGCATATGCTGAAGGCTTGGAGGAGTGGTTGAAAAGCTGCTGTGTTGAGGTTTGATTTCAAACCTGTGGTATTGTGGTGTCACCTGGACTATGATGCTAGGGGTGATATGTGACACCTGAAGGTTTTGAGGAGTTTGTGTTTTGATCCGCTACGAATCTATCTGAAAACTCCTGAGGTTATAACTAAGAAGGTTGTTCTTCTCTGAATGTATATCCTATGGTGATGGGATTTATGCAAGACTGCTTCAACTTACTCTGTCAACGATACTTGAAGATTATTGTTCAAGTCCACTCATAAAGGCATTGATAAGTGAAGTTGTAAGGAAGAGAAGTAATCTCCAGTCTTTGATCTCTTGATGTGTTCATTGGAATGATGTCCTATCTTATGTTAGAACATCATGCCAGAAGTGTACTGAATTCTGTTGTCTGAAGGAATGGCATAGCAGATGCTCTGGGTGTTAAACTAATGTGGTTTGATCACATGAGTTTGGAGCCTACTCCTGATCTGGAAGAGGAGGCATCTGAGTGGTATGTCTAAGAAGTTTCTGGTCCTGGAACTTTTCTTAGATGTGTGAATTAATCATGGTGTGATCAACGTGTTATTTACTCCTGAGGTCAGTTTATTTCTGGTCCTTGCTGCAGGAGTGGAGAACCTGAGATTCAAGAAGTATTATCTCTAGCAGACTTCTTGGACATGAAGGTCAAAGATCAAAAGGTCATTTGGAGGCATGATCTTGTGAAGCTAGATATGTATTGACTGTGTGTGCTCAGGATTGATATGATCTAATCGCAGTCTGTGCTGTTATTAAAGGGGAGAATGTATGATTTTCTGAAGTGCTCTTGGCAGATTCTGAGGGAGAGTACCTGATGCATTAAGAATTTATTGTCTCAAGCTGTCTGGATGATGTTTCTCTGATGACATTTATCAAGTCTATGAGAGCATGGAACTCTTATTCTGGTGTAGTGGAGAACCTTCAAGGGTTAAGCACTGTGGAGTTGAATCAACCGGTGGGGTTGGTTGGTGACTATGTGCTTGGATTATCAGCCAAATTGTCTGGGATGAGTTTGGCTGAAGGATTAGAAGAGGCAGATTGGTTGTGGAATGTTGATGACATCCAACATCTCAAAGTCAGACAAGATGCTGTGATTTAAGGAGAAGACCCTTGAGATCTTCCTGCTGCTGAATGTGTCTGTGATATGACTGGAAGCTTGATCAGCTACTATTGGTTGCTCCTCGTGTGTTCCCCTGCGAGAGCTTGACTATAGATGATATCTTCAGAAAAGCTCTGTGAAGATGTGTGACTGAGATTGATGTTGGAACATCAATTCAGGTGGTTGCTTGTTCAGCCAAGGTTGTTTTGCGCAGAAAGAAGTCCAAGATCAAGCCACTGATCCAAGTTAATGTAATTTGTGAATATATGTCATGAATCAGAAGTTGTCAGACGTATGCAGAAGATTACAAAAAAATTGTCATACCTTGTGTGAGAAGGTAATCTTTTTCTGACTAATAGTAGATACTTTGACGAGAGACTTAGTATTTGTATATTATTGATGTTATGCATAAGGGTAAATACTTTGACGGGAGACTAAGTATTTGTCTAGAGAATTTTGCAAGTCTGCAGTCTGGATATTATGGTTTAGGAATTTACTCTTTCTGAGTGGTTGTGGTTGATGACAACCTGAGGTAGCCTTATCAGTTGACTGTATCAAAAGTGTGTGAATGAAGAAGTGAGCATCATCTGCTGTTTGTTTGTGAATATTTCTTGGATAACAAATACCTTGTCGGGAGCTAGGTATGAGTCTGATGGAGATGTGTATGTGAGTGATGGTAAAGACCTTGTTGGGAGCTTGGCAGTTATCTGATGTGTGGATGCAATTCAGATTTCTGAATTGTGTGAGAGTTTATTTCTCTCTGTTGTGATCAGGTGGTTGTGATTACCTGAATAAAATGCAGAAGGTGTGATCTTCTATCTAATGCTGATGTCCTACATAATGTTACAACGTCATTGTTGGTTGTGTATCCTGGATGAAGGTATGGGATGGTGCTTGTGGAGTTGGAAGAAGCTGCATTAGTGTCTGAAGTGGCAGTTCTGACATAATGTGGATTAGAATGGGCAGATTCTGATCTTGATGATAAGTAGTTTGTTCTGGCAATGCATGACTACTTTCATGATGAAGACTTCTTAGGTGCTTGTGAATGTAAGGACAGAAGGTTGTTGTCAGTGGTGTGATCTGATCAGAATGGCTGAAGGTTCTTCTAATACAAGTAAAAGGTGGTGGCAATCCTTATCTTGTGTTGTAAGTAATCTAAAGACATTTGGGCTTTTATGTTGGACTTGGCATAAACCTGGTGAGATTATGCTCAACAAATACAAGAAGTGGCAGTTCTTGATGTTGAGATTGTGGCAATATCATTGTGCTATCATCTGGTGTCAAGTGTTCATCTTCATAAGGAGCTTTGGTTGTTCATGTCAGGGGGAGTTAAGGTTGTTGTCTATGGTCCTTTACTGCAAGGGTGCAGATTTCTGTGTAGCATGTGCGCTGGTCAAGTTTGTGCAGTGTGATGTCAAACTTCATGATGGGATACATCATAGTTGTGTAGGAGAGGTCTAAAAAGCAGATTTGGTGGTTTTGGGTGACTTTATTTTTACTCTGCTGCCTTGAAGGAATCTAGAAGGGATTGAGAGAAGTCGTCTCAGTATCCATTTGATAAGAAGAAGGGTTTGTATAAGGGTCTGTGGAGTCTTGGGCTGATAATTTTATGAGCAAGCAGACAAACTGTTTTGGTAGGATGTCAGAACATGGTACAGGACATGTTTCTCTTGAGCCAAACAAGGAATTATTCTGGTCGGTAGTGAAAGGATAAGGTGAAACATGTGTCTCTGCCTATGCATGAAGCGTTATTGGCCTAATTTATGGTAAGATTCAGTTGAGAATCATTTAAGGCAGTCAAGGCAGTTTTGGAAGGTAGGCATTGAATTTGAATGCAATTTTTGATACCTAAAATAGCGTTTCTTTGACCAAGAACCTTGACATATTCAAGGCTCGTTAATTCCTAAGTTACTGGTCAGCTATTTATAAGGGGCAGTCGTTTCTCCTCTTCAGAACTGTGAGTGTTTTCCTTTCCTGTCTCTAATGGCTTTTGTTCGTATGTGGGTGAGCATTTCCTGGATCTGGTTTTGTGATGGTATTATTTGCCAAATTTTGGCTAAAAAAGGGGAGAAAGGGAGTTTTGCGCAGATGCTGAGAAATGGTGTATGGGGTCTGCAGTACATGTGCATCAAAAATGTCAAGAAGGAAGCCATAACCATCTTGATGGTTGGAGAGTTTTTGTGACTTGTGTCCTGAGTTATGAACACAGTTGTGTCTTGTGTTCTGAGTTACCCAGGTTGGCAAATTGGCGCTTCTGTCGACTAGGGGTGACTAATCAATCAAGGTGGGCAGATCTCTTATGCCACCATTGGTCTTTTTATGTAGCTGGATCCTTCTTGGAAGGAAAAAGAAACGTGCAGAAGAAAGTTCCTCAGATTCCTGATTGGAGGGGGAGTATTGGATATCTTCTTCCTCATGTACACCAAGTGAGTTCAGGACTTTCAGAAGGTATCAATCAAGACCTGCTGCAAAAGGAATAGTCAGAAAGCTGAAGTGAAGATGTCAAGCAAGATGTTATGACAACCTGAGACCATTTCCTTGTTGCTGTACTGATGGATTCTGTTTAAGTTCAGTCGTTACTGTTGACTATTGGTTGTTGGGTATTGCTGCAAACTGCGATGTGTTTTTGTGTTATTTGTTTTAGTCAAAATTTGCCAAAGGGGGAGAATGTTAGTTCTTTTATTTTAAGGGTTGGCATTAATTTTGTAAAACAAATAATAGCAGCAATATGTTAGATAGTTTTGTTTATCTTGCTAAAAAAGAACAGGTTGAGCAAGAAGTCCTAGGGTGCAATGGAACATGTTGTGCTGAAGCAGTTTCAACATCTGAAACAACATGTCGTATCAAGATGTCCCATGCAGGTCCATTCGACATCGCGCTAGAACTGAAGTGGTTTGTGAATTCTGTTAGGTTTTAACTGATGCAGAATTTTCTGGAATAATATGCAATGTGACGCTGAATTAATAGGTCCGAAGATTCAAGATGGAGAGAAAATATTGAAGAACTGGGACTTTCTAAATATGGAGATATTTTAGGAAGTTAATGATTTGATTGAAGACCTGATTTATAGTAGAAGTTCCTGCTGATATGTAGCAGCTTATTTGTTGCATTTTTGAAGGCCCAAATCTAGTTGGGAATAGGTTATATATAGATGCATTGTAACCTAGAATAGTAACGCAACCAAAGATGTAAAAGTTCTATTATTAGGGTTGGTTCCTGTACCACTCGACTTGTGAGTTGGATAGTTTGTTAGTGTGATCCTCGAAGCTGTTAAGTAAGAGGAGTATTGTTCTTGGAGGAAGCTTTTAAGTAACTCTAAGTTGTGTCTTGGAAGTGTGTTTTCCTTGTAGAATTGTTGTATAGGTAAAGAGCCGTTGATGCAGTGGCGGATTGTCAACTGCTAGACATCATTGCGATGATTGGGAGTGAGAAGGGTTTCTCATATCTAGAGAGGATCTAGGTAGAAGGGTCATTAGGTAGTGATTAAGTGATAAGCTGTAAACGGGTGGTTTAGCTTTGAATTGATACTGCTGATAGTGGACTTCATCCTTGGCTTGGTAGCCCTCAGAGTAGGTGTGTTGGACCGAACTGGGTTAACAATTCTGTGTGTCTTGCTCTTAACTTTTCAGTACCATGATTATTGCAATATACCTTGCCATTTGTGATCATGTCAGACCAGATGTCGAACGACATGTTCTAGGACATCCGAATTCTGCACATGCGCCAGGTTTCTCATATCTAGAGAGGATCTAGGTAGAAGGGTCATTAGGTAGTGATTAAGTGATAAGCTGTAAACGGGTGGTTTAGCTTTGAATTGATACTGCTGATAGTGGACTTCATCCCTGGCTTGGTAGCCCCCTGAGTAGGTGTGTTGGACCGAACTGGGTTAACAATTCTGTGTGTCTTGCTCTTATCTTTTCAGTACCATGATTATTGCAATATACCTTGCCATTTGTGATCATGTCAGACCAGATGTCGAACGGCATGTTCTAGGACATCTGAATTCTGCACATGCACCAGAATTTCACAAACATGATCCAAATGGAAAGGTAAGGAAGTTGGATGACAGAAGCAAAGTTATGTTGCTTTTAGGGTACCACGGTACAAGTGCTTATAAACTTTATTATCCTGTCACTAACAAAGTTGAATTCAACATAGATGTCATTGTGAAAGAATCATAAGCGTGGGATTGGAAAAAGTCTCAATCAAACTTTGGTGTAGTGATAACACCTGATTTAACCTCTAAAGATATTTCAAATTCTGAAGAAGAATTTACCTCTGAAGGAGATTCTACTTCTGAAGATGAGTCAGAGTTTGAAGGTAAATCTGATGCTGAAGGTGAATCTGATTTTGATCCAGATTTTGATGATGATCCTAAATTTGGTGGTAATTAAGCCTTTGAAGGTAGTCAAGACTCTGAAGATAGTCCAGCATCTGAAGAAGATTCTGAAAAAGTTCAGAGCCCACAAAGAATCAGACAAATACGAAGAAGATTTGTAGAGTTTGACATGTTACGAGATATTGAGATAAAATCTGAAGGGGAAGTCATTTGTGTGCCATGTTGGTAGACTCTTAACTAGTGAGTTGTTAGCTCCTAACTTTGATGCCTAATATTGGAACAAGAGTTTTATTCTAAGAAATGAAATTTGAGAAGTTTCAGGAGACTTCGACGGGAATGGTACTTCTAGAAGATTTAGTCGAATACGTCTTTATACAAGAGGGAAGTATTTTAGGGACTTAGAAATATTTCTAATAATTTGGAGATGTTCTTTGACAGAAGGCTGATGAGTGTCGTTCGATGCAAGGATTCAAATTTAAATAATGGAGGGAACTTTGTCCTTATCCATTTGAAAGAAAGAGACACGTGGTGAACATCTAAAGAATGAATACATGCAGAATGCCATGTGTTTCGCTGTGATTAGTAGGCCGTTAGTGGGTAGTTATTTTTTACTATTATAAATAGCAAGTCTTAGTATTAGGATTTGTGTGTGTTAAAGTTGTACAAATTTCTCAAAATCACTCAGAGTATCCGTGTGTAGCGAGAAAAGAGTTTCTGAAGAAATATACGTTTTATATAACACCATTTTTCTTATTCAATGCAATCCAATTAATTTTCACTCAGAAGTTTACCTTCTTTCCTTTATTTTGTTAAGTTAATTTCCAATGCACTTTTAATTATTTCCTCGTATTACTTTTTCTTTTAAGCATTGTTGAAATACCTTTGTTTCCAAATATGAACACTGTCGAAATGTTTAACATTGTTCTCATATCTTTTTAAATTGTTTAGCACATGTCTTAGGATCTAGTTTGGTCGATCCTACAAGTTACTCATTTTTCTTATTAAATTGATAGACCAGAGGTTGTTTGCTATTTTTCACAGCGAACAATAACATAGGTCAAATACAACCTGTTATTGCGTGGTGTCAACTGCTATAACCCTACCCATAGGTATACAACATTTTAAGTCTATCATGCGTCCTTTCAGCTGATCGTCACCATTATTCATAGCGTGCCTAGGAAATGATGACCACGCGTGTTCCAAGCTTATTAAATAGCTATCACTCCTTAGTTATCCTCACAACACTACTCCCCTTCTAGAAAGAATCTCTATCCAGAAGCTTAGAACCTTCTTCCTCAACTAACCTGCTCAAAATGTCTTCACACAATATCAGAGGAGAAACTACTGACCTCGGACTCTTAAAGGAATACACTTTAAACGTTAACCATCTACCTCTTCTCCACAAACTAAGTGTTTTCTCTATAATTAAATTTTAGAACTGGGAAAACTATTTCTCCATGCTTGATGGACCTATCCTCCCTGCACTTGTAACTGAGTTATGGGAAAACGCTCGATCACTAGAATATGATTTTGGCAAGAATGTCATTTTATATGTGGTCGCTGGCTGTCCTTTCATAATCAACCCTACCATCATTGTAAAAGCCATTGATTGTATTGAGGATGGTTTGACTTTGGAGGATAACATTAACAATGTTTGTCTTGACAAACATTTGCATGTGATCTTTGAGACTAAAGGTCATCCCACTCTACCTTGTACCCTCAATCCTGTAGCCAAAGACTGGTACAAGCTAATGGTAAATAATCTAAGACCAAGAGAAAGAGGAGGAGGATGGCTTTCTGACAAAGAAAGATTATTTATTTTCTTCCTAGTTTGTAGAGTCAAAATAAACCTACCCCAAACCATGTATAATCATCTGAAGGAAGAAATCCTTTTGTCTAGGAAAGACACAGTTTATCAAGTTCCCTACGGCAGGGTTGTCTCCCACATTTTTTATCTTCAAGGAGTTGTAGGTCATTACAGAAGAAATGGAATGACTGAGAAGATCCTTCCTGAGTTTTGTCAACCTATGACGTTCTTAGTTTAAGATAGAAAGTTAGTCATTTTTGTTAATTAAAAGTTATATTTGACTAAACTTATGTAAAATCTTGATATTTATATTTCTTAAGTATGTTTTATGTGTTTTTGATTGAATGGTTCTTATGATCATGATTATCTAATTAATAATAAATGATGAGTGTTGCTTAAAATTCATACGAAAAGGCTTAGGATTGTCTAGAGACCATAAATCCCCCATAGGTCATGATTAAGTAATGGTTCCATTACCACTTATTAAGATTATGTCACGATTCTGATTAAAGAAATTAATCATTAACCTACCTTCCCACGTTGCTTAGTGCGTCTAGGAAAATCAACCGTTGCGGTTTCAAATTCTCCACAGAGTTTACTTTCCTCCTTCACCTATAAAAGCATCAAACCCTAAGACAACAACACAACTCTTACTTACCTGAATCTTCAGCCTAATCACTCTCAATTTCCCTCATCACTCTCTAAAAATGGCCTTCGTCTCACAAAATGCTTCAATTCCCACATCCACACAAATTCCAGTTGACAGTCTCATAGTCTTGTCAGAAACTGTTGTAAACTTCAACAACCTAAAGTCAAATGGATGTGATATGACTCCCTCAATGGAAGCACAAGGATGGAGTAACTACTTCAAGAGGTTGGAAGGACCAACCTATGGATGCTTGGTTAAAGAGTTCTGGATTTATGCTAATGCATACTCGACTCTCATTAGTTCTTCGGTCTTTGGAAGAAGAGTCTACATATCTGAAAAGACTATTGCAGATCTCTTGGAGCATGAGGATAATGGATTCAGAATTACCAAAGATCTACTTAGTGAGGAGAGAGAAGCCAAAGTCATAGACCTTATTTTCAAAGAAGGAATAGCAGTTGAGAACCAAGTATTCTTAAACCTGAAAGAACCATTACAAGTTTGGTTCACAATCCTGCAGGGAAGCATTTTTCATCATCTTCCTACAAATCAAATCAACGACACTCAGAAGTGTGTCTTGTTCCTTCTCCTTAAAGGAATTAAGATCAATCTCTCTTCCATTCTCTTCAAACTTCTGAAGGAAGCCATAAGAAACTCCAGAACAGGTTCTGTCACGAAGGACAGCCATATTCCGTATGGAAGACTTATTTCTGACATCTTGGTGGAATCAGGGGTAGTTGACGATATTCTGATTAATGAGGGAGAATCCAAAAAATTACTTAAGAGCGCTGGAAAAATCCTTAGGTTTGAGAATCTCAAAAGAGAAAACTCCACTCTGGATAACACATCTTTTAGGAAATTAACATTGACACCAAGGGTTCCGGTTGAAGGATTCCCAAGATTCACCACTTACAATCAGACAGAAATCGGGAACTATCTGAAACAATCTAAGGAAGGAGACATCAGCACATGGATTAACATGAAGAATATCACTGATGTACTTTAAGAACTCACAAATTGGAAAGAAGGAAGTAAGAAGCAGAAAATGATTGATGATGAGGAGCCCTTATCTAAAAGATCAAAAACCGTGAATGATGCATTAAAATCCTTTAAGGACAATGCAATCACAAAAATCCAAAGCCTAGTAGAAGCTTCCAGCTCCTGTGTGGACTCCATGGAAATAAGAAATATCTGGACTGAGTTCCATGAATGGATCTCAATAGAAATTGTGAAGAGCAAAAGGCTGGCAATAACTCAAGTAGAAGAAAAGTTGCATGCCTCAAGAAATGATGACTTTGAAAACCTTCTCTCATCTTCCTCATCATCTTTAGGCTTGCTCTAGTCTAACTCAATAGGGCCCATGAAAACCCAGCTTTATTAGGACTACGATTACTTAAAATGTTTTTCATTAGGAATCTGTGTTTAAATTATCTATGTTTTGATTATCTTGAACTTTTCAAGATTAACATATGCTCTGCATTTTAAAACTATTTTATGTTGATGCTTCTATCTGATTGTTCATAAATGAAGTGCTATAATTAGTCTCTACAGATGATTAAAAATCTTCAATTGATAATCAGATAATTCCATCTAATTGTCCTTAACATGTATATGATATGGTTATCACTAAATGACTTGGATTGTTCTTAACTGCTCAAATGCTGGCTCTATGGTTCTATGTTGTTTAACATATCCAGAATATATATAATGATGTTGAAATGCTTAATTACTTGACTGATGAAGTAATTACATGCTTAAATGCTCATATGCTCTAGCACTTTTTAATGATGTCAAAAAGGGGGAGAAATATAATGATTTTGATTGAGAAGGGGAAATCTAAAAGAAGAAGAAAGAAAGGTTGCAGAACTCAAACAAAGTACTCATATAAAATATAAAAATGCATTACTTCTAACGTTTGTTGTTTAATGTTATCCGAGGAACTCTAAACAAGTTCACTAGGCATTCTAAGAATAGGAACAGGTCAAGAAAGAAGAAGGAAAACTTTGAAAGCAGTCAAGACAAAGTATATATTTCAAGATGCTTACTTAGAAGAACTGTGCAAATCAGAAGACAAATAGATGTCTAAAGATCCAGATTGAAGATCCAAGAACGAGTAGTTCTGATGTTTACCAGGAACCAATTAAAATGAAAATGATTTGGTATCAGACTAAATCAATAATTGGTAATCAGACTCAGTACACAAAGATTAGTATTAGACTCATCAATCAGAGCAAAGCTATGAATTATTATCAAAATACCTTCATTGGTATCATTTCAGCACATTAAGGAAATACCTCTCAAGTGGTATGAGAAGAAATCCTTCACTCGGTATCAAACTTAACATACTCTGGTATAAGACTCAGCACATCACATGGTATCAGACCAGAATCAAATCATGAGTACCAGATTCAGAATCAAACGTTGATTAATCACTAATTAAGCCTTCAATTGGTATCTGATAAAAAATCAAGCCTTGATGAACCACTGAGTTGTGACAGTAGCAAGGTTCTGAGATGAAGACCTGTGTTCAAAAGTCAAACTCCAAAAAAGTCATGATCTACATTGGTGATTAAAATCTTACCATCCTGAATTATGATTCTGAAGATCCCAATATCTGACTTATGGAACTTAGGGGGAGACTACCCAGAAGATTCAAATGATAAATCTTATAATCTTCACCAAGTTTGAAACCCAGGGGGAGTTTCTTAAAAGACGGTGTCTGTCTCTGATGAATAGCGAGGCTATGTTATCAGATAAGAACTGATATGCTTGTGCTTAAATGAATCTGCTGAAAGGTAGAAATGCTTCAGAAGTCTTTGAAGATTACAAGCTCTGATACAACTACTAAAGGAAACTAAGTTCTAAAGATTTGAAGATGGAAGTTCTGATGAACTAGTCCAGATGCTATAGATTCTCTGTTTTCTTAAAGACAAGATAGAGAAGTAGTCCTTTTCTACTCTTCGTTCTGGCAACTCAAGTTGTTACTCTGTATGTCTTTGGATCATATAAGATTCTAGATGATCACAAATAAAAACTTTGAGGATAACACATTTAGGGGGAGATGTTGTTCCAGACTCTAAATATGTTTTGTTGGTGATTACCTTGTATAAAATGTTCAATCAAAATACTTGGTTTTGTCATCATAAAAAAGGAGTAGATTGTGAGAGCAAGCGTTTTCTCTACAAGTCAATCTACGTTTTGATGATAACAACACGTATTTATGAAAGAACCATTTTATGTTCTAACGTGTGTTGTGTGCAGATCATAATTATAGAAAATATCAGATACAACAAGCACCAGCCAGATGAGCGTAATTGATAATATGCGAAGTTACTATGTGTGACACAAGTTGCAAGAAGCAAGAACGCTTTTGTATTTGATCGTGATCAGTCAGATCCAAGGATGTCGATATTCCTGATGCAATGCTCTTGTGGATGCTCTCTGAAAGTGGTCGAGATTCTGAAGATTGCGAAGCTTTTGAAGAAGAGAACCGAAGTGATGAAGACTCTCATGACTTGAAGTTCTAAAGGCGGAAGGCTCTGAAGACCAAGTGCAGAAAGACTCTGAAGACTTACGTGTTCCGAAGATTAAGGTTCTGAAGATCAAGTATTGAAGACTCTGAAGACAGATTCCAAATGGACAAGTTCTAAAGTTTCGGAAGACTTGAAGAAGTAAAGGATAACGTGCTCAAAGGAAAGTGCTGAAGTTCTGAAGACTGATTCCTAATGGACTTCTTCAAATAACTGAAGACTTGACGTATCAGATATCCTTTTAAGAAGACTCTACTCATGCTTCATCAATTTACCATCAGAAGCCTCTGAAGTTCAGAAGTCACATGTTACCGTTGTGAGTAACTATACACGGCACCCAAGAAAGATATATCCCGTCACTTCTCCCACAACTAAAAGGAGATGTGTCAGTACAACTAATTATTACACAACGTCTCTTTTCCAACAGCCAACAGTATTTCAAACGGCTATATTTCTACTGGGCTATTTAAAGGAAAGAGTTCTTGCTTCTGAAGGTAGTTGATTCATCTATCAAAGGTGAATTGATCAAGTCATTGTGTGAAGATAGCAACAACGATGAGTTCTCGTTGTAACACTTAGAATATCCAAAGCTATCACCATTTACACATGGCCATTGTTGTTGAAGCTCAAAGATCATCATTCAACATAACAACAATGAATTGGTACAGAAGCTATTGATGAAGAAGACAACATTGCAAATTAGTCAAGTCATTAACCACCTTCTCGTCAGTGCTACATTAAAGATATGAAGCAAGGAGTTGTTGCTCAAAGCTTGCTCACCCAAGAAGACAAAGAAGAAGAAGATCTACAAGATGTCAACAACTGTCAAATCTTTATGTATCTTTGTAGTTTCTTAGGATAAGCAATGAGCTGTTGCTCACATCTTGCTTGAACACTTGTGTGTTCTTTTGTACTTAAACTTAGGAGTAATTTGCTTGTTAAGAACCACCTTTGTAATCTCCAGTTAAACTAATTCTTGGTGAATTAGGATTCCTTGAGTGGTCAGTGTGGCCGGAGACTCGAGAAGACAATGAAGATATGTCATTGTGGGAAAATCCTGAAATAGGGTCAGTAGCGTTATATTCATTGCGATGAATCCCTGAACGTCTAGCTGTGAAAGCCTAGCAGTAGATCTTGCGAGATTGGAACCTGCAGGTCAATGTTCGTTATATTCATTAAGTTGAATCCCTGAATGGTTCATTGCATGTTAGTCACAGTGCGGCTGTGCAAGTGGTTAGTCACCGGCTGTTGCCCGTGCATCTGTAATCGAGATTGATTATAGTGGATTAAGACCTTGTGTTCAAGGCGAAATCACCTGAGGAGGGTGGACTGGATTAGCCTTTGTGGTGAACCAGGATATATCGTGTGTCCTTTACTCTTATGCTTAATGTACTTATTTATGTTTCTATATTGAGTATCAGAACCTTACATAAGCAAGTCAGAACCTTGCAGCTTAACTCTGATAAGCATCCGCACTGCAAGTTCTGAGAAATGTAGTTTATGTTCAGACTCTTGTTGGTTCTCATGCTTCATGCATAGCAAGTCTGAAAATAACTTTGCCATTTAGAGTCTCTCAACGAACTCTGATGTTGTCCTAAGTACTTTAACGATAAGAAGCGAAAAGTTGTCAAAAGAGTAAGTACACAATTCAATCCCCCCCTTTCTTGTGTCTTTCTCGCACCTTCATAGAGTTCCAGGGGCAAGGCCCGCTACCTTTAAACCATTTGCAGAACTTTCTAATGGCAAGTGGGTAAAACCAAATGAAAATAAGGAAAAGAGCCAACAGAAATGGCAGAGTTTTGATGTAGACAGAGGCTCTTCGATGGCCTCAAAGAAAACAGCCTACGTCTCAAAGAACTATAAAAGGAAAAACCCCATGTCTAGGTCCCAGTGGAGGAGGGGACAAAGATAAAGGAAAGCCCAGAGAGAAGTTAAGGCGAAAGCAGAATCCAACACCAACGTGCCAGTCGATAGGAAAGAGCCAAAGCCTGTCGAAAAGGCGCCTGCCGCTACACAAGAGCAAGCAGCCAAGGAAAAGCATGATCGAAAGGTTGCTGAAGATGAATTGCTCACTGATAATTTTAATTCAGGATCAGAGCAATCTCTCGACATTTTGGTCAACATGGTATCTATCCTGCCAAGGGAATTCGACCAGGTATGTATGGTCGAAGATACGACAGATAACATTGATATAGAAATGGCCACCCATAGGCCAGTTTGCTATTATGTTATGAATAACGGGTGTGTCGAAGAGCAAAATGCATTCTTCTAAAGACCCAGTAAAGCTATGAAAAGCCATCTGAAGCCTCTTTTCGTCACTAGGAAGATTGAAGACGTACCAGTTAATAAAATTCGGGTAGATTGCGGTGCAACGGTAAACTTGATGTTGCACTTCATGTTGAGAAAGATAGGAAAGTTTGATACTGACACCAAACCCGCAACACGGTGTTATCAAATTATGAAGGGAAGGTTGGCAACACGTTAGGGGTAATCCAGGTTGATTTGACGGTAGGGGTAGTCACAAGGTCAACTATGTTTATGGTTGTAGAAACGAAGGCCAACTACAATGGTAGGGACAGTCAGTTGGTCAACTATGTTCACTGTACCTACATCCAAAAAATGGGTTTCAGTGGGATCATGAAGTTTTAGGAGAAGATGACTTTGCTTATGAAGGGACATCCGGAGTTAACCCCACAGGGTGGGGAAGTGAATTCGACGATGATGCCTGTGTTTGAGGCGCTCGAAAGGATTTCGGCTTACGTAGCTGAAAACAAACTACAAGCGGCCCTGGAGGCCAAAGTTAAACATATGGCTGTTAAATCCAACAAAGAAGTAAATCAAGAAGGTCCTGGTAAGGACTTTGATCCAGAACCACCTGATAAGGTTCAGGACGAAATGAAAAGCCAGAGGCTCGACGCCATTTACGTTGACGAGCCTTTGGGTTTCGAGAAGGATCTGTTGGCAACCAACATAAAAATGCTAGCGCAAGATCCTTTGGAAGAAATTGACTTGGGAGAAGGGGCAATGAAAAGACCAACATACATCAGTGCAAATATCAGCCCACAACTCAAGGTCGAAGTGATCCAGTTGTTAAAGGAGTTTAAAGACTGCTTTGCATGAGATTACGACAAGATGCCCGGCTTAAGCAGAGAGCTGGTCGAATTGAAGTTGCCAATTAAATTTGGAAAGAAGCCAATCAAGCAAAATCCAAGGCGGTTTGCACCGACAATTCTCTCGAAGATCAAGGAGGAGGTCGAAAGGCTTCTTCGTTGCAAATTTATTCGAACAGCTAGGTATGTCGAATGGCTAGCAAATATTGTGCCTGTTATAAAAAAGAATGGTACTTTGAGGGTTTGTATAGACTTTAGAGATCTAAATGTTGTGACCCCAAAGGATGAATACTCAATGCCTGTGGCAGAAATGCTAGTTGATTTTGCCGCTGACCATGAATACCTTAGTATGCTCGACGGGTATTCTGGATATAACCAAATATTCATTGCTGAAGAGGATGTCCCTAAAACAACTTTTCGATGCCCTGGGGCCTTAGGCACTTACGAGTGGGTAGTTATGCCTTTTGGCCTAAAAAATGTTAGGGCAACATATCAAAGAGCAATGAATACAATCTTCCATGATTACATAGAGACTTTTATGCAAATTTACATTGATGATATTGTTGTAAAGTCTATTTCAGGGAAGAATCACATCGACCATCTTTGACAATAATTCGAAAGGATGAGAAGCCATGGTCTCAAAATGAATCCTCTCAATTGTGTTTTTTGTGTGCAGACGGGAGATTTCTAAGGCTTTGCGGTCCATAAGAAAGGAATTGAAATAAACCAGAATAAGACCAAGACCATTATGGAGGCAAAAGCGCCATATACAAAGAAGAAATTGCAGTCACTACTGGGAAAGATCAATTTCTTGGGAAGATTCATCTCGAACCTCAGCAGAAAAACTCAAGCCTTTTCACCTCTGTTTCGATTAAACAAGGAAGGGTTCGAATAGGGGCTAGCCCAGCAAGAATCTTTCGATAAAATCAAAGAGTATTTGAGTCATCCTCCAATTCTAGCACCACCTTGTAGAAATAGGAGCATGAGACAGTACATATCTGCGTCGAAAAAAACTTTAGGGAGCATGTTGGCTCAAGAGGATGAAAATGGCGTCGAAAGAGCCATTTACTACCTTAGTAGGGTTTTGAACAATGCAAAAACTAGGTATAGCATAGTTGAAAAATTATGTTTATGCTTGTATTTTTCTTGTAAAAAGTTAAAGCATTACATAAAACCAGTTTATGTTTCGTCTCATTTCGATATTATCAAACACATGTTGTCTAAGCCAATTTTGCATAGTCGAATTGGTAAATGGGCATTGGCTTTACCTGAGTATTCCCTAACCTATATGCCTTTAAAGGCTGTTAAGGGACAAGTGGTAGCTGACTTCATTATCGACCACTCTGTAAACGAAAACATGTCAAATTATCTTGAGCTTGTACCTTAGAAATTGTATTTCGACGGTTCTAGTAAAAAAGATGGTATAGGCGTAGGAGTCCTGATCATTTCTCCTAGTAGAATTCCAACAAAATTCAAGTATAAAGTCGAAGGTATTTGTTCGAATAATGAAGCAGAATATGAAGCCTTAATATCCAAACTTGAAATATTGTTGGAATTAGGGGCAGCTCGAGTCGAAATAATGGGAGACTCAGAGTTAGTCATAAAACAAATTACAAGGGAGTACAAATGTGTTAAAGAAAATCTCATTATGTATTTCGTGATAGCCAATCGATTACTAAAAAAGTTCGAGTAGTGATATTCGACACATACCTCGATTGGAAAATCAAGTGGCAAATAACCTGGCTCAGATTACTTCTGGATATAAGGTTTCGAAGGAAAGATTAGAAGATGCAATTGAAGTAAGAGGAAGAGTTGTATCAGCCAGATTGTCCCCATCAGATTTGGAAACAACGAAGCTTGGATACATTGATAAAGAAAATTTCAAAATCTTAGCGGTAGATAGCCTGACGGATGAAGACTGGAGAAAACCGATAGTTGAATATCTGCAGAACCCAATGGCGTCTGCTGGTCGAAAAATCAGGTATCGAGCTTTGAGTTACGTTCTTTTTGGTAATGAGGTATTTAAAAAGAATCCTGAGGGAGTTTTGCTTAAGTGCCTTAGTGAGTCAGAAACGTACATAGCCCTGTCGATTGTTTATAGTGGGGCATGTTATGCTCATCAGGTAGGCCACAAGATGAAATGGTTGTTGTTTCGACAAGGGATGCATTGGTCAACTATGTTAAAGGATTGCATTGAATTCGCTAAGGGATGCCAAGAGTGCCAAGTGCATGCAGGTATACAGCATGTCCCTGCGAGCGAATTGCACTCTATAGTCAAGCCATGGCCCTTTAGGGTTGGGCTTTGGATTCGGTTGGTGAAATTCGACCAGCGTCATCAAAAAATCAAAGGTACATTTTGGTAGGCATTGACTATTTTACGAAATGGATCAAAGTCGTGCCATTGCCAAATGCTGACCAAGAAGACGTGATTGAGTTCATTAAAAACACATTTTCTATAGGTTTGGAATCCCAGAAACCATTACAACAGATCAAGGATCAGTGTTCACTGGTCGAAAAATGTAAGAATTTGCTAAAGATTCTAACCTCTACACCTTATTACGCTCAGGCTAATGGTCAGGTCGAAGCAGCAAATAAAGTGGTGATTAGCTTAATTAAGAAGCATGTGGGAAAGAAGCCTAGAAATTGGCACAAGACTTTGGACCAAGTTCTTTGGGCATGTCGAACCTCTCCCAAAGAGGCGACTAATTCCACACCTTTTCGATTGACCTTTGGCCATGATGCAGTATTACCAGTTGAGATCTACCTTCAGTCGACGAGAATCCAGAGGCATCATGAAATCCCATCTGAGTTATATTGGAACATGATGTTGGACGAATTGGTAGACTTAGATGAGGAACAACTTAATGCTTTGGAGCTATTTAAAAGGCAGAAGAAGAGAGTGGAGCAGTCTTATAATAAGAAGGTTAAAGTTAATATTTTTTCTCCTGAAGAGTTGGTTTGGAAAGTAGTTTTGCCTATCGATCGAAAAGATAGATCTTTGGGGAAATGGTCCCCTAAATGGGAAGGTGATAAGTGCACATTGTAACTATTTTTGTATATAAGTTTTGTTGCACTTTTTTTATACTTTTTGTTAATATCGTTCGAATAAACCCTGCTTTGTTTGTAAATACGTTTAGTTTACGTTATAGTGTATATATTGCGTATCGTGTAAATATCACTGAGTTTAATTGATTTTCTCTCATTTTTGTAGGTATTCAAGCAATGATATTTTGCCATTGTTGTATATAGCATTGAATAAGATTACCAGCGCTTCCGACCGTGCGTCAATTCGAGTTGCGGTTCAGAAGTTGTAGTCAAAATAAGGGATGGTTTGCTGTCAAGTTCGCTTTGCGAGTTTGCCAGTGAATGTTTGCTTTGCGAATGTTTGGCGAGGTCCCAGCGAGTGCTCCCAAAATTATGGCAGAGGAAAAAGGCACCAAAGTCCGCTTTGCGAACTTTGTAGCGAGTATTCGCTTTGCGAATAAACGTTCACATTGCGAACTTCTGGAGAAAAGCAGAGGCGGTTTAACTATTCTAAGGCACTTAAGTGCCAATTTTTGGCATTCTCTTTGCGAATGAATGTTTGCTTTGTGAATTGGACAGATTTTGTAATTACTATAAGTTAATTTTCATTCATTTTTTAGTTATGGTTTTGGGAATTTTTGCTCCCAACTCCATCAAACTCATTTTTCAGTAGATTAGCTTAGAAAACAATATTGAAGCTTGCACATGGATGATCCGGGGTGGATTTCTCATCGACCGGCGTTGACAAACCGCGAGATGTTTGGTTTATTTCTTTTCTTCTTTGTGTATTTCTTCTTTGTTAGGTTGTTGTATATGTATTTACTTTGAACTCATGTATATTTATCGCTCATGGCGTTGTATAAAATTTGTTTTAAAAATCTTTATCGGTGATTGTCCTTGATTTTTGCTTTATACCCGGGGTTTGGGTTGTGTTAGAGATAAACATCGCAAACTTTGATAAGGGATGATTATCTGTTACTTTCTGGATGCTAGAGATAGATTTAGAGCTAACAATCTTTATGGGTGTCGAAGCTTAATGCCTCCGTATCTTGAGTCGAGTGCGAGAGTGTCGGTGAGGGTGACACGGTTGTTAGAGATGGACACTGTTGTGAGCGATGCTGGATGATATTGAGGAGTATTGTTGGTTGAGTATAACTGGTCGGTAAGTTTAAGTTTGTGAGGAGTCGATTATATGCATGCCGGATAAGTTTCTTCTCTCTGATTAATGAATTCTTTTTGTTTTAATGTTTACTTTTCTGTTTTTACTTTCACTATTTTAAACCCAAACTCATTAACATTGAGATTGTTGAATGACATTCTTTCCCTCGAACCGAGCTCTGTGGACACAACATAAATCCCGGAGGGAATTCTTCCGAAAATAAATATTTTTGCTTGCCGCTTTACCGCTTCAACAAAATGGCGTCGTTACCGGGGATTGGTTTTGATATTGAATCGCATTGCGATAGTTTCTTTGTTTTTTAGTTTTGTAGATATCATATATATTGTCTATTTATACTTGTTTATATTGATAATTATTTTGCTTTTATTTCCCATTATGTTTGTTCAAGTGTTGTATACATTCTGTTCCCGTAACGTTTGTTCAAGTGTTTGGTTAGGACACTAGCTTTTGGTTTGCGCGGTGAGGCATCACCGTGGCATGAAGGAAGGAAGTTGCTAGCTAAGCATTGTAAAGGCGTCGAGCTTATGATATAAAACAAGCATGTTATATTATTTTCTTTTGTTGTGGTTTAGCTTAGGTAGTGTGGTGAACATTCATTAAATAAGTTGTACTCGAATTTTTCGTGAAATTCTCAAATCTTCACTTTACAACTTGTTTAATCCATTTTCACCCGGTCTTTTAGTTTGTTTATATTAATAGTTTTTGTGTTTGTTCAAGAGCTTGTTTTGAGTAGCTTGAGGAAATTTAAGGCGATGTTCCAAGTTTGATCGTTTCAACTTGCGGATGTATGGTAATGATATTGTTAAGTTTTGTACACGTCCAAGGTATGTGTTTATCGCTTTCTAGACTTTAGCATATTCATGATACTTAGGCATTTTATAAACTTTCATGCCATTCATTCTTTTGTATACTTGTTCTTGTTGTGAATCACTTTAGTTCCCACCTTTTTGTGAGGTAGTTTTCCGTTGTTCATATATGCGCGGAGTACCAACATTCTTGTGCTAACTGGATTTTATTATGCTTAATCTTTTGTTTGTATTGGTTATATGAAAGCATGAAAAAGATCAAGGAATTTTGTTTCATTTTGAGCACAACTACCTAGCCAAATAGTCATTCACCTTGTGAGCGTGTGATCATTCGTAACCCCTTTGTGTCTTTCTATCATTATCCATGTTGTTTCAACTTAATGCTTGTCTATGAGTATTTGTAATACCCCAAAATTTGCTCTCTCTTTTGTTATCATAGCATAGCATTATCATATATCATATCATATCCATCTCATTAGCCTTGCATTGCATCTTTAACATAGAAAAATAAAGCATAGCATCCCTCTTACCACCAAGGCATGTGATCAGGGGAAAGATGGACAATTAAGGAATCATTCAAGGCACAAAAGGTCAAACAAGTTGCCTCAAGATAAGCCAAGAGGTCTTTCATGTCTCATACTATCTCAATTGATCATCCAAAACCTCAAGAAGGTGAGATTCAATAGGAGATTGAAGCATCACATCCCTCACTATGCAAGAGATCCAAAAAACTAAAGAAAACCCTCAAAAGAGATAGTTCATCGATTCAAAATCACCCTCAAGTGGCATATCTCATCATCCTTTAAGAGGATACACAACATACTCTAAGGAATTTGAAATTGATGACTGCACATTTTTCCCTTAGGAGGTGGGTATCAAAACTAGGGTTTCCAATTAAATCAGGTCATCTCTGATTTTTTGGACAAAACTTGATGTCATGGTATTCTACATGTCCTTAAGTGTATGAGTGTGGAAAATTTCATCTTAATTAGTTTTAGAAGTGGTTCAATTGGAAGAAAGATAAAAAATCAGGAAAATTGGGGCTAAGTCAAATAATCAGAGGAAAAAGGTCAACTCTTGATTTTTTGAGGCTAAATTCATGAAATTCATGTTATATGTGACCAATGTACAAAATTTGATCAAGAAACTCCAAAAGGATCATGAAAAATCAAGATTTGAAGAGTTGCCATTTTTGGAAGAAGTAGGGTTTCCAAATAAGGAAAGTTTTGGCTATTTTGCACCAAACTTTGAACCAAGGCCATTCAAAATTGAGACATCAAATAAAAATTCCACTCGGCCACAACAAAAGATCTTGTTTCAAGCTTCAAATCCATGTGTAAAACACTTCCATTGGATAAGAATGGAATGAGATATGATTGATTAAAGTTTGAGCAAAGTAGGTCCAAAATCAGGTCATGACCAACGATTCCTAGGCCCACGCGCCATCATTTTTACAAACAGGTGGTGTACCAAATGTTCACCCATTTTTCTCATGGTTAGAGGCTTCATATGAAAAACTTGTCAACATCAAAATTGTTCCTTGCAATGCCCTCTTCAATGTTCATGTTGGACAAAATTTCATTTGGTTAAGCTATGAGGGAGAAATATTGGTCTCAAGATAGGGTGATCACACTGAAATGCCATGCACCATATTGCTAGGTCACGACTTGCTTTTGCACGCCCACCAACCAGCTTTGTATCCTTGAGTTCATAGTCATTTTGGAGCATGTTTGAGGCATCATTTCAACTCAATTCTCATACCAAACAAGTCCTCTCATGTTCCCTCTTTCCAATGATTCCAAAAACTCATCAAACCATCCATTGATTAGAGAGAAAATCATCACCAAACTACCATGTTTGCATTAGTTCCAAACTGTCATAAAAACCAGAAAAAACAAATGTTGTTGATGTTGTTATTACAAAGCCTGCACGTGCATTACTCATACAATTCATCCATTGCCCTTTTAAACCAAGCACCTTTCATATACACCATATCACGTGCTTCATTATACATATAAGTGGAAAGAATGAAAGCTTGTAGAACAAGTTTATGTTACTGCAGCTCACACACGAGTTTATTACCACCACTGGTTCTTTTGTAGTCCACCATAGGACATCATAAACTATCATCACCATAGCAAAACCATTGTTAACTCGCCCTAACTAACTTGGCTCAGTTAGTTAGGGATAACTCACCTTAACCATGTTAACTCACTTTAACCAACTCAAGTTAACCATAGTTAAACGAACTTTTAAATAGAAACCTCACTCTCATTTTTCATTTTTCAAGACTCATTTTCTACACTCACCTCAGAAATTCTCTCTCTTTTCTCTCTGAGTTTTCTCATTTTTCTCTCCACGATTTCATCTTCATTGTTCTTCCATTGCTCATTGTTTTGGTGTGGTTGAATCAAGAGCAACAAGAATAACTCAGCTTCTACAAGTTCAGCATCACTGCAATCTTCAATCTCCTCCACAGATTCGTGAATCAATAGCATTTATTTTGCTAAAGTTGGAGATCTAGAAGCTCAGAATATCAAGCTCTTCTCTCGTTTTCTCAACACCTCACATTTCTACACGTTTTCAGGTTTCATCACTCAACTTTTTTCCATTCGATTCTCATTAATTTTGAGTGGTTTTTGTTGCTTAAAGGTTGCTAGAAGCTCTACTCACTTCGGCTAGTTGATAGGCCTCTTAGAGGCGTAGTTTCAAAACTTAGGGCACATCTTCATCTCCTCGGTTCTTGCTATGCGTGCATGATGTGTTGTTTTTATGAGTGAATTCTTAATCTACATAAGCTGCTCTTCATTTTGGTATTATATTTGCAAAATTCTGGGAAATGTGGAGTTACAAACGGTGGTACGTGACCGGAGAAGATGACCGGAGGTCCTTCTCCGGCCGGTGGCTGTAAATGCTAGGGTTTAGTGCAATTTTAAGTCGTGACCGTCCGATTTGTTTTAATCCAAGGGTGGTGATGTTGCCAGCGAATTAACGGGGATGGTGTGTGTCACGTGATTCATTTTTAATCCATCTGATGCTTGCATGTGTGTACATATATGATTGTTATGATGTACCGGCAGTATGATGTGCCTGATTTGCTTACTTTGATTGTGGTTTGACTCTGATTTGATCCAATGGTCACGCGTGAGTCAATTTTGTGGACTGAATTCCATGTTTGTTATTGTGTTCCATGTGCTTGGACTTGGACTGGACTAAATTGCTATTTACACCTCTTGTTTTAAAGCCCAAATAATTTTGAACTGATGGTTTACTATGCATACACCCCTCTCTTATTTCAATTTCTTTTTGTTTTCTTCATTTCATACACGTTCCATTTTTAATTTTTAAAATTACAAAACAACATCAGAAAATTCTGGAAAAATTCAAGAATATTATCAAGACATTTAAGAAATTTTTGATATTTATATTTCAAGATTTTATTACATTTTTACCCCTGTTTCATAATTTCCTTTGAATTTCCATTTGTATGCATTCCAAATGTGATACATGAATTTGTAGAATTTTGTTCTTGCTCATTACAAACTTTTTTGACCTGATTCTTTCTGCATTGATTTACTAATACATTGAAGCATGTTAGATGATTTGTTTTGGTTTTTTAGGTCACTTTATGACATGTTTTGATGCTTGTCTTTACACCATTTTTCATGATGTTTCAACTTGACCTAATTGCTTTGTTTAAAGTCATTTTGCCTTGAATTTTGACATCCTATCTTGATGTATGATTTACTTATGACTTAGGCATTCAAATACCATGCTTGCATAATTTTCATGAATTCATTTGATTTTTGTTTGATGCATTACATTTGAAGTATAATACATGTCATATCATTCTAACCTTAGTGCATGTTTTACATGATTTCTTTTGTGCATATTTGATTGAGCATTTACATATTTCATGAGCCATTCATATGATATTATAGGTCCTTGGTGCACATTATAGGTCATCTTTACATGTTCATTTCAACTTGAACTTTGTGCATCCTTAACATGTATTGTTTGCATTTTCTTTTTTGAACTTTCACTTCACTTCTTCTTCTATTACTTCTTGAATGTCTTGATTGTTGATTCATGAATACGTTGATATGTTCATAGACCATTTTCCATTTAGTTTCAAATTCTGATCTTTGGATTATATTTTCCATTTATGCATGTTCCTTTTCATTTCTTTTCATCTTTCATCTATCCTTTCTTATGATAACATGTTTACATGCTATGGATGATGATTGTTGCTTATTCATTTAAACTTGTATGATGATATTCATTTGTTGTCAATATGATTCACATTCTGGTTGTGATATTAAGATTTGATTCTTCATCTTGTTCTTTTGAACTTTAATGTGTATTAAGTACTTTTTACTTCCTATACATGTTTCCATGTTTACTAACCATGTAGGGGCTTTAGTAAGTTGAAATTGAGTGTGGATAAGGAATCCACATTCAAACCTCTTTCCTTTCATCTTTTACAATTCAATCTTGTGTTTTGTTAAGTACTTATGTGCTTCCTTTGATTAACTCATTACCTTACCTTTTGAGTTACAATTCATCTTCTACTTTAGAAGTGAATTGTTTAACTCATTCCTTCTTTAGACTTTAGGTTTTGCAACCTCACAAACCTTTAGGATCACTCCCTTAATTAATCAATTAGATTGAGTCTTAGTTCACATAGATTCTTACCTTTCTTTCCCACTTGAGTCTTTCATCTTCTCCTCTCAAAGAAAATTCAAAATATCTAATAAAGGTAGGCACTTATTGCATTTAGGCCTTTCATATAAAGAAAAGATTATAAGGGGTCTTCTCTTATAATCTTAGAATGTGTAGCATATGGCCCATCTTGAGTCAATGTGTTAAACATTTGATCTTGTATGAGGGACTTAAATGCAATACTTGTTGAAGATACAAATAAAAAACACTTCTTCATTTCATAATCAACAAAAAACACTTAATAAATACAAGTATGCTAGTGTGTTTGAACCTTGATAATTGGGACTAAGTGTTAGGGGCTTCTTCATACTTAGTGTACTTTCTTACTCATTCCATCTTGGAATGTGAGGATGTATACATTCCAATGATTAAGATTTAGATACACTATCATATGCAAACAAATAACCAAACTTCTTCTAAAAAACTTCAAACAAACAATAACATCTTTCCTTCAGGAATTCTTTTCTCACCTCATTCACTCTCAACGTACGAATGTGCTTCTTCTCGTTCTCTTGCAAGATTGTAATGCACTCGGACCAGCGAGCCTGCAACACCTGAGCTAGAATGTTAACCGTTCCCTAAAAAACACAAACAATCCATCCCTAGTGAGGGGAACTACGTCGCTCTGATTCTCATGCTCCCGATGAGATACGTAGGCAGTGGGGTAGGGCCCATTCGAGCACTTCTTTTATTTTCCCTACATTTGTTTCTCTTTCTCTTTCCATTCCTTTTCCAGTTCTTTTTCCAGTATCTTTTTTTATCACCCTTTGATCGAGACAAGCAAGCGTGGATCCCATCGGGTACGATGGACGCGTGGGGGTGCTAATACCTTCCCTGCGCGTAACCGACTCCCGAATCCTTTTCTCTTGGTCGTGAGACCATGCTTTCCTTTCCTTCAGGTTTATGCAGTGTTTCCTTTCCCTCTCTTGGGATAAATACACATTGCTGGGACTCTGTTTCGGTGCCACTTTCGCGTTTGTACCAGGATGAAAATCCCGGGAGCAACAGCTGGCGACTCTGCTGGGGACAGGTTGACCTATTGCTGGTCCATACTAAGCGAGTTGATCCTAGCGCTTGTTTGCTTTTCTTTCATTGGGTGTTTACTGTTGTGTTGTATTTGTTGTTTACTGTATTTTATTACTTGTACCATATTTACAGCATATTAGCATTTACATTTCATATATTATACTGTGTTGCACTGTTCTGTCTATTTGGCGGGATGAGATTTCTGAGAGATGAGCCCATTACCAAGGCTTGAGTGCACACTTAGATTTAGAGTGGAGAGTGGTGGGACCTACGTACCATCTGTGTACGTTGGGTAATCACAAAATTCACAGCTAGACGAGGCTATCTTGGGACCCATCATGGCGTACGCATCTTGCGTATTCCAGGATGTCGATCTAGAGAGCTGTCGACTCTAGTGACCGATCTTGAGGACCTTAGTAGAAATATCTCTCTTTAGTGGTGACAGTGGCAGACCACATTCTGTGGCAAACCTACTCGCACCCGAGGGCCCACTTTGGAACTTGCATATGATGACCTTTATTTTCTAAGGTGAGTCAGTGGACGACCTCTTTGATTGGCATAGCATTGTATCCTACGGGCTGAATGTGCTATCGCTTCTCAAACCTCGGAAGCTGGCAAGCCTTGTTTTATAGGAACCACACGTGAATATGGGTGGGATGTTTACAGGTTTGCAGGTAACCTAGCCTCCTACATACCTTACTTGTGATTCTATGATTGTTACAGACAGTGTGTCCTATGATAGTGGTTTGAGTATTCATCTCAGATATATTGCCAGATTCAGTACAGAGACACAGTGCACACAGTTCAACACAGACACAGACACCTGAATACTTGATCACATGCCTTTTGTATTTGCATACTCATATCATAACAGGTTATGTTTGTCATTTTCAGGTACCTACCATATTGTCTGATTCCAATTATGAGTTTCCAAGAAGTTGAGGTTAAAAGGAAGAATAATATGTCATATAAATTCCCTGATCCTAAGCTGGATTCATTGAACAAGATGATAGGCATGGCTGGTTCTGGTGTTCTCAACACTTTTCAAAAGGAATATGGAGAGCTGATTAAAATGGTATGTGCATTCACAAAGTATGAGAAGGATGGGTTGCACACTTTCTTACAATTCTATGAACCATCAATGAGATGTTTCCTGTTCCCTGATTACATTTTGATACCCACTTTGGAGGAATTCTCATTTATTTTGGGAATTCCAGTCACGTCTTCTATACTGTATTTTTCTGAAGATGCTCTTACCCCCAAAGTAATTGCTGCTGTTCTGCATCTGGACCTGTCTGTTGTGAAAAGTGGCCGGAGTAAACTTAAAGAAGATGAAGGATTTCATTTGGAGTTTCTTTTCCAACAAGCTCAGGAGGCTGCCAAGGCTAAAAAACTGGACTACTTACAATGTTGTGTAAGCTCTTTGTATCTATGGTTTGGTGCTTTTCCCCGGTCAACCTGACTTTGTTAATATGCAGGCGATGAAAGTGTTCGTTTCAAAGAATCCGATTCCTACCCTGCTAGGGGATTTTTATTACTCAGTACATTACAAAAATGAGAAGGGAAGAGGAAGTCTGGTTAGTTGCTGTACCCAATTGTTATGTCATTGGCTCTTCAAACATTTACCTCGAGCTGGTGCTTTCGTAGAAACTACTGAGGCAATGAAATGGTCCAAGAGATTGATAGGTTTGACTGCCAATAACATCATTTGGTTTGATCCCAAATTACTGACAATAGAGCTTACTGTTAAATGTGGAAGTTTTCCGAATGTGCCTCTACATGGAAGAAGAGGTGGGATTAATTACAACCCGGTGTTGGCTGTTATACAATTTGGTTATGCTTCGAGAAATCCTCCTGCTGATGAAGAGATTAGTGCTTCTCTGTTCTTCGTGGGAACCAAGAATGAAAGAGTGCCAGAAGTAATAAATGCCTGGAAATTTAGGCAAAGAGAGGGAAAGTTAGTTTTTGGCAAAGGAGACTATAGATCATACCCTGACTACGATGCTTGGATTGAGATGAAGGTCAAAGAGTTGTTGCTACCCTTTTCAAGAGAGATTCTCTTATGTCCAAACCAACACTCCATGGTACCGGCTGAAGAGTGCGAGAAATGGAAAAAAAATGGTTAGAGAGTTGCAGATAGAGAACTCTGGAATGAGCAGATGTCTTTAGAAAGCTTTGGCTGACAACAAAGAGTTGGAAAAGAGGGCATTGAAAACGGAGAAAATCTTGGCAGACAAAGAAGAAGATTTTGATGATAGAGCTCGGTACTTCCGGAAACTTACTTTGGGAGCAGATGATACTAGTCAGGCTCACAAGAATACCAAGCAGGAGTTAGCCCGAAGCAGGGATTCATTAGCTAAACTTCGCCAAGCTTGGGATGAGGTCAGAATTGAAAACTCTGAATTACTGACCCAGTTAAAAGATAAAGATGAAGAGCTGAAGAAAGCACATGTAGAAAGAAGAAGGTATCGAGAGGACCTTGGAAAAAGTCAAGAACAGGTAAGGAATGCTGAAGATAAGCTGAGAATTGCCAACAAAGAGCTTGAAGATGTCACGGCAGATCTGAAGCCAGTTAAAATTCAAGCTGGAATTAAGAGGCGTAAAGGAACTGGTGAAGATGAAGCTTTGCTGATGCACATGGGCTCATTATCTGATGCATTGGAAAAAAAGGACGTCGTAATCAAAGAGCTGATTGAGAAGCCATATCATCAGCGTACCCGTATCCTGTTCGAAGAGATTAAGTATTCCAGCCAGAAGCTGAAGGACGTAAAGCTATCAGATTAATGATTTTTGTCATTTCTCTGTAATAGTTACCATCAGAATTGTTGATGGATCTATTTGACCGCTTGTTTCTTATTCTGTTGTAGAAACTATGACAAAGGTGCTTGAAAACTTTTGGGAATTTGTATGAAATGAGCTATTTCTGTTCACAATTTCTGGTCTTCAGATATATGTGATGTAATAAGATATCTGCACACTGGCACACTACAAAATCACTATTTCTAGTCATCAGATATTTGTGATTGGCGTATATGAATATCTCTTTAAGGCAAAACTCAATAATCATGATTTCTGGTCGTCAAGAATTCGTGGTTACGATTGGAATCAGGATATGAAAGTATCTTGAAATGACAAACGTAACTGTGCATTTGCATTTGCATAGCATATCATTTTTGCATTGCAGGTGTTCTTTTTTGCAGGCGCATGCTAACCTTTATTTGGTTTTCAGGCACGATAATTGATACCCCTGTTCACCGATACTCTACCCGACGCAATCAAGCCAGAGTCATGGAACAAGTTCAGACTGAATTAGCTGATTTGAGGGGGAGAATGGAGCAGTTCATGAACCTTATGAAGGGGATTACTCAAGGTCAGCAGGAGCTGAGGGCTGGTCAGGAGACTATGAGGGTTGGTCAAGATGCCATGCGAGTCACTATTCAAAGGCTGAAGACTGAAATCCCAAATCGCAATGTGCGTACTCCCCCTGTTGGCACCATCCCCGCTGGTGGGGTACATCTGGGATTTGATAATAATGGTTTAGAGGATCGTCAAGATGACCAGTTTATCGCATTCAACAACGACATGGGTTTCTACAATGAAGACCGGAAGTACGAAGGGTTAGATGAAAGACTCAAGGCTATTGAGAGCCAAAATCCTCTGGGGATTGACGTAGAGGACATGGGTCTCGTGCAAGGTGTGAGAATTCCTCCCAAATTCAAGCTTCCTACATTGGATAAGTACAATGGCAGTACCTGTCCCAAAACACATTTGCAAGCTTACAATCGCAAGATTGCCGCTTATACTGAAGACCAAAGGCTCTGGATGTATTTCTTCCAGGACAGCCTGTCAGGCGCCTCCTTGGAATGGTACGTTAAGTTGGATAGGGTTCATATAAAGAGCTGGAAAGATTTGTGCGCTGCGTTTCTGAACCAGTATCACTATAATTTGGACATGGCGCCCAATCGTACTCAGCTGCAGAGTATGACTCAGGATCACAAAGAAGGCTTTAAGCAGTACGCGCAGAGATGGAGAGAATTGGCTGCTCGAGTTCAACCACCTTTGGGTGATCGTGAGATGGCTGATATGTTCATGAGCACACTCCAAGGGCCGTATTTGGATAGATTGGCTGCGTGTCCTTCAACAGGGTTTGCCGACATTGTTATTACTGGGGAACAAATAGAGAGTCTGCTGAAGTTGGGTAAGATTCAAGACGTCAGTGGGACTGGTGCTTCGAGTTTGAGGAAACCCTTTGCTAATGGACCAAGGAAAAGAGAAGGGGAGTCCAGTGCTGTGTATAGAGGAAAGGGCAGAGGCAGGACTCAATCCTACCATCAGGTGGATGCTGTAACCATTCCGGTTCCAGCAGGACAGCAAGCTCTAGATCAGCAAGCTAGACCCCGATTCCAGGCTAATAGACAAAGGGACCGTAAGTTTGATCCCTTGCCTATGACATATGCTGCTTTGTTACCACAATTGCTCAAAGAGAAGTTGGTTGAACTTCGGACTATGAGGCCAGCAGATACTGGAAAATTGCCTCAAAATTATGATGCTAATGTTCGATGTGAATTTCATTCTGGTGCGCCGGGTCACTCGATAGAGAAGTGCTAGGCCTTTCAACATAAGTGTAGCGAGCAATTTTGGACGCGGTTCTTAAGCGCTGGTCGCTCTCTGCGGTTGAGCTTACTACAGGTCGATTCATTTTTTATCCTATTGTGAGCTGAATAAGGAAGGGAAATAGATGTCTCCAATTAACCCTGCTTTGCATACTGAGTTTAAACAGCGGTCTGTTAGGTTACGAATGCTATCAATGTGGGGGGGCCTTTGTACTGGTTATTTGTATTTTCGCCAATACTGTTTCTTTCTTTTTATCTGGGCAGAAGGTTTCTGGCGGTGAACAAGGATTAGGATGTTAGGACTGATGCTTTTTGATAGATATGTGAGAGTATAGGATTTTGGGTTTTTTTTTATTGCGCTCGCTAAGATCTTTTCTTTTGATCTTATGCCTACGTATTCCCGTTTACCGAAACAGGGAAATCAGAGCGTTCGTAGTTCCTCCTATTCTATGGGAGAAAATGGTTGTTTTGGTGTCTTGTTCAAAGCCCAAGACGTGAAGCGAAACGTAGTTTGTACCTTGATCAAAGCCCAAGATGTGAAGCTGAAGAGTCTATTTGTATCTTGTTCAAAGCCCAAGATATGAAGCTGAAAAGGGTTTGACTTTAGAGAGAATTTGTCATCTCTAAAGAGGGGGTTGGATGTCACAGTTATTTAAAAAGGAGAATTACTTTAACCGGGATTTGTGAATCCGGCAATGCCATAATTTCCTTTAAAGGGGATTTTAACCTGAAGGAGAAGACTTTAACTCAGTGTAGAGCAAAGCCATCTTTCCTTAGGAATTTCTCATGCTAAAAGAGGGACAGTGGCATGGATGTAGATGATCCAGAGGCTTGCCGCTTACAGCGATTAGATGAAGGGGAAGGAGTTGTTGATGTTTGTATACTGTGAACGAGGCACAACTTTGATGCTAAAAGGTTGATTGGATCAACCAGTGGTTTTCTTATACAAAGCCTAAGAGGAGCCTATTGGCCCAACAAGAGGGAGTTTTTATGTGTCTCGTACGAAGCCCGAGAGAGAGGCTAAAAGGGGTGACTCAACAGGAGAATCTTATGGTATCTCGTGTAAAGCCCGAGATGGAGGCTAAAGGGGTAATTGACTCAACGAGGGAGTCTCTTATGTGTCTCGTACAAAGCCCGAGAGAGAGGCTAAACATTGTTTGACTCAACGAGGGAGTCTTTTGTATCTCGTACGAAGCCCGAGATGGAGGCTAAACGTTGTTGACTCAACGAGGGAGTCTTTTGTATCTCGTACGAAGCCCGAGATGGAGGCTAAACGTTTGCTTCGCTGGGAAGAATCATTGAACAAAGCCCAAGAGGAGGCTATGGTAACTGTTTCAGTTATGTGACAGGTCCAGTATACTGATTTTAAAGAGAAAATCAGTTCTTATATAAGCAACATTGTACTCAAGAATTCGACTCAAGGATCCGGGATATTTCCTTTTCTTTGAGGAAACGGGAAATCCAAAGGGTATTGAGACTGTCCGAGTCTGCGGGTTTCCTTCCTATTTAACGAAGGGGTCACTTGAGAATGTCTTTGAGACTCAAGGATATTAGACTGTCCGTGTCTAGAGTTTTATCTTATGTACTATGCTTTGAGAAATAGTAGTAGACTCTATGAAAGGACTGTTCTATGAAGATTACTAAGTAATGTTCCGATACCTCTAGGAGGTCGTCGGGATAATTTGTACGAAGCCCAAGAGGAGGCTAGAGACTTTTAAGAAGCCGACAGGTCCTTGTACAAAGCCCAAGATGAGGCTATCATTCCCGGAGGAAGATATCATTATATGAAGCCTAAGAGGAGGCTGTGAATACTTCTAAGAAGCCGTAGGGTCCTTGTACGAAGCCCAAGAGGAGGCGGGGTTGCTTTTAGGAAGCCTGTGGGTCCTTGTACGATGCCCAAGAGGAGGCCGATGCTTTTAAGAAGCCGATGGGTCCCCAAACCCCAAGAAATTCAAGGCAAGCTATTCACAAGGAATAGATCAAGTCAGGAAAGTTCGAGAATTTGGAAGAAACTCAAAGATGCCATTCACGGAGAATACATTCATCTTTGGGAGTAGAGTTTCTTGACGATTCCTAATGAGGACAGCCGAAGAGAAGACTGTATCTGGTGATCCTATTGGGGATCTAGTTGTCTATTTCTACGAGTAAACGAAACGGCGTCACCTAGTTCTAGACGTAGTTGCCGGGGAAACTCTAAATATTTATACTATTATTACACAGTTGATATGAGTTTATGAAAGAAGACTTACAGCGAAACAGCCCCACAATACAGTTATATATATATATATGAAAGCAGTAGATGAAAGCGATAACCACTTACTCGGTTGTAGAGCTTCCATGCTGTTTGGTTAGTTGTTCAACAAAGAAAGATTGAAAACAACAGTATATTCAAAATCAAAGGAGAAAGTGCTTTGAAAAAAAAAGATTTGGGGCTTACAGCTCAAGGAGAGGCCCAGGGTTTTATCAGTGATTGTACTGTTATTTTTGTACAGAGGGACTTATACAAGTGACTGAGGCCCAAAAAGGTTTTCTGTACAAAGGGATGGGTCTTACACTCTCTCAAGAGGCCCAAAAGGTTTAAAGAAAAAGAGTGGGGCTTATAACACGAGGGTAGGCCCAATTGATTTTTCGTTAAAAATGGCGATCGCGCCGAGGTTTTCTTTTAACGCAGAGGGACTTATACAATAAGTGAGGCCCACATGATTTTGGTTAAAAGGGGATTGGGTCTTACACTCTAATAGAGGCCCAAGTGTTTTGAATGGGTCTTATAGCTCAAGGAGAGGCCCAATTGGTTTTTTTTGAAAAGGCGACGATCGCGCCGTTTATTTGAAAATGTACAGAGGGACTTATACAATGAATGAGGCCCAAAATATTTCTGTACAGGTGGATTGGGTCTTACACTCTCTCACGAGGCCCAAAGTGATTTGAAAATGATTCATGAGGGTTGAATTAATCCAAAAACCCTAATTTGTTTTCAAAAATGTATTTAATTGAATAAAAATTCAATTAAAAATGATCAAAATTGTTTAACATATGAAAAACAAATTGTGATTTTGGATTAATGCTTCAAAAATTAAGTATTGACCTACAAAATAATTAGAAAGCATTAAAAGTTGCAAAATCAATGTAGAAAAAATATTTAAAATGTCAAAAACAATTAAAGTATTAATTCTTTGGAAAAATATCAATTATATGAAATAAACAATATTTTTGGGATTTTTTGATAAAATAAAATATTTTAACA
This sequence comes from Lathyrus tuberosus, assembly GCA_022829125.1. Taxonomy (NCBI): domain Eukaryota; kingdom Viridiplantae; phylum Streptophyta; class Magnoliopsida; order Fabales; family Fabaceae; genus Lathyrus; species Lathyrus tuberosus. The sequence goes on from JALAZF010000494.1 coordinate 1,055,441, forward strand.
TTTTTGTGAATTATTAAAAAAAGAATCAACTCAAAATCATTAAAACTCTGAGAGAAATTAATTTTTGAATCAATTAAATAAAAATCACAAAATTCAAATATTTGAATTTGAAAGAAATGGCGCCAAGAACAGCTGAAGAACACGCGCGTGTTCTGGGTTTGGCTGATTTGTATTTTCTCTCCAATCTCACTGAATACTTGATTATAACATGCAATCCACATATCATTATGCTCGTCTCAACCTCACGATTATGTCTATGTCCATTAATTTCATTTAAATTAAACATATAACAAGAAATCATGAAAAATCCTCAAGAACCCTAATTTCTGCATGAAGGCTAGGATTTTTGATACACGATTCAAACAATCCAATTAATTGAGGGAAAATATTCCATGCATGATTATGAACATATGGCCAAATTATTGTGCAGCAAAAATTGCATGGATCATAGAGTTAGAAGAGCTCATGCTTACCACTTGCAGTTGGTGATCGTGATTTGTGTTGGAGGTGTTACAACTAGGTTCCAATGGTGTGGATAGCTTCCCTAGGTGCCAAGTGATGTGTCTGAGTGCTTGGAATGGATTGAAATGGTTTGGAGTTGAAGATGGCACCTCAACTGCAAAACTGTCAAGAACTTGAGCAATTGGCTGATGATTTTGTGAAATCAGTGTTCCAGATGTTATGTGAGTGTTTGGATCACTTCTATATGATGTATGTGAGGTGTGTGAGTGATTGGTTTGATTGGAAAAGCTATCAAACTCAAAACCCGATAGCTACCTTGCTAAGAAAGGCATTTTTACCAAGAGAAAGAGATTTTGAAGAAAGCATATGTTAGATGGCTTTGGTGTACTCAAACTGATCACAATTGAGCTCTATTTATAGTAGAGCAAGTTTGTTTTGCAAGGAATAGTGAATGGCAACTGGTAAGTAGGTTTGGCCAATGTTGTCCAATGGAAATCCAAGTCTCCTCTAGCCATTAACTAGAGGTTAGGGCACAGAGCTTTGGTTCCCTTGGTCTTGGATAAGTCTTGACTGATTTCAGATGAGAATGGCTCAGTCCATGCCACCTTGATGCTTCCATTGAATGCTTCAATCCAAATTTGGAGTCTTGTCCCTATTTTGGCCATTCTAGGTTCAACATGCTATTTCTTGTTCCATGGACTTTGGAGGCTTGGCTCAGTGATTGTCCCTTTTAGATTCAATCCTCAGATGTGTCCAAGTGGATAGGAGCATTTGAATTTGACTGATTTTGGCAAATCGAGCAAAGTTGCAAATTCTGCCTTGCCTTTGACAGATTTCAACAAGACAACTTTCCAATGTCATATCTCATGACTCAAATGGAATTTGGCAATGTTCTTGGCCATTTTGGAAAGTCCTTACATGATACAACAACTGTTTGAACATATTTCGTTTTGATCTCTTTTGAATCTAAGTGAAAAATCCCTCTACATTTGGCAAAAAGTGAAGGCAGATTCTGACTTAGTGAAAATTTCACTAAGTGTTGGAAAAAGTGACATTTTCACTTTTCAGCCATTTTGATCACTCCATAACTCAAAATCCTTAATGAATTGGACTTAGGTCTAGTTGAAGTTTTTGTAGAGGGTAATGAGGGCTACAAATCCATCTTTGGATGAGAAAAAATGGCCTTGTGGTTTAGGAGTTATGATCCTTCAAAGTTGGTACCCTTGTCACTTTATTTTTAACTTAGAAAATTTTCTAAGTTTTTATGGTTACCCCTTTTACAAGTTATCCCACTTTTCTTGATTTTTCTTGATGAATGATGATTCAAATCATACATTAACATCATTTTAGGGTTAAAAATCCATTTTGGTGAAAAATCTCAAAAAGTCAAAGTTGACTTTTGTGCACAGTTGACTTTTTATCAGATGAATTCCAAACTGTGCAATTCTTCAGGAAATCATGTCCTTGACCTAAATCAAACTTGATGGACATGTTCCATGGGTGTCATATGGTATATTGGGGCATGTCCTAGGGCTTGGGAACATGTCCTGGTCAAAAGTCAAAGTTACAGTTGACTTTTTCCTTAAAACCCTAATTGTGGTGCAGATGAAATTAAGACTTGTTGCTCAAGCTTCTTGGATTAATCCATTGTTACAAATGGATCAATATAGCTCATTAGAGACCCTCAAACCCTCTCTTGAGGTCTTGTCCCATGATTTTCCCTAAAAGTCAACTTAGAGGTGAATTAGGTCAAGAAACCCTAATTCCTGATTTTTGATGTATGCATCCCCTGAGGCAAAATTGACTTGATGAATGGGTCCATGAGGATCCATGGAGTACATTAGGTTGTGTTTTGGATCTTTGGCTTGTGTCCAGATGAAGTTTTTCATCTGGAGGCCCTGGTCGACCAAAACCCTAATTTAGTGATACTGGCGATCCTGAGACTTGATCCACCTAGAAGGGAGCAACCTTGTGCTTAATCCTTGAAGTGGGAGTCCTTTTGATCCATTGTGGATGTTTGAGAGGTTAGACAAGTTGAAGATCATGTCATTCCTTGATTGATCCTTTGTCTAAGCACTCAGAGAGGGCTTGAAACCCTAATTTTGATCGTTGTGAATGCTCACCCGTCTTTGGGGAGATTGATGAGGCATGATGGTTCACCCATATTGTGATGATGATTTGCACAATGATGGGAAATCTTAGTGGTCAAAATTTGGGGTATGACAGATGCCCCTATTTAATCTTCTTGGACCCGAAGGTATGAATGACGAAGGTATTCGGGCATTCGGGGTGCAAGAGGATTAAGTATCGGAATACCCAAAATTTTGATGGTTGTGAATGGTAGCCTGCGCATTCATCTTCTTTTGCTAAGCAATGATGCTTAGAAAAGGTAAAATTCCCCTTGATCCTGGTTTCCTACCAAGGAACTGGTCTCAGTTTTCTTTTTTTAAACTTCCCCTCGATCCTGGTCTTCAGCCAAGGAACTGGTCTTAGTTGCGGAAAGAAACTTCCCCTCGATCCTGGTTTCCTACCAAGGAACTGGTCTCAGTTGCTTATGTAAACTTCCCCTCGATCCTGGTTTCCTACCAAGGAACTGGTCTAAGTTTCTTCCGTCAATAAACTTTATTGACAAGGGACACTATTTGTAGCGGTTTTCCTCAAACTTCTCGCCGTATTTTCCCGGGGAGATGCCATTTGAGTGGAAAAAAAAGATGTCAGACTTGCTGGGGAACCCATTCGTCTGAGTTGTAGAGGTGTACAAACTTCTCTGTTGGAGACGCCATTTGTGTCTACTGGGGGAAAGCGAGTCTCTTGAGAGACTGTTTCCACTTGGGATCTTACATCATACTTTTCTCGGGATCTTCCCAGAGAAACGCCATGTGATGGGGTCCAATTTTGAGGTGCCGATGACCTTTTCATCAGCGATCTTTTCAGAGAATGGCAGCTGTACTGCCAAATCTCTGCTTACGAGGCTTTCCCTCTGGATTTTCCTTAATCCGGGAAAGCAAGGACATCATCTTCAATGGTGAAGAGTGATGCTGACTGAAGGCTTCTTTGGTCTTTCAGAGGTTCAAGTTATCAAAGTTGTCAAGGACCAACTTCATTCCATAAGTAACTGGAGGCGAAGTCGTTCAAACGCAGCGTTCCCTGACGAGGCAGGAACTGACAACTTGATTGAGAGAACTCCTAATACTAGGGGACAAGACCGACTAGAGTAATAGCGATGCAATATGAATGTGAATGCAAATAAACCATGCATGATGTATGTATCTATATGCGGACAAAACTGACGCAACATACAGACTAAAAGATGAACATGACTGGATACTCGGCCATCGTGGGGCGTGTAGAGATATCGTTGGTTCAAGATAGCAATTCCACCTTGCTTAGGAGAGATAGTCCCTGCGGGGAATATCGTTGATCGGGCTTAGGAGATAAGAACTCGGCCAAGGGGTGTCAGACGAAACAAGGTCTCTGACACAGTTTATCCCTTCATCCAGGCGTATTGGGTTAGAAGGAGCACTTTGATTATATACTTTGAAGTTTGCTTACTTCTGGAGAAGCGTTTGATGTTCTTTTGATGTTCAATAGTCAAAAGAAATTGCCATCTTTATTAAAAAGCAAAAAAAGTTTTACCAAGTAAATTCATTTTTGTTTTATTTCAAGAGTCGTTAGTCATGTTAACAACGTCGTTCTGTAAAGCTAAAACAAATAAGAATTACAAACAAAAGCACAAGGGCTCAAATTTTATTGATAGGATGGAGATCAGTCAAACGCGTGATTCCAAAGAGTATATACAAAGTTTGAAAATGGTAATTTACAGGGAAAAGGGCTACGTTGAAACATAACGACCACCATTCTTCTACCAATTTTGAATTCGGGGCATCCTGAGCTTCTGTAAAAAATGACCTTGACTGGAGTTTTCCTGACGGATGATGTAATTGCTGCTGCTAAGGGACTTGCCTCTGTTGAACATAGTTACTTGCCATTATTCCTAATTTTTTCCTGGATTGTACTGTGATGTTTCTAATCCATCGGAATGATTTTTTTTTCATGTCTCTAACTTTTGCTTGGACCGCCCTTTCGGGTTTTCAATCCACCGAGACGTTTTTTTTTTGGCGAAGTATTTCTTGACTACATCAACATTCATGGGGTAGGCAAATTCCTCTCCATCCATGGTTGCAAGCCTCAAGGCGCCGCCTGAGAAAGCTTTCGTGACCACATATGGGCCATCATAATTCAGAGTCCACTTGCCCCGAGAATCAGTGAGAAAAGATTGTATCTTCTTGAGCACGAGGTCCCCTTTTTTGAAGACACGAGGTCGGACCTTTTTGTCGAACGCCTTCTTCATTCTCTGCTGATACAACTGACCGTGGCATAGTGCCGTGATTCGTTTCTCTTCAATCAGGTTTAATTCGTCGTGTTGGCTTTGACACCATTCAGCTTCGGTGAGCTTAACTTCCATCAGTACTCGGATTGATGGGATCTCTACTTCTATGGGGAGAACTGCCTCCATGCCATACACTAGAGAGAAAGGGGTAGCCCCTGTTGAAGTGCGGACAGATGTGCGATAACCGGGAAGAGCAAAGGGTAGCATCTCGTGCCAATCTTTGTAGGTTACAACCATCTTCTGAACAATCCTCTTTATGTTCTTGTTAGCCGCTTCTACTGCTCCGTTCATCTTGGGTCGGTAGGGAGATGAGTTATGGTGTTCGATCTTGAACTCTACGCACAACTCTTTCATCATCTTATTGTTCAAGTTAGATCCATTATATGTAATGATCTGGCTCGGAACACCATAACGGTAGATGATATTGTTTTTTATAAATCGGACCACCACTTGTCGGGTCACATTGGTGTATGACGCTGCTTCTACCCACTTGGTGAAGTAATCAATGGCTACCAAGTTGAACCGATGTCCGTTCGAAGCCTTGGGCTCAATCATGCCAATCATGTCGATTCCCCATATTGAAAAAGGCCACGGGGAAGAAAGAAATTTGAGATGTGATGGCGGTACATGAATTTTGTCGGAGTATATCTGACACTTGTGATACCTCCTCATGTACTTGTAGCAGTCGGATTCCATGGTCAACAGTAGTACCCTGCTCTCAGAATTTTTCTCGCCATTGTGTGTCCGTTGGCATGAGTGCCAAAGGATCCTTCATGAATTTCTTTCATAAGCATGTCTGCTTCTGGTCTGTTGATGCATCGGAGCAAGACCGTGTCAAAATTTCTCTTATAGAGAGTGTCACCGCTCAAGAAGAAGTTTCCAGCTAATCTTCTGAGGGTTTTTCTGTCTTTTTGGAGGGCCCCAGATGGGTACTCTTGTTTCCGAAGGAAGCATTTGATATCGTGATACAACAGTTTGTTGTCTATGACTGCTTCGATCGTGAAGATGTAAGCGGGCCGTTCAAGGCGCATTATGTCAATCTTAGGTATGTCATTCCATTGACCTACACTACTCATGGAAGAGATAGTGGCTAATGCATCAGCCATGTGATTCTCTTCACGAGGGATATGATGAAACTCAATTCTGTTGAAGAAGGGTAACAACCTTCTTGCATAATCCTTGTAAGGAATCAATCCTAATTGGTATATGTTCCAATCTCCTATGATTTGATTGATAACCAGGGCTGAGTCGCCATATACGTCCAAGTTTTTGATCCTTAAATCAATTGCTTCCTCGAGACCCATAATACAAGCTTCGTATTCGGCCCCGTTGTTCGTACATTTGAACGTAAGTCTGGCGGTGAAAGGAATGTGGGTACCCTGAGGGGTAATAATGATTGCCCCAATTCCGTTTCCATAATGATTAACTGCTTCGTCAAAGATAAGTCCCCATTGGGAACCTAGTTCTGGTCCTTCACTAGGTAGCGGTTCATCGCAGTCCTTCATTTTTAGATACATGACATCTTCGTCTGGGAAGTCAAACCCGATTGGTTCTTGATCATCAATCGGTTGATGAGCCAAATGATCAGCTAAAATACTTCCTTTAACGGCTTTCTGAGCGTGGTACTCTATGTCATATTCTGATAACAGCATCTGCCAACGGGCAATTTTTCCCGTGAGAGCAGGCTTTTCGAAAACGTATTTGATTGGATCCATTTCGGAGACCAACCAAGTAGTATGACGAATCATGTACTAGCGAAGATGTTTGGCTGCCCAAGCCAAAGCACAGCAAGTTTTCTCGAGCATCGTGTACCGAGTCTCACAGTTGGTGAATTTCTTGCTTAGATAGTAGATGGCAGACTCTTTCCTTTTAGTTTCGCCTTGTTGACCAAGTACATATCCCATTGAGTCCTCTAGAACTGTGAGGTAAATAATCAGTGGTCTTCCTTCCACTGGAGGTGATAGAATCGGAGGATTCAACAGATATTCCTTAATACTGTCGAAGGCGGTTTGGCAATCTTCTGACCAAATGCAATCCTGGTTCTTTTTGAGTAATTTGAAAATCGGCGCACATGTGGCGGTCATAAGGAATATGAATTTGGAGATGTAGTTCAAACGTCCCAAGAATCCTCTTACTTGTTTTTCAGTTTTCGACGAAGGAATTTCTTGAATGGCCTTGACCTTGTCAGGATCAACTTCAATTCCTTTCTGGCTGACGATGAACCCTAAAAGTTTCCTCAAACGGACACCGAAGGTGCACTTGTTGGGATTCAAGCGGAGCTTGAATTTTCTTAAACGTTCGAACAATTTTGACAGATGTTCAATGTGCTCACTCTGTTTTTTATTTTGCAATCATATCATCGACATATACCTCGATTTCCTTATGTATCATGTCATGAAACAGAGTAGTCATGGCCCTTTGATAGGTTGCCCCAGCGTTCTTCAAACCGAACGACATTACCTTGTAACAAAAGGTGCCCCATGGGGTAATGAACGAAGTTTTCTCCATGTCTTTCGGCGCCATTTTGATCTGGTTATAGCCCGAGAATCCATCCATGAAGGAGAATACTTTGAACTTTGCTATAATGTCTACCAGCATGTCAATGTGTGGTAAAGGAAAGTCGTCCTTTGGACTTGCCTTGTTCAGATCTCGGTAGTCGACACACATTCTGACCTTTCCGTCCTTTTTGGGAACGGGTACGATGTTGGCTAACCATTGAGGATATTCAGACGTAGCGAGGAAACCCGCGCCAATCTGTTTTTGTACCTCCTTTATGATTTTGATGGCCATGTCCGGGTGAGTCCGTCTCAACCTCTGCTTTACTGGCGGACATTCTGATCTTAACGGTAAGTGATGTTCCACGATGCTGGTATCCAACCCTGGCATATCCTGATAGGACCAAGCGAATACATCGGGGAATTCTTTGAGAAGCTTTATCAAACCCTCTCTGACAATTGGACTGAGCAGTGCCCCAATCCTGATTTCTTTTCTCTCTTCTTCCGAACCCAAGTTTACTGTGTCCAATGGCTCTTTGTGAGGTTCAATGGACCTTTCCTCTTGTCTGAGCAGTCGGGAGATCTCTTCTGGAATTTTGTTGTCATTTTCTTCTTCAGCCCCAAATACCGGGAACTCAAAGTCGGGAGAAGGCATCAGATCGTATGTTTCAACGGGGTTTAAAACAAGCAATCTGCATGACGTGATGATTCGTGCTTAGAAGAGATAGAGAAAATGCAAGTGTGTGCAGTGTTTTATTTTACTGCTTGTTTTTATTTGAATTGTTTTTTAGGATTACCATTTTCTGAAAAACGAAAAGAGAAAACAACAATTAATGCGGAAATTACAGAACGACGTTATTTTATTAATGAACAAGTCGACTCTTGAAACTACAGCCCTATAAAACAAAACTCTGTCGCTTTGGGCAAAGCGAAGAGGGAAATTTACAGAAAGCGAGCCCTATCAAAACATCCATTTCACCTGGGCAGGGTGAAAGGTTAAAGATGGCAATTACTTTGACTGATGAACGACCTTCGGAACCTCGACGGCAACCCATTGGCGGTGAACTCCTCGGTGAATCACAAAGTCTGGCACCTTCCTTGATTTGTCTTCAGAAATAACGCTGATTTCTGGTGGAGCAGGATCATTGGAATCTGTCTCCCAGGCAGAATTTTCGTAGGAGAATTCCTCTGTTGCATTTTGCATAACATTGGTGCTCTTAGCTGTATCTCCCCATCCAGTAGGCTGGATATCTTCGAGCCTGATACGAAAGCTTCCGGGAGCGGTGTACTTGACCATATAGTCGTATTTTCCACTTGGTTCTTCCAAGGTGTCCCAAACTTCTTTGGAACTAGAGGAGTCATCTCTCTCGATGACGTTGACCTCGGGAAAAGCATAGTTGATGAATTCAAGTCTGGCAAAAGTTGCGAATTCATCTTCATGTTGAGTAGTTTTTGAATGACCCGAGTGTTGCTCCCATGACATGGTGGGGACACAGGTATTCTGTTCAATAACGGTCAGCTGATTTTCATTGTTCGACTGACCCTCTTGCCCCAAGTTTCCTGGGTAAGGCTGCCACATTGGCAGACTATCCATTGGGCCATAGTAATTGTAGTCAAAGTTATCTTTCATCAGAGTGTCTTCCTCTAATGAATTTGGCGGAGTACGGCATCCTTCCGGATCACAATCTCCGTATATCATTTCGACATCTGACCTTGGTATAAACCTCGGACTCTGTGCGGGATAGCAAAATGGTATAGGCACCTTTTCCTGACACATATAACCGTCCTCATTAAGATAGGACCTCCATTCTTCATCTGTGTCAGAGGGATCTTCCTCATTGATAGTATGTACTGCTTGAGACACCGGGTGAAGAAAACCTCCACTGTGGAAGAAGTTTTGAAGGGGATGAAGACTTTCATCGTTGGCAGCTGTCTGGGTACAGGTTACAGAAAAACCAAGACCCTTCTTTGTTTTATTGTCAATAGGAATGACAAGTTGTCCCCATCCTGTTGTATCGGTACTCTCGACCGCTTTGATAGCATCTTTGTATGAGGAAATCGAGGTTCCTCCTTGGGATTGATTGTCCTTGCTCACTGTCAGTGCTTGGAACTGCGTTCAAATAACCTCCTCGGGTTCTATACCAGTAGATGATGACAAGTTGCTTACAAGCAAGGCTTGTTCCCCACAAATCGTGACAAGCTGATCGTTCTGAACGAATTTTAGCTTTTGGTGGAGGGTCGAAGTGACCGCTCCAGCCTGATGTATCCAAGGTCTTCCTAATAAACAACTGTATGTTGCCCGGATGTCCATGACCTGGAAAGTGACTTGGAAAGTGTGAGGACCAATAGTTATGGGAAGATCAACTTCGCCGATAACCGCTTTTCTGGATCCGTCGAATGCTTTGACGACAACCTCGCTGACTCTCATCGGAGGGCCTTTGAATGATAATTGCATCAAAGTGGACTTCGGCATAACATTCAGGGCTGACCCTGTGTCTACGAGTACGCTGGCTAAAGCATCGTCCTGGCAGTTAACTATAATATTGAGCGCCATGTTATGACGGTGACCCTCTTCGGGTAATTCCTCATCACTAAATCCCAAACTATTGCAGGAAGTGATGTTAGAGACAATGCTATCGAACTGTCTGATTGTTACATCTTGTTCCATAAAGGCTTGCTCCAAGACTTTCTGTAGAGCCTCCCTGTGGGCTTCTGAACTGAGTAACAGTGATAATACCGAGATCTTGGAAGGAGTCTGTAACAGCTGATCGACAATGTTGTATTCACTCCTTTGGATGAGCTTCAGCATCTCATCATTATTTTTCGAAAGGTCGGGATTACTAGGTTGACCGACTGATGGATCAGGAGCTTTTGTCTGAAGTTCCTTTTCCTTGTTAACTTCCCCAACCCCTCGGTTGAAGATTCTACCACTCCGTGTTACTCGACTGATGTCTGCAATATTCACGACGGAGTGTAATGGAATTTCCTTTCCACTTTCAATTATTGTTGCACCGTATTTGTAAGGGATAGCCTTAGTTGATTCATACGGTAGTGGTCTCGGTAGATAGATGACTATGGGAACCTTCTGATTTTTCTGACCATCATAAGTAATCTCGATCCGTTCCCGGTTGGGAACTTTAGATTCGTCAAGTAGAGGAATGATGGCAAAAACATCCTCAACTTGATCGGCAAGGTAATTCGGCGTTCAGTTAATGGGTCCAGAGCCCGGATATGGACGAATTTCTCCACGGTCCAACTGCCCCTGGAGAGCTGCTCGCACAAGGTAACACCCTTGGTTACTTTCCGAACAGACACCACAACTGTCATAGTTGTGTGGTGGCACCTGGCCACGCCCACTTTGAATACAATGTAACCTTACTAGGTTAGCTCCCACTGATCGGACATCCTGACTTTGACGCCGAGTGGGGTTCCTGTTACTGATACTAATCTACTGAGTATCTTCATCCATATAAATTGGCATCCACCAATGATTTAACAAGTGCTGAAGTTCCTCCTGGACAAGGGTACAACCTCGATCGTTTTCGGAACCTGCTTTACAGCTTTGATAGTCATGTGATATTAAGAATCCGAGTCGGACCTGCTCAGCATGTAACTCTACCAGGTTGGTATTCATTACGCGAATATCGAAGATCTGAACCATGTTGATCTGATAAGGGTTCCTATCATGGTAGTCCTGGATCCATCCAAGATCCATCTGACGCTGGAGGGCCTCTTGTATGAAAGAGCATCCCTGTTTGTTTACCGAACAAATCAGACATGAATTGTAATCATGTCGTGGAAGATTATGATACTGGCTTTGCCTTGAGTGCATCGCCACCAAGTTGACATTCATTGCACGGATGTCGTGGTTCTGAATGACGTAAGAATTCGTGTAGACCATGTTAACTCCACGAACTCGGTGCTCTTGGATCCATCTGTTCCTGTAGAGCTGATTGCACTACCGAACATCCTTGGTTATCTTTAGAGCAGATATCACACTGGTGATAATTATGAGGTGGCACATGGCCATATCCACTCTGTCTACAATGCATCTTGACCAGATTGGTTTTCAACAAGAGTACATCGTGAATTTGATAGACATCGTTAAATTCTCCTTCTATCAAATTGACTGCAGCCTTCTCATGTTGAGGCAGCGGGTTTGTGAGAACATTAGGGTTCGTATCCTTGAAGGATAAGACCCCGCTCCTAACAAGTTTTTGCACGTCGGACTTGAAATTGAGACAAGTCTCTATATTATGTCCTGATCCTCCTTGATGATAAGGGCATGTTTGATCCACCTTAAACCAAAAAGGCAGATTTTCCGGTACTGTAAGAGGAGACTTAGTCTGAACGTGCCCCTTGGCCAGTAGTAATGGAAACAATTCTGCGTATGTCACGGGTATAGGATCAAATCCTGGTGGCCGTGTTGTGCGGTTGTTGTTATATGGGGGACGAGCCTGCTGAAGAGGCTGTTGTGTCCTTTGCTGATCAGCTTGGCTCTGCGCAACCTGAGGTTGATACGTAGGAATAAGCGCAAGGTTGATAGCAGGAGTTACAGCTGCTACCGGTTGATAACATCGTCTTTGCTTTCTGAGAGAGATATTCCCAATATCTTGCTCTTTTTTCTTAGGGAAAGCACTACCGTATTTTTTAGTACCGCTCGTCGATCCAGTGTCTTTTACCAAACGTCCTTCTCGGACGGCTTCCTCAAGACGTACGCCCATGTCGACCATTTCGGTGAAATCACTGGGTGCACTGGCAACCATTCGGTTATAGTAAAATGAGCTTAAGGTTTTTAAGAAGATCTTTGTCATCTCTTTTTCCTCAAGAGGTGGACAAATTTGAGCGGCAATTTCACGCCACCTTTGAGCATACTCCTTAAAGGTTTCCTTGTCTTTTTGTGACATTGATCTGAGTTGATCTCTGTCTGAAAGTGCTGATCGTGGCACGGTTTAAACCCATGTACCATTTTAATGCGGCACCGGTTAAACTATCCTAAAAGTAGTGAATCAGCAGGTCCTGATTCTCAGTCTGAGCTGACATTCACCGAGCGTACATTACTAAGTGACTCTGAGGGCAAGAGTTACCCTTGTATTTTTCAAAGTCGGGCACTTGAAATTTGTGCGGGACTTTCACATTGGGGACCAGACAAAGGTCTGTGGCGTCCATTCCAAATAAATCCTGACCGCGAATGGCTTGCAGCTCCTTCTGCATTTCCAGGAACTGCTCCTGGAATTCATCCATTCTGTCAAACAAAGTTTCCTTTTTACCAGAAGGTGTCTGTGGAATCTGTCCTTCCGGGACAGTGTGCACCACAGGGGGTGGTACCGTAACTACGGCAGTGAGTCTTGGCGTTTCCTGAAGTTTTTAACCTTCAGGAGTCTTCAGTATGCCTCTGGCATCTTCGCTTTCCCGAAGTTTGTAACCTTCAGGCCCAGCGGCTTCTGTTGCGATTCCCTGATCTTCGGTGATCGGCGGAACATATCCTTCTGGGATATAGTTAACAGGCATGCCCCAAGGACGATCTTTCGGTATCTGATACCTAGGATTATACCTCTCCACTATGGGCGTTGAGGTGATCTCTGAGATCACAGTTCTTTGTAGCTGAGCTTCTGCCATGGCTTGCATGTCGTTACGAAGCTTCCTCATATCCTCTCTCAGAGCGTCGACCTCTTCTTTCAACTCTCTGTTTTCTTCCTCAAGATCATCCATCTTTTTCTGATGATTAGCCCGAGTATTGTATGAATGAGACAGTTTGACTCTAGAACCGAGACACAAACGTGAAATTCGTAGGTAAGAAGAATGCGTTACGTGAGAATGATGAATGCAGTGATTATATTAATTGTTTTTTTTGTTTAATCAAAATAAACTTCGACAATTAGATTGCAAATATCAAACACTGGGGAAACCCCTTTTTATTGAATTCCAAAGGATTACAGAAATGGAAATACAGTAGATTACAAGGTGCAGAAACAGAAACCTAAACTAATGGGTCCAGAGTCCTCTCTGAAGAGAAATCGGGTGTTGATTATGGTATCTTCCTTTTCTTTGACCAGGGCTCTTGGGCCGTTGTTGGGTTGTCATTCCTTTGCCAGGTGAAAGGAGCGAGCAAATTCCTTTGGTCATCCTGATTCTCCACAGCATGTTGCTCTAAAATCTCGATCAGAGCATCTTTCTCTTTTAGTAATTGCTGTATTTTGATGCACTCTACGTCGAGGGTGCGGTACTTGTTCTTCCAATACCTCCTCTCCTTTTGAACTTTGTTGAGAGCAACCTGAAGCATTCCAGTTTCCGTCATGAAGTACATGACAGATTCCCTCGGCGGAAGAATTCCGTAACGAGGATAAGGCATCTTTAGCTTGAGAGCTCTAGTTTGTACCCAATGGAGATAAGGCTCCACCGAGAAACAGTTCGGTTTTCCTAGAGACTCTCGTCCTTTCTTATGAACCTGTTTCCAAGCTTGCACTATTTCTATCTTTAGTGCTCTGTCGTTTTCCCCTTCCTTGAAGAAAATACCTTCCAGATGAACACCCAGTGGGATGTGTCTCATTGGGTATCCAAATTGACGGCGAACCAATACTGGATGGTAGTTAATTCCTCCTTTAGTTCCTATGAGAGGTACATTGGGGAAGTTTCCACAACGGTCAATGATTCTGATTCCCTCATAAATCCTATTGCACCAATCTATATCAGAGTTAGTAAGAGACATGATCTTCTACGACCAACGTAAGGCACTCTTGCAATCCCAAAAAGCAGCAGACTTGGGCAAGTGGGAGATAAACCATTTATAAAGCAGAGGTACACAGCATGTGATCTCCCCTCCGCTGTACAAATTTCCCAAGTGTACAGAATGATATGCATCTGCGAGCAAAGTCAGCACAGGGTTTCCAATGAGAAAAACCTTAATGGAGTTAATATCGACGAAGTTATGGATGTTGGGGAACAAAAATAACCCGTAGGTGAGCAAGACAAAGATGCTTTCAAAAGCAGTCACGTTCCCTATACTGGCAAAGTACAGGGCTTTCTTCGTCAAGAACTAGGCTGGAAAATCTTGGATGCCACCTTTAGCGGTCATGTGAGTCCTAACCTCAGACTCGTCCAAATGAATTGCTCTTGCAATGGTCTGATTCTTTGGAATTTCTTCCAGTCCAGAAAATGGAGCTCGATCTGTAATGTGTAGATCAGTCAGATGAGAATATTCCTCCAGCGTTGGTGCTAGCTGGTAATCCGAGAATGTGAAACAGTGATAAACTGGATCGTAGAATTGAACGAGTGCGTCCATGATTCCCTCAATCACATGGACTCTTAGCAAAGATAGAAAACCTCCGTGCTTGGCTCTGAAAGCCTCAGGGTTAGTGATCATCCTTGCCAACCTTCTCAAATCCTCTAGCTTTGGAACCTTGAAGGTATACTGGTGAATTCTCCTTCTACCGAAATCTATTAGTGCAATCCTTTTCTCTGATATTTGCAATCACAGTCTTAGTTTATTTTGAAAAAAACAGAGAGACTAGAAGAGAAGTTTTTTGAATGTTTTAATGTTTTATTAAATGAATGCATGAATGCAGCACACAAAAACATAGAAAAAACATGGGGTCAAAGGGTCGTTGTCATTAAGTCAAGGCTCTACCCATCCCCAAAGGTTTATACTAGGGTGACTTTTGTACCTGTACTCATTATCATCAGCTCCTCCCAGGAAGGCAAAACAACAAGCGGATCGCCAGCGAGTTGTAGTGCAATCTTAGAGTAAGTGCCATTCACCGAGAATAGATCACCAGCCTCAAATGAGGGTAGTATCGCGTAACAACTATTTCCGATAGTTTCCGCACTACGAAAGGGTTTGGCTCCTCAGCTTCTCAGACTTAACAACCGCCCCATTGTCTAGGTGAGAGAATGGGTTGCGTTGGTCAGCCTCCACTGAGGTTGATGGTCGACCCCGTCGCCATCACTTATCTTAAGTGTATACTCAATCTTTCCACATACGGCATCACCCGCATTCCCATTAGCAGAAAAATAAACACGTATAGCAATTAGGAAAATCGGTATATATATTTGTCCTAAACGTCCTAGACTTTTAAAGCTATGAATCCTAAGTTCCTGACAGAAATGGCTCCCCGGCTGAGTTACCACTCTGTAGTTTCTACACAAGGAAAACGGAAAGAAAGAAAGAAATGGACCCCACGGTGGGCACCATTTTTCTATAGCGAGCGATTTTGGACGCGGTTCTTAAGCGCTGGTCGCTCTCTGCGGTTGAGTTTACTACATGTCGATTCATTTTTTATCCTATTGTGAGCTGAATAAGGAAGGGAAATAGATGTCTCCAATTAACCCTGCTTTGCATACTGAGTTTAAACAGCGGTCTGTTAGGTTACGAATGCTATCAATGTGGGGGGGCCTTTGTACTGGTTATTTGTATTTTCGCCTATACTGTTTCTTTCTTTTTTTTTGGGCAGAAGGTTTCTGGCGGGGAACAAGGATTAGGATGTTAGGACTGATGCTTTTTGATAGATATGTGAGAGTATGGGATTTTGGGTTTTTTGTGGATTGCGCTCGCTAAGATCTTTTCTTTCGATCTTATGCCTACGTATTCCCGTTTACCGAAACAGGGAAATCAGAGCGTTCGTAGTTCCTCCTATTCTATTGTTAGATGTCAATCATGATATATTTAAGTATGAGTTATTTGGCATTTTTCATGACTTTTCATGTGGAATAGGTTGATTTTAGTGTGAATTGATGTTGTTATGCATTATTTGAAATATACTTGTGGTGCTTGTAATTTGTGTGCTAAATGTGCAGAAATAGGAGTGAAAAGATCAAAGTTTGAAGTCCCAAAGAAATAGTGCAAGCTGCCAAAGGAATTGAAATCAACAACAGTATTCGCTAGGCGAGTGTTGGCGAAGGTGCCAGCGAAGGTTCGCCTAGCGAACGTCAGCGAGCATGCCAGCGAGATGGTGGCAGAAAGTGTGCAAAACTTACAGTAGGAAAACTGGGTAAATTCGCTGGGCGAGTATGCCAGCGAATGCTCGCTGATATGCTCGCGGGGCGAATGTGCCAGCGAAGGGTGGCAGAAACTTTCCATTTTGAAAACACCCAAGCTTCGCTGGGCGAAGGTTGCAGCGAATACTCGCGAAGCGAATGTTTTGGTTCGCCTAGCGAACCCACGATAATTCTGAGGGGCGGTTTAAGTCTGAGGCACTTAAATGTGCCATATTTTTGGGCATTCGCTAGGCGAATGAAAAGCTTCGCTGGGCGAATGGTGCTGTTTGGAAAGGTGTATAAATAGAATTGTTACTTTTTAGAAGAGGGATCTTGCTCATTTTTACAATAGAATTAAGTGTTTACAGTATTTTGTTCAGAAAAGCTTGTATTTTCATTGGAGAAGCTGATTTTGCATCCATTTTCGATTATTCGTTGTGGATGCTCATTCATCTCCTCTCTTTACTTGTCATCCAAGCTACCATGAGAAGTGGTAGCTAATCACTCAATGTTGAGGTTAGAGGTAGTTGATTCTGTTTTTATGTATTGATATTGATCTCTTGTATAGGAACAAAGTCTTTGATCAATATAGATGATGTTGTTTTCTCTTAATGATCCATTTGTGAATTGTTTTGCTCTAGACATAGACTTTACAACTCTTGACCTAACAATTTCATCTCTTAAAAACCAAACTCTAGACATAGATTTGGGATTTGCTATTCGCATTGTATTGATCTTAATGATCGTTGCTTAGATTGTTAGCGTGAGACATCATCTAACGGTCTAAACAACGGTACTCACGATTCCGCTTTAGACATAAACGTAGTCGGGAGGATACGCGGTTATATTGGTTGGAAACTGAGTTCATATGCTTGATTAATTGTTTATACATGAATAGGATTGATGAAACCTAACCTTAACATGCTTTTATAAAAATCTTTGTGACCTAATTAATCTTTGCTACAAGTGAATGATAACAACAAGTGAAACTTTTGAAAACCTTAACTTAGAATATCACAACTATTGAACGGCTAGCATAAAATATCCGACAATCCCTGTGGAGACGATAACAAAAACCCTCACTGAAACTATATTTCTAACAAATTGGCGCCGTTGCCGGGGATTGTTAGTTGATATTGCAAGCATTGCGATAGTTGAGTTATTGTAAGCTGTTACCGCTTTATCTTGAACTTGTTAATCTGTTTGTTAGTGTGCAGACTTAGTTTATGCGAGGGAAACTACCGGCGGACCAACTTCTTTTCGATCCTGAGATTGAAAGAACTGCTCGTAGAATCAATAACCGAACTAGAAGAAGGAGGCAGCTAGCGAAACAGAGGCGAGAACAAGAGGAGAGTACATCTGCACCACCACCATTTCTACACATACTTCCAATTATGGAGGGAGATCCACCACCACCACCACCTGCTTCTAGGCCTTGTACAAACAGTCCGAGGCATAATGCTCAGTTCGCCCGTCATGCAAACAACGGTCGTCATGCTGAGATGAAGACCGGAATCCTCCAACTGTTATACCAAAGTCCCTTTACGGGTATGGATCATGAAGATCCTTTCACCCATTTGACAAAATTTTATGAAATCGCTGGAGCGACGGGTGCGCCGGAAGCAGAAGAGAAGTCTCTGTTCAAGAGACTATTCCCGTATTCCCTCATTGGGAAGGCCAAGGAATGGTACCTTGATCAGTCAACTGCCATCATGACTGATTGGAATGCTTTGGAAGAAATTTTTTTGGAAAGATTCTTTCCGCACACTCGGTTCATGGAAGCGAAGACCGCTATAGCTGTATTCACACAAGGAGCTAACGAATCTCTCAACGAAGCTTGGGAGAGGTTCAAATCAATGTTACGAAAGTGCAAAGGCCATGGTTTCGATGAATTATCACAGATTCATATATTCAGAAATGGGCTGCAGCTAGTACACAAAACCTTGTTGGATGCCACCGCGGGTGGGTCTTTGTTAAGCAAAACTGCTGCGGAAGCCACTGCTATCATTGATAAAATGGCCTTGAATGATCATCAAGGCAGTCACAATCGTGGACCTGCTCAACGAACGCAGGGTGTGTTGGAATTAGGAACAAGTGACGCTATCCTTGCACAAAACAAATTGTTATCACAACAGGTTGAGCTGTTAACAAAGCAAATGTCTAAGCTGCCTCAACAATTCAAGGAGATGCATGAATCTTCAAGTAAAAAGGTGCAAGAGTTAGTGTGTGAGTTATGCAGAGGTGACCATTTGACCGGTTATTGTCCTCCGGTTGTGGAGGAAGCGAACTATGCGGGAAATCAAAGTTACCAACCCCGTCCTCCGTATCAACAAGGCAACCAAGGTTACCAACAACGTGGTAACCAAGGTTATCAACAACCATGGAGACCGCAAGAAGCCGGGCCATCAAACCGTCAACCTTACCAAAATTACACCCAACCTTCGCAAGCTCCCGTTGGAAATTCAAAGATGGAAGATACTCTAACACAATTTATGCAAATATCCATGTCTAATCAAAAGAATACAGATGCTGCGATAAGGAACCTCGAAACACAAGTCGGGCAATTATCTAAACAATTGGCCGATCAACAAAAAGGTCCCTTTACGGCAACTACTCTTCCAAATCCGAAAGATTGTAAAGCGATTATTACAAGAAGTGGACGTGAGATTGACATGAATGTGGGTAAAAGAGTAATGGAGGAGGTTGTGGTTGAAAAAGAACATGTGAGTGAGGAATTAGAAGTAGAAAAGAATGTCGAGGGTGTTGTAGTTGAAAAAGAGATAGAAAAAAATGAGAGAGAAAAAAAAGAGAATGAGAGAAAAATTGATAATGAGGAAAGAGTGAAAAGAACGAAAAAAGGAAAAGAGCCGGTGAGTAATATTCCGGTACAACACTTACCTTATCCACATGCTCCTACGAGGAAAGATAGTGCAAGGCATTATACTCGGTTTATGGATATTTTTAAACAGTTACAAATAAATATCCCATTTTCCGAGGCCTTGGAACAAATGCCCAAATACGCTAAATTCATGAAGGACATCCTTACGAAGAAGAAAAGATACACAGATCAAGAAACTATTATGGTGGATGCGAGTTGTAGCGCAATCATTCAACGGACTCTCCCTCGGAAAGAATGTGATCCGGGAAGAGTTACATTGCCGGTTACGATTGGAAACATGTATGTGGGCAATGGGTTGATTGATTTGGGTTCTAGCATCAACTTGATACCATTATCAATTGTGAGACGCTTAGGCCATATGGAATTAAGGTCCACTCAAATGACTTTGCAACTCGCCGATAAATCCACTACCCGTCCTCACGGTGTAGCGGAAGACGTGTTGGTCAAGGTGGACAAATTTTTGTTTCCAATTGATTTTGTTGTCATTGAAATGGATGAGGATGAGGATGCACCTTTGATTCTTGGAAGGCCTTTCATGAAAACTGCCCGTATGGCAATTGACATGGACGATGGTCTCATGAAAGTGAGAGTCCAAGATGAAGAGGTTTGTTTTAATCTTTATGATGCAATGAAGCACAAGAAGGATAAGGGTGATTGTTTTCAAATTGATGTAACTGAAGAGGCAAGTTCGGGGGTGAAAAATCAAATTCATGTCATTGAACCGTTACAAAGAGCTTTAGATGAGTCCTTGGAAATATTCTCGGTTGAAGAAGAACAAGCTTTAGAAGAGTGCTTATTAGAACTTGAAGCTTTGGATGAAATGCAACCATGGGAATATGAAGAGGAGATTCTAAAAAAATTAGTTAATGATGATGAACCACCCAAAATTGAATTGAAAATGTTACCTTCCAACTTGAAGTATGCTTTCCTTGATGACGGAGGGAATAAACCGGTGATCATAAGTAATATTTTGTCTGAAAGTGAGGAAAACCGATTAATTCAAGTGCTGAAAAAGAATCAAGATGCAATGGGATGGACATTGTCCGATCTCAAAGGCATTAGTCCGTCATATTGCATGCACCGTATTTTTATGGAGGAGGATTTTAAACCGGTTGCTCAACCTCAACGCCGCCTTAATCCAATCATGAAAGAAGTGGTCAGAAAAGAAGTGGTGAAAATGTTGGACGCCGGAATGATTTACCCTATTTCCGACAGCCCATGGGTTAGTCTGGTGCATGTGGTTCCAAAAAAAAGTGGAATGACGGTGGTTCGAAATGACAAAAATGAGCTTATTCCAACAAAGACTGTTACCGGGTGGAGGATGTGTATCGACTATCGTAGGTTGAACAAAGCTACGAGAAAAGATCATTTTCCTTTACCTTTTATGGATCAAATGCTCGAACGTCTCTCCGGTCAAGAATTTTATTGTTTTTTGGATGGTTATTCGGGTTATAACCAAATCATTGTTAACCCGGATGATCACGAAAAAACTGCTTTTACATGTCCGTTCGGAATCTTTGCTTATAGGAGGATGCCGTTTGGATTATGTAATGCACCGGCTACTTTTCAGCGGTGTATGCAAGCTATTTTCGCGAACTTGATCGAAAAGACAATCGAGGTCTTTATGGATGATTTCTCAGTTTTTGGGCAATCGTTTGATTTGTGCTTGAAAAATCTGGATACGGTGTTGGAGCGGTGCGTGGAAACTAATCTGGTTCTTAACTGGGAGAAATGCAACTTCATGGTTAAAGAGGGAATTGTGCTCGGTCACAAGGTGTCTCCAAAAGGCCTAGAAGTTGATAAGGCTAAAGTGGACTTAATCGAGAAATTACCACCGCCGATGAATGTCAAAGGAATACGGAGCTTTCTTGGACATGTCGGGTTCTACCGGAGATTCATCAAGGACTTCGCAAAGGTCGCGAAGCCGTTGAGCAACTTGCTTGTCCAAGGTAAGGTTTTTGACTTTGACGAGTCATGTCTTTTTGCTTTTAATTTTCTGAAAAACAGTTTAACAACTTCACCGATAATCGTTGCACCAAACTGGAAAATGGATTTTGAATTAATGTGCGATGCTAGCGATTATGCGGTGGGGGCTGTTTTGGGACAAAGAAAAACGAAGGTTTTCCACGCTATACATTATGCGAGCAAGGTGCTAAATGAGGCTCAAATTAATTATGCGACAACTGAAAAATAGTTGCTCGCCATAGTGTATGCGTTGGAGAAATTTTGTTCTTATTTGATTGGTGCGAAAGTCATCGTTTACACTGACCATACCGCTATAAGGTATCTGCTTACCAAACCTGATTCTAAGCAGAGGCTTATTAGGTGGATCCTTTTGTTACAGGAATTTGATCTTGAAATTCGTGACAAAAAGGGATCCGAAAATTTGGTAGCAGATCACTTATCTCGTTTGGTAAACGTTGAGGTGACCAAGAATGAATTTGAGGTAAAAGAGGAGTTCCCTGATGAAAAACTTTTTAGAGTGCAAGTTAGACCGTGGTTCGCCGACATGGCTAACCACAAAGCCACCAGATTGATACCGGACGGTCTAACGCACCACCAAAAACGGAAATTTTTGTCTGATGCCAAGTCATTTGTATGGGATGAACCCCATTTATTTAAACTTGGTGTCGACAACCTCCTCAGAAGGTGTGTGTCAGTGGAGGAAGCCACGAGTATTCTGTGGCACTGTCATAACTCTCCTTACGGAGGACACTTTAATGGGTTGAGAACGGCCACTAAAGTCCTACAATCGGGCTTTTATTGGCCGTCCTTATTCAAAGATGCGCATGCGCATGCCCTTAGTTGTGACAGGTGCCAGAGAAGCGGCGGTATTTCACAGCGGCAAGAAATGCCATTGCAAAATATGTTAGAAATCGAAGTTTTTTACTGTTGGGGGATCGACTTTGTCGGTCCATTCCCATCTTCGTTTTCTAATGAATATATTTTGGTCGCTGTGGATTACGTTTCCAAGTGGGTAGAGGCGATAGCTTGTGCTAAAGCCGATGGAAAAACGGTGGTAAAATTTTTGAAGAAAAATATTTTTGCACGTTTTGGTACTCCTCGAGTGTTAATAAGTGATGGAGGATCTCACTTTTGTAACACTCAGCTTGACAAAGCTTTGGAGCAGTATGGTGTGAAGCACAAGGTTGCTACACCATATCATCCACAAGCTATTGGTCAAGCAGAGGTATCTAATCGTGAAATTAAACGGATTTTAGAGAAAACTGTTGCAGCCTCGAGAAAGGATTGGGCGAATAAACTTGATGATGCTTTGTGGGCGTATCGGACCGCTTTTAAGGCTCCGATCGGTCTCACACCGTTTAAAATGGTCTATGGTAAGAATTGTCACTTGCCGGTAGAGTTGGAGCACAAGGCGTTTTGGGCCTTAAAATTTTTGAATTTTGATCCAACTCTAAGCGGGGAAAGAAGAAAAGTACAATTGCACGAGTTGGATGAATTGCGCCTTCAGGCGTACGATTCCAATAAATTGTATAAGGATCGTGTCAAGTCTTACCATGACAAAAGAATTGTCATCAAACATTTTGAGGTCGGACAGCTGGTCTTATTGTTCAATTCTCGATTAAAATTGTTTCCCGAAAAATTACGATCTAAATGGTCCGGACCTTTTCGGATTGTGGAAATCAAGCCCTATGGAGCAATTGTAATTGGGGACACAAAGTCAAAGGAAAGTTGGACTGTCAATGGACAGAGGCTGAAAGTTTATCTTGGAGGAGATTTCGAGCGGAATCCCGCCATTGTTCCCTTCCGCGATCCGTGAGATTGCGGTGGGCCGTCGAGCTTAGCCGACGTTAAACAAGCGCTGGTTGGGAGGCACCCCAACATTGTAAGTATTTCTGTTATTTCTGTTTTGAGAATGTTTAGATATCACAATGAAGCTTTAAAAAAAAAATAAATGGTGGCAGTTTGGAAAATTTTTGAAAATTTTGGTCTTGTTCGCTGGTGTTCGCCTAGCGAGCTGGGGCGAGCATTCGCTGGCCTTCGCTCCGCGAACCCAGCGAGGCAGACCAACCCAAGTTCCTGCCACATCAGAAAAAAAATAGATTGTGGGTGGGCCACCAAATTGGGCCCAAGACCCACTTTGAACTCATAATAGAGGGGGGAAAAACCCTAGCCTCTTGACCTCTTCATCATTTCCCTCCGTGTCATTCTTTTCCTTTCATTTCCTCTTGTACACTTCAACACTCATCTCCTTCTACTTTCCAATTGCCCTACTCCACCATTAACAGTGCGAAATTCAGGTTTGTTTACTCTTTACAATTTATTTCTGTAAGCATTGTTTATGTTCTTAAGTGATCAATATGGGTTTGGTGAAAAATTGGTATGCTCTGTCATGTTATTTTTGTCTTGCATGTTAGAAACTACATAAGCAATATGACTAGAGTGGTATTTGAAATTAGGAGATGGGAGAGGGACTGTTTGTAACTGTGTTTTTTTGAAAAATCGTGCCTTCGCTGGTTCGTTCGCCTCGCGAGTCTGCGCGAGCATTCGCCAGACTTCGCCTAGCGAGTCTGGCGCGAACAGAAGCAGATTTTTAATTTTTTGCTTGTCAATACTGAGCTCTGGCTGGTTGTTTTTAGTTGCTAATGCGTTTGTTGCCCTTGTTTGGTTTCATTGTTTGTTATGTGCAGATGGCACCAAAAATGGCGATGCACACGGCTAAAAAGCGAAAGGCTCAAACCTCCAGGCAAGTGCCCGTGCGATTTGACGAAGAACGATTCAGGGGAGCTAAGCAGGCTGCCAGGTATGAGACCCTTGAAAGAAAGACCATCCTGCCGGAGAAAAGATTCCTTCTTAGTGATCGAGGAAGTTACCGAACTATTGATGCACTTTTTGTGGCAAAGAAGTGGGATCGTCTAATGATGCCGCTGGATGGGTACAACATTGAAATTGTTTGGGAATTTTTTGCGAATGCATTACCGGATGATGGTGAAAGATTCAGTTGGGCCTCTTGGGTTAGAGGTACTGTTGTGAGGTTTGATCGTAGGACGATCAGCACTGTTTTGGGAGATCCTTTACCGTTGGTTGGGACTGAGATCGATGCCTATCATCGAGACTTGCATCTTCATCGTGATATTGAGAAGATGACTCGGGATTTGCTTCTTGAAGGTAAAGAAGTTGCGCGAAATTCCTCCGGGGTGCCGGTTAGGTTCAGAAGGGTGGACATGCTGCCCTTGGTTCAGGTTATTTTGTTGTTTGTCCTCACTAACATTTGTCCCAGGTCGCATCATAGTACAGTTCCTATTGCTCTGGCTCATCTTATCCACAGCATTCAGCAGAATGTCCAGATTGACGTGGCCCGCATCATCGCGGATGAAATAAGGGCAGTTGTGTTAAGTGGTTCGGGAGGTACGGCGGCGCGCAAGAATGCCCCGCTTATTTTTCCATGTCTGATCATGTCCTTGTGTGCTCACGCTGGTGTTGATATGCCAGCCCGCAGGCAGGTCACTATTCCATCTGCTATTGATGATCGGTATGTGGATAAGTTCTGTAAGGCTAGAGGAATGGTTGGAGCCTCTTCTAGTGCTGGTGCTGATGATGCTGCTGAAGCTGAGGAGGGTTCTGAGCCGGCAACGCCGGCCTATTATCCATATCAGCAGGAGATCTGCAATTATAACTGGGATTGGATGGCTGCCCAGCAGCGTGCTATGACGGATATTCATGATTCCTTGCAGGCTCTTCAGTTGCAGATCCGTGACCCTTCTTCTGAGCATCTTATGATGACTAGGGAGCAGTTCCTAGTGCATGCTGGTTGGCCTGAAGCCAGGCCAATATTTGGAGGGGGTGAGGACGATGCTGATGACGATGTTGATGATGATGAGGCTACTTCTGCTGGAGGTGAGGAGGAGGACTTGGACGATGATGATGAGGAGGATTGATTTTTTTTTGTGATCTTAGACTTGTGTACTTCCTTTGGTCTCCAAAGTGAAGTTTTCTTATATTATGTATTTTTCAGCTTTTACTAGTCAAGTATTAATGTACTCGTACCCGTGTGGTACTTTTTGGAATTATGTAGGTGTTGTATACACCAGGCACTTTATGACATTATTAGTAATAATTATGGTTTGTAGTAAAAAAAATTTTTTGTTTCGCTTTACTAATAATTGTTGGTTTTTAATTATAGTAGTAAGTGTGTTTTTGTATGTGTTATTTTGATTTTTCTTCTTTAATGGTGAACTTTGGGAAGTAGGTTGGACTCTTGGGATTATAGAGAAATTCCTCCAAGATGTGAGGGCGATGATAGTACCGTAAGCATTGTGTTGCGACAAGGTATATCGTTACCTTGATTCAAGAATTTTTTATGTTTTAGAATTTTGTGTCTTGGGCAAGTGTAAATGTGTTTCATGTTACAACTTCTTTTGAATACATATGTCATTTTAGGATCTGAAACTAGTAAAGAGAGAAGCCTCAAAATTGTATTATATGTCAAGGAGTGTTGATGAATGTTGTCTTTATTTTTAATTCATGCCTTATCTTGTGATCGTGTGATTTTGTGGAAGTAGGAGAAGTGATCAAGGCAATTTTTTTTTTGTTAGAGAGCACAACTATGCCCAAATATTAATTTACCTGTGAGTAGTGAGCATTCGGTAGCCCCTTTGAGCCTAAACAGTTTAGAACTCAATTGAATGATGAATTTATTTTATGTACATAATTTGCTAGTTTGGTTCATCATTGAATTTAATGAGTTTCTAACATTTTCTTCTTGAACCTTTGTAAATTGTTTATTTTGACTTCCTTGCCCTAAAAAGCAAGGAACATTCACTTTAGGTGGAGTTGAAAATGAGTTGGGGAGAGAATAAAAAGGAAGATAGGTGCATTACTCCTAATTATGAAAAGAAAACATTTTTCAAGCAAGCATGTCAAAAGAAGAGTGTGAATATATTGTACAAAAGAGAAAATGCTTGCTTGAACGAGAAAAAATAATAGAATCAAAGAGTGTGCACGGTAGTTTGTGAAGGTGGAATGACAATTTGGTGAAATGAAGTGTGTTGTGTAAATATATACATAGTGAATGTTCTTTTGCATCGGCATTTTCATTTCAAAGACCTTTAGAAATGTCCCTTTTTTGTTCACCCGACCAAGCTACAACCCTTGAAGTCCTTAGTGATCTTTTACTTCCATAATTTCTGTTATGATCATTGAGATATGATATGAATTGCTTAGTATTGCATCATTTGTCAAGAGAGTTTAATTGTCCCGTGCTTGTATGCACGTTTGCCTTCAATCCTATTTCGAAGAGGAGTGTAGAATGACATGTGTATGATAAGTTAGTTGTCTCTTGAAGCATTGTTGAAATTGTTTAAGAGTCAAGTTCTTTTTCATGATTGGTTCTTGAATTGTGTAATTGATGCATTGTTGTGATTACTGTTTAGCTGAGCCATTTTCGTATCTTGGTTGGATTTAATCCTCGAGCAAATCCTCGTGAGAGGCATACTTTGCTTGAGGACAAGCAATGAGTTAGTTGGGGAGAGTTTGTTAGATGTCAATCATGATATATTTAAGTATGAGTTATTTGGCATTTTTCATGACTTTTCATGTGGAATAGGTTGATTTTAGTGTGAATTGATGTTGTTATGCATTATTTGAAATATACTTGTGGTGCTTGTAATTTGTGTGCTAAATGTGCAGAAATAGGAGTGAAAAGATCAAAGTTTGAAGTCCCAAAGAAATAGTGCAAGCTGCCAAAGGAATTGAAATCAACAACAGTATTCGCTAGGCGAGTGTTGGCGAAGGTGCCAGCGAAGGTTCGCCTAGCGAACGTCAGCGAGCATGCCAGCGAGATGGTGGCAGAAAGTGTGCAAAACTTACAGTAGGAAAACTGGGTAAATTCGCTGGGCGAGTATGCCAGCGAATGCTCGCTGATATGCTCGCGGGGCGAATGTGCCAGCGAAGGGTGGCAGAAACTTTCCATTTTGAAAACACCCAAGCTTCGCTGGGCGAAGGTTGCAGCGAATACTCGCGAAGCGAATGTTTTGGTTCGCCTAGCGAACCCACGATAATTCTGAGGGGCGGTTTAAGTCTGAGGCACTTAAATGTGCCATATTTTTGGGCATTCGCTAGGCGAATGAAAAGCTTCGCTGGGCGAATGGTGCTGTTTGGAAAGGTGTATAAATAGAATTGTTACTTTTTAGAAGAGGGATCTTGCTCATTTTTACAATAGAATTAAGTGTTTACAGTATTTTGTTCAGAAAAGCTTGTATTTTCATTGGAGAAGCTGATTTTGCATCCATTTTCGATTATTCGTTGTGGATGCTCATTCATCTCCTCTCTTTACTTGTCATCCAAGCTACCATGAGAAGTGGTAGCTAATCACTCAATGTTGAGGTTAGAGGTAGTTGATTCTGTTTTTATGTATTGATATTGATCTCTTGTATAGGAACAAAGTCTTTGATCAATATAGATGATGTTGTTTTCTCTTAATGATCCATTTGTGAATTGTTTTGCTCTAGACATAGACTTTACAACTCTTGACCTAACAATTTCATCTCTTAAAAACCAAACTCTAGACATAGATTTGGGATTTGCTATTCGCATTGTATTGATCTTAATGATCGTTGCTTAGATTGTTAGCGTGAGACATCATCTAACGGTCTAAACAACGGTACTCACGATTCCGCTTTAGACATAAACGTAGTCGGGAGGATACGCGGTTATATTGGTTGGAAACTGAGTTCATATGCTTGATTAATTGTTTATACATGAATAGGATTGATGAAACCTAACCTTAACATGCTTTTATAAAAATCTTTGTGACCTAATTAATCTTTGCTACAAGTGAATGATAACAACAAGTGAAACTTTTGAAAACCTTAACTTAGAATATCACAACTATTGAACGGCTAGCATAAAATATCCGACAATCCCTGTGGAGACGATAACAAAAACCCTCACTGAAACTATATTTCTAACATCTATGGGAAGAAATGGTTGTTTTGGTGTCTTGTTCAAAGCCCAAGACGTGAAGCGAAAGGTAGTTTGTATCTTGATCAAAGCCCAAGATGTGAAGCTGAAGAGTCTATTTGTATCTTGTTCAAAGCCCAAGATATGAAGCTGAAAAGGGTTTGACTTTAGAGAGAATTTGTCATCTCTAAAGAGGGGGTTGGATGTCACAGCTGTTTATAAAGGAGAATTACTTTAACCGGGATTTGTGAATCCGGCAATGCCATAATTTCCTTTAAAGGGGATTTTAACCTGAATGAGAAGACTTTAACTCAGTGTAGAACAATGCCATCTTTCCTTAGGAATTTCTCATGCTAAAAGAGGGACAGTGGCATGGATGTAGATGATCCAGAGGCTTGCCGCTTACAGCGATTAGATGAAGGGGAAGGAGTTGTTGATGTTTGTATACTATGAACGAGGCACAGCTTTGATGCTAAAAGGTTGATTAGATCAACCAGTGGTTTTCTTATACAAAGCCTGAGAGGAGGCTATTGGCCCAACAAGAGGGAGTTTTTATGTGCCTCGTACGAAGCCCGAGAGAGAGGCTAAAAGGGGTGACTCAACAGGAGAATCTTTTGGTATCTCGTATAAAGCCCGAGATGGAGGCTAAAGGGGTAATTGACTCAAGGAGGGAGTCTCTTATGTGTCTCGTACAAAGCCCGAGAGAGAGGCTAAACATTGTTTGACTCAACGAGGGAGTCTTTTGTATCTCGTACGAAGCCCGAGATGGAGGCTAAACATTTTTTGACTCAACGAGGGAGTCTTTTGTATCTCGTACGAAGCCCGAGATGGAGGCTAAATGTTTGCTTCGCTGGGAAGAATCATTGAACAAAGCCCAAGAGGAGGCTATGGTAACTGTTTCAGTTAAGTGACAGGTCCAGTATACTGATTTTAAAGAGAAACTCAGTTCTTATATGAGCAACACTGTACTCAAGGATTTGACTCAAGGATCCGGGATATTTTCTTTTCTTTGAGGAAACAGGAAATCCAAAGGGTATTGAGACTGTCCGAGTCTGCGGGTTTCCTTCCTATTTAACGAAGGGGTCACTTGAGAATGTCTTTGAGACTTAAGGATATTAGACTGTCTGTGTCTAGAGTTTTATCTTATGTACTATGCTTTGAGAAACAGTAGTAGACTCTATGAAAGGACTATTTTATGAAGATTACTAAGTTCTGTTCCTATACCTCTAGGAGGTCGTCGGGACAATTTGTACGAAGCCCAAGAGGAGGCTAGAGACTTTTAAGAAGCCGACGGGTCATTGTACAAAGCCCAAGAGGAGGCTATCATTCCCGGGGGAAGAGGTCATTATACGAAGCCTAAGAGGGGGCTGTGAATACTTCTAAGAAGCCGTAGGGTCCTTGTACGAAGCCCAAGAGGAGGCGGGGTTGCTTTTAGGAAGCCTGTGGGTCCTTGTACGATTCCCAAGAGGAGGCCGATGCTTTTAAGAAGCCGATGGGTCCCCAAACCCCAAGAAATTCAAGGCAAGCTATTCACAAGGAATAGATCAAGTCAGGAAAGTTCGAGAATTTGGAAGAAACTCAAAGATGCCATTCACGGAGAATACATTCATCTTTGGGAGTAGAGTTTCTTGACGATTCCTAATGAGGACAGCTGAAGAGAAGACTGTATCTGGTGATCCTATTGGGGATCTAGTTGTCTATTTCTACAAGTAAACGAAACGGCGTCACCTAGTTCTAGACGTAGTTGCCGGGGAAACTCTAAATATCTATACTATTATTACACAGTTGATATGAGTTTATGAAAGAAGACTTACAGCGAAACAGCCCCACAATACAGTTATATATATATATGAAAGCAGTAAATGAAAGTGATAACCACTTACTCGGTTGTAGAGCTTCCATGCTGTTTGGTTAGTTGTTCAACAAAGAAAGATTGAAAACAACAGTATATTCAAAATCAAAGGAGAAAGTGCTTTGAAAAAGAAAGATTTGGGGCTTACAGCTCAAGGAGAGGCCCAGGGTTTTATCAGTGATTGTACTGTTGTTTTTGTACAGAGGGACTTATACAAGTGACTGAGGCCCAAAAAGGTTTTCTGTACAAAGGGATGGGTCTTACACTCTCTCAAGAGGCCCAAAAGGTTTAAAGAAAAAGAGTGGGGCTTATAACACGAGGGTAGGCCCAATTGATTTTTCGTTAAAAATGGCGATCGCGCCGAGGTTTTCTTTTAACGCAGAGGGCCTTATACAATAAGTGAGGTCCAAATGATTTTGTTTAAAAGGGGATTGGGTCTTACACTCTAATAGATGCCCAAGTGTTTTTAATGGGTCTTATAGCCCAAGGAGAGGCCCAATTGGTTTTTTTGAAAAGGCGACGATCGCGCCGTTTATTTGAAAATGTACAGAGGGACTTATACAACGAATGATGCCCAAAATATTTCTGTACAAGTGGGTTGGGTCTTACACTCTCTCAAGAGGCCCAAAGTGATTTGAAAATGATTTATGAGGGTTGAATTAATCCAAAAGCCCTAATTTGTTTTCAAAAATGTATTTAATTGAATAAAAATTCAATTAAAAATGATCAAAATTGTTTAACATATGAAAAATAAATTGTGATTTTGGATTAATGCTTCAAAAATTAAGTATTGACCTACAAAATAATTAGAAAGCATTAAAAGTTATAAAATCAATGTAGAAAAAATATTTAAAATGTCAAAAACAATTAAAATATTAATTCTTTGCAAAAATATCAATTATATGAAATAAATAATATTTTTGGGATTTTTTTATAAAATAAATTATTTTAACATTTTTGTGAATTATTAAAAAAAGAATCAACTCAAAATCACTAAAACTCAGAGAGAAATTAATTTTTGAATCAATTAAATAAAAATCACAAAATTCAAATATTTGAACTTGAAAGAAATGGCGCCAAGAACAGCTGAAGAACACGCGCGTGTTCTGGGTTTGGCTGATTTACATTTTCTCTCCAATCTCACTGAATACTTGATTATAACATGCAATCCACATAACATTATGCTCGTCTCAACCTCACGATCATGTCTATGTCCATTAATTTCATTTAAATTAAACATATAACAAGAAATCATGAAAAATCCTCAAGAACCCTAATTTCTGCATGAAGGCTAGGATTTTTGATACACGATTCAAACAATGCAATTAATTGAGGGAAAATATTCCATGCATGATTATGAACATATGGCCAAATTATTGTGCAGCAAAAATTGCATGGATCATAGAGTTAGAAGAGCTCATGCTTACCACTTGCAGCTGGTGATCGTGATTTGTGTTGGAGGTGTTACAGCTAGGTTCCAATGGTGTGGATAGCTTCCCTAGGTGCCAAGTGATGTGTCTGAGTGCTTGGAATGGATTGAAATGGTTTGGATTTGAAGATGGCACCTCAACTGCAAAACTGTCAAGAACTTGAGCAATTGGCTGGTGATTTTGTGAAATCAGTGTTCCAGATGTTATGTGAGTGTTTGGATCACTTCTATATGATGTATGTGAGGTGTTTGAGTGATTGGTTTGATTGGAAAAGCTCTCAAACTCAAAACCCGATAGCTACCTTGCTAAGAAAGGCATTTTTGCCAAGAGAAAGAGATTTTGAAGAAAGCATCTGTTAGATGGCTTTGGTGTACTCAAACCGATCACAATTGAGCTCTATTTATAGTAGAGCAAGTTTGTTTTACAAGGAATAGTGAATGGCAACTGGTAAGTAGGTTTGGCCAATGTTGTCCAATGGAAATCCAAGTCTCCTCTAGCCATTGACTAGAGGTTAGGGCACAGAGTTTTGGTTCCCTTGGTCTTGGATAAGTCTTGACTGATTTCAGATGAGAATGGCTCAGTCCATGCCACCTTGATGCTTCCATTGAATGCTTTAATCCAAATTTGGAGTCTTGTCCCTATTTTGGCCATTCTAGGTTCAACATGCTATTTCTTGTTCCATGGACTTTGGGGGCTTGGCTCAGTGATTGCCCCCTTTAGATTCAATCCTCAGATGTGTCCAAGTGGATAGGAGCATTTGAATTTGGCTGATTTTGGCAAATCGAGTAAAGTTGCAAATTCGTCCTTGCCTTTGACAGATTTCAGCAAGGCAACTTTGCAATGTCATATCTCATGACTCAAATGGAATTTGGCAATGTTCTTGGCCATTTTGGAAAGTCCTTACATGATACAACAACTGTTTGAACATATTTGGTTTTGATCTCTTTTGAATCCAAGTGAAAAATCCCTCTACATTTGGCAAAAAGTGAAGGCAGATTCTGACTTAGTGAAAATTTCACTAAGTGTTGGAAAAAGTGACATTTTCACTTTTCAGCCATTTTGATCACTCCATAACTCAAAATCTTTAATGAATTGGACTTAGGTCTAGTTGAAGTTTTTGTAGAGGGTAATGAGGGCTACAAATCCATCTTTGGATGAGAAAAAATGGCCTTGTGGTTTAGGAGTTATGATCCTTCAAAGTTGGTACCCTTGTCACTTTATTTTTAACTTAGAAAATTTTCTAAGTTTTTATGGTTACCCCTTTTACAAGTTATCCCACTTTTCTTGATTTTTCTTGATGAATGATGATTCAAATCATACATTAACATCATTTTAGGGTTAAAAATCCATTTTGGTGAAAAATCTCAAAAAGTCAAAGTTGACTTTTGTGCACAGTTGACTTTTTATCAAATGAATTCCAAACTGTGCAATTCTTCCAAAAATCATGTCCTTGACCTAAATCAAACTTGATGGACATGTTCCATGGGTGTCATAGGGTATATTGGGGCATGTCCTAGGGCTTGGGAGCATGTCCTGGTCAAAAGTCAAAGTTACAGTTGACTTTTTCCTTAAAACCCTAATTGTGGTGCAGATGAAATTGAGACTTGTTGCTCAAGCTTCTTGGATTAATCCATTGTTACAAATGGATCAATATAGCTCATTAGAGACCCTCAAACCCTCTCTTGAGGTCTTGGCCCATGATTTGCCCTAAAAGTCAACTTAGGGGTGAATTAGGTCAACAAAACCCTAATTCCTGATTTTTTATGTATGCATCCCTTGAGGCAAAATTGACTTGATGAATGGGTCCATGAGGTTACATGGAGTACATTAGGTTGTGTTTTGGATCTTTGGCTTGTGTCCAGATGAATTTTTTCATATGGAGGCCCTGGTCGACCAAAACCCTAATTTGGCGATACTGGCGATCCTGAGACTTGATCCACCTAGAAGGGAGCAACCTTGTGCTTAATCCTTGAAGTGGGAGTCCTTTTGATCCACTGTGGATGTTTGAGAGGTTAGACAAGTTGAAGATCATGTCATTCCTTGATTGATCCTTTGTCTAAGCACTCAGAGAGGGCTTGAAACCCTAATTTTGATCGTAGTGGATGCTCACCCATCTTTGGGGAGATTGATGAGGCATGATGGTTCACCCATATTGTGATGATGATTTGCACAATGATGGGAAATCTTAGTGGTCAAAATTTGGGGTATGATAATAAGGTTCAGGATCTGATTGACGCAAAAGCTATTAATTTCTCTAAGCCGCCGAATGTTCGTGATAATCCAATGCCTCATCATGGAGATGCAGGCATGCATGCTATTTCTGATGGCGAGAAATTGAATTTGATTACCGATGTTAATTTGGTAAAGACTCCACTGTTTATTGTAAAAGAGCGTTTGTTAAAAGGAAAGGTATTTCCTGGATGTGGCTTTGATTGTGAGGATTGTTCAAGACAGATTAATGGCTGCAGTAAGTTGAAAGTTGGACTGCAGGATCTTATGGACGAAGGAAGCCTTCAGTTTGATAAGGTAGAGAAGGAAAAAGTTGTTTCAGCCGTTACCATTTATTATAATCCTGTTGAAATACAGGTGCCCGTTGAAGATCCTGTTGCTATCATCGTGCCCGAGAGGCCGAGACCAGTTACGATTATAGTTCCTGAATCTGCTTCTTATGTGTCTAATAGGGCAGTTCCATGGCAATATGGAACTAATACTCATCAAGGAGGAAGTCAACAGAAAGCAGAGGCTGTTGTTGGTACCAGTGTTGAGAATGTCAGTGGACCAAGTGGTTTCACCAGAAGTGGTCGACTATTTTCTCCCTAGACTCTAAAGAGTGATAAAGAAGCTGAAGCAGCTGCAAGAACAAAAGGAAAACAGGTTGTTGATGACAAGGTGCCTGTGCAGGAAGAGGACCCTAAATTCAATTTTGATAATGATGTTGAGGAATTTATGAGGATTATAAAAAAGAGCGATTATAAGATCATTGATCAGCTCAATCAGACACCCTCTAAAATCTCAATATTATCCCTGTTAATGAGTTCAGATGCACACCGGGCTGCTTTGTTGAAGGTTTTGAATATGGCATATGTTCCCCAAGAGATTACTGTGAATCAGTTGGAGGGAGTAATTTCTAATGTCAATGTGAGCCATGGGTTGGGGTTTACGAATAGGGATTTGACTCCAGATGGACGTAATCACAACAAAGCGTTGCACATCACACTTGAATGCAAATGAGCTATTTTGTCGCATGTGCTAGTCGACACAGGTTCTTCCTTGAATGTGTTACCCAAAAAGGCCCTGATGAAAATTAAAGTAGATGGATTAATTCTTAGACCCAGCGATTTGATTGTGAGATCTTTCGATGGATCCCAAAGATCGGTGTTTGGAGAGGTAGAATTACCAATACAGATTGGTCCACAGATATTCAAGACAATCTTTCACGTTATGGACATTCAGCCTGCCTACAGCTGTTTGTTAGGCCGACCGTGGATTCACGCAGCAGGCGCAGTTACCTCCACACTACATCAGAAGCTCAAATACGTGTTCGAGGGTCAAGCGGTTACGGTTTGCGGTGAGGAAGATATATTTGTGAGTCATTTATCCACTTTCAAATATGTGGAAATGGATGGAGAAATTCATGAAACCCTGTGCCAGTCTTTTGAAGCCCTGAATATCAACAAATTCCCAGAACCTACTTCAACATCAGTGGTGTCAAATGTGCTAGTTGGGCCGAGTGCATCAATTGTGTCCTACAAGCAGGCCAGAGAAGTGGTTGAAAGCGAAAAGGCCCAAGGTTGGGGTAAAGTTATCGACGTGTTCGTGAAGGAAGATAAGTTCGGCATTGGATACCAACCGGGCCAGACGCCAGGTCCCCGATTCCGTGGGCCAATCAATTTCAATGGAGGAATTATCAACCCTAATCAGTCCTGCTCAGCAATAGAAGATGACGCTGAAAGCTCAGATTATCTAGACAGATGGGTGTATTCACTGGCTCCAGGCGAGGCATTGCAAAACTGGTCTAGTGAAGAAGTCATTCATGTTGCACACCATTCAGAGTAATATTTCTTGTCTTTCATAATGCATGAAATCCCACACTCTGCCCAAGGTGTGAGGATCCATTTGTAGGGCCACCATATTTTCTCATATAATGTTCAAACATCAATAAAAAGGACGTTTTTGTTTACAAATTTGTGTTCCTTTATTCTTTCTTTATTTTTATTTTTGCACAAAGAAAATTAAAAAATGATAATGCACTTTCTTTTCTTTTGTTTTCAAGCAAAAAATAATCTAAAATAAAGCATCAATCCAATCATGCAGACTTGATTTTGTGGATTCCTCTGAAAATGATTCTGTTATGCCCACGTATGATTTCGACAATCCGATTTATCAAGCTGAGGAGGAAAGTGATGAAGAATATGAACTCCCGGAAAAGTTGGCTAGATTGTTGAAACAGTAAGAAAAGACCATTCAGCCTTATCAGGAAGATCTTGATCTTATCAATATTGGCTCAGAAGAAAGCAAGAAAGAGATCAAGATCGGTGCAAGTCTGCGGGCTGATGTAAAGCAAGGGCTGATAGTCATGCTACGCGAATACGTTGACATCTTTGCTTGGTCATATCAAGATATGCCAGGTTTAGATACAGACATAGTTGTACATAGACTACCATTGAAAGAGGACTGTCCACCGGTCAAGCAAAAGCTGCGCAGAAAAAAACCAGAAATGGCTTTGAAGATCAAGGAAGAGGTACAGAAACAGTTGGATGCAGGTTTTCTGGCAGTAACCAACTATCCTCCCTGGGTGGCTAACATAGTACCGGTGCCGAAGAAATATGGCAAAGTCAGAATGTGCGTGGATTACAGAGATCTCAACAGGGCGAGCCCTAAAGATGACTTTCCACTCCCTCATATTGATGTGCTGGTTGACAATACTGCTCAGTTTTCAGTGTTCTCGTTTATGGATGGATTCTCCGGGTACAATCAGATAAAGATGGCGCCTGAAGACATGGAGAAGACGACATTCATTACCCCGTGGGGTACCTTCTGTTACAAAGTAATGCCTTTTGGGTTGAAGAATGCAGGGGCAACTTATCAAAGAGCAATGGTGACGTTATTCCACGATCTAATTCATAAAGAGATCGAGTGCTATGTGGATGACATGATTGCTAAATCAAAGAAAGAAGAGGAACATCTGATCAACTTGAAGAAGTTGTTTGAGAGGTTGAGGAAATTCAGGTTGAGACTGAATCCTAACAAGTGTACTTTTGGCGTGCGGTCCGAAAAATTGCTGGGTTTCATTGTCAGTGAAAAAGGAATAGAGGTTGATCCTGCTAAAGTGAAAGCTATACAAGATATGCCTGTACCGAGAACTGAGAAAGAAGTTTGCGGCTTTCTAGGGAGATTGAACTACATTTCAAGGTTCATATCTCACCTAACTGCCACCTGCGAACCGATATTCAAAATGCTAAGAAAAGATCAAGTGGTCAGGTGGAACGATGATTGTCAAAATGCATTCGACAAAATAAAAAGATATTTGCAGGAACCTCCGATTCTGATACCTCCAGTGCAAGGGAGACCACTGATTATGTACTTGACAGTGCTCGAAGGACCCATGGGTTGTGTTCTCGTTCAACACGACGAGACAGGTAGGAAAGAACATGTTATCTACTACCTGAGCAAGAAGTTTACAGATTGTGAATCACGTTATTCAATGCTTGAGAAGACATGATGCGCACTCGCATGGGCCGCAAAGCGATTGAGATAATATATGCTCATACATACAACCCTGTTGATCTCAAAAATGGATCCGGTCAAGTATATTTTCGAGAAACCAGCACTTACAGGCAGAGTTGCAAGGTGGCAGATGGTACTGACAGAGTATGATATTCAATTTACTTCGCAAAAGGCAATCAAAGGAAGTATACTATCAGATTATCTTGCACAACAGCCTCTTGATGATTACAAGTCCATGAAGTTTGATTTCCCTGATGAGGACATCATGTTTCTCAAAGCGAAAGACTACGAGGAACCACTTCTGGAGGAAGGGCCTGACCCTGAATCCAAATGGAGTTTGATGTTTGACGGGGCAGTCAATATGAATGGGTGCGGATTTGGTGCAGTTCTCATTACGCCAGAAGGCATTCACATGCCCTTCACTACCCGAGTAACTTTTGGGTGTACCAACAATGAAGCAGAATACGAAGCTTGCATACTAGGGATTGAGGAGGCTATTGATTTACGAATCAAGACCCTCGATATCTTTGGTGATTCAGCACTGGTAATCAATCAAGTAAAGGGAACTTGGCACACACATCAGCAGAATTTGATTCCGTATAGAGATTATACGAGGAGATTGCTGACTTTCTTTACAACTGTCAAGTTGTACCATGTTCCCAGAGATAAAAATAAGTTTGCAGACGCCTTGGCCACTATATCTTCGATGATCAAAGTGCATGGTTGGAACTTTCTACCCAGGATTGATGTATCTCGTCTTGATAGACCTGCTTTTGTGTTTGATGTTGATGCAGTGTCTGACAACAAGCCTTGGTACCATGACATTAAATGCTTCTTGGAAAATCAAGAATACCCGCCTGGGGCATCTTCCAAAGACAAGAAGACATTAAGAAGGCTAGCCGGTAGTTTCTTCTTGAACAAAGATGGGGTGCTGTATAAAAGAAATTTTGACATGGTTATGCCCAGATGCGTGGATAGACACGAGGCAGACTTGTTGATGATTGAAGTGCACGAAGGCTCTTTCGGTACCCATGCCGGAGGACATGCGATGGCTAAGAAATTGTTAAGATCGGGGTATTATTGGTTGACAATGGAGTCAGATTGCTGCAAGTATGCCCGCAAGTGTCACAAATGCCAGATCTATGCAGACAAAGTACACGTTCCTCCAAATCCATTGAGTATCATGTCCTCTCCGTGGCCCTTTACAATGTGGGGCATTGATATGATCGGGAAAATTGAGCCTGCTGCTTCAAACGGCCATCGTTTCATCTTGGTCACCATTGATTACTTCACTAAATGGGTTGAAGCAGCATCTTATGCCAATGTCACTAAGCAAGTGGTAGCTCATTTCTTGAAACGAGATATCATTTGTCGATACGGAGTTCCCAAAAGAATCATTACTGATAATGGTTCTAATTTGAATAATAAGATGATGGCTGAGCTATGCCGGGACTTCAAAATCGAACATCACAATTCTTCTCCGTACCGCCCAAAGATGAATGGCGCGGTCGAAGCGGCCAACAAAAATATCAAGAAGATTGTGCAAAAGATGGTTGTCACGTACAAAGATTGGCATGTGTTGTTACCATTTGCTTTGCATGGGTATCGAACATCAGTCTGCACGTCCACTGGGGCAACACCATACTCACTTGTATATGGTATGAAGGCAGTCCTACCGATCGAAGTTGAGATTCCCTCTCTCCGAGTATTGATGGACGTCAAGCTAGATGAAGCTGAATGGGTACAAGCCAGATTTGATCAGCTGAGCCTCATTGAGGAGAAGCGATTAGCGGCAGTATGTCATGGCCAGCTATACCAGCGCAGAATGAAGAGGGCATTCGATCAAAAGGTTCGACCTCGAGTTTACAAGGTCGGAGATGTGGTAATCAAGAGAATACTTCCTCCGAGTACAGATCACAGGGGTAAATGAACTCCTAATTATGAAGGTTCATTCGTGGTTAAAAAGGTTTTCTCAGGTGGAGCCTTATTCCTGACAACCATGGATGGTGAAGACTTTTCATCCCCTGTTAATTCAGATGCAGTTAAAAAATACTTCGTATAAATAGACCCGCTGGATGAAGAAAAAAAAATTCAGGCAAAAAAGGGCATCCTGGCGAACAAAAAACAGAATAAAGGTTCGGGCAAAAATTAGGGATATAAGTAAAAAAATTGTACACCCGGTAAGTTGAAAACCCGAAAGGGCAACTTAGGCAAAAATGGGTATCCCGGTGGATTGAAAACCTGGAAAGGCGATCCATGCAAAAGAGGGATTTAAGCGAATGACTGCAGTCTGAATTAATTTGTACGTTCTCTACTCTTCAGCAAACTAGCAAAGTTTCCGAAGGAGGAATTGTTCCAACCACGAACTTCCGAAGGCGAAGATAATCAAGAGAGTTGGAATACATACTGGTAATAACAGAATCAGAAATCGGTTGGAATCCAATTTCCGCATTATCATTAGGATAGATTTCTTTTCTCAATTTTATGGCAATCAACTCTTTCAGGGGTTTGCTTCCGATTGTAAATTCACCGATTTTGGCATTTCATCAATAAAATTGAATATTCAGTCACAAGCTTTTATTTTCATTTTACTGTTTTGTTTGCAAAAAGTCTGATTTTTTATAATAAAACATTGCTTTGAAAATATCATGGCCTTGCAAAAACATGCACAAAAATACAATTAAAATTACTTTGCTTGTTGGACAACCATGGATGGTGGACTCAAAAAACCACGCAATATCCTGGGGCATGTGCATATATTTTTCTCTGTTGCAGGTAATGAGTACGATCGATCCAAGCAACACGAAAGTTATCTCTCAGTATAACCAACAGATATTTGCTATGACTTGATATTGTTGTATCTTATTAAGTCGATTCGTTCATTCAAGATTTCCCACCGGGTCTTGTAACGACAACGGTTGTCGAAGATTGAATTCTTCGGTGTTGATAACGGTTATTAATGCAGTGAGTACTCCATGTCCATAATGAGTGCAAATTTTTCGGTACCTCGCAGACAATGTGAAGGGTAGTGCAAGAGCGAATGTTCGGAAGTTGAAGATAGGGTGTTCGTCTAAGAGTTTGGAAGCGCTTGGTTTTCTATAAAATCCTCTTAAGAGACGAAGCTTCTCGTAGTAACATCCCTTGTGGAGTTTATTCTCGGTAGGATTGACCAGCAATTGGTAGTGTCAACAAGGTATATTTCCCGCAGGTTTCAACATGTGAAATTTGTCAAAGAATAATTCCCTGCTGAATTGTTTTCGCTTCCCCACAGAGTTCAACATTTTGACAGTAATTTCCCCAGCAGGGTCTAAATAGATCGATGGACTCTCTTCTTCAGCAAAGTGTCAGCATAGGATATTACCCAGTCGGTGGTGTAATTCTCAGCATTGCTCATTTACAACTCAAAGTCCAATTTATTTTGGCATACAGTAGTTTATATTATTCCAGCAGGTGGGATAGTACTGCAGATGGTTGTTCTAGCAGGTGGGGTGATCATTATATACAGTTGTTCATATTATTCCAGCAGGTGGGATAGTATTGCAGATGATTGTTCCAGCAGGTGGGGTGATCATTATATACAGTTGTTCATATTATTCCAGCAGGTGGGATAGTATTGCAGATGGTTGTTCCAGTAGGTGGGATGATCATTATATACAATTGTTCATATTATTCCAGCAGGTGGGATAGTATTGCAGATGGTTGTTTCAGCAGGTGGGGTGATCATTATATACAAGTGTTCATATTATTCCAGCAGGTGGGATAGTATTGCAGATGGTTGTTCCAGCAGGTGGGGTGATCATTATATGCAATCGTTCATATTATTCCAGCAGGTGGGGTGATCATTATATGCAATCGTTCATATTATTCCAGCAGGTGGGATAGTATTGTAGATGGTTTTTCCAACAGGTGGAATGATCATGCAAACAGTAGTTTATATGGTTCCAGCAGGTTGGATGATGATAAACAAATGTATTCTCAGCAAAGTCCAACGTTGGTTTTGCAAAGCTTCCAAAGCTGGTTTGGTAAGCATCGAAGTCCAATGTTAGTTTGGCAAAGCTGCAAAAGTCCATCTGAAGATGGCAATTTTGAGATTCCAAAGCCGGTTTGGTAATCATTGAAGTCCAACGACAGATTGGCAGAAATCCAACACGAATTGGTAAAAGTCCATTGTTTAGAGTGGCAGAGCAGCTAAAGTCCATCCATAGAGTGGCAAGCCAGTAGTCGCCTGGCGTCGTTCAAAAAGACATTGTTGAAAGTCCATCCATAGAGTGGCAAGCCAGTAGTTGCCTGACGTCGTTCAAAAAGACATTGTTGAAAGTCCATCCATAGTATGGCAAGCCAGTAGTCGTCTGTCGTCGTTCAAAAGACAGATCTCTCCGACAACGTTTCATTGAAGTTTCAATCCAGCGGTCTCGTTGGGTTATATCCCTTTTGTTCTTCGTCATCCAAAGCAAATTTTTGGTTATATTTGGTATTCAATCACTATATACCTTGAAAGTCTGAAAGCAATCGCTTTCAGGCATTCAGGTCTACAGCGTTTGAATAGGGGCAGCTGTAATACCCCAAAATTTGCTCTCTCTTTTGTTATCATAGCATAGCATTATCATATATCATATCATATCCATCTCATTAGCCTTGCATTGCATTTTTAACATAGAAAAATAAAGCATAGCATCCCTCTTACCACCAAGGCATGTGATCAGGGGAAAGATGGACAATCAAGGAATCATTCAAGGCACAAAAGGTCAAACAAGTAGCCTCAAGATAATCCAAGAGATCTTTCATGTCTCATACTATCTCAATTGATCATCCAAAACCTCAAGAAGGTGAGATTCAATAGGAGATTGAAGCATCACATCCCTCACTATGCAAGAGATCCAAAAAACTGAAGAAAACCCTCAAAAGAGATAGTTCATCGGTTCAAAATCACCCTCAAGTGGCATATCTCATCATCCTTTAAGAGGATACACAACATACCTTGAGGAATTTGAAATTGAAGACTGCATATTTTTCCCTTAGGAGGTGGGTATCAAAACTAGGGTTTCCAATTAAATCAGGTCATCTCTGATTTTTTGGGCAAAACTTTATGTCATGGTATTCTACATGTCCTTAAGTGTATGAGTGTAGAAAATTGCATCTCAATTGGTTTTAGAAGTGGTTCAATTGGAAGAAAGATAAAAAATCAGGAAAATTGGGGCTAAGTCAAATAATCAGAGGAAAAAGGTCAACTCTTGACTTTTTGAGGCCAAATTCATGAAATTCATGTTATATGTGACCAATGTACAAAATTTGATCAAGAAACTCCAAAAGGATCATGAAAAATCAAGATTTGAAGAGTTGCCATTTTCGGAAGAAGTAGGGTTTCCAAATAAGGAAAGTTTTGGCCATTTTGCACCAAACTTTGAACCAAGGCCATTCAAAATTGAGACATCAAATAAAAATTCCACTCGGCCACAACAAAAGATCTTGTTTCAAGCTTCAAATCTATGTGTAGAACACTTCCATTGGATAAGAATTGAATGAGATATGATTGATCAAAGTTTGAGCAAAGTAGGTCCAAAATCAGGTCATGACCAAGGATTCCTAGGCCCATGCACCATCATTTTTACAAACAGATGGTGTGCCAAATGTTCACCCATTTTTCTCATGGTTAGAGGCTTCATAT
Source organism: Lathyrus tuberosus (assembly GCA_022829125.1). Lineage (NCBI taxonomy): Eukaryota > Viridiplantae > Streptophyta > Magnoliopsida > Fabales > Fabaceae > Lathyrus > Lathyrus tuberosus. Next base: position 1,098,256 of record JALAZF010000494.1, read on the forward strand.
GAAAAACTTGTCAACATTAAAATTGTTCCTTGCAATGCCCTCTTCAATGTTCATGTCGGACAAAATTTCATTTGGTTAAGCTATGAGGGAGAAATATTGGTCTCAAGATAGGGTGATCACACTGAAATGCCATACACCATATTGCTAGGTCACGACTTGCTTTTGCACGCCCACCAACCAGCTTTGTATCCTTGAGTTCATAGTCATTTTGGAGCATGTTTGAGGCATCATTTCAACTCAATTCTCATACCAAACATGTCCTCTCATGTTCCCTCTTTCCAATGACTCCAAAAACTCATCAAACCATCCATTGATTAGAGAGAAAATCATCACCAAACTACCATGTTTGCATTGGTTCCAAACTGTCATAAAAACCAAAAAAACAAATGTTGTTGATGTTGTTATTACAAAGCCTGCACGTGCATTACTCATAGCATTCATCCATTGCCCTTTTAAACCAAGCACATTTCATATACACCATATCACGTGCTTCATTATACATAGAAGTGGAAAGAATGAAAGCTTATAGAACAAGTTTATGTTGCTACAGCTCACACACGAGTTTATTACCACCACTGGTTCTTTTGTAGTCCACCATAGCACATCATAAACTATCATCACCATAGCAAAACCATTGTTAACTCGCCCTAACTAACTTGGCTCAGTTAGTTAGGGATGACTCACCTTAACCATGTTAACTCACTTTAACCAACTCATGTTAACCATAGTTAAACCAAATTTTAAATAGAAACCTCACTCTCATTTTTCATTTTTCAAGACTCATTTTCTACACTCACCTTAGAAATTCTCTCTCTTTTCTCTCTGAGTTTTCTCATTTTTCTCTCCACGATTTCATCTTCATTGTTCTTCCATTGGTCATTGTTTTGGTGTGGTTGAATCAAGAGCAACAAGAACAACTCAGCTTCTACAAGTTCAGCATCACTGCAATCTTCAATCTCCTCCACAGATTCGTGAATCAATAGCATTTATTTTGCTAAAGTTGGAGATCTAGAAGCTCAGAATATCAAGCTCTTCTCTGGTTTTCTCAACACCTCACATTTCTACACGTTTTCAGGTTTCATCACTCAACTTTTTTCCATTCGATTCTCATTAATTTTGAGTGGTTTTTGTTGCTTAAATCTTGCTAGAAGCTCTACTCACTCTGGCTAGTTGATAGGCCTCTTAGAGGCATAGTTTCAAAACTTAGGGCACATCTTCATCTCCTCTGTTCTTGCTATGCGTGCATGATGTGTTGTTTTTATGAGTGAATTCTTAATCTACATAAGCTGCTCTTCATTTTGGTATCATATTTGCAAAATTATGGGAAATGTGGAGTTGCAGACGGTGGTGCGTGACCGGAGAAGATGACCGGAGGTCCTTCTCCGGCCGGTGGCTGTAAATGCTAGGGTTTAATGCAATTTTAAGTCGTGACCATCCGATTTGTTTTAATCCAAGGGTGGTGATGTTGCCAGCGAATTAATGGGGATGGTGTGTGTCACGTGATTCATTTTTAATCCATCTGATGCTTGCATGCGTGTACGTATATGATTGTTATGATGTACCGGCAGTATGATGTGCATGATTTGCTTACTTTGATTGTGGTTTGACTCTGATTTGATCCAATGGTCACGCGTGAGTCAATTTTGTGGACTGAATTCCATGTTTATTATTGTGTTCCACGTACTTGGACTTGGACTGGACTAAATTTCTATTTACACCTCTTGTTTTAAAGCCCAAACAATTTTGAACTGATGGTTTACTATGCATACACCCCTCTCTTATTTCAATTTCTTTTTGTTTTCTTCATTTCATACAGGTTCCATTTTTAATTTTTAAAATTACAAAACAACATGAGAAAATTCTGGAAAAATTCATGAATATTATCAAGAAATTTAGGAAATTTTTTATATTTTTATTTCATGATTTTATTACATTTTTACCCCTGTTTCATAATTTCCTTTGAATTTCCATTTGTATGCATTCCAAATGTGATACATGAATTTGTAGAATTTTGTTCTTGCTCATTACAAACTGTTTTGACCTGATTCTTTTTGCATTGATTTAATAATACATTTAAGCATGTTAGATGATTTTTTTTTTTTTTAGGTCATTTTATGACATGTTTTGATGCTTGTTTTTGCACCATTTTTCATGATGTTTCAACTTGACCTAATTGCTTTGTTTAGAGTCATTTTGCCTTGAATTTTGACATGCTATCTTGATGTATGATTTACTTATGACTTAGGCATTCAAATACCATGCTTGCATAATTTTCATGAATTCATTTGATTTTTGTTTGATGCATTACATTTGAAGCATAATACATGTCATATCATTCTAACCTTAGTGCATGTTTTACATGATTTCTTTTGTGCATATTTGATTGAGCATTTGCATATTTCATGAGCCATTCATATGATATTATAGGTCCTTGGTGCACATTATAGGTCATCTTTACATGTTCATTTCAACTTGAACTTTGTGCATCCTTAACATGTATTGTTTGCATTTTCTTTTTTGAACTTTCACTTCACTTCTTCTTCTATTACTTCTTGAATGTCTTGATTGTTGATTCATGAATACTTTGAGATGTTCATAGACCATTTTCCATTTAGTTTCAAATTCTGATCTTTGGATTATATGTTCCATTTATGCATGTTCCTTTTCATTTCTTTTCATCTTTCATCTATCCTTTCTTATGATAACATGTTTACATGCTATGGATGATGATTGTTGCTTATTCCTTTGAACTTGTATGATGATATTCATTTGTTGTCAATATGATTCACATTCTGGTTGTGATATTAAGATTTGATTCTTCATCTTGTTCTTTGGATTTTTAATGTGTATTAAGTACTTTTTACTTCCTATACATGTTTCCATGTTTACTAACCATGTAGGGGCTTTGGTAAGTTGAAATTGAGTGTGGATAAGGAATCCACATTCAAACCTCTTTCCTTCATCTTTTACAATTCAATCTTGTGTTTTGTTAAGTACTTATGTGCTTCCTTTGATTAACTCATTACCTTCCCTTTTGAGTTACAATTCATCTTCTACTTTAGAAGTGAATTGTTTAACTCATTCCTTCTTTAGACTTTAGGTTTTGCAACCTCACAAACCTTTAGGATCACTCCCTTAACTAATCAATTATATTGAGTCTTAGTTCACATAGATTCTTACCTTTCTCTCCCACTTTAGTCTTTCATCTTCTCCCCTCAAAGAAAATTCAAAATATCTAATAAAGGTAGGCATTTATTGCATTTAGGCCTTTGATATAAAGAAAAGATTATAAGGGGTCTTCTCTTATAATATTAGAATGTGTAGCATATGGCCCATCTTGGGTCAATGTGTTAAACATTTGATCTTGTATGAGGGACTTAAATGCAATACTTGTTGAAGATACAAATAAAAAACACTTCTTCATTTCATAATCAACAAAAAACACTTAATAAATACAAGTATGCTAGTGTGTTTGAACCTTGATAATTGGGACTAAGTGTGAGGGTCTTCTTCATACTTAGTGTACTTTCTTACTCATTCCATCTTGGAATGTGAGGATGTATACATTCCAATGATTAAGATTTAGATACACTATCATATGCAAACAAATAACCAAACTTCTTCTAAAAAACTTCAAACAAACAATAACGTCTTTCCTTCGGGAATTCTTTTCTCACCTCATTCACTCTCAACGTACGAATGTGCTTCTTCTCGTTCTCTTGCAAGATTGTAACGCACTCGGACCAGCGAGCCTGCAACACCTGAGCTAGAACGTTAGTCGTTCCCTAAAAAACACAAACAATCCATCCCAAGTGAGGGGAACTACGTCGCTCTGATTCTCATGCTCCCGATGAGATACGTAGGCAGTGGGGTAGGGCCCATTCGAGCACTTCTTTTATTTTCCCTACATTTGTTTCTCTTTCTCTTTCCATTCCTTTTCCAGTTCTTTTTCCAGTATCTTTTTTTATCACCCTTTGATCGAGACAAGCAAGCGTGGATCCCATCGGGTACGATGGACGCGTGGGGGTGCTAATACCTTCCCTGCGCGTAACCGACTCCCGAATCATTTTCTCTTGGTCGTGAGACCATGTTTTTCCTTTCCTTCAAGTTTATGCAGTGTTTCCTTTCCCTCTCTTGGGATAAATACACATTGCTGGCGACTCTGTTTCGGTGCCACTTTCGCGTTTGTACCAGGATGAAAATCCCGGGAGCGACAGTATTGAATTCACTTTTTGTATGGATTTTGATTGATTGTTTTTTCTTGAGCCCTCAACTTTGTGTTGTTGTATGAATTTTTACCTTGCCTTAAAAAGTAGGGAGTATTCACATGATGATGTGGTTGAATTCAAGTTGGGGAGAGAATGATTGTTTACTCATTGGTTGGTTTCTATGAGGTTGAAAAAGAAACGAAAAAAGAGAAAAATATGAAAAAGAAAAGAAAAGAAAAGAAAAATGTGTAAAAGAAAGAAAAAGAAAATCCTTGAGAAAGGAAACAAAAAGAGTTCAAATAATTGTGCTAAATAAGTATTGTGTTTTGTGTAACACTTGGGATTTTGGAAGAAGTTGATTGGAATTTTGTGTTTGAATCTTTGTGAGTTACTCACTCCCTTAGGTTTAGGCAAGTTTTTGTTTCAATTACCTTTAGAAATTTCTCCTTGTTTGTTTACCCGACCACGCTACAACCTTGAAAGCCCTTGTGATTCTTGCCTTTGTATGTTCAATGTGAATTTTTGGATGGTTCCATAATTTAGTCTTTTGTTTGCAAGATTGTTGTGTGAGTGAAAAGTACCTCATTTTGTGTTTTTCATCTACCGATTATTGTTTTTGCTAGGTGTGATTCACATTTGAACTTGTGTTATTTTAGGATGTTTGGCATGATTTTTGTATTTTGCATTTGTTTCGTGACTATGTTATCGTCATAGTTTAGTGGTAAGTATTACCTTTGTGTGTACCGTTTTTCATTTGAATCATTCATTTGTTCCATTTTTCAAAAACCTGTTGATTCGTGATTCTTTGGTTGTCACTCTGTTTCTTTGAGTCGCTTGATTCTTATTTGAGGACAAACAAGTTTAAGTTGGGGAGATTTTGATAAGTGCAAATTGTAACTATTTTTGTATATAAGTTTTGTTGCACTTAGTGATACTTTTTGTTAATATCGTTCAAATAAACCCCGCTTTATTTGTAAATACGTTTAGTTTATGTTATAGTGTATATATTGCGTATCGTGTAAATATCACCGAGTTTAATTGATTCTCTCTCATTTTTGTAGGTATTCAATCAATGATATTTTGCCATTGTTGTATAGAGCATTGAATAAGCTTTCTAACGCTTCCGACTTTGCGTCAATCCGAGTTGCGGTTCAGAAGTTGTGGTCAAAATAAGGGCTGGTTTGCTGTCAAGTTCGCTTTGCGAGTTTGCCAGCGAATGTTCGCTTTGCGAATGTCTGGCGAGGTCCCAGCGAGTGCTCCCAGAATTATGGCAGAGGAAAAAGGGACCAAAGTTGGCTTTGCAAACTTTGCAGCAAGTATTTGTTTTGCGAATAAACGTTCGCATTGCGAACTTCTGGAGAAAAGCAGAGGCGGTTTAACTATTCTAAGGCACTTAAGTGCCAATTTTTGGCATTCGCTTTGTGAATTGGACAGATTTTGTAATTACTATCAGTTCATTTTCATTCATTTTTTAGTTATGGTTTTGGGGATTTTTGCTCCCAACTCCATCAAACTCATTTTTCAGTAGATTAGCTTAGAAAACAACATTGAAGCTTGCACACGGATGATCCGGGGTGGATTTCTCATCGACCGGCATTGACAAACCGCGAGATGTTTGGTTGATTTCTTTTCTTCTTTGTGTATTTATTATTTGTTGGGTTGTTGTATATGTATTTACTTTGAACTCATGTATATTTATCGCTCATGGCGTTGTATAAAATCTGTTTTACAAATCTTTATCGGTGATTGTCTTTGAATTTTGCTTTATGCCCGGGGTTTGGGTTGTGTTAGAGATAAACATCGCAAATTTTGATTAGGGATGATTATCTGTTAGTTTCTGGATGCTAGAGATAGATTTAGAGCTAACAATCTTTATAGGTGTCGAAGCTTAATCCCTCCGTATCTTGAGTCGAGTGTGAGAGTGTCGACGAGGGTAACACGGTTGTTCTCTCAGCTCAGTGTGTCAGAGATGAACATTGTTGTGAGCGATGTTGGATGATATTGAGGAGTATTGTAGGATGAGTATAACTGGTCGGTAAGTTTAAGTTTGTGAGGAGTCGATTATATATATGCCAGATAAGTTTCTTCTCTCTGATTAATAAATTCTTTTTGTGTTAATATTTACTTTTCTGTTTCTATGTTTGAAACATTTTAAACCAAACTCTTTAACATTTAAATTGTCGAACGGCAGTTCAATAGCACTGATCTCTGTGGACACGATAAATTCCCAAAAAAATACTTCCAAATCTTTTTGTTGCCACCGCTATACCGCTTCCAACAGAAGGCCCTTTTCAAATCACACAAGTCTTTTCGAATGGTGCTTATGAGATTGAAGAGTTAGATCAAGATAGAAGAATCCTGAGGGTAAATGGGAAGTATTTAAAGAAATAAAAGCCTGCACTTCGAGAAGTAAAAATAGCCAGAGAATAATCATGCATGCAAAACAATCGAAGCTAATATGGCGAAATAAAACATATTGCCAAGATGGCTAGATTCGTTACATTCAAAAAGTAAAATAATTATTACTGAATCTGTAACATCCTTAAATTTTACGAATTCAATTTTAAGATTTCTAAATAATTATTATAAATTTTTATTATTATTATTATTATTAAAAAAAAAATTTAAAGAGGAAAACGAAAATAGGAAGGCATATATGATATATATGTCAATTTATATTTTAAGTTACTAAAATATTCATAGAAAAATCTAGCACTTTAATTTAATCAAATATGCATAGAAAAATCTAGTATTTAACACCTCATAAGTCTATATTGTATTTATTGTACCAATTAAATTAATACACAATTAATAACTTTTGAGTCATAAATCTAATATTATACACCTCTCCCTAATTTTATGAAGCCAACCAATTTTTACTTTTAAAAACTCATCATTTTATTAAATCAAGTTGTGAAAAAAATTAATATTTTATTTTGTAAAAACTAGTATAAATAGCTAAGGTCTTACCACCATTTTCATTCACACATAAAATCTCTCTCTTTCTATAATTTCATACATAAACTCTTTGCATCTTATTTAAGTTTTGTTTTGGTGCAAATCCACATTTAAGAAGACTCCGTTGAGATTTTCTTCGTTACTGGTAAGCCGTTATAATTTAATTATATTATTTTAATTATATTATTTTAATTATATTATTTTAATTATATTATTTATATAAATGTTATTTTAAAATGACTATGTAAATTTCCGGTTAGACGTCGAGATATTGAACCTATAAAGTCCCAGATAAATTTTACCATTTTAAGTCGTTATAATGCCCAAGTATTATATTAAAAGAAAAATGTTATTAGAGTTATACTCTCGGTAAATTTTAAAAACCTATCAAATATAAACGAGGGTATAGTCTAATTAACATTTAAAAACTAAACACATAATTATTTTCAATTTATTTTCTAACCCGACGATCAATGGAAATTAGGTTATTTTCAAGGTTCGAAAGCAACGTCTGAGGAAATTCTCACAACGTCTCCAATAACAAAAGGTGGGGGCAAGATTCCGTACACATGGGACGGTTAGCGTAAAATAGCTTAATATATATGTGTGTAGTGGTTCCCCAAGCCCTACACTAGAGATAAATAAGTAAGGAGAGCCTATTCTCGGATAATGATTTTCACGAATCACTTAACGAGGTTACGCCGGCCTTAATTATTTATCACAGAAATGATCTATGATAATTTGAGGATGTATTGTGCTTGCATTATGTGATTAATTATATAAATGTGATACTTGAATGATTGTGATTGTTAGACTAAGAAAATGATCTATTACTCCTTGAGATGAAAAACGACAACATCGTGAGCCATTAAGTGTAGGATCCCCATTTACAGAAGGGAAGGGTAGTACATTGAATAGCTATATTCTGTTGGGTTCTGGCTAAGGAAAGACTTGGTAGACTATGTCCTTTACGGTTGCCTCTCTTTCCTGGGAAGTCAACCATACACTATTTATTGTACAAAACTGAACTTACTGTAAGGTTGTGTGAGGTGAGAATTAAAATAAGCTTTCTTAAAAGATTAAATTACTACCAAGGGATATTTTTCAGGATCTGAATGGAAGTTCATATAGATTTGCATTTAGGAAAGTGTAAGTCCACTGCCGTGTGTATAGGCGCACGAGGTTGATCAGCCGCCTGAATCCTGACGAGGATTATTACTGTGCACTTGGCAAGACAAGGAGATCTTGGCCTGTTTTCCTAGGGGCAATCGACTTATAACACTTAGACTCCATGTGAAGTTAGGTGGCGTTGCTCTTGGTAAATGGGAGAACGTTGGTGGCATGTGGTCTCGTGACATCTGATCTCGGTAATTGGGAGGTTGTCCTTGACAGCGTTTATTGGCCTAAATCAGCATATAATTTAGAAATGCATCAGGAAAGCTACACCCTGGGTTAGAAGTAAACAATTGGATATAACACGCTTGATTGATTATCTCTGTTTGACATATGTATTCCTATTTTACACTCAATCCCAATTTTCTATACTTGTACGAAAATCTTAGCCCTATATTCTCTATGTTTTGTATTCGTGGTACAACTTTACAGATGGCAGGACACTTTCCGACCCATATCAACATAGCTCAGGGTCAACGCTTATGGAGCACCCTTGAGATACGGTACCATGAGGGCGACGAGGACGCTGAAGGATGGAGGATAGATGCGGTTAATAATACTTTAACATTCACCGGCTTAGTGACTTATATATATAGAAGTTCGGGGATGTTTGACGCTTTATTCACCGCTCCAGTCCAAATTACTCAGAGGTTACCATTCCACCGTATTTGGGAGAACCATCGTCGTTTCCATGAGCTCGACCCACAGAACCTGGACAGAAGACGTGTAGGTGGTGATGCTCGTGCCTATCGTCGTCTGTTTGGCCAGGTTTACCGTGGGAGAGGCCGTAGACATGGAACACAACATGTGTCAAGGGATCAGCCGACCTCGGTTGAGGGTTCAGTAACTTCATCTTATCACCCATCTGATCCCTAGACCTTCGCCCTGATGGAGGTGGAATGGCGACTAGCTTGGACATGAGAACTTTTTTTTTTTTGTACAGCCAGTATGATGTCCATTTTTGGTTCAGTCAGTCGTCGCCATATTTTGTGGGTACACTTGGGTTATCTTTGGATCTTTAGTCTGGTTTCTTTTGGCGTGGCGGTGCCACAACTATGTACAACAATTATGTGAATATATGAGGAATGTTTGTTATATGTTACTTCTTGGTTATTTAAATTATATTTACATTTTTTAATACATAATTTAAATACAATTAAATTAGAATTCCACCAATGGGACTTAGGTCGTCTCATTTTATGGTATCAGAGCTGGTCAATTCAGTTCGGACCAATAGGGAGCAAAGGTATATTGGTTGTGTCATGTTTGATTCCACATCGGATGATAACATTGTTTTCGTAGGATTAACTTCCCATTACCACGAGTTCTCAAATAGGTTAAAATGGAGTTAAGTCTTCAAATCAGAAGACCAACTTCCTTATCAAATAAGATTCATTCATAAGATATATAAATATTTATATACATATTCTTTATATCTTATGAATGATTGAACCAATTAACTTTTCCTTTTTCAGGAAGTTATGGTTCGAAACACCCGTAACTCGGAACGTGGTAGGGGCGCTAGTAGAAGGACCGGTAGAGGCGCCGGTAGAGGCACTGGTAGGTTTACTAGAAATGCAGGCGGTACCAATAGAGATTTCGGTGAAGCGACTCCTGAAGGAGGAGATACCATCCCTGTAGGACAGGAAAATCATTCCCAGACAGGAACAAACACCCAAACTGACACTAGGGATATTCGTGAGCTTGCTGCAGCAGTGTTGATTCAAACACAACAAAATAGTCAAATTCTGCAACTTACTAGAGATCAACAACTTTTTCAGCAACCACAAAGGGAAAATGTACATGAAGATGTAGGTTTAAACTCCTTTTTGAAAGGAAAACCACCACAGTTTGGCGGTGAGTGTAATCCCGAGGGTGCAAAGAAATGGTTGCAAGAAATAGATAAGATTTTTGCTTTCATCCATTGTAGAGAGAATAGAAGAGTTGGCTATGGGACGTTCATGCTAACTGGAGACGCTGAGGCTTGGTGGAGAGGAAAGCATCGACTTTTAGAGGAAGAAGGAAAAGATATCACTTGGAATCTATTCAAGGAAGTGTTTCTTGGAAAGTATTTTCCCAAATTAGCAAGGAAGGATAAAGAAAGAGAATTTAGCAACCTGCGTCAAGGATCATGGTCTATTGGAGAGTATACCCGAAAATTTGAATCACTTTTGAAATATTCAGAATTTTATAGGTTGCATCCAAGTGAGGAATAGATGTGTGAAAAATACCAGGATGGGTTGAGGTACGATATACAGAGGGTTGTTTTACCTCTGCATATCAGAAATTTCAATGAGCTAACAGAACGTTGCTTGGAGATTGAATGTATTGATAATCGTAAGAATCAATATGGATCAGGAGGACCAATCTCAAATAACCACAATAAAGGGAACTTTAATCGAGGTCAAGGAGGGAGGCCTCAACAAGGAGGAAAGGTGCACCAAAGAATAACACCATATCAGAATAATGCTTCCAGAAGATCGGAGCTGAAATGTTTCACTTGTGGGGGAGCACATCTCAACAAGGAGTGTCCTCAGAGACAACCGGGAACTTGTTTTCGTTATGGTCAAAGGGGTCACTTCCTTAGGGATTGCCCTCAATGGAAAAAAACAACAAGAAGGCCAAGGAAACAACCAAAGAAACAAGGAGGCTAAAGGAGGAACGAGTGGTGGCACAGGTGTAGGTCAAAAACTCCATAATCCGAACAACAACTCAACCAGTGGGAGGGTGTTTACTGTTAGAGGTTCTGAAGCCCTTGGATCTGATGATTTAATTCAAGGTATGTGCTTAATTGAAGATATGTTAGTATCCGTGTTGTTTGATTCAGGAGCTACAAAATCTTTTATTTCTACAACTTGCGCTGAGTTCTTGAAATTAAGACCTGTTGATTTAGATAAAAATCTAATCATTTCTACACCATCAGGAGAAAAGATGGTAGCTCGTTCAGTCTGCATAGGTTTTCAAATAACAATAGAAAATAGGAAGTTTCTAGCAAATCTTGTAGTTCTCCCACTTCATGATCTAGACATTATCTTAGGGATGGATTGCTTATCATCCAATAATGTAACCTTGCGTTGTAATAAGAAAACTTTAATGTTTGAAGAAGATAGTGGGGAAGTCGAGAAGGTTGAAGCTCTCACTCAGAAATTTATGATGTTGTTTTCTATGTCAGCGGAAGTAACCCCAAGTGTGGAAAACATCCCAGGGTGTGTGAATTTCTGGAAGTTTTCCCAGAAGACGTTCCAGGATTACCACCAGTTAGAGAAGTAGAATTTGCTATAGATTTGGTTCCAGGCACTGGCCCGATTTCTATTTCTCCTTATCGAATGTCACCATCAGAATTGGCAGAGTTGAAGAAGCAATTAGATGACATGTTGGGGAAGGAATTTATAAGACCAAGTGTATCACCATTGGGAGCTCCTATCTTGTTTGTAAAGAAGAAAGATGGTTCGTCTAGACTTTGTGTGGACTATAGACAGCTTAACAAAGCTACCATAAAGAATAAGTATCCATTGCCTAGAATCGATGACTTGATGGATCAATTGAAGGGAGCATCGATATTCTCAAAGATTGACTTGAAGTCATGATATCATCAAATTAGGGTGAAGGAGGATGATATTCCAAAGACAGCTTTTAGATCCCGATATTGACATTATGAGTACTTAGTTATGCCATTTGGTTTGACTAATGCTCCAGCTGTATTCATGGATTACATGGATAGGATCTTTAGGCCATATTTAGATCAATTTGTTGTAGTTTTCATCGATGATATTTTGATTTACTCTAAGAATGAGGCAGAGCATAAAAAGCATATAAGGATTGTATTGCAAATATTGAAGGGCCGACAGTTGTTTGCGAAATTTTCAAAATGTGAGTTTTGGTTGAAGAAGGTGCAATTTCTGGGTCATGTAATCAGTGCGGAAGGTATAGCAGTTGACCCAAGTAAAGTTGAAGCAATGACGAAGTGGGAAAGTCCTAAGAATGTTGGTGAGGTTCGAAGTTTTTTGGGACTAGCTGGATATTATCGAAGGTTCATCGAAGGATTTTCAAAGATCTCTTTACCTATGACTCAGTTGACGAGGAAAGGTAAAAGCTTCGAATGGACAAATGAGTGCGAGGAAAGTTTTCAAAAGTTAAAAGAAAGATTAACTTCATCTCCAATTCTTATCTTACCAGATCCATTAGGACAATTCGATGTGTATTGTGATGCATCATACCAAGGACTGGGTTGTGTGTTGATGCAAGAACGCAAGGTGATAGCTTATGCATCGAGACAGTTAAAAACACATGAGAGAAATTACCCTACTCATGACCTAGAGCTAGCAGCAGTTGTTTTCGCCTTGAAGATTTGGAGGCATTACTTATATGGATCAAAGTTCAGAGTATTGAGTGATCACAAAAGTTTGAAGTATTTGTTTGATCAAAAGGATCTAAACATGCGGCAAAGACGTTGGATGGAATTCATGAAGGACTATGACTTTGAATTACACTACCATCCAGGAAAAGCCAATGTTGTAGCAGATGCCTTGAGCAGAAAAACCCTCCATGTGTCAGCAATGATGCTAAAGGAAGAAGATTTGATTCAACAATTTGTAGGTTTAAATTTAGGTGCAGAATTTGTTCAAGGAAGGATGTTCCTGGGTACTACCGTAGTAGCTAGTGAATTTTTTAATAGGATTAAAGAAGGACAAAAGGCTGATGAACATTTGATGAATATAAAGAAAATGATAGAAAATGGTCAGGGTGGAGACTTTCATATAGGTGGTGATGAAATACTGAGATTTAGAAAAAGACTTTGTGTACTCAAAATAAAGAAATTCGGAGATTAATACTTGAAGAAGGTCACAATAGTAAGTTAAGTTTTCATCCAGGATCCACTAAGATGTATCAAGATTTAAGAAAAATGTTTTGGTGGGTTGGAATGAAGAAGGAAATAGCAAAGTATGTTCAGTCATGTCTGGTGTGTCAAAAAGCAAAGATTGAACATCAGAAACCAGTTGGGTTATTACAATCGTTAGATATTCCAGAATGGAAGTGGTATGGAATTTATCTGGATTTTATAGTTGGATTACCAAAAACTCAGAAGAAGTTTGATGCAATATGGGTTGTAATTGATCGATTGACAAAGTTAGCTCATTTCATTCCTATCAGTCAAACTTATAGCTTGGAGAAGTTAGCACAAATTTAGGTCAGAGATATTGTGAGGCTGCATGGAATTCCAGCCAGCATAGTGAGTGATCGAGATCCTCGATTTACGTCAAAGTTTTGGAAGCAACTACATCAGGAGTTGGGAACTAAGTTAAGACTGAGTTCAGCTTATCATCCATAAACGGTGGTCAATCAGAATGGGCGATTCAATCGCTAGAAGATTTGCTAAGAGCTTGTGTTCTAGAACATAAAGGGAGTTGGGACGAGTTTCTACCTTTAATCGAATTTACTTACAATAACAGTTTCCATTCGAGTATAGGCATGGCACCCTATGAAGCATTATATGGAAGGAAATGTCGCACCCCCTTGTGTTGGTACGAAATTGGAGAAAATAAGATTCTTGGATCAGAATTTGTAGTACAAACAACAAATCAGGTTAAAATTATCAGAGATAAGATGAAGGCTGCACAAGATAGACAAAAGAGTTATAGTGATAAAAGAAGAAGACCTTTGGAATTTGAAAAAGACGACCACGTGTTCATAAGAGTTACTCCTAGGACTGGAGTTGGACGAGCAATCAAGACTAAAAAGTTGACGCCAAGGTTTATCGGGCCTTTCCAGATTCTAAACTGAGTTGGACCAGTAGCATACCGTATTGCTTTACCCCCTCATCTATCTAATATTCATGATGTGTTTCATATTTCTCAGTTGAGGAGATATTATCCAGACCCATCCCACATTATCGAATATGAAACATTAGAACTTAAGGATAACTTAGAATATGAAGCTTTACCAATTAGGATTGTGGACCATCGAGTAAAGGTACTTCGAGGGAAAGAGATACCTTTGGTCCGAGTTATGTGGGATGAAGCAACAGGCGACTCAACAGGGGAAAGGGAAGTAGAGATGCGACGAAAATATCCTCATTTATTTTTAGGTACGTTAAATTTCGAGGACGGAATTCATTTTATGGGGGATAGTAATGTAACATCCTTAAATTTTACTAATTCAATTTTAAGATTTCTAAATAATTATTATAAATTTTTATTATTATTATTATTATTTTAAAAAAAAATTAAAGAGGAAAACGAAAATAGGAAGGCATATATGATATATATGTCAATTTATATTTTAAGTTACTAAAATATTCATAGAAAAATCTAGCACTTTAATTTAATCAAATATGCATAGAAAAATCTAGTATTTAACACCTCATAAGTCTATATTGTATTTATTGTACCAATTAAATTAATACACAATTAATAACTTTTGAGTCATAAATCTAATATTATACACCTCTCCCTAATATTATGTGTTGGATAAATTATATGAAGCCAACCAATTTTTACTTTTAAAAACTCATCATTTTATTAAATCAAGTTGTGAAAAAAAATTAATATTTTATTTTGTAAAAACTAGTATAAATAGCTAAGGTCTTACCACCATTTTCATTCACACATAAAATCTCTCTCTTTCTATAATTTCATACATAAACTCTTTGCATCTTATTTAAGTTTTGTTTTGGTGCAAATCCACATTTAAGAAGACTCCATTGAGATTTTCTTCGTTACCGGTAAGCCGTTATAATTTAATTATATTATTTTAATTATATTATTTTAATTATATTATTTATATAAATGTTATTTTAAAATGACTATGTAAATTTCCGGTTAGACGTCGAGATATTGAACCTATAAAGTCCCAGATAAATTTTACCATTTTAAGTCGTTATAATGCCCAAGTATTATATTAAAAGAAAAATGTTATTAGAGTTATACTCTCGGTAAATTTTAAAAACCTATCAAATATAAACGAGGGTATAGTCTAATTAACATTTAAAAACTAAACACATAATTATTTTCAATTTATTTTCTAACCCGACGATCAATGGAAATTAGGTTATTTTCAAGGTTCGAAAGCAACGTCTGAGGAAATTCTCACAACGTCTCCAATAACAAAAGGTGGGGGCAAGATTCCGTACACATGGGACGGTTAGCGTAAAATAGCTTAATATATATATGTGTGTAGTGGTTCCCCAAGCCCTACACTAGAGATAAATAAGTAAGGAGAGCCTATTCTCGGATAATGATTTTCACGAATCACTTAACGAGGTTACGCCGGCCTTAATTATTTATCACAGAAATGATCTATGATAATTTGAGGATGTATTGTGCTTGCATTATGTGATTAATTGTATAAATGTGATACTTGAATGATTGTGATTGTTAGACTAAGAAAATGATCTATTACTCCTTGAGATGAAAAATGACAACATCGTGAGCTATTAAGTGTAGGATCCCCATTTACAGAAGGGAAGGGTAGTACATTGAATAGATGTATTCGGTTGGGTTCTGGCTAAGGAAAGACTTGGTAGACTATGTCCTTTACGGTTGCCTCTCTTTCCTGGGAACTCAACCATACACTATTTATTGTACAAAACTGAACTTACTGTAAGGTTGTGTGAGGTGAGAATTAAAATAAGCTTTCTTAAAAGATTAAATTACTACCAAGGGATATTTTTCAGGATCTGAATGAAAGTTCATATAGATTTGCATTTAGGAAAGTGTAAGTCCACTGCCGTGTGTATGGGCGCACGAGGTTGATCAGCCGCCTGAATCCTGACGAGGATTATTACTGTGCACTTGGCAAGTCAAGGAGATCTTGACCTGTTTTCCTAGGGGCGATCGACTTATAACACTTAGACTCCATGTGAAGTCAGGTGGCGTTTCTCTTGGTAAATGGGAGAACGTTGGTGGCCTGTGGTCTCGTGACATATGATCTCGGTAATTGGGCGGTTGTCCTTGACAGCGTTTATTGGCCTAAATCAGCATATAATTTAGAAATGCATCAGGAAAGCTAGACCCTGGGTTAGAAGTAAACAATTGGATATAACACGCTTGATTGATTATCTGTGTTTGACATATGTATTCCTATTTTACACTCAATCCCAATTTTCTATACTTGTACGAAAATCTTAGGCCTATATTCTCTATGTTTTGTATTCGTGGTACAACTTTACAGATGGCAAGACACTTTCCGACCCATATCAACATAGCTCAGGGTCAACGCTTATGGAGCACCCTTGAGATACGGTACCATGAGGGCGACGAGGACGCTGAAGGATGGAGGATAGATGCGGTTAATGATACTTTAACATTCACAGGCTTAGTGACTTATATATATAGAAGTCCGGGGATGTATGATGCTTTATTCACCGCTCCAGTCCAAATTACTCAGAGGTTACCATTCCACCGTATTTGGGAGAGCCATCGTCGGTTCCATGAGCTCGACCCACAGAACCTAGGAAGAAGACGTGTAGGTGGTGATGCTCATGCTTATCGTCGTCTGTTTGGCCAAGTTTACCGTGGGAGAGGCCGTAGACATGAAACACAACACATGTCAAGGGATCAGTCGACCTCGGTTGAGGGTTCAGTAACTTCATCTTATCACCCATCTGATCCCTAGACCTTCGCCCTGATGGAGGTGGAATGGCGACTTGCTTGGACATGAGAGCATTTTTTTGTTTGTACAGCCAGTATGATGTCCATTTTAGGTTCAGTCATTCGTCGCCATATTTTGTGGGTACACTTGGGTTATCTTTGGATCTTTAGTCTGGTTTCTTTTGGCGTGGCGGTGCCACAACTATGTACAACAATTATGTGAATATATGAAGAATGTTTGTTTTATGTTACTTCTTGGTTATTTAAATTATATTTACATTTTTTAATACATAATTTAAATACGATTAAATTAGAATTCCACCAATGGGACTTAGGTTGTCTCAGAATCCAAGGAATAATGATGAAGTTCACAAAAAAAAAATTGGAATTAGAACGGCAGGTTGGCTTTCATAGTGGAGTACTTTGCCTTCAAAAGTTCTAGCCGCCTCTCACAGAGTGATTGGTTTGACCTCATGGTCTCTAGTTCTGCTTCTAGTCTCTGAGCTTTGTCAGCAAAATCCAGACCTATGTTAATCTCTTTCGCTACCTGGGAGTTGTCAAACTTTTCGAGCTCAACGTTCTGCTTTTTGGCTTTCGAAATTTTTTCTTGCAGCTCTTTAATTTGTGCCTCCCAGGAGCTGATACTTTGGTTATTGCTTTCAATTTGAATCTTGTTCTGTTCTTGGGTTTATTCCAAATCATCCAGTCGATTGGTGGATTCTAAAGCAGTATCCCATGCAGCTGCGACTGATCCAGTTTGATTTTCAATATCTTTCGAGATTTGTTTGATTTGGGCAACGTCAGCAGCAATCCGATTGAGCATCGAGGTCAGCTCCATGATGACATTGGCAATTTCTGGAGAAGCAGTTAGAATGTCAACCTCCTTGACAAGTCACCCTTAAAAACCTTTTCTTTGATCTTTGACAATATTTGGCTGGAAGGATCAGCAGTGGATTGACCACCAGATACAGAGGGAGAACTGAGGGTTTTCTCAGACGAACTTCCCCTAGAACCAAGTAAAACTTTCAAGTACTCACGGAGGTTATTCTTTTTCAGAGCCTCTAGTTCTTCTGCAGAAAGGGTCATGGAGGCTTTGCCCGAATCCTTCACAGTTGACAAGTTAGGGTTAGGGGTTGTTTCAATAATTATATCCTCATGAATGGCTTTTTCCTCTTCTTTATCTTGGTCATTACCCTCTTCGACGTTTTCAGCATCATCCATAAACTCCTCAATAGGCATTGATTGGTTGGGGAACATAAAGTGTTTACCTCCCTTTTCCATAACATCATCTTGTTGGATGGCATCTGAATTTTCGAATCTTGGGGATCTATCATCGGCTTTGTCTTCAATTTGTACCTCAGGGATTTCCACCTCCATATCAGCCCTGGCTGTTTCAGCCTGTGTATCTTTATCTTGATCATCTTCATGATCGGAGTCACTGGTGTGAGAAGTTTAAGTGGTAGTCTTGGGTGGAGAAGTTCCGCGGTGTTTCTTAACTACTTGGTTGATTTTGCTCAGTGAGCTCTTCTCAGAGTCCTTTGTTGAAGTAGGGTGATATGTTGGTTCACCTTCACTATTAAGGATTGTTGGGTTGGTTGATTCGGCAGCCAATTGAGTCAAAACTCCTGCATCATCTTGAAAGATATAATCGAATTCAATAGTCAAACAGAAATACTAAGGACAATGAGGTATGTATGTGAATCATTTTGGTACCTTAGGAGCTTCTGCCCCAGGGCTTGAGTTGTCACTTTCAGGCTGCTCTGCAGCCTTCTTCGACATCTCTTCAGGAGTTGGCTCCAAGATGGTTAAGTTGGTAGGTTTTTTTATTAAGACCTTCACGCCTTTCGCTTGAGATTGAGAAATGGCTTCGTTTATCTTGGGTTGCCTTTTGTTCTTCTTCAGAGGTTGTTCGGTAGTTGGGGATAAGTCCTCATCGTCAGATTCGACTATCACCAATGCTTCATCCTTGGCCTTCCTTTTCTGGGGAGTCGGGGGTTGCTTTCGAGCGCCCTGAAGAGGAAAACGTTAGAAAATATTGAACAGAAAGCAAAATTTATAAGGGGTGCAAAAATACCTTTGTTGTTGTTGTTGCTGTCTTGCTCCCTTCCTCTCTTCTTTCACTTCTGCAGGCTTTCTTAATGGCGATTTCTTTAGAGGAACCTTCACGGCTAAAATAAACAGAAAAGCAGTCATTATATGTGAAAATAAATAAGACAAGGAAAGTTTGGGTCAAAATTCTCCCGTTCCACACCTTCATATATTTCAGATTCGATGCGAACATCTTTGATCCTAATATGAAGATGCCCTTTGAAACTGTCTAGTGTATGCTTGGTCGGAACCACCCGTTGCGCTTTCGGTTTTGATTGTTGGCAAAGGATTTTGATAGAATCCCCACAGACGAACCAGTCTGGAAATGGAGGGACAAGGGCCACTCCAAAATCAGCGCTTGGCAGTCGAGGGAATTTGGGAGGAAACATATTGAAAGCCGTTTCATATCGTTTCTCAAGAGGAACGTATGAAGGGATCTTTAAGTTCTCCATTTTCTTTTTAAAAAATTCCCTTTAGAGTAACTGTTGCGTCGCAGACGGTTCGACCAAGGTCATTTGGCCGATAAATAGTTTCAAAATATTTTTGGAAGGCTTGGATTTCTTTAATCTGCGTTGAAGTACCTTTCTTCACTTTTTCCTGCACAGAGAGGAAAACCTTGTTAATATGGTGTGCAAATGCAGCCACGTCAAAAAATTCCTCGGCATAGTAAGCCCTCCACCAGTCATCGAATTTTTTAGTACCAAGGAAGCTTGGTTCGAAAGCTACTGGAAGAAGCTACGTTCGACCAGCATATCGTGCAATTTGCTTAATAGCCATTGCTTCACTATGATTGGAGTTGTAAAGAAGGAGAGCACTTTTCTTATCATAAATCGGTTGGGGTAAGACTTGAACCAATCCAAACTGACGAGCAACAAGATTTGGTTGGTAAGTAATCAGTGTAACTTGGCTTTTGGAGAGGTTAAATCTGAGGGTTAACACCCTAGGAGTCAAGAAGGCTTCCCAAATCGCAATAGATTCTGCTGCTTGACCCTTCGACGACGCTAGGAATGGCCTGGTAAACCACCCAGGACCACACGTCTTTGTCGCAAAAGGAGCCATGTTGGGTGTAAAATCATAAAATTTGGCGAACATCATGATAAAGTTAGTGAAAGCCTATTGGACAGGCCGGCCATCATCAGCAGGTGTCAGTTTCGCCAAACGTGGGTGTTGCACCCCAAATTTTACCCCTTAGATGTCATATTATCTTGCATTTACATGTAGATTTCAATCGTGATGCATTGTTAGCTAACATTTCACATTGCAAGTTTTTTTCTTTTTGTGTGGAAGATAGGTTTTAAAGAGAACAAGATCCCCCTAAGACCTCTCTTGGTCCCTAATGCAACCGTTTGAAGCTACATGGATCCAAGAAATCCTTTTCAACAAGAAATCAAATGTTCATTAAGACAAGTCAGACACAGCCTTTCATGTCAAGTAAACTGTGATCCCTATTCTTGAGACATAATTCCATGCGTTGATGAACATCCTGGGAGTACACCTAAGTCTTGAAAGATTTTCCTTTGAGTACAAGAATTTTTTCATGTGGATAAACATGCACCAAATGCAACATTTCAAAGTTGGTGTCATGGAAGAATTTAATTTTGCACTTGGAATTTCCTAAGTTTATTTTTTGTGACATTTTCTTTGTGATTTGTCTCAAAATTCCATTGGGCCCAAAATGTTGTCACTTGAATTAAATGCCACAAATTTGGGGATTTAAGGTGGTGTTCACGTAAGGTTTTATGTAACAAGGCATTATGGCACTTAATTTATTTCACATGCCACTTGGTATTATTTGAAAAATCTAAAGATGCTATTGCTTGTGGGACAATTATGCGAAGTCACTAAATATTACCTTTTTCTATCTTCTCTCTCATGACACAAATAAAGGAGTTTTTGGAGTGAATATCGAAGGGTGAAAATAGCAGGCATGCACCATTTCCTCCGCTGCATTTGTTCAGCATGGTGGTCCAAAGTTTGACTGAAGAAAGTGCTACACAAACCCTAATTCTTTACTCAGCAGACCATACAAACCCTAATCCCTTATCCTGTGGACAAACCAACTACCCAAGACCCGGATCCACTTGCTTGGCCTATAAAAGGAGCTCACTTCCTCTGTGTTAAAGCACACCAGAAATTGCCAAGAATTTCTCTCTACCTCTCCCTCCCATAATCTTGCAAGTAACACTCCAAAGCTTGCAAGAAATTCACTATTTTTCATTCCCCCTGTATTACACAGAAAAAAGAACCCACAGAAACAACATAGATATACTCAGAAACTCTCTCAAAATTTCCCACGTCCTTAATCTTGCAAGCCACCCTCAAACTTGCAAGAAATTTATTATTTTTCATTAGTCTGTAAAATCCTTCCAAACACTTCCAATAAAGCCCAACACCAAAGCATTCAAACATATCTTGTTTTCGGTGGCTGAAGGAGGAGAGGAGGAAGCTTACCTTTTTTCCAGAACATAGCAGTGAAGAAGCAGTGGATTTACTCCACTAGGTAATACACTCGCTCTTGCTCATATGCTGTTCTGCTTCATATTAATGCATATTTTATACTACTATCATTTTGTTTTTATACTGTGGTTCCTGTAAATACTGTGATAAATGTTGTTGATTCTGTTAGAAATATTGTTATGAATGTTGTTGATGATGCTGGACTGATGCTATGAATCTCTGTTTTCACTTTGTTTAACAAATTGTGTGAGTTTTTGTTCAACGTAACTGGACTGAATTTTTAAAAAAAAAAAAAGAAAACTGAACAACACAAATGGCGTTCGCCAGATGCACAATTAAAAAAACACACACTGAGTGGCGCTCGCCATTCCCCATGCACAAAAAAAAACAAAAATAATAACACAGGGTGGCGAGAGCCACCCTCCTCTCAGCACCAGGTGGCGCAAGCCACCCCATCCAAGCACAAGGAGGTGGCGCAAGCCACCCTCCCACTCACACACACAGTGGCGCAAGCCACTTGTTCACTCACATGGCGCAAGCCATGCATTTAGTGGCACCCGCCACTCTCTTGTTTTTTACCTTTTATTTATTTTTGTTTTTTTATTTATTTAGTTGTTTCACTTTTATTTTCATTCTATAAAAAAGAAACACAATAAAAAATACGCCTCGTTTCTTTTAAAATCAAATATCATTTTCAAGACATGAAAAACAACAACAAATGAAAATATTTTTTTATCTCATTCTGAGATTGTTTTCTTTAAAATCAATTAACACTTTTAAAAAAAAAACAAATTTACAGTGACCCTTTCTTTTTCTCTTGTAAATAAATAAGTTTCATAATAAAAGTGTTCTTCATTTTTACTTGGCTACTGTCACCAATTTATGTGCATTGTTTCAAACTGTGAGGATAATATTTCTGTCATATTCGTTAACTTTGTGGTTTATCACCTTCTTGTTTCACATGTTTTTATTTACTGATTTTGAGATGATAAATCCACATGCTTCCATCACACTAAAATTCTGTTGTAACTGGTGAAATGATTTTCTTTTTCAAACTTTGAACAAAGGCCATTTATATTTCCCTAGTCTCTGTTACAAAAATTACAAGACTTTAAAAGCATTTATTTTCAAGTTAAGAACTTTATACGTGCTATGTACCCATGTGGCTCATCTATCCTTGCTATTAATCATTTTGGAATTTTATTTCACCTGTTAATGCTCACTGTTTTGTTGGAATTCTTAAACATATTTCAACTCTTTGTAACTCTTATTTATAAGATGTTATATCCTCCTTCCTTCCAAAGGAAAAGTTTTTCTATTGACTTCAAGGTCATAGAAAGCTCATTACTATCTTGACCTCATAGTCTTAGGCAACCTCCCTTCTTTGACCTCATAGTCAATAGGACCCCCCTTGAACTCAAATTCATAGAGCAATTTATTCAACATTGACCTCATAGTCATAATTAAAACTTTGGCCTTATAGCCATTCTCCAATCTTGACCTCATAGTCAAAGTCTCTCTATTGACCTCATAGTCATAGAAAGCTCATTACCCTCCTTTGACCTCATAGTCATAGGACTCTCTCTCTCTCTCTTGACCTCATAGTCATAAAGCCATCTTTAACCTTCGACCTCATAGTCATAAACAAAACTTTGACCTCATAGTCATAGCCCTCTCCATTGGCCTCATAGCCACCTTCCAACATTGACCTCATAGTCACAAAGTCTCTCTATTGACCTCATAGTCATAGATAGCTCATTATCACCTTGGCCTCATAGCCATCTAACCTTTGACCTCATAGTCATTAACAACATCTTTACCTTGCCCTTAGCAAACAAACATAACATAACACAAGCTTAAACAAGAGGTTCCCGTAGAGTACTACGGATATTAAGGGTGCTAATACCTTCCCTTAGTATAATCAACCCCCGAACTTTAGATCTCCCCCCCTTTAGGTTTTTTTAACGATCTTGAACCTTTCCTTTGGATAAATCAAAGTCGGTTGTAAAAGAAATATGATGCAAATTAATTAATAATTTGTTATTCGATTTTCACCGCAACAGAAATGGCGACTTCACTGGGGACTAAGTTTTGAGGGTTAAACCCACCTTGCTTTTGCTTATGTTATTCATGCTTGTTTGCCATATTTGTACATGTCCCTTGTATATATGCTTTGTTTGAGATCTTTTGTGGGCATGGAACTATTGAGTGGTGAGATAAGTCCTAACCCGGACTTGAGTGCACAAATATGATAAGATCATGGTGTAATCAATAGTCGGTTGTTGGCAGTAGTACTAACAATCTATGGCATATGATGACCACACTCAGATGAGGCCCTTTGGGATTGTTGATGTCTGATGTGAGAAGTCGCATTGATATTACTTTTTCAATTGGGAGCCAGGGATTCTGAGGACCGTAGTTACCTTTACCCCACTTGGCTTTTTAGGATGTAGTGTGGTGACTATGAAGGAGCCAGTCCTGAGTAGTTGTCACACGATACTACACTCAGACGAGTTTATCTTGAGAATATTATTAACCCGTGTAAGTAGTTACATGGGCCGATAATATCTGAAGGATTTACGTAGACTCTGGAAACTTTTAGAACCTTGTTCCATAATTGATGAACCTATAGTCCACACCTTGTTGGGATGGGTAGACAATGACTCCATTCAAGAAACCTCAAAACCTAAGGCTTGTGTGCTATGATTGTGTACATATGTTTATATGTTTGCCCATGTTTGCGCATTGCATACACCTCATTGCATCCATTGTTGGTTTCAAGGAATTCAGATATTCATAGAGCTTGGATCCTACAAACAAACTTCTTCAGTTTTTCCACAAAAAATTTTGCAACTGTCCTTTGAGTTCTTTGAAACCACGTGGCTTATATTTGCATTCCATGCGCATTCGCACCTCATTTGCATTCCTCGATCCTGAGTCTCTCCCTCTATGTCTGAAGGATACCTAGCACTTATTCAAGACAATGGTAATAATGAATGAAATTCTGAAGAACCAGGATGAGTTGAAAGAGGAGATCAGAATCCTCAAGTGCCAGATGAATTAGGTTCTCAAAACTTTGCAAGCTCTGATAAAGAAAGAAGAGTGCGCTCACCCTGTCACTCCCAGAGAGGTTGTCAGTTCATCACCTCTTGTGGATCCTCCAACTCGAGGACTTCCTCAGTATCAAAGACTGGACCACCGTCAACCACGCCAGCATGAACGACCAAGAAAGCCAGGAAGAAATTACACTCCGCTACCAATGTCGTACAGTCAATTACTTCCAGTTTTGATCAAAGGAGGATTGATAGTGCTAAAAGAATTAAAGCCAGTACCATTTTCGTATCCACCAGGCTTTAACGCCAATGCTCGATGTGACTACCATGCTGGGGCGCAGGGGCATTCAACTGAAGACTGTAAGGTACTCCCGAGTAAGGTTCAGAACCTGTTAGACTCTGAGAGGATCTCATTCACGCCTCAAGGCGTTCAAATCAACAACCCTTTGCCATCTCATGTGGTGCTCCCATGCCAAGGATCCGCCTTGGGAGAAACTTCACGCCAACCAATCTTCGGTCTTAGTCCTGCACCAGAATGTAATCCTCATCCGGTGTCTGCCGAAAGGGTGTTTCAACCTCCAACTGCTGTTTCTCCTTACCAAGGTAAAAAGAGGTGCTATATAAAAAGGGTAAGGTTCGCTACACACCTATCCCGGTACCGCTAAGCAAACTGTTTGCACTGCTAATTCAAAATAAGTTGGTGACTCCCCGACCTTACAACCCTGTGCCAGGACCTTGGTGTCGCTCCCGGGATTTTCATCCAGGTACAAACGCGAGAGTGGCACGGAAAAACAGAGTCGCCAGCCGTGTAAATTTATCCCAAGAGAGGGAAAGGGAACACCGCATAAACCTGAGGAAGAGGGAAAGGAATGGTCATCGCGACCATAACCTGGGTTCAGGAGTCGGTTACGCGAGGGGAAGGTGCTAGCACCCCACGCGTCCATCGTACTCGCTGGGATCCATGCTTATTGTCTAATCTAAGGGTGAGTTATACTATCATCTATGGCTGTACTAAAACGGGGCAGGGGAAAACAAAGACAGACTCGGTAGGACGTCGACGTCCTAGGCCTATGTACCCGCTTTGTGCAATAGGGAATTCAGAGTCAACGTAGTTCGGACCAAGTTCTTTTTGTGTTTTTTATGAGCGGCGTTAAGTTTGCGTCCGACAGTTAGGGTCGATGCCTGTTTGCGACTCAGACGGAAGGTAACGTGCCCTTTTTGAAAATATCCTTTAGTTTGACAAATCCCGAAGGACAAAAAAAGTTTGAAGTTGGTTTGTGTTTTTTAGGACAGAAGTGGCTTAAGTTAGTTCCTAAGTTGCATTGCACCAAAGTCTAGGGCACAGGGGCGAATACTTAACGCATCGTCCCATGACAGGACGCTCGCTAAGCACTCTAAAAAGATGAGAGGAAGCCCCTCATTTCTCATTCCCCACACTTAAGGCTCGTGCGTAATACAATTTATCCTTATTAAGTATTTTCAAGAAATTTGAGATGAGAAGAGAGAAGACACAAGGGTGACTCTAAAGGGGGACTATGAGTCCTAAAGTTATCATGCATGGGTGACCTACGGTTAGTGAGGTTTGACGACAACCTAAATCCTAAAGGAAGAAGATGAGAGAAGGAAAGAGTTGAAGGTGAACGTGGATACTTATCCATATCCTCAAATGACTTACCTTAGTCCCTGCATAAAAGGTTAGTGAGAAACAGACACAAGTGATATTAAGGCAAATGAAAACCAAACAATGGCACATAAGAGTGATAACAATCCAAACATGAATTAAGAAATCAAATAAACAACCCCAAAACAAATGGCACAAATGCCTTTCCAAACAAGGTAAGCAGGCAGGATCAAAGATGCGCATATAAGAAAATCTCATGCAAAAAGCCATTAAACAAATAGTAAGACAACTTCTAAAATCACCAAATTAAATATCAATATTTCCCCACCAGAGACAAACCAAATACCAAAAACCCCTGCAAAAATTCAAGATGTTAGCCCTTCAAACAATCATACAAAGTTCAGATGAGAAGTAGGGTTCAATGTGCCAAAGGGAAGGATCAAAATGCAATATGCATTAATTTTAAAAATGATAAAAAAATATTTTAATGCATTTTAGAATGTTAGTGAATGAATTCAAAAGGAACGGATCAAAAATATTTTACGGATGCAGAGAAATAAAATAGACAAATTTAGATGTGCATGATGTGGGTAATTCAAAAAGAAAATGAATAAATATTTAATTTAAATGATAAAAAATAAAATAAAAATAAAAATATAATTTGGAAAACTTTATAAAATGATAAAAATTTATGCATGAATTTTATGATGATTTTTAAATGCATATAATTATTTTTAACAATTAAAATATGAAAATAATAATGAATTAATAAAAATAAAATGAAATAAGATGCTGGGGGGTGCGTTTAGTGAAAAAATGAAGTGGAAATGATATGGGCTGAAGAGTAGGGGGTGCGAATAGCAGCCCAGCCCACTGATTAATCAAAAAAAATAAAAAAGGGAAGGGTGTACGCATGTGACCTAGTCAACTGGGTTGACTGAGTCCTTACCTTGGGATGCATCCAACGTCCCTGGACAAGTCAACGCAAATAAAGGTACACAAAATGGAATAATGTG
Organism: Lathyrus tuberosus; assembly: GCA_022829125.1. Taxonomy (NCBI): domain Eukaryota; kingdom Viridiplantae; phylum Streptophyta; class Magnoliopsida; order Fabales; family Fabaceae; genus Lathyrus; species Lathyrus tuberosus. The sequence continues at coordinate 1,125,418 of JALAZF010000494.1, forward strand.
ATTGGACGTACACGGTAAGTTCAGTGGGGTAATAAACACCTGATTACTAATTAAAATTCAGAAAAAAAAATAAAAGCAAGAACACATGGCCTCACGTGGACCGCTGGATCAATTCCATCGACGGCTGAAACGTCGTCTTCCCCATTCAAACCCTCCGCCGGACTGGATCAACGGCCGCCACCGGAGTTAGGGTTCCGACCCCCTACTCCGGTCACCTGCAACCTTACAAAACCCAGAAAACGCAAGTGTATACACTATTCTGTCCAGAAAATCATGAGGAATTCGAATATGGCATCAAAAATCACAAATTGTTAGTGTATAATAAAAAACGAATGAAATATCATTAGGGCATAAAACTTTAAACACATAGAACAAGCCATACACACGTCCAGACACAAAACCAATTATACCAGCATGATCAGTGACAATCACACAACAATATACACGTAAAAAAAGAGAGTTTCATGACCACGAAAAAATCCACCAACCTGAGATGGTGCAACTCTAATCTCTGCTTTTGGCTACGAATGGTGGTTGGGTTGTGTTCTAGAGATCACCAGGAAGAGATTTGTGGAAGAGCTTTTGGGAGAGCTCCTCTTGGCCGTGAGTTTGAATGAGAAATCCTTTTTTAGGGTTCACTTGAAAACTCCTCCAACTTCACCTGTTCTCTCCCTAACCAGTGCATGGATGGGTTTAAATAGACTAGGGTTTTTCACTGATGATGAATTGGGCTTGGGCAATTCTTGGTTTAATGAGTTTGGGTGATTTTTTAGAAAATTACATAATGTTGGATACACCTCTCCCATGCATGTATATTTAAATGTTTCATGATAGATCACTTGCATTTGAATTGCTAATTACACCCATATTGACATTGGGCCTTAAAACCATTTGATTCATGACTTTTAAATAATTTGGGAATTTTGAATAATGGAGGATAAGTGATACATACACCATGAAACCACTTGATTCAAAGGTCTAAAATGTTCCTTAGGGATTGTTCTTTGACATTAGAAAGTGACATGAAACAATGGAATTGATTATAGGTCATTATGCCCAAAGTTGTGAAAATGGAGCCATGAAAAACCCTAAAAACCACTTTGCCTTGTTTTGATCATAACTGGAGTTTCACAAATGATATGGAGATCCACTAGTACTTGTTGGAAAGGGGAGAAAAAGATCTTCAACTTTCATGTTGGAGAAAAATTCATTTGAATCTTTCTTGATGATGAAAGGTCAAGTTGAATGCAGTGCAGGAACTTGTCCAAAAAGGAAACTTTCAAATTATAGGTCATTTCCAAATTTAGTAACTTTTGCACCAACTCCTGATTTTTGATGAATGGCATGAAACTTGACTCTTGATGACCATATGAGGATATGAGACCTTGAAAACCTTGGAGAAAACCTCAAAATTCCACAGTTGACTTCTCCTCTCACTGTTGACTTTCACCTGATTTACAGTCCATTGGCCAATTAAGTCTCTCCAGAACCAAACTGATGGACAACCTCCCACCCCTAGATACTAAGGGACCCAAGGAATGCCATAGAACCAAGTCTTGCCCAAAAAATCAGAAATAAACTGACTTTATAGCAAACCCTAGTTTTGGTACCCTCAATCTAGGAGGAAATAGCACAGTCTCCAAATCCAAATTCCTCTGAATATGATGTGTATCCTCTCCAACAAAGATAAGATATGTCATTTGGTGATGATAAAAACCCAAGGAGCTTGCCATTGGAGCAATAAACCCAAGAATCTCAAAACCTTAATTCATGCACTGGTTAGGAGAGAGTGATCCACTTGAGCTCTCTTGCTTGACCCTCTGAAGAACAAATTCTCCTCTTGAACTTGCCTCAGGCACCTTGACCCCATGTTAAGAACCAATGATATGCACACACGATAATGCAAAAATGCAATGAAACATAAGCCAGTTAGTACTAAAGTAAGGAGGGCAAATTTTGGGGTGCAACAGCTGCCCCTATTCAATCAACTTGGTCCTGAAGGTATGGTAGCGACGGTTCTCAGACATTCCAGGATACACGGGGATTAAATACCGAAAGAGCCCCAGAAATTTGCTAATGATGAGAATAACGAAATGGAGCATGCCAAAAAATAAGGAATGTGACCTCAACCATATCCACAAGAAAACAACGAATACGACCTCGATCGCACCCAAAAAACGAATACAACCTCAATTGTACCCACAAAGGAAGACTGACCTCAATCACTCTACCCGCAAAGAAAAGACGAATACGACCTCGATCGCACCCACAAAACGAATACAACCTCAATTGTACCCACAAAGGAAGACTGACCTCAATCACTCTACCCACAAAGAAAATACGAATACGACCTCGATCGCATCCACAAAATGAATACAACCTCAATTGTACCTGTAATACCCTAATTTTTGCCCCTAAGATCCCACGTGTCCGTGTGTTTTTTATTTCTTGCTTTATGTTTGTTTCTGTTTACTAACCTCTAACCAAAATACCAAAAATATTTTGCAATTTTTGTTTGTTTCTTCTTCTTTGTGTGTTTAAGGTTTTGCAGAAAATTGATGGCAAAGACATGTCTTGGAGATTGTGTGGCTATTCAGTTATGGTTGAGTTCAGATGGATGTTTGACCTCATCTTGGTCAAACTATCAGGTAATCGCCTTAAGTGCGAGTTATTTGTGGCCGCGGTTTATGTCTCAAGCAGTGACTATCAAGTTGTTGTGTGGTGATATTCATCAGATTCATCTGAGTTCATCAATCAAGATTGTGTTCATCTGTGGATTTATTTTCCAAGATAATTGATTCAGATGAATTTTGAAGTGGTTCAAACAGATTCAGATGGCCGTTGTTTCAGTTGTGGCTTGTTGTGTGGCATATGTTCATCAGAGGCTTGTGAAAAAAATTCAAGTTTAGTTTTGGGCTAAAAATAAGGGCTTGTTATCCATGATCCATTTCGTAGACCATTTTTTTCATTCCAAACACTATTCACATTTTTAACCATTTTTTTTCATATTCCACTTTTTGCTATCTAAACCATTTTTTCCACTTCTATTTATTAAATCCATTATCCAAATATCATATCCAACTTCTAAACCATTTTTTTAACCAATTTATCCATACTCCATTTTTACTATCCAAACCACTTTTTTTTTTTATATAACCATTTTTGTATATCCATATTCCAATCCAATTCTCCATATTTTTCTCAATATATAATATTCATTTTTATCCTTTCAAAAACCAAAACCCATCAAAAATTCATTACAAAAAATAACTAAGGCCCATTTTCCATTTTTTTCTATTCACACCTCCTATTCCAATCAAAGGCCCATTACAATTTTTCAAACCCACTTCCATTATCCTTTTTTTTTTCTAATGTCCAATTCAATTCTCAAATAACCATTTTTAATCCAATTCATAAAACTTGCTATACATATCCATTTTTTTTTTAAACCAATTATCCACTTTTTAATCCATTCTCTATTTCATCTCATTACCCATTACATAAACCTTTCTTAAACCATTCCTCAATATCCATATTTTACTATCCACATAAACCATTTACCCAATTCATTTTTTTTCTAATCCATTATCTAAATCCATCCTCCAAAATTCAATATCCATTCTTAATCCAAAATCCTTTTTTTTCCTTTTTACATACATATATTTTGAATCTATTTTTTTTTTATATTTCATAAGCCCATTAACCAAAAAATGAAAAAATGATTGAAAAAAAAAAAAAGAGCTTCACCAAAGCCAAGCCATCTCCAAAGCTAGCCCAGCCGTGACTCATCACTCCCAGCCATATACAAACCGGCCCATCACGCCCAACCACAATTACAATCCATGCAAATCAATTCCCAATTCAAAACACAACACTGCACTTCCAAAAAGTCACGCGAAACCAACATCAAAACGCAGAAAAATTATGGAAAACGGCAACTCAAATTCATTTCACAAATTCACCCAATTCCATCTATAAATAGAGCCTTCCATCCATTCATTTCTCAAGCTTTGACAGCCTCCAAACCCCTGCCAAAATCAAACCAAGCTTAGAAAAACAACTTCAAAGAAAAAAACTCCATTGAAGCTCCAATTCCAAAAGCTTCAAATATCACTCCAATCTTCATCAAAAATCGTTTCTAAGAGTGAAATTCTTCATACAACAACAAGAGGAAGAGAGTAGAAGTTGAAGAGGAGTCTTGCTTCCATTTTTCAAGGTAGTTCTAATTTTCCGTCGAAACTTTGAAATTCCGATTCGTCCGATTCTTGCATCGACGGTTAATTGTGATCACATATTTGAAATCCTCTCCATCTCACGATCGCAACGGTATATGGTTTGAGCTCCGTCGCTCCGATTTGACAGAGCTCAAAAATGGAAGCATGTTGTTTTGGTGAATAGTAACCGGCGTTGCATTTTGGAGAAGAAGAAGATACAACTTTCTAACTTTTTCTTTTTTTCATTTTCCTTTTTATTGTTTTTTTTTTGTTTTTGTTTCTATATCTTTTTTTTAATGGAAAGCATTGGGCTTAGCCCATTCATTACTCCACCACCATTTTTTCACTTCCACCTCCTTTGTTTCTTTTTTTAAAAAATATTCTATACTATTTTCTTTAATTCTTTTCAATTTATTTTTTTAGTTTATTTGTAAATTTGGACTTACTACTTTTGTTGGAAACTTTTCTAAAAGAAAAAATCTCTTGAAAATTATTTGAGTTTTTTTAGCCTTGTTTTTTATTTTCCTTTTGATTTTGGATTTGAATTACATTTTTTTAAGATATTATTTCTCTTTAAATTCATTGGACTTAGGGTGTAGATGAAGTTGGATAAATGTTCACTAATTCAAATCTACCTTTAAAGTGAATTATTTAATTCAGTTTAGGTGCTTTGAGTTAATGATATATTTAGCACTTTAATCCACCAAAATGAGTGAATGAACTTAAAGATGGAATTGTCTTGAATTTGTAATTCAAATTTGGTTTTCTCTTTCTTCTATTTCTTTTCTTTTTGATCGATGAAAGTCGTAGTGATCGTGAAATTTCTTTGTTGAATTTCGATCGAGACGAGATCATTACCACTTTTTCTTTTCGTGTGGCATCGCTTTAGGATAACGATCTCTATATCGTTTATCTCGCGTGCATTAACACATATATCTCATGGTCGGCCTCATTCGTAGGGTAATTGCTCGAACAAATTACTCGGCGTGCGCTTAACATAGACCAAAATTCGCCCCTATTCGGAATAAATCCAATTCGATACTTGTACTTTCGTGGACCGGACTTTGATTAGTCGCGTAATCCCAAGGTTGATTGATTGTTTGCGTTAGTTCCATAAACTTTGAAGCTTGATGCGTAGTTGCTTCGGGTCTCCCGATCTTCTTTCAAGTTTTCATTAAATTTGGCCTAATCGCATTGGTTAATCGCCGTAGTGCAAGACACGAAGCGGAATCGATTATCTTTTTGTTCTTTTGGCCACTTTTTCTTGGTTGTGGATGATTAAGTTCACCATACCATTATTGTGTATATATTAATGTTACATATTATATTGTGATTACTTCTTGCTCCCTTATCTCTTTTATTTTTATGTCTCATATTATCATCCCATATTCATGTTTATATTTCTTTATTATTGCTATTATTTTGTCCTTGATTTTTACTTTGTCCATTTGGACTTCTAAAACATTAATAAAGGCTTGAACCATAAAAAACTTAATCCTTCCTATTTTGGACTATTGGTTATTATCCTATGCTTTGGAGTGATCTCCTTATGGACCTCTTTTGAAGTGATATTGGACTTATGGACCTAGAATTAGGACTTCTTATCCCTTTGTTTGGAATTTGATTGAAGACTTGCCTTTATTTGGCCAATTTGCTTAAGGATGGAATTCTTTTAATATTGCTTTGAAGTGGCTCCATTTTGGTTAGATCCTTCTTTTCCCTAGCTTTTATTTCATGCACTAGGATAGTCACTTCTTCTCCTCCCCATTCTTAAATTTTCAAAATCTTCTCTCTTTTTCAAAACCTTCTTGTTTTCAACTTGAAACCGCTTTCATAATAAAACCTTGACTTTTGTCAAGTGACTTTTTAAACTTTGTTTTCTTAATAAATGTCAATCCATTTAACTATACTTTGACTTTTTTTCATAAAAACATAAAAAATACAAAAACTCATCCAAATTCTTTTGTGCTTTTATGCACCTTTTTTCTTTTAAACTTTTCAAAAAGAATTAGACATGAGTCATTTTTGTGATGAGATGTAAAACTCCTAACCATGGTATTTTGTTGAAAGTATGGTCGTTTTCCACTTAGATGTTGAAGTGATTAGTCTTGTTGATGTTAATCCAAGCAAATCCTTCATCTTAATGTGATGCAAATGCCACTTTCCCATACCTTTGGGTAATTAGTTGAGTATTCTCTCTTGAGAATGACAGGTTGTCTTTTTCAAGATAAAATAAACCATAACCAATAATTTTTGTTCTTTGTACCACGAACTACGAGGTTTTGATCCTACATTGCACATCGTGGGTACGTAGGCATGAGGCGATAAGTCTCTCCAAACACAAAAATCTTAAAAAATATTTCTCCTCTCGTCTCCTCAATCTCTTTACAAGCAAACCATTTTCAGACCAAAAGCAGTGAATACATCAAAGGGCTCCTATAGAGTACTATAGATGTATTGGGTGCGTAAAACCTTCCCTTTACATAACCAACCCCCCTTACCCTTATCTCTTTAGGTTTTGTTCGCTCTTTTTTTCCTTTCCTTTATGGATAAAAATAAAAGTGTGGTGGCGACTCTTGCTTATTTTTGAGTTGAGTTAATTAATAGCTTATACTCACAAATTTCCCCACTACAGAAAAGTGGCGACTCTGCTGGGGAGAGATTGACCTCTTGCTGGTCCATCCCTTGAGGGGTTTAGCCTACTTTGATTTATTTACTGTTTTTTGTCTGTTTTGTGCTGGCTGGATTTTCTGTTTGGTGGGCGGGGTGTTTTGAGAGAAAAGCCCAATACCCAGGGTTGAGCATACACCTAGGATTAGCGTGGAAAGTAGTGTGACTTGTTTGGCATTTGGCCAGACGAAGTATACATGAAAACTCCACATCCAGACGAGGTTTTCTTGGTAATATTCTATCCTGTTCATTTGGGGCAGACGATGGAATATAACCTGGAAAACTGTCGACTCTGGCGACCGTTTCCCGAGGACTCAGTTGCGGCACTCCTCCTGAGATGTGATAGTGGCAGACCACGTTCTGTGGCAAACCCATTGCACATTCTCGATCCGAGGACCCAATGCTGGGAACTCGCTATAGGATATCCCTTTTGAAAGAGAATCAGTGGAGGCACTCCTCGATTGGCGATAATACTGTACCCCGAGGGATGAATGTACTATTGCTTCTCGACCTCAGTGCCACAAGCTGAGGACCTTTCGTTTTGGAGAATCAGTTGAGGCCTCCTCGATTGATGATGATGCCAAACCAGAAATGGTGAACGTATCATCATTTCTCGACCTGAGAGCCCGGGATACTGAACATCCTAGTACCCACATGTGAGAATGGGCGGGTGTTTACAGGTTTGCAGGAAACCCTGACCTTCAACGTACCTGGTACTTCAAAGCGAACCTCTGTCGTCAGCAACAGTTATTCCGGATCTGTGGAAGTTTTGACCCTTGTTTGTTGCATTCATATTGCATTGCATTTGCATCAAGCATCATCCTGCATTATTTCTTGCCTTTCCCAGGTGTCTTATTTGCTTCATTTTCTTGGTCTTCGTTCAGCCAAGCTGTCGCACCAGTATAGTACTCGGGCTAATCAGAGAAAGAAGAGGATTTAGCTGATTTTCTGGCATTCATACTAAATTCAAAGTAGAACAATGGAGAGAACAGATAATGTGGATCACATGTCAGGCTTTACAGTGATGACCAATCCGATGTATGATTCTCCTCTGGACGATGATGTACCACAAGTAAATGTTCCTACTCGATCCCGACCTGTGCAAAAGGATCTGGCTATTCAAGTTGTTGAAAAAGATTCTCGATTTTCGAGGTATATGTCAAATCCTCATAATGTCCACCCTGTGACAGAGATGATTGATCTTAAAGTTGTGGAGATGAAAGAAGGACTTCGTGATCTCAGTGAGGAATTGAAAATGTTGACAAGACCCAATGCATCTAGTTTTAAGGCTCATGACTTGTGCCTGGTTCCGGGTGTGGTTATTCCTCCAAAGTTCGAAATGCCTGTCTTTGAAATATACAAGGGAGTTAGCTGTCCAAGGAACCATTTGACGATGTTCTGTCGAAAGATGACCGCTCATGTTGACAACGATAAGTTGATGATTCACTGCTTTCAAGAAAGTTTATATGGGGGATCCTTGATGTGGTATATGAAGCTAGAAAGGAACCATATTCAGTCTTGGGAAGACCTAGCTGACGCTTTTGTGAAACAATATGACTACAATTTGGACATGGCTCCAGATAGTGATGAATTGACGAGTATGAGTCAGAAGGACAGCGAATCCTTTCGAGAGTATGCACAAAGGTGGAAAGAGTTAGCAGCTCAAGTTCATCCGCCACTCTTAGAAAAAGAACTGTCCAAAATGTTTCTAAGAACGCTGTCAGACCCTTATTATGCCAGGATGGTAGGCGTTGTACCTCTAGATTTCTCCAAAATTGTGGAAGTCGGAGTAAACATCGAAAACGCATTCAAAAGTGGAAGAATCCAAGATGGTTTGAATGGCCAAGCTAGTAATGAAAATGTTAAAGTTGACGCGATTCAGGATTCTCCTCAGTTCCAGAAGCAGCAGATACCTCTGAATAATTCAGAAAGAGAGACTCGCCAGTTTGATCCAATCCCAATGACTTATAGTCAATTGTGGTCTTATTTTGCCCGAAACTCGGTGATGACACCTAGAAAAACCAGAGCCATGAAATCTCGTCCTCCTTGGTACAATCCAAATACTAGTTGTGAGTTTCATGATGGAGTAATGGGGCATCCAATTGAGGAGTGCAAGGTTTTCCAGGAAAAGGTTCAAGAGATGATCGACGATGAGGTGTTGACCTTCAAGGAAGGAAGCGCATTTGTGAATGGGACGCCTTTATGCTGATATTAGAGTGACCCGCAGTGGTTGTATGTTTGCTTCTGTGTCTCCCAAGAAAGTCGATAATGTTATTTCAAGCTCAAGCTGACACAGTTTCCTCAGATCTTTAGTTCTTTTACTGTGTTTTCACTTGTAATCTTTTATGATTGTTATTGCTTTGTTTGCATGTAGAACTTGTTTGTTTTGAATATTAATCTTAATGCAATGAGTATGTTTATCTTGAAGTGATCCATTCGCATTCGCTCGTAATTTGTTTTCTGCATCTGCAATACCAACCTCTTGTTTAAACTCTTGGAGGGAGGATGATGAAGTGAAAACGCAAAATTTCTGGTTGTGTTCTTTTGAATAAGACCCTGTGGATGATGTACAGGCATTGTTTCATTTTTCCCAAACACCAGAGATATAAGGAAGATAATCCCTTGTTAACCCCTTTGAGCCTTGAAGTAGGAGTTTCTTTTCTAAATGAAAAAACCCTTACATTTAACCTGGGGCAGGGTAGTCTTCAGTTAATTTGACCAAGTGTCCAAATTTCAAAAGGAGTGTGTATCTAGGGACCAACCACAATGGTTATCCCTCATTCCAAAGGGAAGAGGCGGTCACAACCCTTTTAATATGTCAAATAAGGCAATGTCACATGATTTGTTCAAAAAAAAAAAAAAAAAGAAATCAAAAGAAAAATAAAAGCCCGCTAAGTGGTAAGAATTGTGACTTAGGTAAAAATTGGGGCATCCCGCTGGACATCAAAAATTCAAAAAAAATCAGTCCAGACAAAAGTCAGGGAAAAATAAAAAGAATGAAAGAAAAATTCTCATCAAAAGAACAAATCTTTGTGTGACTACAAGTCAAAAAACGATAAGGGTGACTGTTATCCCCGAAAAATCTCATTGGTTCTTATACCGTCAGTTAAATCTTTTTTTTAGAGATGAACATTTGTGTCAATTAGCTGGATATAGGACTGAAGAATATCACGGAGAATGGGTGGGTACAAATAAATTTTGAGCCTAAAAACCCTTTTTTCTGAAAACCGTGAACCATACCAAGTTATAACCCTCAAAAGACCTAATTGAAGCAGGGTTTATTTTGAGAGCATACTCAAAACGAGATAGCGTTCCTGACTCCCATGAGTTGTGCTAAAAGATCTTTGTTGGTATTGCATGTGCATTCAAAAATAAATGTCGTATCTAAACTAGTGATTCATTCACAAGGTTTTGCGACATCTTTTCAATAAAAACTTCAAGAATAACATGTTTGTTGCATTAGAATTATCATTCTCAGAATAAACATTTTCTGCTTGCATACATCTGTTTGACATCATGAAAGTTTACATTTGAGCATCAGTGATGAACTTAATATTTTGAGGCCTGAAACTCTATTGAGTAATTGGAAAATTATTTCAAGGATGATCCTATCCAGGGGCATGTTGCCTGAAGATTTTGTTGAGCATGAGCAAGTTTGTTTTCCTAGTTGATGTTTTCGCAGGGGCAAAGCTTGAGTTCTCCTTTGATTAAAGAATGTGCCAAGTTCAGTGAATCTGGGGAAGTTACGTCGAGATTCGACGAATCTCTCAGAGTTTGAAGACACTGGGGCAGATTATCTCAAGTCGTTATGGTACAAAGTTTCCTTTTGGTGTAAAATCCTTGGTAGACCATGCAGTCTGGGGCAAAGGTTAAATGGTGAATTCAACGCACATGAGCAGATTTGTTCTTGTGGATGCAATCAAGTTGTTAATCATATGATGGATTCCCTCAAGATTGTTGTGAGGTGTTGGACTCTTGAAATCCATTATTCCCCAATTGAGCACCAGTTTGGGTATTTCCCGTCTAAGTACTATTTTGGGTATTCCTCCGGCTAAGTCTTGATTCAGATTTCCCCAGCTGAGTATGATTCTATTCTCCAACCAGGTTATGTTCAAGCATTTGTGAAGCTTTGGGATGATGTTTCTCCTTGATGTGGAATCCTCACACAGAGTTTTACCTCTCATTGTGATTTCTTTGATCACTCCCCAAGCAAAGAGTAATGTTGACTTCTTATTCCCCCAATTGGTTGATATCCCCATTAGGGTTTGCTTTGTGTGTACTCCTTGACAGGATCTCTTTTGGTATCTCTATCTTGTTGAGATTAGCCGAGTATTCAGCTGAGCTGTGGTGTTTATTCATCCTCTGTTCATCCTTATGTCTGTTTTGTCAGCATATTCATACTCATACGCATTGCATACGCATTCTTTTGTTGTACATAGTATGTTATTGTTGCATTTTGCATTTTGCATTTGTGTTGGTGCTTCTCCACTCTCTGATGTGGTTTCCTCCGTAGAGCGTGTGTGTCCTCTCTCCATTAGAGTGTTGACCCTAAGCAGAAAGCGTTTATCCTTTCTAATTCCCCACTGAGTTTATTCCTCGTGGAAAGTTTTGCTTCAGTTCTCCTTCCCAGTTCATTATCTGGATGGGACCAATCCCCAGTTGAGTTATTTCCTCCTTGGGATGAGTCTTGTTTGACCGTTTCTCTCCAGTTTGTTCCTGGATTGAACTTTGGTCTCCGGCAGTGACTACTTTGAAACTCTCTAGGTTGTGGAACCTAGATGATTGAGAGTGCATTTATTTTGCACCTTTGAGGATTTTGTATTACTCAGCAGATGATCTGTTTGTGTTTACCCTCAGAAGATGAAGATTTTGTTTCTCCAGAAGGGTTGTGACAACACTCTTTTGGAATCCTTTGCATGACAACAAGCAGCAGCCTCTTTATGTGAGAAACTTGTGTGTCTCCGGTTATCAGACGTTATCTTTTCCATCAAATGGTATCTCTCAGGTTGTGCCCGTCAAAGAAGTTTTTTGTGAATTTCCAACAGATGGTTGTCTCTTTATTTGCGAAGTCTGTTGCGTGATCTAACTTTCCCATATCTCATGTGAAGATCCCTGGTAGAGTTATTGATTCCTAGTTCCTGGAAAATCTCGGCAGAAGATTTCCAGTTGACCTCGGCAGAAGGTATTTTCTTTCCAAGAATCTCGACAGTAGATTTCTCGGACAATTTTAAAATTTTATTACAGCAACCTCGACAGAAGGTATTTTTCTGTTTAGGATCTTGGCAGTAGAATCCTTAAAAGATTTTTCAGTAAAGCCTCGGCAGCAGGCATGTTTTCGATTATTCCTCGGCAGTAGGAATTACATATAAAATCTCGGTAGAAGGTGTTTCATTTGAAGGTTTTCTGGTTGATCTTGGCAATAGATTCCCCAGTAAATTTTTGATGGTTGACACATTTCTCAAAATAAAATATTGATAGAAAGTACTCCAATGAATGGTAAGTCTCTTCGGTTTGATGGGACAGTTCGTTTGTGACTCCGATGAATGATAAGTCTCTTCGGTTTGATGGGACAGTTCGTTATTGAGATTTGTGACTCTGATAAATGGTAAGTCTCTTCGATTTGATGGGACAGTTCGTTGTTGAGATTTGTGACTCCAATGAATGGTAAGTCTCTTTGGTTTGACGGGACAGTTCGTTGTTGAGATTTGTGGCTCCGATGAATGTTAAGTCTCTTCGATTTGATGGGACAGTTCGTTGTTGAGATTTTGTGACTCCGATGAATGGTAAGTCTCTTCGGTTAGACGAGACAGTTCGTTGTTGAGATTTTGTGACTCCGATGAATGGTAAGTCTCTTCGGTTTAATGAGACAGTTCATTGTTGAGGTATTGATTTTCTCCAGTGGAGCCTTGTTGTGCTAAGTCTTCCCTGTTGAGTTATTTCCTTGTTGTGTTCCCAGTATTTGTGCGGTATGTTCTCCGACTAGTTGTTGATCACCTGTGATTTTGTTTCCCGGTGGAGTTTCATTCTCCCGTTCTTCATTTTGTTGATCTCCTGTGGCATATTCTCCCCACAGTTGGGTCTTGTGTCTGCATATCATTTGCATAATCATATCATTTTGTGGTCTCTTAGGGCCAAAAATTGGGTCTTTGATATATTTAAGTCTCTTCTATCTCGTCGAGACAAAGATGTCAATCTTCTTATCTCCAGATAGAAGAAACTTAAATAGGGGCAGATGTAATACCCTAATTTTTGCCCCTAAGATCCCACGTGTCCGTGTGTTTTTTATTACTTGCTTTATGTTTGTTTCTGTTTACTAACCTCTAACCAAAATACCAAAAATATTTTGCAATTTTTGTTTGTTTCTTCTTCTTTGTGTGTTTAAGGTTTTGCAGAAAATTGATGGCAAAGACATGTCTTGGAGATTGTGTGGCTATTCAGTTATGGTTGAGTTCAGATGGATGTTTGACCTCATCTTGGTCAAACTATCAAGTAATCGCCTTAAGTGCGAGTTATTTGTGGCCGCGGTTTATGTCTCAAGCAGTGACTGTCAAGTTGTTATGTGGTGATATTCATCAGATTCATCTGAGTTCATCAATCAAGATTGTGTTCATCTGTGGATTTATTTTCCAAGATAATTGATTCAGATGAATTTTGAAGTGGTTCAAACAGATTCAGATGGCCGTTGTTTCAGTTGTGGCTTGTTGTGTGGCATATGTTCATCAGAGGCTTGTGAAAAAAATTCAAGTTTAGTTTTGGGCTAAAAATAAGGGCTTGTTATCCATGATCCATTTCGTAGACCATTTTTTTCATTCCAAACACTATTCACATTTTAAACCATTTTTTTTCATATTCCACTTTTTGCTATCTAAACCATTTTTTCCACTTCTATTTATTAAATCCATTATCCAAATATCATATCCAACTTCTAAACCATTTTTTTAACCAATTTATCCATACTTCATTTTTACTATCGAAACCACTTTTTTTTTTTTTATATAACCATTTTTGTATATCCATATTCCAATCCAATTCTCCATATTTTTCTCAATATATAATATTCATTTTTATCCTTTCAAAAATCAAAACCCATCAAAAATTCATTACAAAAAATAACTAAGGCCCATTTTCCATTTTTTTCTATTCACACCTCCTATTCCAATCAAAGGCCCATTACAATTTTTCAAACCCACTTCCATTATCCATTTTTTTTTCTAATGTCCAATTCAATTCTCAATTAACCATTTTTAATCCAATTCATAAAACTTGCTATCCATATCCATTTTTTTTTAAACCAATTATCCACTTTTTAATCCATTCTCTATTTCATCTCATTACCCATTACATAAACCTTTCTTAAACCATTCCTCAATATCCATATTTTACTATCCACATAAACCATTTACCCAATTCATTTTTTTTCTAATCCATTATCTAAATCCATCCTCCAAAATTCAATATCCATTCTTAATCCAAAATCCTTTTTTTTCCTTTTTACATACATATATTTTGAATCTATTTTTTTTTAATATTTCATAAGCCCATTAACCAAAAAATGAAAAAATGATTGAAAAAAAAAAAGAGCTTCACCAAAGCCAAGCCATCTCCAAAGCTAGCCCAGCCGTGACTCATCACTCCCAGCCATATACAAACCGGCCCATCACGCCCAGCCACAATTACAAGCCGTGCAAATCAATTCCCAATTCAAAACGCAGCACTGCACTTCCAAAAAGTCACGCGAAACCAACATCAAAACGCAGAAAAATTATAGAAAACGGCAACTCAAATTCATTTCACAAATTCACCCAATTCCATCTATAAATAGAGCCTTCCATCCATTCATTTCTCAAGCTTTGACAGCCTCCAAACCCCTGCCAAAATCAAACCAAGCTTAGAAAAACAACTTCAAAGAAAAAAAATCCATTGAAGCTCCAATTCCAAAAGCTTCAAATATCACTCCAATCTTCATCAAAAATCGTTTCTAAGAGTGAAATTCTGCATACAACAACAAGAGGAAGAGAGTAGAAGTTGAAGAGGAGTCTTGCTTCCATTTTTCAAGGTAGTTCTAATTTTCCGTCGAAACTTTGAAATTCCGATTCGTCCGATTCTTGCATCGACGGTTAATTGTGATCACATATTTGAAATCCTCTCCGTCTCACGATCGCAACGGTATATGGTTTGAGCTCCGTCGCTCCGATTTGACAGAGCTCAAAAATGGAAGCATGTTGTTTTGGTGAATAGTAACCGGCGTTGCATTTTGGAGAAGAAAAAGATACAACTTTCTAACTTTTTCTTTTTTTCATTTTCCTTTTTATTGTTTTTTTTTTGTTTTTGTTTCTATATCTTTTTTTTAATGGAAAGCATTGGGCTTAGCCCATTCATTACTCCACCACCATTTTTTCACTTCCACCTCCTTTGTTTCTTTTTTTAAAAAATATTCTATACTATTTTCTTTAATTCTTTTCAATTTATTTTTTTAGTTTATTTGTAAATTTGGACTTACTACTTTTGTTGGAAACTTTTCTAAAAGAAAAAATCTCTTGAAAATTATTTGAGTTTTTTTAGCCTTGTTTTTTATTTTCCTTTTGATTTTGGATTTGAATTACATTTTTTTAAGATATTATTTCTCTTTAAATTCATTGGACTTAGGGTGTAGATGAAGTTGGATAAATGTTCACTAATTCAAATCTACCTTTAAAGTGAATTATTTAATTCACTTTAGGTGCTTTGAGTTAATGATATATTTAGCACTTTAATCCACCAAAATGAGTGAATGAACTTAAAGATGGAATTGTCTTGAATTTGTAATTCAAATTTGGTTTCCTCTTTCTTCTATTTCTTTTCTTTTTGATCGATGAAAGTCGTAGTGATCGTGAAATTTCTTTGTTGAATTTCGATCGAGACGAGATCATTACCACTTTTTCTTTTCGTGTGTAATCGCTTTAGGATAACGATCTCTATATCGTTTATCTCGCGTGCATTAACACATATATCTCATGGTCGGCCTCATTCGTAGGGTAATTGCTCGAACAAATTACTCGGCGTGCGCTTAACATAGACTAAAATTCGCCCCTATTCGGAATAAATCCAATTCGATACTTGTACTTTCGTGGACCGGACTTTGATTAGTCGCGTAATCCCAAGGTTGATTGATTGTTTGCGTTAGTTCCATAAACTTTGAAGCTTGATGCGTAGTTGCTTCGGGTCTCCCGATCTTCTTTCAAGTTTTCATTAAATTTGGCCTAATCGCATTGGTTAATCGCCGTAGTGCAAGACACAAAGCGGAATCGATTATCTTTTTGTTCTTTTGGCCACTTTTTCTTGGTTGTGGATGATTAAGTTCACCATACCATTATTGTGTATATATTAATGTTACATATTATATTGTGATTACTTCTTGCTCCCTTATCTCTTTTATTTTTATGTCTCATATTATCATCCCATATTCATGTTTATATTTCTTTATTATTGCTATTATTTTGTCCTTGATTTTTACTTTGTCCATTTGGACTTCTAAAACATTAATAAAGGCTTGAACCATAAAAAACTTAATCCTTCCTATTTTGGACTATTGGTTGTTATCCTATGCTTTGGAGTGATCTCCTTATGGACCTCTTTTGAAGTGATATTGGACTTATGGACCTAGAATTAGGACTTCTTATCCCTTTGCTTGGAATTTGATTGAAGACTTGCCTTTATTTGGCCAATTTACTTAAGGATGGAATTCTTTTAATATTGCTTTGAAGTGGCTCCATTTTGCTTAGATCCTTCTTTTCCCTAGCTTTTATTTCATGCACTAGGATAGTCACTTCTTCTCCTCCCCATTCTTAAATTTTCAAAATCTTCTCTCTTTTTCAAAACCTTCTTGTTTTCAACTTGAAACCGCTTTCATAATAAAACCTTGACTTTTGTCAAGTGACTTTTTAAACTTTGTTTTCTTAATAAATGTCAATCCATTTAACTATACTTTGACTTTTTTTCATAAAAACATAAAAAATACAAAAACTCATCCAAATTCTTTTGTGCTTTTATGCACCTTTTTTCTTTTAAACTTTTCAAAAAGAATTAGACATGAGTCATTTTTGTGATGATATGTAAAACTCCTAACCATGGTATTTTGTTGAAAGTATGGTCGTTTTCCACTTAGATGTTGAAGTGATTAGTCTTGTTGATGTTAATCCAAGCAAATCCTTCATCTTAATGTGATGCAAATGCCACTTTCCCATACCTTTGGGTAATTAGTTGAGTATTCTCTCTTGAGAATGACAGGTTGTCTTTTTCAAGATAAAATAAACCATAACCAATAATTTTTGTTCTTTGTACCACGAACTACGAGGTTTTGATCCTACATTGCACATCGTGGGTACGTAGGCATGAGGCGATAAGTCTCTCCAAACACAAAAATCTTAAAAAATATTTCTCCTCTCGTCTCCTCAATCTCTTTACAAGCAAACCATTTTCAGACCAAAAGCAGTGAATACATCAAAGGGCTCCTATAGAGTACTATAGATGTATTGGGTGCGTAAAACCTTCCCTTTACATAACCAACCCCCCTTACCCTTATCTCTTTAGGTTTTGTTCGCTCTTTTTTTCCTTTCCTTTATGGATAAAAATAAAAGTGTGGTGGCGACTCTTGCTTATTTTTGAGTTGAGTTAATTAATAGCTTATACTCACAAATTTCCCCACTACAGAAAAGTGGCGACTCTGCTGGGGAGAGATTGACCTCTTGCTGGTCCATCCCTTGAGGGGTTTAGCCTACTTTGATTTATTTACTGTTTTTTGTCTGTTTTGTGCTGGCTGGATTTTCTGTTTGGTGGGCGGGGTGTTTTGAGAGAAAAGCCCAATACCCAGGGTTGAGCATACACCTAGGATTAGCGTGGAAAGTAGTGTGACTTGTTTGGCATTTGGCCAGACGAAGTATACATGAAAACTCCACATCCAGACGAGGTTTTCTTGGTAATATTCTATCCTGTTCATTTGGGGCAGACGATGGAATATAACCTGGAAAACTGTCGACTCTGGCGACCGTTTCCCGAGGACTCAGTTGCGGCACTCCTCCTGAGATGTGATAGTGGCAGACCACGTTCTGTGGCAAACCCATTGCACATTCTCGATCCGAGGACCCAATGCTGGGAACTCGCTATAGGATATCCCTTTTGAAAGAGAATCAGTGGAGGCACTCCTCGATTGGCGATAATACTGTACCCCGAGGGATGAATGTACTATTGCTTCTCGACCTCAGTGCCACAAGCTGAGGACCTTTCGTTTTGGAGAATCAGTTGAGGCCTCCTCGATTGATGATGATGCCAAACCAGAAATGGTGAACGTATCATCATTTCTCGACCTGAGAGCCCGGGATACTGAACATCCTAGTACCCACATGTGAGAATGGGCGGGTGTTTACAGGTTTGCAGGAAACCCTGACCTTCAACGTACCTGGTACTTCAAAGCGAACCTCTGTCGTCAGCAACAGTTATTCCGGATCTGTGGAAGTTTTGACCCTTGTTTGTTGCATTCATATTGCATTGCATTTGCATCAAGCATCATCCTGCATTGTTTCTTGCCTTTCCCAGGTGTCTTATTTGCTTCATTTTCTTGGTCTTCGTTCAGCCAAGCTGTCGCACCAGTATAGTACTCGGGCTAATCAGAGAAAGAAGAGGATTTAGCTGATTTTCTGGCATTCATACTAAATTCAAAGTAGAACAATGGAGAGAACAGATAATGTGGATCACATGTCAGGCTTTACAGTGATGACCAATCCGATGTATGATTCTCCTCTGGACGATGATGTACCACAAGTAAATGTTCCTACTCGATCCCGACCTGTGCAAAAGGATCTGGCTATTCAAGTTGTTGAAAAAGATTCTCGATTTTCGAGGTATATGTCAAATCCTCATAATGTCCACCCTGTGACAGAGATGATTGATCTTAAAGTTGTGGAGATGAAAGAAGGACTTCGTGATCTCAGTGAGGAATTGAAAATGTTGACAAGACCCAATGCATCTAGTTTTAAGGCTCATGACTTGTGCCTGGTTCCGGGTGTGGTTATTCCTCCAAAGTTCGAAATGCATGTCTTTGAAATATACAAGGGAGTTAGCTGTCCAAGGAACCATTTGACGATGTTCTGTCGAAAGATGACCGCTCATGTTGACAACGATAAGTTGATGATTCACTGCTTTCAAGAAAGTTTATATGGGGGATCCTTGATGTGGTATATGAAGCTAGAAAGGAACCATATTCAGTCTTGGGAAGACCTAGCTGACGCTTTTGTGAAACAATATGACTACAATTTGGACATGGCTCCAGATAGTGATGAATTGACGAGTATGAGTCAGAAGGACAGCGAATCCTTTCGAGAGTATGCACAAAGGTGGAAAGAGTTAGCAGCTCAAGTTCATCCGCCACTCTTAGAAAAAGAACTGTCCAAAATGTTTCTAAGAACGCTGTCAGACCCTTATTATGCCAGGATGGTAGGCGTTGTACCTCTAGATTTCTCCAAAATTGTGGAAGTCGGAGTAAACATCGAAAACGCATTCAAAAGTGGAAGAATCCAAGATGGTTTGAATGGCCAAGCTAGTAATGAAAATGTTAAAGTTGACGCGATTCAGGATTCTCCTCAGTTCCAGAAGCAGCAGATACCTCTGAATAATTCAGAAAGAGAGACTCGCCAGTTTGATCCAATCCCAATGACTTATAGTCAATTGTGGTCTTATTTTGCCCGAAACTCGGTGATGACACCTAGAAAAACCAGAGCCATGAAATCTCGTCCTCCTTGGTACAATCCAAATACTAGTTGTGAGTTTCATGATGGAGTAATGGGGAATCCAATTGAGGAGTGCAAGGTTTTCCAGGAAAAGGTTCAAGAGATGATCGACGATGAGGTGTTGACCTTCAAGGAAGGAAGCGCATTTGTGAATGGGACGCCTTTATGCTGATATTAGAGTGACCCGCAGTGGTTGTATGTTTGCTTCTGTGTCTCCCAAGAAAGTCGATAATGTTATTTCAAGCTCAAGCTGACACAGTTTCCTCAGATCTTTAGTTCTTTTACTGTGTTTTCACTTGTAATCTTTTATGATTGTTATTGCTTTGTTTGCATGTAGAACTTGTTTGTTTTGAATATTAATCTTAATGCAATGAGTATGTTTATCTTGAAGTGATCCATTCGCATTCGCTCGTAATTTGTTTTCTGCATCTGCAATACCAACCTCTTGTTTAAACTCTTGGAGGGAGGATGATGAAGTGAAAACGCAAAATTTCTGGTTGTGTTCTTTTGAATAAGACCCTGTGGATGATGTACAGGCATTGTTTCATTTTTCCCAAACACCAGAGATATAAGGAAGATAATCCCTTGTTAACCCCTTTGAGCCTTGAAGTAGGAGTTTCTTTTCTAAATGAAAAAACCCTTACATTTAACCTGGGGCAGGGTAGTCTTCAGTTAATTTGACCAAGTGTCCAAATTTCAAAAGGAGTGTGTATCTAGGGACCAACCACAATGGTTATCCCTCATTCCAAAGGGAAGAGGCGGTCACAACCCTTTTAATATGTCAAATAAGGCAATGTCACATGATTTGTTCAAAAAAAAAAAAAAAAAAGAAATCAAAAGAAAAATAAAAGCCCGCTAAGTGGTAAGAATTGTGACTTAGGCAAAAATTGGGGCATCCCGCTGGACATCAAAAATTCAAAAAAAATCAGTCCAGACAAAAGTCAGGGAAAAATAAAAAGAATGAAAGAAAAATTCTCATCAAAAGAACAAATCTTTGTGTGACTACAAGTCAAAAAACGATAAGGGTGACTGTTATCCCCGAAAAATCTCATTGGTTCTTATACCGTCAGTTAAATCTTTTTTTTAGAGATGAACATTTGTGTCAATTAGCTGGATATAGGACTGAAGAATATCACGGAGAATGGGTGGGTACAAATAAATTTTGAGCCTAAAAACCCTTTTTTCTGAAAACCGTGAACCATACCAAGTTATAACCCTCAAAAGACCTAATTGAAGCAGGGTTTATTTTGAGAGCATACTCAAAACGAGATAGCGTTCCTGACTCCCATGAGTTGTGCTAAAAGATCTTTGTTGGTATTGCATGTGCATTCAAAAATAAATGTCGTATCTAAACTAGTGATTCATTCACAAGGTTTTGCGACATCTTTTCAATAAAAACTTCAAGAATAACATGTTTGTTGCATTAGAATTATCATTCTCAGAATAAACATTTTCTGCTTGCATACATCTGTTTGACATCATGAAAGTTTACATTTGAGCATCAGTGATGAACTTAATATTTTGAGGCCTGAAACTCTATTGAGTAATTGGAAAATTATTTCAAGGATGATCCTATCCAGGGGCATGTTGCCTGAAGATTTTGTTGAGCATGAGCAAGTTTGTTTTCCTAGTTGATGTTTTCGCAGGGGCAAAGCTTGAGTTCTCCTTTGATTAAAGAATGTGCCAATTTCAGTGAATCTGGGGAAGTTACGTCGAGTTTCGACGAATCTCTCAGAGTTTGAAGACACTGGGGCAGATTATCTCAATTCGTTATGGTACAAAGTTTCCTTTTGGTGTAAAATCCTTGGTAGACCATGCAGTCTGGGGCAAAGGTTAAATGGTGAATTCAACGCACATGAGCAGATTTGTTCTTGTGGATGCAATCAAGTTGTTAATCATATGATGGATTCCCTCAAGATTGTTGTGAGGTGTTGGACTCTTGAAATCCATTATTCCCCAATTGAGCGCCAGTTTGGGTATTTCCCGTCTAAGTACTATTTTGGGTATTCCTCCGGCTAAGTCTTGATTCAGATTTCCCCAGCTGAGTATGATTCTATTCTCCAACCAGGTTATGTTCAAGCATTTGTGAAGCTTTGGGATGATGTTTCTCCTTGATGTGGAATCCTCACACAGAGTTTTACCTCTCATTGTGATTTCTTTGATCACTCCCCAAGCAAAGAGTAATGTTGACTTCTTATTCCCCCAATTGGTTGATATCCCCATTAGGGTTTGCTTTGTGTGTACTCCTTGACAGGATCTCTTTTGGTATCTCTATCTTGTTGAGATTAGCCGAGTATTCAGCTGAGCTGTGGTGTTTATTCATCCTCTGTTCATCCTTATGTCTGTTTTGTCAGCATATTCATACTCATACGCATTGCATACGCATTCTTTTGTTGTACATAGTATGTTATTGTTGCATTTTGCATTTTGCATTTGTGTTGGTGCTTCTCCACTCTCTGATGTGGTTTCCTCCGTAGAGCGTGTGTGTCCTCTCTCCATTAGAGTGTTGACCCTAAGCAGAAAGCGTTTATCCTTTCTAATTCCCCACTGAGTTTATTCCTCGTGGAAAGTTTTGCTTCAGTTCTCCTTCCCAGTTCATTATCTGGATGGGACCAATCCCCAGTTGAGTTATTTCCTCCTTGGGATGAGTCTTGTTTGACCGTTTCTCTCCAGTTTGTTCCTGGATTGAACTTTGGTCTCCGGCAGTGACTACTTTGAAACTCTCTAGGTTGTGGAACCTAGATGATTGAGAGTGTATTTATTTTGCACCTTTGAGGATTTTGTATTACTCAGCAGATGATCTGTTTGTGTTTACCCTCAGAAGATGAAGATTTTGTTTCTCCAGAAGGGTTGTGACAACACTCTTTTGGAATCCTTTGCATGACAACAAGCAGCAGCCTCTTTATGTGAGAAACTTGTGTGTCTCCGGTTATCAGACGTTATCTTTTCCATCAAATGGTATCTCTCAGGTTGTGCCCGTCAAAGAAGTTTTTTGTGAATTTCCAACAGATGGTTGTCTCTTTATTTGCGAAGTCTGTTGCGTGATCTAACTTTCCCATATCTCATGTGAAGATCCCTAGTAGAGTTATTGATTCCTAGTTCCTGGCAAATCTCGGCAGAAGATTTCCAGTTGACCTCGGCAGAAGGTATTTTCTTTCCAAGAATCTCGACAGTAGATTTCTCGGACAATTTTAAAATTTTATTACAGCAACCTCGACAGAAGGTATTTTTCTGTTTAGGATCTCGGCAGTAGAATCCTTAAAAGATTTTTCAGTAAAGCCTCGGCAGCAGGCATGTTTTCGATTATTCCTCGGCAGTAGGAATTACATATAAAATCTCGGTAGAAGGTGTTTCATTTGAAGGTTTTCTGGTTGATCTTGGCAATAGATTCCCCAGTAAATTTTTGATGGTTGACACATTTCTCAAAATAAAATATTGATAGAAAGTACTCCAATGAATGGTAAGTCTCTTCGGTTTGATGGGACAGTTCGTTTGTGACTCCGATGAATGATAAGTCTCTTCGGTTTGATGGGACAGTTCGTTATTGAGATTTGTGACTCCGATAAATGGTAAGTCTCTTCGATTTGATGGGACAGTTCGTTGTTGAGATTTGTGACTCCAATGAATGGTAAGTCTCTTCGGTTTGACGGGACAGTTCGTTGTTGAGATTTGTGGCTCCGATGAATGTTAAGTCTCTTCGATTTGATGGGACAGTTCGTTGTTGAGATTTTGTGACTCCGATGAATGGTAAGTCTCTTCGGTTAGACGAGACAGTTCGTTGTTGAGATTTTGTGACTCCGATGAATGGTAAGTCTCTTCGGTTTAATGAGACAGTTCATTGTTGAGGTATTGATTTTCTCCAGTGGAGCCTTGTTGTGCTAAGTTTTCCCTGTTGAGTTATATCCTTGTTGTGTTCCCAGTAGTTGTGCGGTATGTTCTCCGACTAGTTGTTGATCACCTGTGATTTTGTTTCCCGGTGGAGTTTCATTCTCCCATTCTTCGTTTTGTTGATCTCCTGTGGCATATTCTCCCCACAGTTGGGTCTTGTGTCTGCATATCATTTGCATAATCATATCATTTTGTGGTCTCTTAGGGCCAAAAATTGGGTCTTTGATATATTTAAGTCTCTTCTATCTCGTCGAGACAAAGATGTCAATCTTCTTATCTCCAGATAGAAGAAACTTAAATAGGGGCAGCTGTAATACCCTAATTTTTGCCCCTAAGATCCCACGTGTCCGTGTGTTTTTTATTACTTGCTTTATGTTTGTTTCTGTTTACTAACCTCTAACCAAAATACCAAAAATATTTTGCAATTTTTGTTTGTTTCTTCTTCTTTGTGTGTTTAAGGTTTTGCAGAAAATTGATGGCAAAGACATGTCTTGGAGATTGTGTGGCTATTCAGTTATGGTTGAGTTCAGATGGATGTTTGACCTCATCTTGGTCAAACTATCAAGTAATCGCCTTAAGTGCGAGTTATTTGTGGCCGCGGTTTATGTCTCAAGCAGTGACTGTCAAGTTGTTGTGTGGTGATATTCATCAGATTCATCTGAGTTCATCAATCAAGATTGTGTTCATCTGTGGATTTATTTTCCAAGATAATTGATTCAGATGAATTTTGAAGTGGTTCAAACAGATTCAGATGGTCGTTGTTTCAGTTGTGGCTTGTTGTGTGGCATATGTTCATCAGAGGCTTGTGAAAAAAATTCAAGTTTAGTTTTGGGCTAAAAATAAGGGCTTGTTATCCATGATCCATTTCGTAGACCATTTTTTTCATTCCAAACACTATTCACATTTTAAACCATTTTTTTTCATATTCCACTTTTTGCTATCTAAACCATTTTTTCCACTTCTATTTATTAAATCCATTATCCAAATATCATATCCAACTTCTAAACCATTTTTTTAACCAATTTATCCATACTTCATTTTTACTATCGAAACCACTTTTTTTTTTTTATATAACCATTTTTGTATATCCATATTCCAATCCAATTCTCCATATTTTTCTCAAAATATATTATTCATTTTTATCCTTTCAAAAATCAAAACCCATCAAAAATTCATTACAAAAAATAGCTAAGGCCCATTTTCCATTTTTTTCTATTCACACCTCCTATTCCAATCAAAGGCCCATTACAATTTTTCAAACCCACTTCCATTATCCTTTTTTTTTTCTAATGTCCAATTCAATTCTCAAATAACCATTTTTAATCCAATTCATAAAACTTGCTATCCATATCCATTTTTTTTTTAAACCAATTATCCACTTTTTAATCCATTCTCTATTTCATCTCATTACCCATTACATAAACCTTTCTTAAACCATTCCTCAATATCCATATTTTACTATCCACATAAACCATTTACCCAATTCATTTTTTTTCTAATCCATTATCTAAATCCATCCTCCAAAATTCAATATCCATTCTTAATCCAAAAACCTTTTTTTTCCTTTTTACATACATATATTTTGAATCTATTTTTTTTTAATATTTCATAAGCCCATTAACCAAAAAATGAAAAAATGATTGAAAAAAAAAAAAGAGCTTCACCAAAGCCAAGCCATCTCCAAAGCTAGCCCAGCCGTGACTCATCACTCCCAGCCATATACAAACCGGCCCATCACGCCCAGCCACAATTACAAGCCGTGCAAATCAATTCCCAATTCAAAACGCAGCACTGCACTTCCAAAAAGTCACGCGAAACCAACATCAAAACGCAGAAAAATTATGGAAAACTGCAACTCAAATTCATTTCACAAATTCACCCAATTCCATCTATAAATAGAGCCTTCCATCCATTCATTTCTCAAGTTTTGACAGCCTCCAAACCCCTGCCAAAATCAAACCAAGCTTAGAAAAACAACTTCAAAGAAAAAAACTCCATTGAAGCTCCAATTCCAAAAGCTTCAAATATCACTCCAATCTTCATCAAAAATCGTTTCTAAGAGTGAAATTCTTCATACAACAACAAGAGGAAGAGAGTAGAAGTTGAAGAGGAGTCTTGCTTCCATTTTTCAAGGTAGTTCTAATTTTCCGTCGAAACTTTGAAACTCCGATTCGTCCGATTCTTGCATCGACGGTTAATTGTGATCACATATTTGAAATCCTCTCCGTCTCACGATCGCAACGGTATATGGTTTGAGCTCCGTCGCTCCGATTTGACAGAGCTCAAAAATGGAAGCATGTTGTTTTGGTGAATAGTAACCGGCGTTGCATTTTGGAGAATAAAAAGATACAACTTTCTAACTTTTTCTTTTTTTCATTTTCCTTTTTATTGTTTTTTTTTTGTTTTTGTTTCTATATCTTTTTTTTAATGGAAAGCATTGGGCTTAGCCCATTCATTACTCCACCACCATTTTTTCACTTCCACCTCCTTTGTTTCTTTTTTTAAAAAATATTCTATACTATTTTCTTTAATTCTTTTCAATTTATTTTTTTAGTTTATTTGTAAATTTGGACTTACTACTTTTGTTGGAAACTTTTCTAAAAGAAAAAATCTCTTGAAAATTATTTGAGTTTTTTTAGCCTTGTTTTTTATTTTCCTTTTGATTTTGGATTTGAATTACATTTTTTTAAGATATTATTTCTCTTTAAATTCATTGAACTTAGGGTGTAGATGAAGTTGGATAAATGTTCACTAATTCAAATCTACCTTTAAAGTGAATTATTTAATTCACTTTAGGTGCTTTGAGTTAATGATATATTTAGCACTTTAATCCACCAAAATGAGTGAATGAACTTAAAGATGGAATTGTCTTGAATTTGTAATTCAAATTTGGTTTCCTCTTTCTTCTATTTCTTTTCTTTTTGATCGATGAAAGTCGTAGTGATCGTGAAATTTCTTTGTTGAATTTCGATCGAGACGAGATCATTACCACTTTTTCTTTTCGTGTGGCATCGCTTTAGGATAACGATCTCTATATCGTTTATCTCGCGTGCATTAACACATATATCTCATGGCCGGCCTCATTCGTAGGGTAATTGCTCGAACAAATTACTCGGCGTGCGCTTAACATAGACCAAAATTCGCCCCTATTCGGAATAAATCCAATTCGATACTTGTACTTTCGTGGACCGGACTTTGATTAGTCGCGTAATCCCAAGGTTGATTGATTGTTTGCGTTAGTTCCATAAACTTTGAAGCTTGATGCGTAGTTGCTTCGGGTCTCCCGATCTTCTTTCAAGTTTTCATTAAATTTGGCCTAATCGCATTGGTTAATCGCCGTAGTGCAAGACACGAAGCGGAATCGATTATCTTTTTGTTCTTTTGGCCACTTTTTCTTGGTTGTGGATGATTAAGTTCACCATACCATTATTGTGTATATATTAATGTTACATATTATATTGTGATTACTTCTTGCTCCCTTATCTCTTTTATTTTTATGTCTCATATTATCATCCCATATTCATGTTTATATTTCTTTATTATTGCTATTATTTTGTCCTTGATTTTTACTTTGTCCATTTGGACTTCTAAAACATTAATAAAGGCTTGAACCATAAAAAACTTAATCCTTCCTATTTTGGACTATTGGTTATTATCCTATGCTTTGGAGTGATCTCCTTATGGACCTCTTTTGAAGTGATATTGGACTTATGGACCTAGAATTAGGACTTCTTATCCCTTTGCTTGGAATTTGATTGAAGACTTGCCTTTATTTGGCCAATTTGCTTAAGGATGGAATTCTTTTAATATTGCTTTGAAGTGGCTCCATTTTGGTTAGATCCTTCTTTTCCCTAGCTTTTATTTCATGCACTAGGATAGTCACTTCTTCTCCTCCCCATTCTTAAATTTTCAAAATCTTCTCTCTTTTTCAAAACCTTCTTGTTTTCAACTTGAAACCGCTTTCATAATAAAACCTTGACTTTTGTCAAGTGACTTTTTAAACTTTGTTTTCTTAATAAATGTCAATCCATTTAACTATACTTTGACTTTTTTTCATAAAAACATAAAAAATACAAAAACTCATCCAAATTCTTTTGTGCTTTTATGCACCTTTTTTCTTTTAAACTTTTCAAAAAGAATTAGACATGAGTCATTTTTTTGATGAGATGTAAAACTCCTAACCATGGTATTTTGTTGAAAGTATGGTCCTTTTCCACTTAGATGTTGAAGTGATTAGTCTTGTTGATGTTAAACCAAGCAAATCCTCCATCTTAATGTGATGCAAATGCCACTTTCCCATACCTTTGGGTAATTAGTTGAGTATTCTCTCTTGAGAATGACAGGTTGTCTTTTTCAAGATAAAATAAACCATAACCAATAATTTTTGTTCTTTGTACCACGAACTACGGGGTTTTGATCCTACATTGCACATCGTGGGTACGTAGGCATGAGGCGATAAGTCTCTCCAAACACAAAAATCTTAAAAAATATTTCTCCTCTCATCTCCTCAATCTCTTTACAAGCTAACCATTCTCAGACCAAAAGCAGTGAATACATCAAAGGGCTCCTATAGAGTACTATAGATGTATTGGGTGCGTAAAACCTTCCCTTTACATAACCAAACCCCCTTACCCTTATCTCTTTAGGTTTTGTTCGCTCTTTTTTTCCTTTCCTTTATGGATAAAAATAAAAGTGCGGTGGCGACTCTTGCTTATTTTTTAGTTGAGTTAATTAATAGCTTATACTCACAGATTTTACCGCTACAGTACCCACAAAGGAAGACTGACCTCAATCACTCTACCCACAAAGAAAATACGAATACGACCTCGATCGCATCCACAAAATGAATACAACCTCATTTGTACCCACAAAGGAAGACTGACCTCAATCACTCTACCCACAAAGAAAAGACGAATACGACCTCGATCGCACCCACAAAACGAATACAACCTCAATTGTACCCACAAAGAAAGACTGACCTCAATCACTCTACCCGCAAAGAAAAACACGAATACGACCTCAATCGCACCAACAAAACGAATACAACCTCAATTGTACCCACAAAGGAAGACTGACCTCAATCACTCTACCCGCAAAGAAAAACACGAATACGACCTCGATCGCACCCACAAAACGAATACAACCTCAATTGTACCCATAAAGGAAGACTGACCTCAATCACTCTACCCGCAAAGAAAAACACGAATACGACCTCGATCGCATCCACAAAACGAATACAACCTCAATTGTACCCGCAAAAGGATAACCAACATAAAGTGGCGACTTCACTGGGGATAACGTGAAACAAAACTTCTGGTTCATACCACCCCTGGCGAACAAAATATGTCAAGCAAGAACAGGATACCAGGCGAGAACTGGATTTACTAAATAAGTCAGTCGAGAACTGACTACCAGACGAGAACTGGGTTCACACCAAATAAATCAGACGAGAACTGGCTACCAGACGAGAACTGGATTTACACCAAATAAGTCAGACGAGAACTGACTACCAGACGAGAACTGGATTTACAGAATAAGTCAGACGAGAACTGACTACCAGGCGAGAACTGGGTTTACACCAAAAGAGAAAGGACAAATAAAGGCGAACCTCTGACGGACTCACGATCCATAGATAAGATGACTCCGCTGAGGAAAGGACTAGTCTAAATAAAAGGCTCTGTCGGGGAGCCCAAGTATGAGGCACACATCCCTCCAAAATCTCTTGAGTTGTGCCATCTCTGCTGCGAAAGAGAACTGGCAAAGAAAGTATCAAACCTGGCTTATGCTTCAAATGCAAATGTTTGAATTATGGCATAATGCTCCATGCGAAATGGAAATGCTATGTGCTTGAGGATGCAATGCAAATGCTTATGATATGCAAAAGGGGTATCTCCAGCAAAATAAATGTCGGAGAGAAAAGACCATTCAGCTGGGGATGACAAAAATAAATTGCCCTCTGAATCTATGAACTCTGCTGAGAAGTGTCATACTGATCGACTCTTCGGATCAACAACTTCTGCTGGAGATGAAATCACAAAAGAACTACCGGGGACCCCACCTGTCTTTCACTGAAGGTAACATCCAAAACCTGAGATTTCTCCTCTGTTGGGGGAGTTGAGAATGAACGCCAATAACGGAACCAGAAGTCTGTTACTGAAAATTGCTAATATCCAATTGGCTCAGAACCTGCTGGGGAAAATAGTCCATGATACTAGCCTGCTTGGGGATACTGCTGAACTTAGCCTGCTGATGGGGAGAATGACTTTACTCACTTCTTGCTGGGGACTAGAATATGACATTGTTGGCGACAACACGCTTCCTGACTGGATGGGGAAGATGAACACCCTGATTCTGTGGGGAAATAACGTCTTGATCCGGAGAAAATGCTTCCCAAGCCTCCTGCTGGGGAAAGTCTGCTCTGTTGAGGAAAGTTTGTCCTGCTGGGGAAGGAGCAATCCCAATGCTGGGGAGAGCCAACTGCTGGGGATGTACAATCTCGTTGCCCTGCAACCTGACTTGTCTTTATGGTCATAAATGGCTCTTTGAACTTTTCATCTCAAGAGGATTTTACAGAAGATCGGGCGTTCGCACTGCCCCAAGGGTCTTCAAACTCTTGGAGAGATTTATCATATCTCGACATAACTGCCCCAGTCTTCATAATCCATGACGTACATTACCTCGAAGGGGATTGTAATGACTTAAAAATACTCTGCTTTAGTGTCTTGAACCTTAAGGAGGTGTTTTCAATTAACCACTTTCAGGAGTGGACGATCTCCCATGCTCTGGAGGTGGCCTGCCCCACTATGGGCTTTGAACTGACTTTGCCTCTGCTCTTAGAATGAATGCCCCAGAATAACTGAATTTCAGAGAGATTTCTCGACGTGACTGCCCCAGATTGGCTACATCTTATCACGACTTACTGGGGGGAGCCCACCCTATACGGTGTCTCTTGGCAGCCTGCCCTTTGACCTGATTGTCCTTCAGAATTTTCAAGCAACCCAACTTGGCAGGATCAAGCTTCTTGACTGACTTTCACTGTGTAAGCTGCATTGATGCTTAGGCACATATATGCAAACAGAAAATGTTTATTATGAGAATGACAATTCTAATGCAAAACTCATGTTAACCTTGAAGTTTTTATCGAAAATACATCGCAAAACCCTGTGAACGAATCACTAGTTGGGATGCGACCTTGATTTTTGAATGGCAAAACAATGCGCACATGCAATACCAACAAATCTTATTAGCACAACTCATAGGAGTCAGGAACGCCATCCGGTTGGAGTATGATTTTGGACTGAACCCTGTTTCAATTAGGACTTTTAAGGGTTGTAACGTGGTTTGGTTAACGGTTTCAGAAAAAAGGATTTATGGCTCAAAATTTATCGGTGCCCACCCACTCTTCGTGATGTTCTCTAGTCCTATGTTCAGTTAATCTGACCCAAACGCTCATCTCTCAAAAGGTTTATGATCTTTAAGGAACCTACGCCACTAATGGTTTGGCACCTAAGGGGGTTTTGGAATAACAGTCATCCTTTTTTATCTTGTGTCTGTAATCACACGAATTTGTTCTTATCGAGGATTTTCTTTTGTAATGTTTTTCACTTTTCTTTCTTCTGCTTTTTTTGATCCCTGATTTTTGCCTGGACTGACTCTTTTGAGCTTTTCGATTTTTAAGTCCAGCGGGATGCCCTAACTTTTGCCTAAGTCGCTTGTTTTCAAGTTTTCGACTTAGCGGGCTTTTCTTTTTTTTTTATTCCCCTTTCTCAAACAAAGCGTGTGACACTGGTTGTCTTACCTGCTTGAAAGGGTTGTGACTGCCTCACTCCTTGATTGTTGAAGGATAACCATTGTGGTTTCACATCTCTTGACCTCTTGATGGTGGGATAGAAGGTAATGCACACTCTCCTTGAAATTTGAACGCTCGGTCAAACTAACTGACGCCTACCCTGCGCCTGGGTTAAGTATGAGGGTTTTTTCGTACGAAAGATGCTCCTACTCCAAGGCTCAAAGGGGTTAACGAAGGTTTATCTCCTTATCTCTCCAGCGTTTAGGGGTTTGAAACAATGCCTGTACATCCTCAACAGGGTTCTATCCATACAACCAGAGATTTTGCGTTTTCGTCTCATCATCCTCCCTCAAGAGTTCTAAACAAGAAAATTGGTATTGCAGTGCATGTAAACATTTAGGAGTGAACAAGAATGGATTACTTCAAGGAAAACATACTCATTGCATTAATATCATCATAAAAAAACAGACAAGTCTTGCATACATACGATGCTTTAACAAGAAATTAAAAACTACAAATGAAAATGCAAGTAAAGAAGCTGAAGATTGCCATTGCTGAGGAAGCTTAATTCTGTCTGGACGCACTTGCAGACTGTGTGTTCATTTTAGAAAGGAGGCTTCCATTGATGTACATATCATCTTCAGTGAATACAATGATCTCTGAGTCTACCAGGTCTTGCACCTTATGCCTGAATACATTACACTCATCAATTATGTGCCCAAACGTTCCCGAGTGGAACTCGCACCTAGCAGTCATGTCATAATCCGGAGGAATAGGGTACGGTACTGGCGCGGTACCCCTTGTTTGAATCAGAGACTTCTTGAGCAGACGCGTAAACAGCTGACTATAAGGGATAGGAACAGGATCAAATATCCTCTTGGGCCATCTTGGTCTTGGTTGCCCCTGCTGCTGATAACTCTGATGTCGGTGCTGATTTGGGCGCGTCACCTGCGCTTGCACTTTCCTTTCCGCATTTGGCTGAGGCACAAACAAAGGTTGCTGACGTAAAACTTCTGTAGCAAAAGGCTGCGGAGAAAGTCCATGGCATGAGGTGGATCCTGCAAAGAGGGGAGGAGCCTTCACTTCTTCTGCAACAATTGGGGTAACATCACCTTGTACATTCACGCCGCCCGATGTGAACTCAATTGCCCCTGCGTCAATCAAATCCTGGACTCGGTGTTGAAAAGCCCTACATTCCTCCACGGTATGCCCTGGTGCCCCAGAATGGAAATCACAATGGGCTCTTGCATCATAGCCTGATGGAGGATCACCAGTGAAAGGAGCCAAAGTCCTTTTCTGTACCAATTTAAACTGAAGGAGATGCGGCAATAGTTGATAATATGGCATAGGGAGCGGATGAAAAACTCTTTCAGACTTCTTATGCCCCTGTGTGCACTTTTTGCTCTTGGGCTTCTCTTGGGAGCCAAGACCTAACTGTTGTTGGGAGAGTCCTGGAACTTCCGCTTGTGGAAGAGACTCACGAGGTAATTCACGATTTAAATCAAATTCCCAAGAGATGGGAGGAGTAAGGATCTCTGTTATGGAAGCGGGCACAGGACTGTCTTCCTTCTTCAACACTATTTTCAAAACCTCCATGACCAAACCCATCTGAGTCTTCATCTGGTTAATCTCCTCCCTCAGCATCCTCTGCTCCTGGAGCATGTCTTCCCCAAATTGC
Organism: Lathyrus tuberosus; assembly: GCA_022829125.1. Taxonomy (NCBI): domain Eukaryota; kingdom Viridiplantae; phylum Streptophyta; class Magnoliopsida; order Fabales; family Fabaceae; genus Lathyrus; species Lathyrus tuberosus. Next base: position 1,158,418 of record JALAZF010000494.1, read on the forward strand.
CTCATTTGAACCTTCAGTTCACTCAACTCAGCTTGAACTCGCTCCATAATCAACTCTTGAATGGCCTGAGAAGTTAAATTTTCAATTCTGAGATGGGAACAAGATAAGAACGCCGGAGATAAACACCTGTCATGCAAAATGATTATGCAAAATGATTATGAATATGCAAATGCAAATGAACATGTTTGAATATTCGCAGGGCGATCCAACCCTTGATTCCAGTTTAATAACAAGATAGAACGAAACTTCTGCTCATATATTAAGAAAACCAGAGGGAAACCAAATGTCAACAATCACGAACCCAAGATAACAAATCTGAACACATGAATCATAGAGGTCCCAACCAACAAGCCTGGTGGTGATCCCAATACAATAAAAGAGAAAAGGAGACTACGGCATATCATCAAAATTCACAAGTGTCAATCCCCCCCATCCATTATGCTTTCTGCACCAGTCTTGAATCTCCTTGAACAGCTTTCTGGTATCGGGATGCTTCGGCCTCTGAATTAGCTCTTGAATAAGAAGGTCTCTCCTGTGTATGATCCCATCCAAGTATCGGCAATGTAACTCCCAAGCGTCTTCTCCAGTAGCACCATCCATGCTAGGACCCTCATGTCTAGGTTTCTTCACTTCAGCTTAGACTTTCAGTTCTTCCATGGAGGCTATGGCTTCATTGAGTCGACCCTCGACTACTTGTCTCTTGAATATCCCTGATAAGATTTCAGCGTCTTTCTTCTTGAGCGTCGACTTCAACTGATCAATCTTAGCTAGGTAGTCGTCTTCCTTTCTTTTATTCTCGGCCATGGCAGTTTCTTGGTGATCATTGAACCTATGGATTTTCAGTAAAGCCTTGTCTAGTTCCTCTTTCTTAGATTCGAGAACCTTACTGATACCATCCAAAGCTTCCTTCATCTTTTGTCTGGATGTTACCATGTCCGCTAGCTCTTTTTTTACTTTCGCAAGGAGCTCTGTCTTCAACTTGGCGGTATGAATAGCTTCACCCCGCTCATGCTTCCACTGATAAATCTCTCTTTTTAGCTCACTATTTTCTTCTCGCAGCTTTTCCTTTTCAGCCCATAACTTGTTATACTTCTCCAACTCAACTGTAGTAGGAGGCTCAATCACCAAAGAATACAAAGGTGGTTCCACCGGGAAGGGAAGAAGCTCCTCTTCTGCTCTCTTCTCAATCCACTCTTTATAGGAAGGAAAGACCCGGTTATTACATTTTTCGAACGAAGCTTTACCCTTCTTGGTCACCTGTTTCCAAGCATTCACAATCTTCCTCATCATCTCTTGATCCTCAACACCATTGAAGAATAAGGACAATCTGATGTCCCTCTCATCAGGTGGACCTCTCAAAGGATAACCAAACTGCCTGATAACAAGGGAAGGATTATAGTTAATTCCACCTTTTCTCCCTATCAAGGGTACATTAGGGAATTCTCCGCACTTGTAAATAATCTCCATTCCTAACAAATCATGATTGATCCAAGCAATGTTGTCAGCAGTCAAGCCCATAACCCTCTTTGACCATTTCAGAGAATCTTTCTTATCAACGAAAGCGCCAGATTCGGGGAGACGACTCAGAAACCAAGTAGATAAGAGCGGTGCACAGCAACTCACAGTTTTTCCACGCCTATTCTCATTCTTGTAGTGGACTGAGTGATACACATCACCTAGCAAGGTAGGTATAGGATTCTTCAAAATAAAGATTCTGACGGCGTGCATATCCACCAGATCAGGAATATTTAGAAACAGGACAATCCCATAGATACACATAGCCAGAATAGCTTGGAAGGCAGTCCAATTCTTCTCTTTGACATGTATGCAGGCTTGATCAAACAGGAACTTCAATAGGAAACCCTTAACTCCTTGTTTTTCTTCAATATTATTGTTCAGAACGGATTCACTAATGTGAAGAGCAACAACCATTTCTTTTACCCGGGGTGTTCTTCAGAAAAGAAAACTATATCATGCCTGATGGGGATTCCCAAAATAAATGAGAACTCCTCCAACGTTGGGGCCAAGATATAGTCTGGGAAAGTGAAGCAACGCAAAGACGGGTCATAAAACTGAAGAAGTGTATGAATGGCATCCTTCTCATACTTGGAGATATTATAAACAAACTTCAGAAGTCTCCCATACACTCCACTAAACTCTGTACGAACTCCAGGACCAGCCATATTAATCAGCTTGTGAATCAATGTCAAAGTCGGCTCTGGGAGCGAATAGGCAACAGTCTTCTTTCTCTGGACATCCATGCTAAGGTAACCTCAGAAACCGGAATCAAGAGTAAGATGCAAACCCTGAAAAATGTCAAACATGTTAGAATGCAAGAAAATGATATGCTCATGCAAACATGGGGTCAAGGCAACACTGCTGGATGTGTTGTGCTGTTAACTGAACGAGAACCACAACCCAGAAAACCAGAATTCCGAACCACTGAGATAACCAGGAACCCAAATAATCAGACATTGACGAGAAATCCAGAAAAACAGGGTAGGTTAAAGGTTTCGGTTACCTGCAAACCTGCAAACACCCATCCCCTCTCACGTGTGGGTACTAGGATGTTCAGTATCCCGGGCTCTCAGGTCGAGAAACGATGATACGTTCACCATTTCTGGTTTGGCATCATCATCAATCGAGGAGGCCTCAACTGATTCTCCAAAGCGGAAGGTCCTCAGCTTTGGCACTGAGGTCGAGAAACAATAGTACATTCATCCCTCGGGGTACAGTACTATCGTCAATCGAGGAGTGCCTCCACTGATTCTCTTCAAAAAGTAGGGGCCATCCTATGCGAGTTCCAAAGTGGGCCCTCGGGTGCGAATGGGTTTGCCACAGGATGTGGTCTGCCACTGTCACCACTAAAGAGGGATGTTTCCACTAAGGTCCTCGATGATCGGTCACCAGAGTCGACAGCTCTCTAGATCGACATCCTAACATGCGCAAGACACACACGTTAGAATGCGTCCCAAGATAGCCTCGTCTGGTTGTGAATTTCGTGAACACACAAACGTACCAAGCGGGCACGTAGGTCCCACTACTTTCCACTCTAGTCCTAGGGTATACTCAAGCCTGGGTATTAGGCTTATCTCTCAGACCCACCCAACCTGCAAAACAAGAACAGCCAGCACAACACAGCAGTATGACAGTAATAAAAATGGAATGCAGAAAATGCGGCAAAAATAAAATACAACAAATAAAGCAAAACAAGAAACAAAAGCACCCAAAAAGAACAAAGACAAGCAAGCGCTAGGATTGACTCGCTTAGGGATGGACCAGCATAGGTCAACCAGAGTCCCCAGCAGAGTCGCCAGCTGTCGCTCCCGATATTTTCATCCAGGTACAAATGCGAGAGTGGCGCGGAAAAACAGAGTCTCCAGCCGTGTAAATTTATCCCAAGAGAGGGAAAGGGAACACCGCATAAACCTGAGGAAGAGGGAAAGGAATGGTCATCGCGACCATAACCTGGGTTCGGGAGTCGGTTACGCGAGGGGAAGGTGCTAGCACCCCACGCGCCCATCGTACTCGATGGGATCCACGCTTGTTGTCTAATCTAAGGGTGAGTTATACTATCATCTATGGCTGTACTAAAACGGGGCAGGGGAAAACAAAGACAGACTCGGTAGGACGTCGACGTCCTAGGCCTACGTACCCCCTTTGTGCAATGGGGAATTCAGAGTCAACGTAGTTCGGACCAAGTTCTTTTTGTGTTTTTTATGAGCGACGTTAAGTTTGCGTCCGGCAGTTAGGGTCGATGCCTGTTTGCGACTCAGACGGAAGGTAACGTGCCCTTTTTGAAAATATCCTTTAGTTTGACAAATCCCGAAGGACAAAAAAACGTTTGAAGTTGGTTTGTGTTTTTTAGGACATAAGTGGCTTAAGTTAGTTCCTAAGTTGCATTGCACCAAAGTCTAGGGCACAGGGGCGAATACTTAACGCATCGTCCCAAGACAGGACGCTCGCTAAGCACTCTAGAAAGATGAGAGGAAGCCCCTCATTTCTCATTCCCCACACTTAAGGCTCGTGCGCAATACAATTTATCCTTATTAAGTATTTTCAAGAAATTTGAGATGAGAAGAGAGAAGACACAAGGGTGACTCTAAAGGGGGACTATGAGTCCTAAAGTTATCATGCATGGGTGACCTACGGTTAGTGAGGTTTGACGACAACCTAAATCCTAAAGGAAGAAGATTAGAGAAGGAAAGAGTTGTAGGTGAACGTGGATACTTATCCATACCCTCAAATGACTTACCTTAGTCCCTGCATAAAAGGTTAGTGAGAAACAGACACAAGTGATATTAAGGCAAATGAAAACCAAACAATGGCACATGAGAGTGATAACAATCTAAACATGAATTAAGAAATCAAATAAACAATCCCAAAACAAATGGCACAAATGCCTTTCCAAACAAGGTAACCAGGCAGGATCAAAGATGCGCATATAAGAAAATCTCATGCAAAAAGCCATTAAACAAATAGTAAGACAACTTCTAAAATCACCAAATTAAATATCAATATTGCCCCACCAGAGACAAACCAAATACCAAAAAACCCTGCAAAAATTCAAGATGTTAGCCCTTCAAACAATCATACAAAGTTCAGATGAGAAGTAGGGTTCAATGTGCCAAAGGGAAGGATCAAAATGCAATATGCAATAATTTTAAAAATGATAAAAAAAAATATTTTAATGCATTTTAGAATGTTAGTGAATGAATGCAAAAGGAACGGATCAAAAATATTTTACGGATGCAGAGAAATAAAATAGACAAATTTAGATGTGCATGATGTGGGTAATTCAAAAAGAAAATGAATAAATATTTAATTTAAATGATAAAAAATAAAATAAAAATAAAAATAAAATTTGGAAAATTTTATAAAATGATAAAAAATGATGCATGAATTTTATGATGATTTTTAAATGCATATAATTATTTTTAACAATTAAAATATGAAAATAATAATGAATTAATAAAAATAAAATGAAATAAGATGCTGTGGGGTGCGTTTAGTGAAAAAATGAAGTGGAAATGATATGGGCTGAAGAGTGGGGGGTGCGAATAGCAGCCCTGCCCAATGATTAATCAGAAAAAATAAAAAAGGGAAGGGTGTGTAATACCCCAAAATTTGCTCTCCCCTTTTGGCATCATAGTTTAGCATTATCATATATCATATCATATTCATCTCATTAGCATTGCATTGCATTTAACATAGAAAAATGAAGCATAGCATTCCTCTTACCATCAAGGCATGTGATCAGGTGGAAGGTGGACAATCAAGGGATCATTCAAAGCACAAAAAGGTCAATCAAGTTGCCTCAAGGCAAGCCAAGAGTCTCTCATGTCTCATACCATCTCAATTGATCATCCACAATCTCAAGGAATTGAGATCCAATGGGAGATTGAAGCAATACATACTTCAACATGCAAGAGGTTCAAAAACTGAAGGAAAACCCTTAAAAGAGATAGCTCATTGATCCAAAATCAATCTCAAGTGGAATATCTCATCATCCTTTAAAGGGATACACAACATACTCTGAGGAATTTGAAATTGAAGACTGCACTTTTCCCTCCTAACCAGAGGGGGTCAAAATTAGGGTTTCTAATAAAATCAGGATATCTTTGATTTTTTGGACAAAACTTGATGTCATGGTATTTTATATGTCCCTAAGTGTATGTAGGTGGAAAATTGCCTCTCAATTGGTTTTAGAAGTGGTTCAATTGGAAGAAAGATCAAAAATCAGAGAAATTGGGGCCAAGTCAAATAATCAGAGGAAAAAGTCGACTCTTGACTTTTTGAGGCCAAATTCATAAAATTCATGTTACATGTGTCCAATGTGCAAAATTTGATCAAGAAACTCCAAAGGAATCATGAAAAAATCAAGATGTGGAAAGTTGCCATTTTTGGATGAAGAAGGGTTACTAAAAATAGCAAGTTTTGGCCATTTTGCATCAGAGTTTGAACCAAGGCCATTTAAAATTGAAGCACCAAATGTAAATTCCACTCGGCCACAACAAAAGTTCTTTCTTTAAGCTTCAATTCCATGTGTAGAACATCTCCATTGGATAAAAATTGAGTGAGATATGATTTATCAAAGTTTGAGCAAAGTAGGTTCAAAACCAAGTCATGACCAAGGATTTTCAAGCTCGCGCGCAGTCATTTCTACAAGCAGGTGGTGTGCCAAATGTCAAGCTTAATTTCTCCAAGAAGAAAGCTTCAAATGGAAAACTTTTTAACATCAAAGTTGTTCCTTGTAATGTCATCTTCAATATTCATGTTGGACAAAATTCCATTTGATCAAGTTAGGAGGGAGATATAATGGTCTCAAGTTATGGTGATCTTGCTGAAATTCCATGCCAAGATGCCTTGCTAACCAACCTCATTGCCACGCCTTCTATCAGTTCCCAAACCTTTGTGTTGTGAGTCATTTTTCAACCTATTCCAAGTTTCATTTCCATCCAATTTTCATACCAAACATGCTCTCTTACATCTCCTCTTCCAAATGACTCCAAAAACTCATCAATCCACCCATTGAGTAGGGAGAAAAACATCACCAAATCACCATATCTCCATTGTTCTCAGCTGCCATAAAAATCAGAAATGAAACCAATGTTGTTGATGTTGTTGTTACAAGCTTGCACGTGCATTATTCATGTCATCCATCCATTACCCTTTTAAACCAAACACTTTTTACATTCACCATGTCACGTGCTTCATTATGCATGAGAAGGGAAAGAATGAAACTTGCTGAATAAGTTTATGCTACATAGCCGTGCCATTGCAATTTCATTTTCATCTCCACCATAGTTCTTCATAAACCAGCTGCACCATATCATTGCCCTCCCTAACTAACTTGACTCAGTTAGTTAGGGATGACTCACTCAAACCATTGTGACTCAGTTAACCTCACTCAGTTTAACCTTGGTTAACTCACACTATAAAACCAAATCACACTTCACAATTCGTTTTTCAACTTCACTTTTTGATTTTCACTCCCAAGAACACTATAAAAACCCAAGGAGCTTGCCCATTGGAGCAATAAACCCAAGAATCTCAAAACCCTAATTCATGCACTGGTTAGGAGAGAGTGATCCACTTGAGCTCTCTTGCTTGACCCTCTGAAGAAAAAATTCTCCTCTTGAACTTGCCTCAGGCACCTTGACCCCATGTTAAGAACCAATGATATGCATACATGATAATGCAAAAATGCAATGAAACATAAGCCAGTTAGTACTAAAGTAAGGAGGGCAAATTTTGGGGTGCAACACTTGGCACAATGCAAATCTGACTTGCGACTTTCATGAAGGGGCGGGAGGATATAATTTGGATGGTTGCCTAGTTTTAGAATCCACTGTGCAAAATCTGATCCACAACAAGGATCTGATTTTTGAAAAAGATCGTCCAGAGATTGAATGCAAATTCCGCACTGGGGCGATGGGGCACCCCATTGAAAAATGTAAAGAGTTCGAAACGAGACTGCTAAACCTGCTAAGAACACTGCAACCTCAAGAGGATACACTAGATGTCAACGTTCCAATTTCTGAAGCAAAAGGCGAAAGACTTGCAAGGCCTCTCAAGATTCTGTATCACAAGGAACTAATGATTAGTGGCGAAGGTGTTCCCGCGCTTGGGCCCGGAAACTAAAATCTCTTGAATTCCGTTCGCCAAAGCTGGCTGTATTTTGCATTTTTAGTTGAACTTTGCTTGAATGATTGAATTTGTATTTGCTTATAAGCTGTTGTACTTTCAAATCGGCAAGATTAATGAAATGTTTATGCATCTTTTGATTAAATCCATTTTTTCACTCATTTACTGTTATTTTCATAAAAGCAAAAAAATATATCTTGTCCCACTCCCTTTATCAAACTTGTTGTTTAAGCAAAGATTGGGGAGGATGATGAAAAATCCTTAACTATTGTGGTATGCTTTCAATTAAACTTTACCGAGGATGTAAGGCATTGTTTCAATTCCTAAACACTGGAGAAATAAGGAAGATAATCCCTCGCTAACCCCTTTGAGCCTAGAAGTAGGAGTTTTCTTTTCTTACACAAGAAAACCTTAAATCTCAACCTCGGGGCAGGGTAGTTCTCAGTTTAGCTTGGTTATGCATTCGAATGAAAGCGCTTCACGCAAGACACCAGTCAGCTCTCTCCAATCAAGTGAATAAATATTGTACAATTTGTTCCCGAAGCGACAAACAAGGAAGTATCGTTAAGAAATCCTTAATCAAAGGATAAGCCGAGTCCCTTTCAAGGCAAAAGCCGAGAAAGGTGGAAAACCCAAACTTTGCCTTATATAAGAAGGCTTGTCCAACAACAAAAACAAGAGGTATCAAAACCTCAACAAAGACAAAGAGGTCTCAAAACCTCATAAAAGACAAAAATAAGGTCTCAAAACCTCAGAAGACAAAGAAGAGGTCTCAAAACCTCAACAAGTAAAGGATAAATGAATGTTGCAAGAGAGTAATGACTACAAAGTGTTTGAATCATCATCAACTATCATCAGTTCATTCCTAACCTGTAGGAACTTGGATGTATAACTTGAGTTAACTGAGTGTAGGAGTGGAGTTCATCACGAAGATGGGGTGGGTACAAATAAACTTTGAGCCTTTATCTTTTGTTTCACAAATGATGAACCAGGCCACGTTACAACCCTTAAAAGACCTAATTGAGGTAAGGTTATTTTGAAGGCATACTACAGCAAGGTTGATTAACCTGACTCCTAATGATCTTTGCTATTTGTGTGTTTAGATCACTTCATCTGTCATTCTGTAACTGACTAGATCCACCTTGTTTTAATTATTTGATCATTCCACTGTATGTGTTTCGTCAATAAAACTTTGTTTTCAAAAGCTTGCATGAATTTTGCATTGAAATTGCCAATTTTAAATGAACAATACTTGTTTGCAAGACAATTAAATGTCAAAAGAGTCCCAACAAATACAGCCAGCTAAGGAATTTGACTTGATAAAGGGCTCAACCTGGGGCATCTTCCCCATGGATCCAGCATCTCAAGAGCTACTAAATCAAGGGGCAGAAACTCTTCAAATTCAGGATATTGGGGCAAGCCTTCTTGAGGTCATCTTATGACAAGTTTAGACTCCAATGACCTACCAACAGGGGCAAGAGTATTCCCTAGTTGTTTCTACCACAATCTGAGGACTTTGTATCGCGAATACCATTAATCAGGGGCAATCAGGTCGAGATTCAGTAAATCTCTAAAAGTTCAATTGGTCTAGGACACCTCCTTCACAGATCAATCAGTCTGAAGAACAAGTTCAAGGACCTCGTTGCATAAATACAGTAAAACTGGGGCAGATATGTCAAGATCCATGAATCTCTTTAAGAGTTTGGAGATATTGGAGCACCTGGCATACCAATTCTTCTGTAAAATCCTTTTGATGACTTATCCCCACAAACCAGTTAATCAGAAGCAGTCAGGTCGAGATTAGACAAATCTCTCGAAGGTCAGTTAGTCTGGGGCATCTACTTAGGATGGCACAAGTTTGTTTCCCCGTTGCCACTCCCACAGTCTAAAGAGCAGGCTCAAAGACTTTGTTGTGCAAGCGTCGTCTATCTGGGGCAATTATGCCGAGATCTATGAATCTCTCCAAGAGTTTGAAGATATTAAAGCATTTCGTATGCCAATTCTTCTGTAAAATCCTCTTGGTATCTTCTCCCAAAAGACCATGTAATCTGGGACAGTGAAGATTTGTAGACTACCTGTCGAAAGAGCCGTTGTTTATTATGGTGATCATCATTCAAGTCAGGACGCAGAATGAATCTATTCCTGTGATATCCTTTACCATCTTCCCAGTAAATTATCATTTCGCTCGAGCTTGGCCAATGTCCATGGATCTTCCTCCTCCAGTAAGGAAATCAAGCTCATGATGGCAATCCTAGTGAAGTCATGTTGTACCTCCAGTGGAATACTCTTTTTTCCAGTGAAGTTATCGATTCTTTTTCTTCACCCCTAGTAATGGTCCAGTCTGTTGAGGTCGGCTAGGTATCCTTGTCGAGATGTTTATTTCACCTCCAGTCTTACTTCATTTTGTCTGTTTTGTCATCATAAGCATAAGCATGGCATGATCATGGCATAAGCACTCATATGCATAACATCTTAGCATTTTGCTATCTTCCTGGTGTTTACCTGCTTTGTTCACTTTGGCGTTTATCTCCCCAAGTGACTGGGCTTGTCTATTCACTCTAATAGAAAGTCAGCCCTAGGCATAAAGTGCCCATCCTTTCTTAATTCCCCACAGAGTTTGATTCTCGTGGATGATGGTTGGTTCAGTTATCTTTTCCATATGTGGATAAGATAAGTCCCCATTTGAGTTCATCCCTCAATTGGAGTCATGTTTGACCGTTCCTTTCTAGCTTGTCCCTAGATCGAACTTTGGTCTCTAGCAGGTGTGGTTGTTAAACCTAGTTTGAGCGTGCATTTATTTTGCACTGTATCTCGCAAAAGGAATCTTTTACAGATCCTCGTTGAAGACAAAATCATTTCTCCAGCAGTGTGGTGATATAAACATCTCCCTGGAATTCGTAAACAATAACAAGTAGCAACATCCTGGAAAAAGCTTATTTTGCTACAACGATAAGTGACGATCTCTCCTGAAAGGCTTATCCATCCTTGGTTTTATAGTTACCATCGGTGTTATCTTCAACCAGTCACTTTGCATCAACCTGTTTGATACGATCCCTATTTAAGGTGTTCCGAGTTCAGGTTTAGCACCTTCGGATATGTCTTATTTCTTGCCATCAACTTTGTTGTTGATGTCTTTCGAGCTCAGGTTTCATACCTTCGGATATGCTTTATTTCTTGCCATCGCCTTTACTGCTGATGTGCTCCGAGCTCAGGTTCAGTACCTTCGGATATGTATTATTCTTTGTCATCAATATCATCTTGGCCTCAAAGCCATCTATTTCACCTTTGACCTCATAGTCATGGGTAAGCTTTGACCTCATAGTCATAGCCATTTCCCCTTTGACCTCATAGTCATGGGATTCCTTCGTATTCAAAAGTCCATCTCATACTGGCACTTCAAATCCAGCTCATACTGGTTTATCTCTGTCTGTTCTGGTTTTTCTTGAAGATCCCATTTGAACTCTTCAGCATAAGAAAATCCCAGAAAATCTTTGGTTGATGCCTATCTTTTTATCTAGACCATGGTTTCTTGTTGGTTTCATGCCCAGCAAGAATACGTCTTATTACCCAGTACCTCCATAGATGTTTGTGGAAAATGTGAAAAGCTTATTTCACCAGTGAAGTGAATACATTCCCGGATTATCTCCAAAACCTTTGTTTGGGCTAGGCTTACGTTCGGTCTTCAAGCGCCAGATTCCATTTCTCTGTGCAATATTCCCAGGAAATCTAATTTGCAACCCCGGTTTTAACTTGCCAGTTCATGCTGGTATCCAAAAGTCCAGTTCATGCTGGTATTCAAAATCCAATTCATGTTGGTATCCAAAAATCCAGTTCATGCTGGTATCCAAAGTCCAATTCATGTTGGCATTTAAAATCCAGTTCATGCTGGTATCCAAAAAATCCAGTTCATGCTGGTATCCAAGTCCAGTTCATACTGGTATCTAAAAAATCCAGTTCATACTGGTATCCAAGTCCAGTTCATGCTAGTATCCAAATCCAGTTCATGCTGGTATTCAAAATCCAATTCATGTTGGTATCCCAAATCCAGTTCATGCTGGTATCCAAAGTCCGATTCATGTTGGCATTTAAAATCCAATTCATGCTGGTATCCAAAAAATCTAGTTCATGCTGGTATCCAAGTCCAGTTCATGCTGGTATCCAAATCCAGTTCATGTTGGTATTCAAAATCCAATTCATGTTGGTATCCCAAATCCAGTTCATGCTGGTATTCAAAATCCAATTCATGTTGGTATCCCAAATCCAGTTCATGCTGGTATTCAGAGTTCAATTCATGTTGGCATTTAAAGTCCAGTTCATGCTGGTATCCAAATCCAATTCATGTTGGTATCCAAAAATCCAATTCATGTTGGTATCCAAAAATCCAGTTCATGCTGGTATCCAAAGTCCAATTCATGTTGGCATTTAAAATCCAGTTCATGCTGGTATCCAAAAAATCCAGTTCATGCTGGTATCCAAGTCCAGTTCATGCTGGTATCCAAAAAATCCAGTTCATGCTGGTATCCAAGTCCAGTTCATGTTGGTATCCAAATCCAGTTCATGCTGGTATTCAAAATCCAATTCATGTTGGTATCCCAAATCCAGTTCATGCTGGTATCCAAAGTCCAATTCATGTTGGCATTTAAAATCCAGTTCATGCTGGTATCCAAAAAATTCAGTTCATGCTGGTATCCAAGTCCAGTTCATGCTGGTATCCAAATCCAGTTCATGCTGGTATTCAAAATCCAATTCATGTTGGTATCCCAAATCCAGTTCATGCTGGTATTCAGAGTCCAATTCATGTTGGCATTTAAAGTCCAGTTCATGCTGGTATCCAAATCCAATTCATGTTGGTATCGAAAAATCCAGTTCATGCTGGTATCCAAAGTCCAATTCATGTTGGCATTTAAAATCCAGTTCATGTTGGTATCCAAAAAATCCAGTTCATGCTGGTATCCAAGTCCAGTTCATGCTGGTATCCAAATCCAGTTCATGCTGGTATCCAAGTCCAGTTCATGCTGGTATCCAAATCCAGTTCATGCTGGTATTCAAAATCCAATTCATATTGGTATCCCAAATCCAGTTTATGCTGGTATTCAGAGTCTGATTCATGTTGGTATCCAAAATCCAGTTCATGCTGGTATTCAGAGTCCGATTCATGTTGGCATTCAAAATCCAGTTCATACTGGTATTCAAAATCCAATTCATGTTGGTATCCCAAATTCAGCTTACACTGGTAGTCAAACTGTAACCCTAAAACTGATGATGTCCCAATTTATATCGATACCCGAGTCCAACCATTAATGGTGCAGCTAAAGTCCAGTCATCTTTTCATCTGGCGCGCAGAGTTTGTCTCTGTCTTTTCTGGCTTTTCTTGAAGATCCCGTTTGAACTCTTCAGTATAAGAAATCCCAGAAAATCCTTTATTGATGTCTATCCTTTTATTTCGAAATGATCCCCAGTGGAGATCATGTTTTCTTTCTGGTTTCATGCTCAGTAAGAGTATGTCTTCATTTCCCCAGTGAAGAACACCTCTCTGGCTCCTATCTCCAGTGAGGATCTGTAGGGTTTCCCCTTTTATTTCTCTATCCCCAGTGTTTCCTTGGAGTCTCCCCAGTGAGTCTCTTTCGTTGGTTAGTCTGTATCCCCAGTGAGCCTTTCTTGTGGATACTCCCTTCACCCTTCCCCAGTAAAGCTCACCTGTGTTTGGTAGCTCTTTGGTGTCCTGTTTGTCTACATTTTTGCACTGTCATATCGTCATATCATCATATTAGAGTTCATGGCATGTCAGCATATGCATGTTTGTTGCGTGTCTTTAGCATCTGCATTCCATCTAAGGGCAAAATTTTCGGTTTGCTATATTTAAATATCTTCCACCTTGATGTCCCGAGGATTTCCATTCCTCGTGCCATCCGGTGAAGCTATTTAAATAGGGGCAACTGTTGCACCCTAAATTTTACCCCTTAGATGTCATATTATCTTGCATTTACATGTAGAGTTCAATCGTGATGCATTGTTAGCTAACCATTTCACATTGCAAGTTTTTTTCTTTTTGTGTGGAAGATAGGTTTTAAAGAGGACAAGATCCCCCTAAGACCTCTCTTGGTCCCTAATGCAACCGTTTGAAGCTACATGGATCCAAGAAATCTTTTTCAACAAGAAATCAAATGTTCATCAAGACAAGTCAGACACAGCCTTTCATGTCAAGTAAAGTGTGATCCCAATTCTTGAGACATAATTCCATGCGTTGATGAACATCCTGGGAGTACACCTAAGTCTTGAAAGATTTTCCTTTGAGTACAAGAATTTTTTCATGTGGATAAATATGCACCAAATGCAACATTTCAAAGTTGGTGTCATGGAAGAATTTAATTTTGCACTTGGAATTTCCTAAGTTTATTTTTTGTGACATTTTCTTTGTGATTTGTCTCAAAATTCCATTAGGCCCAAAATGTTGTCACTTGAATTAAATGCCACAAAGTTGGGGATTTAAGGTGGTGTTCACGTAAGGTTTTATGTAACAAGGCATTATGGCACTTAATTTATTTCACATGCCACTTGGTATTATTTGAAAAATCTGAAGATGCTATTGCTTGTGGGACAATTATGTGAAGTCACTAAATATTACCTTTTTCTATCTTCTCTCTCATGACACAAATAAAGGAGTTTTTGGAGTGAATATCGAAGGGTGAAAATAGCAGGCATGCACCATTTCCCCCGCTGCATTTTTTCAGCATGGTGGTCCAAAGTTTGACTGAAGAAAGTGCTACACAAACCCTAATTCTTTACTCAGCAGACCATACAAACCCTAATCCCTTATCATGTGGACAAACCAACTACCTAAGACCCGGATCCACTTGCTTGGCCTATAAAAAGAGCTCACTTCCTCTGTGTTAAAGCACACCAGAAATTGCCAAGAATTTCTCTCTACCTCTCCCTCCCATAATCTTGCAAGTAACACTACAAAGCTTGCAAGAAATTCACTATTTTTCATTCCCCCTGTAACACACAGAAAAAAGAACCCACAGAAACAACATAGAAATACTCAGAAACTCTCTCAAAATTTCCCACGTCCTTAATCTTGCAAGCCACCCTCAAACTTGCAAGAAATTTATTATTTTTCATTAGTCTGTAAAATCCTTCCAAACACTTCCAATAAAGCCCAACACCAAAGCATTTAAACATATCTTGTTTTCGGTGGCTGAAGGAGGAGATGAGGAAGCTTACCTTTTTTCCATAACATAGCAGTGAAGAAGCAGTGGACTTACTCCACTAGGTAATACACTCGCTATTGTTCATATGCTGTTCTGCTTCATATTAATGCATATTTTATACTACTATCATTTTGTTTTTATACTGTGGTTCCTGTAGATATTGTGATAAATGTTGTTGATTCTGTAACAAATATTGTTATGAATGTTGTTGATGACGCTGGACTGATGCTATGAATCTCTATTTTCATTTTGTTTAACAAATTGTGTGAGTTTTTGTTCAACGTAACTGGACTGAATTTAAAAAAAAAAAGAGAAAACCGAACAACACAAATGACGTTCGCCAGATGCACAACTAAAAAAACACACACTGAGTGGCGCTCGCCATTCCCCATGCACAAAAAAAAAACAAAAATAATAACACAAGGTGGCGAGAGCCACCCTCCTCTCAGCACCAGGTGGCGCAAGCCACCCCATCCAAGCACAAGGAGGTGGCGCAAGCCACCCTCCCACTCACACACACAGTGACGCAAGTCACTTACACACTCACACACACACTGGCGCAAGCCACTTGTTCACTCACATGGCGCAAGCCATGCACATAGTGGCACTCGCCACTCTCTTGTTTTTTACCTTTTATTTATTTTTGTTTTTTATTTATTTAGTTGTTTCACTTTTATTTTCATTCTATAAAAAAGAAACACAATAAAAAATACGCCTCGTTTCTTTTAAAATCAAATATCATTTTCAAGACATGAAAAACAACAACAAATGAAAATATTTTTTTATCTCATTCTGAGATTGTTTTCTTTTAAATCAATTAACACTTTTGAAAAAAAAAAAACAAATTTACAGTGACCCTTTCTTTTTCTCTTGTAAATAAATAAGTTTCATAATAAAAGTGTTCTTCATTTTTCCTTGGCTACTGTCACCAATTTATGTGCATTGTTTCAAACTGTGAGGATAATATTTCTGTCATATTCGTTAACTTTGTGGTTTATCACCTTCTTGTTTCACATGTTTTTATTTATTGATTTTGAGAAGATAAATCCACATGCTTCCATTACACTAAAATTCTGTTGTAACTGGTGAAATGATTTTCTTTTTCAAACTTTGAACAAAGGCCATTTATATTTCCCTAGTCTCTGTTACAAAAATTACAAGACTTTAAAAGCATCTATTTTCAAGTTAAGAACGTTATATGTGCTATGTACCCATGTGGCTGATCTATCCTTGCTATTAATCATTTTGGAATTTTATTTCACCTGTTAATGCTCACTGTTTTGTTGGAATTCTTAAACATATTTCAACTCTTTGTAACTCTTATTTATAAGATGTTATATCCTCCTTCCTTCCAAAGGAAAAGTTTTTCTATTGACTTCAAGGTCATAGAAAGCTCATTACTATCTTGACCTCATAGTCTTAGGCAACCTCCCTTCTTTGACCTCATAATCAATAGGACCCCCCTTGAACTCAAATTCATAGAGCAATTTATTTAACATTGACCTCATAGTCATAATTAAAACTTTGGCCTCATAGCCATTCTCCAATCTTGACCTCATAGTCAAAGTCTCTCTATTGACCTCATAGTCATAGAAAGCTCATTACCCTCCTTTGACCTCATAGTCATAGGACTCTCTCTCTCTCTTGACCTCATAGTCATAAAGCCATCTTTAACCTTCGACCTCATAGTCATAAACAAAACTTTGACCTCATAGTCATAGCCCTCTCCATTGGCCTCATAGCCACCTTCCAACATTGACCTCATAGTCACAAAGTCTCTCTATTGACCTCATAGTCATAGATAGCTCATTATCACCTTGCCCTTATAGCCATCTAACCTTTGACCTCATAGTCATTAACAACATCTTTACCTTGCCCTTAGCAAACAAACATAACATAACACAAGCTTAAACAAGAGGTTCCCGTAGAGTACTACAGATATTAAGGGTGCTAATACCTTCCCTTAGTATAACCAACCCCCGAACTTTAGATCTCCCCCCCCCCTTTAGGTTTTTTTAACGATCTTGAACCTTTCCTTTGGATAAATCAAAGTCGGTTGTAAAAGAAATATGATGCAAATTAATTAATAATTTGTTATCCGATTTTCACCGCAACAGTGGGCCTTCTACTCTTCGATTCTACACATCATCAGCATCTTCATTAATCTAATTCTTGTGGGGAAGGCAAGCTTCGAATGAAGCATTCAACCACAGCTGAAGAAGCTAGAAGGGTCCAGAGAGTAGTAAACTTCCCTTGTCACCAAGGGTTTTGAGTTGGGTGACTCCTTCGCTCATGGACTCATAAAGGCTGGCTAAGATTAATTCGCTCAAACATAAGTCATGACCAGAGTGTAATTGATTCGCCATGGTCAGAAACTTTCTAGCAACTTGCATTGACTTCGAGCAGAAGACACAACGTGACAGCCACAGAGCTAGTAAAGCTATATGTTCAACGTCTAACATTTCCTCTCTACTCTTTTCATGGTAGTGAGCTATGTGGGTTGAATAAGCTGCCTTAGAGGTAGTAAAACATATGCTATCCTCAGTCATAAAGTCGGGATCGGTAGTATTCCCAGTAGGTTTGAGCTCTGTGATAGCGGCTATGTCGAAAAGAGTATGTGTCATCATGCCACATGGGAGATGGAAGGTGTAGTGGGTGTTGTCCCAGAAGTATAAGGACGAAATAAGCATATTCGAGCAGTAATCAGGTCCTACTTTCGACAGCATAATTAGGTCATAAATATCCATTTTCTTCCAAACAACAGATTTCATTTTTTCCAATTTGGTCAACCACCCTAAGTAATCAGAGGGATCTTAAAACCCTAAAATTATTCATGTATCTAAGGTTAATATCCTCCTCAGTTGGAGGATTGCTTTGATTATCAGGGTTTTCAATGCTAGCCTTAGGTTTCCTACATTGTCCTACAGGTTTGTACTTAAGGTAAGAGGGGAAATATTCCTTAAGCCTAGCAGGATCTACAGTTAAATCAGACAAAGGACCAAATAAAGCCAATGGCTTGTCAAAAACGGTTAAAGGAATAAGTACCTGAGAAGCATAAATTCTCCTTTTCTCCTCATCAATATGTTCAGGTAGATATTGCTGGTTGCCCACCATGGTAGGTCTAGAAACGGAATCAAACGGAGCAAGTTGAGAAATCTTTTTTGGAGCTCTCGCAGGTTTGCCAGCATCCTTGGTGACCTTGATAGCATCTTTCGTAGAGCGCGTGGAGGAAGCCATTGTTGAAAAATGAAGAAGATTGAGTTTTGAGATGGAAGGGTTTTTGGATAAATTTAATAGTAAGGAAGCGGAAAAGTGAAAACAATTGTTGGAAAAAGTATTTATAAGTTGGGAAGTGGAAACGGTTTGAAAAAATTGTTGAAATGTTTAGACTGATAGTGGGACACGTGTTTTCCCCACGATTCTTGATGAAGCGGGGGTAATAAGTGCCTACTTCCCCATGATCTCCTAGACCCTAGGAAAAGGTAATGGTAATGGAGATTTTTGCGTGATTTGAAGAGACGTGTCAGAGGTAATAATAATGGATATGATGTCATAGGTCTGCTGAAAGGAAAGTGGACAGTTGGAACCATGAACAAGCGTCGAAGCCATGCAAGGTTTGAATGAGGCGTCGAATGACATTCTCAAAAAGTTCCTTTTTCTTCAATGATGTAGAAAATGACATTTTTGGGGGGCAATTGGTTAGCTCCTAATTTCGACACCTCATATTGGAATAAGAGTTTTATTCTAAGAAATGAAAATTGAGAAGTTTCAGGAGACTTTGACAGGAATGGTACTTCTATAAGATTTAGTCGAAGACGTCTTCATGCAAGAGGGAAGTATTTTAGGGACTTAGAAATATTTCTAATAATTTGGAGATGTTCTTCAACAGAAGGTTGATGGGTGTCGTTCGATGCAAGGATTCAAATTTAAATAATGGAGGGAACTTTGTCCTTATCCATTTGAGAGAAAGGGACACGTGGTGAACATCTAAAGAATGAAGACATGCAGAATGCCATGTGTTTCTCTCTGATTAGTAGGCCGTTAATGGGTAGTTATTTTTTACTATTATAAATAGCAAGTCTTAGTATTGGGATTTATGTGTGTTAAAGTTGTACAAATTTCTCAAAATCACTCAAAGTATCCATGTGTAGCGAGAAAAGAGTTTCTGAATAAATGTACGTTTTATATAAAACCATTTTTCTTATTCAATGCAATCCAATTAATTTTCACTCGGAAGTTTACCTTCTTTCCTTTATTTTGTTAAGTTACTTTACAATGCACTTTTAATCATTTCCTCGTATTACTTTTTCTTTTAAGCATTGTCGAAATACCTTTGATTCCAAATATGAACACCGTCGAAATGTTTGACATTGTTCTCATATCTTTTTTAATTGTTTAGCACTTGTCTTATGATCTAGTTTGGTCGATCCTGCAAGTTACCCATTTTTCTTATAAAATTGATAGACCAGAGGTTGTTTTCTATTTTTCACAGCGAACATGAGTACTGAAGAATCTCTCAATAAAAAAGTGTGGCTGAAGGCCATGAAAGAAGAACTTGAGGCTATAGAAAGAAACAAGACTTAGGACTTGATTGAGCTTCCAAGTAACAAGAAAGCCACCAACGTGAGATGGGTTTACAAGGTGAGATGGGTTTATAAGGTGAAACTAAAGTCAGATGAATCAATTGGCAAACACAAAGAAAGGTTAGTTGCTAGAGGATTTCTACATAAATCTGGTTTAGACTACTTTGAAGTGTTTGCACATGTAGCTAGACATGAAACAATCAGATTGGTGATTGCTATAGTTGGTAGTAGAAATTGTCCTCTGATGCATTTAGATGTGAAATCTGCATTTCTGAATGGTCTTTTACAAGAGGAAGTTTATGTATTAAAACCTTATGGATTTTTGAAAAAGAATCAAGAAGGGATGGTGTACAAATTGCATAAAGCCTTGTATGGATTGAAACAAGCTCCTAAAGCCTGGAATCTGAAAGTTGATTCATTTTTCAAGCTTCAAGGATTCAAAAAATATGAGATGGAGTATGGTGTTTATGCTCAGCATACATCTAATATCAATATGATTCTGGTGTTTCTCTATGTTGATGACATATTGCTAACAGGGAGTTGTTCAAATGAGACAACTAAGTTCAAGAAGGTGCTGATGAATGAGTTTGAGATGACTGATCTAGGGAAAATGACATATTTTATAGGGATAGAGATTTTGTATTCTGATAAGGGTATAATCTTGCATCAGCTAAAGTATGAACTTAAGCTTCTGAAGAGATTTGAGCTAAGGAATTGCAAGTCTGCAATCACACCAGCTGGAACAAACCACAAGCTTGACTCTGATGTTAAGGGTGATGATGTATATGCTACAACTTTCAAGTATTTGGTAGACTCATTGAGATATCCCTGTAATACCATATCCGATATTTGTTATGTTGGAATTGTAAGTAGGTTTATGAACAAACCAAAGTGGTCACATTACCAAGCAAGTGTCAGAATACTGAGGTATATCAAGAGAACTCTGAAGTATGGAGTTTTGTTCCCCTCTGATGGTGAATCTGACTCAAAGCTGATGTACTATTCAGAATCTGATTGATGTGGAGACAGAGTTGACAGAAGAAGTACTTCTGGATATTTCTTTAAGTATCTGAGATGTCCTATTCCTTGGTGCTCCAAGAAGCAACCAGTTGTTGCATTGTCAACCTGTGAAGATGAGTACATTGCAGATGCTTTGTCTGCTTGTCAAGTTGTATGGATTCTGAACTTGCTTCAGGATCTAAATGTCAAGGTAAGCAAGTCTGTGAAGTTGATGAATGACAACAAATAATCTATAAGCCTTGTCAAGAATTTAGTGATGCATGGAAGAAGTAAGCACATTTACACTATGTTCCATTTTCTAAGAAACCAGGTTCAGAATGGAGTTTTTGAAATTATGCATTGTAGCATTTAGAAGTAGATGACAGATGTTTTAACCAAAACTATAAAGACTGAACATTTTATCCAATTGAGGGATGAAATTGGTGTTGTTGATTTTAGTCTTGAATGTGGATTAAGAGATGATGTTAAAGTATAATCCAAATTCACATTTAAGATAAATTTAATTTGATTAGCATTTAACTTTCATTTAGTTGGGCTTGGGTATATAAGCAACCCTCTCTAATAGAATTGTAGAGTGTGTAACAGAATTTCAATTTTATAGAAACGTTAGTTACAACTTTCCTTTCTTCTCTCTCTTTCATCTTTATCATCTCCATCTTCTGTCTTCTTATGCACCAACACATGTCACGATTGAACATCCATTGTTCTTGAAATTTCCTTCTCTCTCACAATCAAACATTAGTTTATCGCATTTGCCTCTTCTCCTATTGACTGTATCAAAATGAATTGTAACTATAATAATATCATGATTTCTTCTGGCCACAACAATATACATGCCTGAGTCTAAAAACTTAATTCTAACAAATGAATTTATAAAATAAAATGATCCCATTTTCAATTTTAAATGAGAGTTTCTTAATACACCACCCATGTTTCTTAGGCACCACGTGAATTTCCGTTTTTTCCCCCTGATTCCGGATGTCAACATCCGGACGCACCAATTTTTAAAAAAATGTTGATGTGTTCCGGATATGCACATCCGGGAAAATTTAGGATCTGCAGATCCGGGAAAAAGCAGAACTTTAATTTTTTTTTAAAATCGGTTTTGTTGGTTGGTCACATATGTTAATATATCGTCGCAACTTAATATACATTCGACAACATCCATATATAAAATAAAATGATATATATATATATATATAAAATAAACCTCTGTCAACATACAATACATATATGTAATAAAAATAGAATACATAAAAAAACTACTGCGTATGGCGAAGGATCTCTCCTGGCTCCCTTGCTCTTCTGCCCCGACCCGCCGTCCTGGCTCGATGTCTGCAGTACTGAAGTGCCCCCTGAGCAATCTCAATAATCCTATCCACGGAAAGTCTGGCACCAGAGCCCTCAGGGAGGTGACCGTCCACAATGGTCACCCGTGCTATCTGCTCTATCTCACGACAGCGAGGTAGGACATCCTGAGTATGGTCCAGCTGAGACTTCCGCTCCTCTAATATCTCCTGATGAGCAGGTCTGGGTGGCGATCCCTCAGCAGTGGGCACCATGCATGGGTGTGAGACAATGTAGAACCACATGATGTACCCGACAGCAACGCTCCAATCTTTCGGCGCTCTGGTCGCCCGAGCTTCTTCCGGTACCAAGTGGGACTGGAAGTCAACATATATCTCATCTATCTGCACCCGGGTCAAGCCTAGAGGAGCAAACTCATGAGGCATCCTGGGGATCATCTGCGTGTAACCGAAATGGCGTAAGACGCGCTCCGACAGGTATCGAGCAGTAATGGTCGAACTGCATGCCAACCATCCTGAGAACAACGAAACCTCATCGAATGGGCGCGTCACACGGTGATCGGTATAGGGGTGATAAAAACGTCCTCAGCAGTCGTCGACACTCCCCCAACCAGTAATCTTGGGAAAGTGCTATAATATCCACGCCTGAAATGGAAAACATAACATCGGTGTCAAACATTATAATGAATATAGAAAGAAAAGAAATGAAAAAATGACTTAGAATATTAGATTGTTACCACGTATAGCGTACAACTGTCTGCCACAGTCTTGGCTGCCCAGAGGCAACCATCTGAGAGCCTAGCATAGGTGTATGCCAGCGTAGCCACCCCCCAGTTGTACCCATGGATCTCTGTGGGATCCAAAAGGTACCTGAGGTAAACGACATCAACATAATAGGCGCTGGTGTCCACAAACAGCTGCGTACCAAGCAAAAATAGGTAGTAGCATCTCAGGGCACGCTGCCTATGGATCTCGACCTCAGCTGCATCCCCTGCTACCCGTCGTGCCTCTTCAAGATCCTCACCATAAAATGAGAACCGAACGTGTGCCCCTCTCAACTGGGTCACCTCCGCAAGTGCCTCCTCTGGGGTAGCACCAAGTTCCTCAATCAGCATCTCTATCGTGTCCCCCTTCGACATCCTACCGTGACGGAGAAGGGTACCCGTGATAGGTAGATGTAAAAGGCACGAGATATCGTCGAGTGTGATCGTGATCTCTCCGTACGGTAGATGAAATGAGGATGTCTCAGGGTGCCATCTCTCAATAAAGGCCATCAGAATACCGTACATGATCTGGGGATACCCAATCCTAGACGGCCTCCAAGACCAGAGGTAGCAAGTGCAGACGTGAACCACTCATCCCCTGGCAGCGCCGCAAGCATGTCTATAACCTTGCCCCCATGGTTATAGAACTTCTGTGAATCCTTCTCCTGAAAATTTCCAAATAAAACAATGTTACAAAAGAACACATTTTCAACGAAAACAATTCTATAAATAAACCGAGAAAGGGTACCTCTCATAGCCAGACATATCTGGCAGTATGCTCAGAGTACCCCAGAAGTAGGGACATATCAGACGGTCCCCCGGGGTAACCGTCCAGCTCATCGAAATCGTCATCGACGTCACCACCCTCGTGTGCTGGGTGATCACCCCCAGGAACAGGAACAGGAACATGGGATAAAATAGGAGTAGTTGATGGAGCTGGAGTCTCCCGACGACGCCTGCGTGCGGGCTGGGACCCTGATGAACTAGCAGTAGAAACCCGACGCCTCCGAGATGTAGAATCGGCGGCTGGCGGGGGAGTGGTCTGAACCTGTGATGTGGAAGTGACCTGAACTTGTGATGTGGATGGCTGTGGTGTAGGATGTGGTGTAGGACGTCCCTCAGCTGTAGGGGCTACCCTAACTCCCTCTACGCCGGAAGCCTCGGCTATAGACTGCATCCGCTCACGTCGGACAGATGCGTGCTGAGTTGTCCATCCATGTATGATACGATCGTCTCTGCCAGCCATGTAATCTGCAAAGCATAATAAATAAATTAGAATTTTTTAAAAATAATTTAAAAAAACAAACAAAAAAAAAACCAAGTGTCTTCCGGATTTACACATCCGAAAGTACACCGAATATTTAACGTTGGGTGTTTCCGGATGTGCACATTCGGAAGCACTCAGAATATTTAACGTTGGGTGTTTCCGGATGTGCACATCCGGAAGCACTCAAAATATTTAACGTTAAAATATTTCCGGATCTGCACATCCAGTACATATTTTCAAAGTAAAAAATAGCAACCATGACTACTGTACCATGGAAAAGGGTATTTCAATGCCCTATTCGTCCGTTTAAAGCAGCAAACAATACCTACATTGTCTCTAACCTATGTTTTAATACTACCTAACAATTTTTACACCTAAAAGTCTACTCTAAATCGATTACTCGAAAATAACTCCGAAACTCTAAAGTTCGAAAACTTGCCGATTAAATTGAGATACGGAGAATTTGGAGTGTCTTGATCGTTGTTGAAGTTGCTCTGCGCCGAACTCAAGTGAAAAAAGTCGAGATTTGTGGGATTGAGAATTTGAGAGTTTAAGAGAGTTTGGTGTTTGGAAAATGAAAATGTGAAAAATGAGGGGAAGGAAGAAGGTCTGACGCGAATTAATAAGAAATTGTTCCGGATTTGTAGATCCGAAATTTTTCCGGATATGCATATCCGGAACACATAAACATTTTTTAAAAAATTGGTGCGTCCGGATGTGGACATCCGAAATCAAAAAGAAAAAAAAATTCACGTGATACCTAAAAAACTTGAATGGTGTATTAAAAAATGCAACTACTCCATTATCGTGAAGAGTTCACTATAGTCCTCTTGAACTCCCAAATTTTCATTTGCATTCATTTCTTGCGACTAAAAAAAAAAAATACTAGTAGCATTTTTAACCAACCGATTTTTAAGAGGTGGGGGAAATGTGGTAGACCAATTTTCTTGTTTATGTGAAATACACCGCGTTTAATATTATAAAAAAAAGTATTGCAACTACAGCACTTTTTTATATCTGCAAAACATGTTGCATATAGTCTAAAATTTTGGTAAAACATTTGTGCCGCATTTATTCTTACATCAGATATGTAGTATATTTATGTTTTAATTGAAAATTTTCTATAAAATTTTTCTATTTTTTTTTTTACCTATATCATATTTTGTTAACTTTCAGAATTTCAAAATTATTATTTTTCATAAAACTTGAAAAAAAAATTAAAATATAAATTATAACATGGATACAAATGTGCTATTGAAAAATTTTAGTAGTATCCGAGGTGGAGTGCAAGTTATTAAAAAAAAAAAAAAAAACTCAAAATTTCTTATGGCTAATGAAATGACCTTGATGCCCATGGCTTGGTATAGTATAGTAGTTTCATTACACATTTACACTACACCCATCTTATCTTATCTCATCAAGTGTGACTTTACTTCTAGACGAAATGAATTAATTCATTGGAACCATAATAACAAACACTAACATGGGAAACTTGACATAAAAATCACTTATGTCTTTTTCCTTCCCTCCTTTTTTTCTTGTCCACAGTACAACCGTTATTATTATTGTTATTAAATATTAATTACATCTAATTATAGTGGACAGGTACACGAGCTAAATAATAGGGTTTGAAACATTCAAAATAAAAATCAATTTTGGACTATTGTTTGTAATTTGATTGACAAATTTGTGTAGTAGGTTACCAAATTGATTTGTCTTAACTACTTCCTTTTTCTTGGGCCCCTGATTACTACAACACAATTTATGTCTCTTTTAAGTTCTAAGCTAACGTGGTTGAACAGCTTTTCATAAAGAATCACTTATAATTTAGAGTTTAGACCCCTATTTATGTTTAGTGAAAAGTTACCTATCTACACAATATTAATGCTAGAAAAAAGTTTTAACTGTTTAAGTGAGCTAGTTGCATAAAGAGCCACTTATAATTTGGACCCGGTTCTACTATTTTTCAAAACAGCTTAATAAACTCAACAGTGAATGCCCATAAAATTGCTAATTAATTGTATCTAAATTTTATTAAAAAATTCACTTATAATAATTGAAAAATAACTAGATACCCATTATCAGGCTAAAAAATTAAAAAAAATAAATAAAGTTTAATGTTACTAGACTCGCTTATAATGCTTGAAAAATTATTATTTTTTTACAAAAAAAGATTACAAAAGAATATTATTATGAATTTTAAAGGAAACTCATTTTAAAATTTGTTTAAAAATTTAAAGATAAAAAATTTTAAAATTCAAACCACTTATATGAATATTTACAAATATCCATCTACAAAATAGCAACATAAAAAATAGGGACACTGACACATATTATATAAAATTATTAAATTGTATTTTACTACAATTTAATTGTGATAAATTTTATATATGTAGGATAGTCTATCTTACATCTTTAAAGACAACCTACTAATAATTGTAAGTTAATACAAAATTTTAAGATATAAAATTTTCAATCTTTTAAAGGCTAATACTACTCGAGAGTTGTTTAGAATTGCAAGGAATCTATTTTTCAGTTTTTAAAATAGATATTTGAATTTAAATAAGATACTATTCTTATTTTATACTAATTAAAAAAAAGTATAGTCTCGTTAAATCAAATTAATTAATTGATAGGTGTATAAGAATAATTGTATAGAGATATTAAATGCAGGATCGTGAATTTAAATCAGCCACATCTTATTCAATTATTTTTAAAGTATGAAATTTCAGCGGTTAAACTACTTAAACAAGAAAAAAACAATCCTTCATATATTACCATTGCTAATTTTCAAATATTTTGAAAATTAAAAAAAAAACAACTCAATTAAAAAAATACTAAATATTAAAACACACAATGTTTGATAAAGAAGTTCATTTTAATTATCTTGGGAGTTTAAAGTGAACAATTATATTATAAAACTACATTCTAGATTTCTCTTGGTTCATATACACAACAAAATTTAAAGATTTCTTTTTTAAAATAATTGACACAACATTTAGCATCAATGATAGCCCAAACTTTCCACAACAAACTATTGGCCGTTGTCCTTCTCAATCTCAACTACCAACCAAATTTCTTCAAAATAACAAAAACAACTAGTACATAACTAACTACCCATTAATTGTCCAAAAATTAAAAAATAAAATAAAATTAATATCCACACACCCACCACATTTATCCACACCTCCTTATCTATCCACCTTATAAAACTCACATTCCTCATATCTAAACCTTACATCATCACCATAATCCATGGATTGGTTTTCATGGTTATCAAAAACCACTCTTGACCCTTCACTCATCTATGACTATGGCCTCATCTTTGCACGCAACGAGCTTCAATTACAAGATGCAACTTATTTCAACCATGAGTTTCTTCAAAGCATGGGAATCTCAATTGCCAAACATAGGTTAGAGATTCTCAAACTTGTCAAAAAAGACCAACATCTAGACTCACTACAACAACAACAACCTAAGAATCTCTCAAGTGTCATCAAAAAGTGTCTCAAAAAATGCTTGAGCAAGTTTGTTTCTCGCGACGACAACGATGTTAAGAGAAACACAAACACGGTTTTGCCGACGGTTTTACGCGAACCGAATTGTTATCAAGGGCAAAAGTGGAAAGGAGAGAATGAGAAGCCGGTTTCAATGTGTAGAAGCAGAACAATGCCATATTCAGGGCCATTAGATGGAAGAATGCATGAGAGAAAATTTGTGAACAATAAAGCATTGAAGTTATCTGGGCCTATTGATGGAAGAATGATGAATGAGAGAATGGTTTATACCAATAGAAGCCCATTGAGAACTAGGCCCATTGATGGGAGATTTACAGGAACAGTTAAAAGCCCAAGAGTTTCTGGGCCTTTTGATGCAAAGATGTTGTTTGAGATCAATAGAAGCCCAACAATTACTAGGGCTTCTGTTGAAACTGATAGCCCAATGGGTTATTGTAGTCCATATAATAAGCCCAAAGATGAGTTTGATTTGGACGATGAGCATAAACTTTGGCCTACACTCTTTGATCTTAACCCAACTTGATTCTTTTTTGTATTTTTTTTCTTTTTTCTTGTGTGATTCTATGGTGAGTGAAGAAAAGACCCCTTTTTTTGTCTTCTTTTTGTTAGTAGTTTATGATAGTAAAGTAATATTTAGTGTGTTGTTTAAAAAAAAAAATGTTTTCTTGTATTCATTCGCTAGTAGTTTTCTAGTTACTTTGTTTATACATTATTTTGTGTTGGATATGACTCATTTTAATGCAAAATTGGTTAGAACTAACTAAGTCTCATGTGGCACATTTTGAGGGCAATTTTGTAATTAAATAATAGTATTTTTATATGTGTTTTATATTAAACTATGCGTTACCATTTTGTTTCAACTAAACACTTCGATGTTCATTATAATTTTTGAATTCTTCATTTTGGAAGAATTTGAGAAATTGTATAGAATGATTGTTATATAGATTTAGATAAATTCTACTAACTCAACATATTTTATAATATTTTTAAGATTAAAAATATGAATATTTATTAAACACTTTTTAAAATAGAAAATCTTCTCGATTTTCATTCTACTCGTCTCCCTCCAATAATTCTTCCTTTTTCTTCTTTCCAAATTCACATGAAATTTGAGAGTCTAACTTATTATTTGGTACCCATGAAATGGAGGAAGAGAGAAAATATAAAAGAGATTTTTTTTCTTCAAATAATTAAAAGTGATTGAAAATTCACTTTTTCTAAAGATAGATAAATGAGATATTATAGAATATGTAATATTTCTACACATCTATCAATTAAATAGCACTTACATTTTTTTTTTGCTTTTGCTTTTGCTCTTTCACTTAATATAAAGATGTTTTAACTTGTTATTTTACTTAATCAACCTTTCTACATAGACAAAATAATTAATAAATTATGTATTGGATTTCATAAAACAAATTAAAATACTAATATAGGAAGTTAAATAATTTAAACAATTAAATTCTATATTTATTTTTATTAGAATTATTCAAGTAATTATAAAACATATATATTTCTTTCCTCTCACTTTTTCTTCACTTTCACATTTAACAAAAAAAAATTAAACTGATCTGATGTACACGAACTGGTCCACGCGGGCTGGTCGTTATGGAGGTGCCCGGATGGGTGCTGGTCGTACTCGCTGTCCGGTAAGTGATTGAGGAGAGGTGGTGGTGTACCTGCAAGGCACTCCGACGCTCAAGTAAGAAAGGGTCAGAGAAAAGGGGCAAGTACAAAGTATTAGTTCGTAGGGTGAATATTTGATACCTGACCCTCTCAAGTGAGAGGGTTTATATAGGGCTCTAAGTGCGTGGCTAACGGTCCTATTTTCGGGGCGAAATAACCGTTTTCCCTAAGGAATCGGTCGCTGCCCAAACTAGCCATTACGACGGGCAGGGTGTACAAAACTAGCCGTTATGTCGGGCATATGCTTAGTTTCGGGCATCTGCCCATGGCTGTTCGGGGAGCACTGAAGTTGTGTGTGTCGGGCAGAATGTCCGGGGAGGAACGTTATGTTCCTTGCCCGGTAGGAGGGGCAGAAAGGTAACTTTTGCCCCTTCTGTGGATTGTACTTAGGCGATTTGGGCCGCTCTGTAGCAGAGGCTTATTGGGCCAATTCTATCCATTGGTCCAGTCTAGAATAGGAGCCCCCGAAGTTGTTGCTCTTGAGCATGGGAGTGATGACTTAAGGACTCCTCGTTGTCCCGGGGAACTATCATGAAGTCGTCGTTGGATACGAGGACGACTGCCTCGAGGTGCTCGTGGTTCTCCGTGTCCGCGATATTCGTGGTCGATTCCATATTGCCCGGTATTCGGGGAGGTGACGCGTCAGATGGAATGGGAAACGTTGGGTCGCCACGTGTGCATCGAGACCTGTGTAGCAGTTACCTAGGCAATTATGGCTAGTGGGCCGTCATTATTGCTTACGGGCGCGTGTGTGCACGTGCCCCTTGGTATAAAATGGGGGAAACCGTCCCATTTTCCACTTTTCCTTCTTCTGATTCTTCCTCGTCACCAGTGCATTTGCCCGTCACCTTCTTCAAGCAGCCGACCGTCGTGCCGACCACCGTGACAAGTTTCGAGCAGCCGTTTTCTTCCACTTTCTTCTAGTAAAATCAAGTAAGTATCCTGATTTTTTGCTTGTTTTGCTTCCTTTTGTTGTTAGTGGTAGATTTCATGCGGCTAGGGTTAGTTCTAGATGGCAAAATAGGTAAATTTCTGGCGAGTGTTGGTGGTGGGCGGAGGTTCTGCCTTTTTTCTGTACCAAATGTCTCGCCGGATTAGGTAGCACGTTTGGTGGTCGTGGTGGCCCACGTGGTGGTTGCGAGTCGTGACCATCGCGTCCTATCATCCGTTGATGGATTTGGTGAGTTTCCCGCTAGGACGTTTCCAGATTCCGGTAGAGTTTCGAAGGAATCTGGGTACAGGCGCAGGGAGGTTGCTCATAGGAAGTGGAAGGGTCTCGGGTATCTCCTCGCGGGGATATTTTGTCCTTCTTTGTTTGATGTTAGGGCTTAGGCCGGGGACGTAGTTCCTTGCCTCTCGCGCGCCCTTTCACTTGTCTTAGCGGTGGAAGGGTGGATTTGATTTCCTGTCGAATTCACTGTCTTTCTCTGCTTTTTCAGGTGATCATAGTGGCGATGGAGCCCGAGAGAGAGGTTATACCCGTTACGTCCGAGGAGGAAACTATCTCCGAGGGAAGTAGTAGTGCAACAGCCTCGAGCTCCGCGTCCTCGAGTTCGACGGCCTCGAGTTCCGCAAGCGAAGTCGAGGGGGGAGCTGATGAAGCTGAGGAGGAGGAGGACTTAGACGTCGCTGAGGGAGACGTGATGGAGGAGGACACTGAGGGCTTTTGCCCGGAGGAATGGGAGGTGGCGGAACCTTCCGAGCATATGTCCTCGTTTGCCAGGTACGCGGGGGATGTCT
Organism: Lathyrus tuberosus; assembly: GCA_022829125.1. Classification (NCBI taxonomy): domain Eukaryota; kingdom Viridiplantae; phylum Streptophyta; class Magnoliopsida; order Fabales; family Fabaceae; genus Lathyrus; species Lathyrus tuberosus. Next base: position 1,189,161 of record JALAZF010000494.1, read on the forward strand.
TCACCGAGGTAGGGCCAGTTGGGGAGTGGAGAGTGCTTCTGCCAAATACGGAAGAGCGGGTCTGCTCGGACTTCGGGGACTGCTTTTCCATGTACGAGTATGCGTTCAAGGAATTGAGGCTGAGGTTGCCTTTCACCGACTTCCAGCGGTCGGTGTTCGACCATCTGAAGTTGGCGCCTTCCCAGCTCCACCCTAATTCGCTGGCCTTCATACGGGCTTTTGAGTTGGTGTGCGAGCCCCTTGCTTTGGGGACCACCATCCCTTTTTTCTTTGCTGTTTTCCACCTTCAGCGGCAGCTGACGGGGAAGAGGTACGGATGGGTCTCTTTGAAGCAACCTAAGAAACTGTTCAAGTCGTTCTCGGACTCCATCCGGCACTTCAAGGCGCGGTACTTCATTGTTGAGCCATTGTCCGAGGCTGCTAAGGACAACACGTACTGCTGGGAGGTGGAATGTGATAAGAACGGGGATGAGTTGATTAACGAGGAAGGGAAGTACATTGGGGAGAGAGTGTACAAGTTTCCAATCCGCTGGACGCCCGACCACTTCTCAAAGAAGCCCGACGTCTACGTCTTTGAACCGAGCGATTTACGCGGGCAAGATGCCACGTCTTACGAGGCCCTGGTGAAATGGGTCAACTCCTTTCAGCTCGCGACCTGTTGGACGAGCAAGAATGATCCTATCCTCGAGGAGGATGGGAGTCAGAGGGTTGAGAGGAGGTTTATCAACGTGAAGGCACTGCTGGAGTGCAAGACTTCTGCGGACGTAACGAAGCTGCTCGGTAGTCATAGTTGTTTATATCTTGTTTGTGTTATTTCCTTTCTTGATGACTGATGTGTTCGTTTCGTTTGTGCAGGTGAGATGCCTCAGGCCCGTGACCGTGTGGTGAGGAATGCCATGGTGAGGGGCAAAGTTGGGCCGACTCCCTCCAAGACCCGGGCTGCTGCTGGTGCTCGTGCGCCTCCTGCTGTTCAAACCGCCCCGGGGACATCCTGTTCTCCCACTCCCTGTCCACGGGATTCTCCGCTACCTTTGGTCGGGCGACAGAAGCGCCTCCGGACCACAGATACGGTGGATCTGAGGGGGGGCAGTTGAGAAGGGGAAGGTCAAACTTCCTCCGTGCATCAACGATATGAGGTTCTTCGAGGGTAATGCCTTGGTTGTTCCTCGGGCTGAATCTCTTAGCCTGGGGAACATGGATCGCGCGGGCAAAAGGGCGATGGTGGCCAGGGATGCTTCTGCCCTCGTGAGGATGCTCGAGATGGTAGTTGTGTACGCTGAGGGGGACCACGTGCTCGAGGCTGAGCTTACTGCTGCTCGGGCCTCCGAAGCGACGCTGAAGGAGGTGGTCTGACGTGCCCGTGAGGCGAAGAAGAAAGCCGAGGAAGAGGCGACAACGCTGAGGGAGGAAGTCACCAAGCTAAGGTCGGAGAAGAAGGCGTCCAAGGAGTTGAACGCGGAGTTTATGGCGGCCAATGCCCCGGGTGATGACGAACCGGAGGAGATAAGAGTGTTGAAGACTCAGGCAGAGCTGGTCGCTGGCATTCTGCAGGCCGAGGATGATGGTATTGCTGTGGCCGCGGAGTCTTTTGACAGTGCGGTGGCCCAGTTGCGAGTGGTGAACCCTGGGCTCGAGATTTCGACCGGGGGTACTCACTACCTAGCTCGTGTGGAGGGTGGCCGCATTGTCCTGCCCGAGGGTCTTGTTCTCGATACTCCCGAGGAACATATCGAGGATCAGCCCGTGGAGGAGCCGAGGCCTGAAGCTGCGTCAACCGAGCGTGTGGAAGACTGAAGAGTTTTTGTTGCTTAGCTGTATTTTGTCCGGCCTGCGTGCCGTTGAACTCGTTGTAATCTTATTTTTGTTCTGGGGGCGTGGCCCCCTTTTTAATGTAACAAGCATAATCTTTGGCCCTTGTGGCCTTTTAATTTAATGCCCGGTTAATTTATACAACTTCTGTTTATACTGTTGTACTTTGTTTTAGTTGTGCATGTGTGACTGCCCGTCGGAGGGTGTGTTTGTCAACAAGGCTTATTTTTGACAGATTACTCGTTACGTTATGAATTCGCCAGTGCGGGGAACTGGTCGAATAGCAGGGGAAGATCCTGGCGAGGTTGCGGATCTCAGGTCGCGATTGAGGCCTGAGGTCGCGGCGTGAACGTCCCATCGCGAGTTGGGGTTCTGCCAATCATGGTACTTGGGCGAAGGCGGTGCTCGATCGAGGACCGCCGACGAGCGGAGCTCCGACTCATTTATTTGAGCGGGATTCCACTTTGTACGTATGCGTCGTTTGTACCTGAACGAGCATGATGGCGGTTAGACGCCTTGTGACGCGAGGAAGCTTCTTGTGCCTTTTAGCTGTAGTATTGCTTAAGTTTTTCAGCGTTCCATGGTCGAGGGAGCGTTTCCTCGTTGAGGTTTTCGAGGAAGTATGCGTCGTTCCCCGTTTTGGCGCGGACTCGGTATGGTCCTTCCCAGTTGGCCGCCAGTTTACCTTCGCGGGAGTCCTTGTGGTTTCTTCGCAGGACAAGGCTGCCCACGTCGAACTCCCGTCGCAAGACTTTGGCGTTGTGCCTGATCGCTATTTTTTGCTTAAGAGATGCCTCGCGGAAGGCTGCTCCCGTTCGGATTTCCTCGACGAGGTCGAGCTCCTCTCTTATTGCTTCGTCGTTCATTTCCTCGTCCAGGGGTGATTCCGTCCTCCTGGACGGTACGTGGATTTCAATGGGTATGACTGCCTCGGTGCCATATGCCAAACAGAAAGGTGTTTCCCCGGTGGTGGACTGGGGAGTGGTGCGGTATGCCCACAGGACACTGTGAAGCTCCTCGACCCAGGCTTTCTTTGTTTCGTCCAGTCTTTGCTTGAGGCCGCGCAGTATGACACGATTGGCCGCTTCTGCCTGCCCGTTGGTTTGGGGATGCTCTACGGAAGCGAAGTGTTGCCTCGTTCCGAGGTGTGCGACAAAGTCTTGGAATTTTTTGTCTGTGAATTGTGTTCCATTGTCCGTGACAATTGCTTGGGGGATCCCAAACCGGGCAAGGATATTCCGCTTGTAGAAGCGTAGAATGTTGAGCGCTGTTATCTTGGCTAAAGCTTCTGCTTCTATCCACTTTGTGAAGTAATCTACGCGCACTATCAGGTATTTGTTTTGGCTGGACCCCGTCACGAAGGATCCTAGGATGTTCAGGCCCCACCAGGCGAATGGCCACGGGGAGGTCATGCTTTTTAGTTCGTTTGGCGGAGCTAGGTGCATATCCCCGTGCCGTTGGCATTTGTCGCATTTCTTCACATGCTCCTTGGCGTCTTGTTGCATGGTCGGCCAATAGTACCCTGCTCGGAGGGCCTTACGGGCAATGGACTTTCCTCCGAGGTGTTGGGCGTTGATGCCTTCATGGATTTCTCGCAATACGTGGGGGACGACCTCCTCTTCTATGCATTTAAGAAGTGGGATGGAGAAGCCCCGCCGGTAGAGTTTATTTTCGAGGATAACGTACGAGCAGGCCCTTCGTTTGATGGTGATGGCCTCCTTGGGATCCTCTGGAAGTTCGTCCCTGGTGAGGTAGTTGTAAACGGGCGTCATCCAGCAATCGCTATCCCCGATTATGTGTATGTGTAGGGTAGAAGATCCCTTAGTGATGCTGGACCGGGGAAGTATCTCTTGGATGACTGACCTGTTTTCGCCTTTCCTCTTGGTGCTTGCCAGTTTTGACAATATGTCTGCTCGTACGTTGTGTTCGCGTGGAACGTGTCTTACTTCCACTGTTCTGAATTTTGACATCTTTTCCCTGACGATGGTGAGGTATTCTGAAAGACTGTCGTTTTTGGCTTGATACTCCCCGGATACCTGGTTGGCTACGAGCTGCGAGGCCGTGCAGATGATGACTTCCTCGGCCCCTAGGTCTTCGGCTAGGCGTAGTCTGGCGAGGAAGGCTTCGTACTCGGCCTGGTTGTTCGATGTGGGAAAAGACAATGTGAGTTAAGCCTCGACTATGGTTCCTTCGTCGTTTTCCAGAATTACGCCTGCCCCGCTGCCATTAGAGCTGGATGCTCCGTCCACATAGATGGTCCATCTGTTTTCTAGGTGGGGCGAGGGGTTTGAGAAAGTTACCTCTGCTACGAAATCGACCAGGGCCTGAGCCTTAAGAGCTTTCCTGCTTTCGTACTGGATGTCGAATTCAGACAATTCTAATGACCATCTGAGCATTCGTCCGGCCATGTCTGGTCGTCCCAGTAGCTGCTTGATGGGCTAATTGGTCCTTACTACGATCGTGTGGGCCAAGAAGTAGTGTCTTAGCCGTCTGGCAGCGTTGACGAGGGCCAACGCTACCTTCTCTATCTGCTGATATCTCAATTCTGTGTCCTGCAATGCCTTGCTCGTGAAATATACCGGCTTTTGCCCGCTAGGATTTTTGCAGATGAGAACGGCGCTAACGGCCTCGGTGGAGACGGCGAGGTACAGGAACAAGACCTCCCCGGTATCTGGTCGTGACAACACGGGCAGTTCCGATAGAGCTTGCTTCAAGTGGAGGAGGGACGCCTCGTATTCTTCGGTCCATTCAAACGCTGCTTCTTTCCGCAAGAGCTTGAAGAAAGGAAGGGCGTGCTGGGCGGACTTTGCGACGAAGCGGGATAGCGAGGTCAGTACTCCGTTGAGGGATTGGATGTTCTTTTTAGACGTGGGCGTTGGGAACTCGGAGAATGCCCGACATTTGTCGGGGTTAGCCTCTATTCCTCGTTCTGTTAGGTAGAAACCGAGGAACTTACCTGCCCATACCCCGAACGTGCACTTCTCCGGGTTGAAACGCATTTGGTATTTCCTTGCCTGCTCGAAAATTTTGCGGAGGTGGGCGACATGGTCTAGTTCCTCGTGGGATTTGACGATCATGTCGTCCATGTATACCTCGAGCGTATTGCCTATCTGTTCGTGGAAGACTTTGTTCATCATTCGTTGGTATATAGCGCTGGCGTTCTTCAGTCCGAAGGGCATTACGTTGTAGTAATAGTTGCCTGATTCGGTCATGAAGGCTGTGTAAGTTTTATCGCTCGCGGCCATTGGTATTTGGTTATAGCCCGAGTAGGCGTCGAGGAACGATAAAAGTTTAAAACCGGCCGAATTATCTACGAGTTAGTCTATATTGGGGAGGGGGTAGGCGTCCTTCAGACAGGCCTTATTAACATCAGTATAATCAACGCACATCCTCCATTTGCCATTATTTTTTCGTACAAGTACAACATTAGAGAGGCATGTAGTATATTTGGCCTCGGAAATAAACCTAGCTTCTAGAAGGTCTTTGACAGCTTTCTCCACGGCTTCTGTCTTCTCCGGGGATTGCTTCCTTCTGCGCTGGGCAACGGCTTTGACGGTCGGGTCGATCGTGAGCTGGTGGCAGGCGACGGAGGGGTCCAATCCGGGCATCTCAGCAGCGCTCCACGCGGACAGGTCTGCGTTTTCGCGGAGGCACGCTTTCATTTGTCTTCTGGCTAGGTCAGGCAGATCTGCTCCGATCTTCACTCCCCGTTGGGGGTCTTCTCTGAACGGAACGATCTCGAAGTTGCCATCTGGGACAGGTCGTAGGAGATGGCCGCTGTTGTCGGACTTACTGCCCGACGGCGTTGGAACCTTGGCGCGATCTTCTTCGCTGAACTGGCTGTCTAGATCGATTGATTCGACCTGGGGAAGTGGTCTTGGCTGCTCGGAGCTGCTGGGCAGGGGGGACGACCAGATGCTCTTGGCTTCGCCGAGATGGTGTTAAGTCCCTTTGACGCTGCTTCAAAGCAGCGGCGGGCAGCCTCGATGTCGCCGTGGAGGGTGGCGACCATCCCTTCAGAAGTGTAGTACTTCATTTTGAGATGTACGGTGGAAGGTACTGCAATCAACTCTGCCAGGGTTGGCCTTCCGAAGATGCACTGGTATAGTGACGGGCAATCGATTACCAGAAACTGTGCCTTAATTGCTCGGGTTGTCTTCCCTGAACCGAAGGTTACGATGAGCTCTACGTAACCTCGGGGCTTTGTCACCGCTCCGTTGAACCCTTGCAGGTCGGATCCGACGTATGGAGTGAGGTGAGAGTCGTTCAGCTGCAATGTCTCGAACAGGTGTTTGTACATTATATCAACCGAACTGCCCTGGTCCACGAGTATCCTTCGGACATCGAAATTCGCCATCCTTGCCCGGATAAGCAGTGGGATGTTCGAATTCGGTGCCCCGCCGAGGAGTTCTTCCTTGTAGAAGGAAATGGGAGCGGACCCTTTGTGCGTGGTGTCCAGCGTGGTGACCTCGTTGGAGCTTTTGTTGATCAGTTGGTCGAATCTCCTTTTGACCGAGCCAACTGTGACTTTGTTGAATCCACCCCCGGAGATCACCATGGCCGACGGGAAGGCCTCCCATGGGCTGCTGGCAACGAGGTATGTGGAGGCGAGCAGATCGTCCGGGATGCGAAAGTCTTCTGGTCGGGTCACGGACATAGCGACCTGGACGTTGGCGTCGTCGGAGGGCAGAATTTCCTCTGCGACCTTTTTGCTTTCCTGGGCCTCTTGCCGGGGAGCGCCCTTTTTTTTGCGAACTGCTTCAGATGGCCGTCGCGAATGAGGATCTCTATTGCATCTCTGAGGTGGATGCACTCTTCCGTTGTATGGTCGTGACTCTTGTGGAAACGGCAGTACTTGGACTTGTCCATCCCTGGCCTGACCGGCAGCTGCTTGGGGAAACGGACTCCCGCCTGTTTGAACTCCGAGTTGGCGCACTCGGACAGTATTTTCTCCCTCGAGGCAGTGAGGGGGGTATAATCGTGGAATCGCCCGGAGGGTGCTCTCTGCTCGCGTGTATCGCGAGGTCGATCGTCGCGTCTCTTGTCTCCTCGACGGGACGTCAAGGGTTCTTCAACTCTGGACGTCCGGGCACCTTCTTGGTTGCGAGATGTCCGGACCGAGTGGGCAGCGACCTTCTCCTCGTACTGTATATGTGACTGGGCCTAGTGGAGAAGTGCATTGAGATTCCTCGGTGGGTCGAGGTCGATGGCTTTCGCGAAATCGGAACCAGGACGTAACCCTTGCTCGAGGAAGAATTTCTTCATGGCGTCGGTCGTTGGTACTTGGACAGCCTCCTTGTTGAAGCGCTCGATATAAGCCCGGAGAGGCTCATCTTTGCCTTGTACGACGGCTCCCAGGGATGCCTCGGTCTTGGGGTGGCGTCGTGAAGCAGTGAAGTGACGGGAGAAGATCCTCCCCAGCTGTCTCCATGACGTGATGAATTCCTCGGGCAACTGCTTGTACCACGTCATTGCTCCTTTACGGAGCGTGGTCAGGAACAGGCGGCACTTGATGGCTCCCCGTACCCCTCTGTAATCCAAGAGAGCGTCGATGTTCTCTATATACTCGTCCGGGTCGGCGGTTCCATCGTACGTCCCCAGCGACGGAGGCTTATCCAGCCCCTTAGGAAGACGGGTTGCTAGGATCTCCCGGGACAACGGGCCGCGAGGTTCGTCGTCGCTATCTGAACTTGGCTCTGATGGTGACCGTCGTCTGCGCTCGCGGCGACGGTTTCTGCGAGGTGGGGGTGAACGGGTCCGGTCACGAGGTCTGCCCGGCGGGGAGGGCCTATCTTGCCTCGTTCTTTTGCGTCTCGACGGGGATCAATCTTGCGGGGAGATCTGGTCGCGCTTGCGAGTGGGTCGTATCTCAGGCTCGTGCCTAACCGCACGGTCTTCTCCGCGCCTAGGTGGCGGGCTTTTGGATCTTCGGGCTTTATTCCGGGGAGGAGAGGATCTTGGGAAAGATGCCTCCTCAAGAGCTCCTATCCTTTCTCCTTGTTGTAGGATGAGGAGGTTGGTGCGGTTAACAGCTTCCAGAAGGGCTGCCACGGCCAAGTCGGCGCTGGGCGGACCGGGAACTGGTCGGTCTTCCGATGGGATCTGCACGTCTCCTTGCCCGGTGGAAGGAGGAGTTGGAGATGCAGTAGCCCCGTCCCGACGGAAACGGGGGTCAGAAAGTAACGAAGAATGGCCGTCAACGTCCATCTTGTTGACGGGGACGAGAACAATGGTGTCAGCACCTATCGCGGAATTCTGGGCAGCCATACGTGGGCGGATCAAAGAGAATATGTTTTGATCTTTCGGTTTCCGAGGAGGAATGAAAGAAGGAGAGAACAAGAAGTTCCCACAGACGGCGCCACTGATCCGATGTACACGAACTGGTCCACGCGGGCTGGTCGTTATGGAGGTGCCCAGATGGGTGCTGGTCGTACTCGCTGTCCGGTAAGTGATTGAGGAGAGGTGGTGGTGTACCTGCAAGACACTCCGACGCTCAAGTAAGAAAGGGTCAGAGAAAAGGGGCAAGTACAAAGTATTAGTTCGTAGGGTGAATATTTGATACCTGACCCTCTCAAGTGAGAGGGTTTATATAGGGCTCTAAGTGCGTGGCTAACGGTCCTATTTTCGGGGCGAAATAACCGTTTTCCCTAAGGAATCGGTCGCTGCCCAAACTAGCCGTTACGACGGGCAGGGTGTCCAAAACTAGCCGTTATGTCGGGCATATGCTTAGTTTCGGGCATCTGCCCATGGCTGTTCGGGGAGCACTGAAGCTGTGTGTGTCGGGCAGAATGTCCGGGGAGGAACGTTATGTTCCTTGCCCGGTAGGAGGGGCAGAAAGGTAACTTTTGCCCCTTCTGTGGATTGGACTTAGGCGATTTGGACCGCTCTGTAGCAGAAGCTTATTGGGCCAATTCTATCCATTGGTCCAGTCTAGAACATAAACATTCATCCCAATTCTCCTTTTTTTTTCTCACATTCATTTCTTTCACTTTCTTTGATTCAATTTTCTTTTTTCATCAAACAAAATGCAATGGATGGAAATATAGCTGGACTCCACTAGGCCATTAAAAATTACACCCGCTTTTCATTGTGTTTAATGATGTATTTAACTACTCGATGAAAAAATGTGTATGAATGTCTTTCACATTTGAAAAATTGAGGTTACTAGCTGTCTTCCAATACTTCGCCAAATTGATATAAATGAAGCTTTAGATATTGTGAGCATCATAGAACCGTTAGTAGAAGATACAATATGATAAAATCTCACATATATGTCAAAATTATAAAGAATAGTATAGATATTATAACACATTTATTTTCATGATGATTAATATTTCAAAACGAAGTATTAAAATAAAATCTCACATCAAATGAAAAAATGTTGAAGATATAAAAGATTCACATAAAACCAATGACATATCCACTCAAAACTTAAAGTATTAAAAGCATGAGTTCTTTCTTTTATATATCTAATATTTTTTTTTTATTTCTAATTGATGTTAATCACTTACATTTGAATTTAACAAAAATCTATAATATTCAGCAGATTCAAACATCTTCAAATAAATAACATTTATATCATCAACCCGTTTTATAAAATCAAGATTTATAATTGATTCTAGAAAAAATAGTGTTTCATGCTTATTGTTTTGCTGAAAAAAAATATTTTCTTGTATTCATTCTCGAATATGTTTTAACTAGTTTGATTATTATAATGTGTTGATTATGACTCATAATTCACTGATAAGTGAAAAAATTATTTGAGCTGACCAAGCATAACTAGCATAATTTAAGAATAACTTTGTAAATTAGTGTGTAGGATTATCCAAATCAATTTTATATAATCTATTCATTCAAAATCCATTTCCGTCACTGCAGAACTAAACACACGCCAAACTTTAGATATTGAATGCACCATAGAACAAAGATGTGCTCCACATATGAAAACTCACATTTAACAATATCCAATACACATATATGAAGCTTTTGTCGATACAAAAATACACATAAAAGATGCTCACTAGTTATATTATAGCACATCACATATGGAAATATTTGATCGTTCCAAGCATGTGAGATTGAATCCCTTTCCATTCTACATTCAGATTACATATCAGATAATTTAACTTTTTCACCAAACACACATACATACATAACATAACCACACTGTCGAATAGCTTCATTCCACGCGCGAAACAAGTTACTCCGCGCGCGTCTAAGCCAAAACTTACTATCAAATAGCTACATTGATGATCAGCCATATATATCCATTACAGTAATAGCATGTCAAGAAACACGGCCACAATAGACCGGATTTGAATCATCTACAACAAGTCGCAAACCGTTAGATTAAAAGAGAAACGATTATCTTTCTCAATCTAACGGCCTGCAACAAACCTATCGTGACTATGAATTAAGGAGTGATCTTTCATTGGCATGTCATTTGAGGCAGCCTGAAAGAGCCACCCGCGTAAAGCATTTGGTAAACGGGCTTAATTCTTAATGTCAAGATAATGCTCGAGATTGCACCAACAACACACACAACAGCAAGTACGAGAAAGGTAACCTTAAAACAATCAGGACCAATGCACGAAACACTTGAAGCAACGAGACCAAGCGCTTGTTGCTTTGCCAACTCACTGTCGTATATACGGCCAGCTAGAAGCGCCGAGAAAAGTAATGCGCCAAGTGGATTACCTAATAACATGAAGTTGAAAAATAAGCCAAAGTGCTTCAAACCGAAAAGCTCTGAAACTGTTGGAATCAGTATTGAAAATTGTACGCCGTAGCAGATGCCGAGAAATCCAACTGCTGGATAAAGTGTTCCTTTGATTGCATAGGCAAATAAAAGGTACAAGATTATCATAATTATCTGTGTGCATGTCATCCAAACCGTCCGTGGGATCGTTCTCGTCCTGCAGATGGTCAACACAGCACAGTTATACACTATGAACAGACTCCGACACACACGACACGGACACTCCAACACCGATAATGTCAAAACATAGGATACCATATAGAAAGAGTATTT